>CM065593.1:168713329-169913329 GCA_033119425.1 Bufotes viridis | reverse complement strand
ACATTTTACCTCCCAGCAGAGCCAAATATCACAGTACGTTGCAAAATACTGCCCCATCAGCACAAAATACCGTCCCAAAAACTTTCCCACATATTGCCACATTCTGTCCTCCACTCAAGTTGCCTTAGGATGGCAATACAATTGAATTCATGAGTCAGGAGGGGAGCATCTGCAACGTGCCACCCCCCAGGACCCTATCGCATGCCAGGCTTAGTGGAATGCCGAGTGGCGTGGTGCGATCTATATGTGTCACCGTGCTCCTACCTGGATACAACGGGACCCCAGGTTTAGGCCCTGAAGAAAATAAAGGGGAGTAGTAGAGTTAGGGGGTGAAGAATTACTTGGGTTCAGACCTTGATAAACAGCAGCTTTACCTGGCTAAATTTGATTCCAGACAATCAATCAGGGAATCAGGCTTTTCTTACATTCAGACTTTCTCTTGGTTCCAGCAGGCTTTGGCTTAAACTGGCAGGCAAACTTGGTAACTCTGCTTTCTCTGCTGGGCTGACAGGCTTGCATAATAACTCTGCTTTCTTTCACTCGGCTGTGCCAAATTCTGCTTGGGTCTGGTTACTGGCCTTCGCTTGGTTCTGGTATCCTTGAAGGGGGGTGCCTTCGATTGTTATGCCCCTCCTGACACTCATTAAAGTAAATTAGTATAAACTCCGGGTGCTCTACAAGCTACTTCCCTTTTGTGGCTCCTGCTCCAGCTGAAGAACAATTTCCTCTGGCTGCTACTTCTTTCATGTCTTTCCAACCCCAATATGGAGTCTAAACTGGAATAATCTAGAACTGCAACCGCTCCCTTCTGGTAGGAAGCAGGGTTTGTCCACTTCTGCCCAAAGGACGGAGAACGGAATGGTGAGTTCCATTCTGTCTAAGGATAGCTGGGGAAAGAGGCATATTACATGAACGTAACTGTTTTATAACAATATTATCACTTTACAATGGTAAAGGACTTGGAAATAAATACAAAGATGACATTCATGTTAACTATTAGAGACAGTAGTGGAGTGCAGAAATGGTAATATCACTGCGGGGTATTACATATCAAATCATAAATTATTACTTACCATGCCTGCGGCCGTGGAGAGGGCTCAGGTGCCCCCCTGGGCATCAGCCTACCCGGAAGTTTCCCTGTAGGGTCTATGGCCAGTCTGCGCCTGAAGCCAACATGGACCATTTTTGCAGACTGTAGACACCTTTTGTGACACAAAAGCGCATAATAGTAGCCAACTGAAGGCAGTCATCTGTAGAAAAATCAATCTGCCAAGTTGCAAATATTGTCTATTTTGGATGCAGTCATTGTCATTCTTGGATAGTAGTTCATGATCAGCAATGGGGCTATCACGATGGGGAGTGGGGGAAACTCCCCACCATACAATGTCACCAATTACTAGGCCATAGGCAGGTAAAAGGGAGCTGGTCATCTCCTATAGCTTCCCTCAACTTGCCCTAGTCTCCTAGCTGAATGAGCCGCCTTCAATGGTAAGGGGGCTCATACCCACGAACCTAGAAGTCTAGGAATACCTGCATCGCCCTCAACAAGTGACAGGGCAGAGACCTCATGTTCATCCATCACAATGGATGACAGACGTCTCCAGATGCCCAGTAGCTGACAGGGAGAAAGACAGAATGCAGCAACTGCACGGCAGGTAAGTACACAGTGTAACAACAGAACATTGGAAACAACCAACACTTACCTGCCGCAGCAGAGATGGAAAGACGGCACCAACATCTACCCGGACCCCAATGCGAACACTGGATGCACGGAAGCTCCAGGCAGGACAGCACACTGTCTTGTAGTGTAGTCCCCCCTCCGGGGAACCAACCCCATTCCGGAGGACACAAAAGGGGAAAACGTCAAACGTCCATGCAGGCCTGTACATACCTACATGAAACAAACACCCAGACGTATAACAAACCTCCAGCTCAAACCCACACCATAAACAACACACCAGGAGGGGAAGGAAGACAAGGAGGAAACACACAGTATAACATCGCAGAAGATATTGCTGAGAACATCGATGTCAAACTTGGATGGCCCTCAGATCTCATCCATACACAGAGTAAACATCTCACATGCAAGGCAGACAAACAGACTGATCTCAGTCTCCAAGCTAAAGGATATAAAGAGACCTGAGACCACACCCAACTCACCAAGCACACACCATTAACTCCGTGCACACCAGGATGGGGAGGAATACCACAATTTAAGGGAAAGTGTCCAGCATGCATAAAATACACCACGTTGCCAACGGCAACCGCATGTACGGCGGAAGTGTCATGGTCAATCACCAGCAGACCCTGACACAGCCGTGACAGGGGCATGTGAAAGCGACACTCCGGTTCAAGAAATAATATTCACATTAATTGGGAAACTAATGGTTGCCCTCCTTTTCCTCTTTTTAGTTGCAGGTCCGGTAATTATTTTTAGTTTTTTTACTGGCATCCAAGATGTGCATCAGTAACCCAAACCATTTCCTAATTGCCTCATCTCTGCTTTTGCATTGGCAAAACTGTTCACATGAGCAGCACTGGCCAATCCAATGGCCGGACGATGTGTGAAGCCATCTTGAGAGGCAGAAGAGTAGCTCTGGAACTGGTTGTGTTTTGTTCATTTATTTTTTTAACCAAAAAGTCCCTTTGAATACCTGGCCGCATACCTCATCTCATCAATATAAGCTCAGGTCTGCCAATTGTAGTGGTGGGTGGCCGATGTGTAGCGACCACAGCATCTGAGAGATTAGACAGAGGGAGAGAGTGCTCCCCCCTCTGGCCTCCAGTAGTGAAATTGCAGGGTCCGATCAGTATCTAGCAGCCTGGGGCCTTGTGAAGGAAGCTGCCTGTTGAGCCTTGCCTATGGCAGGTCTTAATAGGAAGCCTGTAGAAATCCCATAGACTGTAATATTTTACTGTTGCAGTCTATGGTACAAGCGATCAGATAATCGCAAGTTCAGCTCCTGTAAGGGGACTAAAAGACTGTAAAAAAGGTTTTAAAAATAAAAAAAAATGCATATAAAATAAATAATAAAAATAGACATAATTGGTATCGCAGCATCTAAAAATATCCGATGTATTAAAACATAATTAAAAACTTTATAAACTTGGTATCCTGATAATTGTACTTCGGTTTCACCCTACAAATATTGTTTTTAAAATTTTCCAATACAAGATATGGTAAATTAAATGGTGATATTAAAAAATACTCCTTGTCCTTCAACAAATAACCCATTGTATGGCTATGTAAATGGAAAATTAGAAAAGTTAAGGCGGGAAGGAAAAAAATCAAATGCAGAAACAAAAATTTGCTCAGGCCTTAAGGGATTAATTTATGGCATTGTTGCGCAGAACAGCAACCTTCATAGAATTACAGTGAACACAAGTAATTCAGAAAGCGGCTATGTGGATAGTCTGCTTCAGGGGCGTTGCTAGGTTAAAACATTTGGGGCCTGGGCCCCTGATGTTTTGTCCCAGGCCCCAAGGACGGCAATACAATTGAATCTAAGGGTACTTTCACACTAGCGTTGGTGCGGATCCGTCTGTTTATTTTCACAGACGGATCCGCACCTCTAATGCAAACGTTTGTATCCATTCAGAACGGATCCGTTTGCATTAGGTTTAAAGAAAAATGACAAAGTCCAAAACGGATCCGTTTTGGATTACATTGAAAGTCAATGGGGAACGGATCCGTTTTCAAATGCACCATATTGTGTCACTGACAACGGATCCGTCCCCATTGACTTACATTGTAAAAAAAACTGGATCTGTTAGGCTCCGCCTCTTCAGACGGACACCAAAATGCTGCATGCTGCGTTTTGGTGTCCGCCTCCAAAACGTAATAGAGGCGGAACGGAGCCTAACTGATGCATTCTGAACGGATCCTTATCCATTCAGAATGCATTGGGGCTTAACTGATCCGTTTTGGAACGTTTGTGAGAGCCCTGAAACGGATCTCACAAACGGAATCCAAAACGCTAGTGTGAAAGTACCCTAATGCAGTGGAAACGATGAAGGACCTGTGGTGACATCACAGGTAATTGTGAGCAATAAAACAGGCGGTGGTTGAGCAGGACCTGCAATGATGTCATCATCATGTGACTAGTGCAGGACAGGACGGCGTTGAAGAGGAGAAGCTGTGGTGATATCTGCTACATGAGGAGAGGTAAGTGAAGGGAGAGGCAGAGCAATGCTGGGAGTTATGGTTATTTAACTGGGACTGTATGTTAGGGCTGAAGGGAGGGATGTTATTTACATGGAGCCGTATGTTGGAGTTGGCTGTGGAGAGGGTCATGTTATTTACATGGGACTGTATGTTCATTGTGGCTGTAGGCGGAAGTGATGTTATTTACATGGGACTGTATGTTGTAGGGGGCAGGGGGAGTGAGTAATGTTATTTACATGGGACTGTATGTTACAGGGGTCTGAAAGAGGGAGTGATGTTATTTACATGGGACTGTATGTTGAAGGTGGCTGGTGGGGAAAATTATGTTCTTCACATGAGACTGAATGTTGAGGGGGTGATGTTTACATGGGATTGCATGTTGGAGGCAGCTGGGGAGGGGGTGATATTATTTACTTGGGACTGTATGTTGAAGGCAGCTGGGGAGGAGGTGATATTTACATGGGACTGTATATTGGAGTGGGCTGGAGAGATGGTGTTATGTTATTTACATGGGACTCTATGGCGGAGGGAGGGAAACAGTGTTATTTACATGGGACTGTATGTTGGAGCGGCTGAAGGGAGTGGAAGTGATGTTATTTACATGCGACTGTATGGTGGAGGGAGGATAGAGGGAACACTGCAAATCCAGGGGACATTAGGCGTTCTTATTACTAATGGGGGCTCTATAGGAGGGTCTTATAGATCCGTATTTTTTACTAAGAGCACTATGGGGGGCCTTATTACTACTGAGGGGTCTGTAGAGAGCTTTATTACCACTGAGAGTACAATAGAGGGCCTTATTTCTACTGTGGGCTCTGTGAGGGCAATATTAATACTGAAGGGCTCTTCTACTAATGGGGGCACTCTTGGGGTGCATTATCACGGTTGGGGGCATTGTAGGGGGCAGAATTACTATGGGGGCACTCATTTTTCTTAAGGATAGTATTTGGGGGTACTGGAGAGCACAGCAAGCAGCAGGATAACAATGTGGGGACTCCAGGTCGGGAGATGATGATAGAAAAGTGAGGAGACGAGGCGCGGCTGAAAGAAGTTGTCTGGACCGAGTGGAGAAGATGATGACAGAGAAGATCTACATCGGAAGAGACGTCACCTGGAGACACTGGATGTGACAGGTATGTGCTGCTGTATAGCAAATACAGCAAAATGTTGTGTGTAGGGGGAGGGGCGTGGCGACTTAGAGAACTGGGCCATATTCCTTGGGGCTGGGGGCCCGGATCTTTTGAGACCCCAGCAACGCCCCTGATCTGCTTTAGTCGTGTGCAATTTTGAAAAGTGTGACATCACGTCTCACCGTGATATCACAGCCCATTTAAAAAGTCAATGAAAAGCTTCTTGCCATTGTTTACTTAGCGCATTTAGAATCAGGATAAGGATTACTACCTCTGTCCACATAGACATGTTTAGCCATTTTTAGGCATGTGTTATGTCTTTTGTATTTCTGTTACTGAGATATATGTTTTTTATATAGAACATTTTAATCTGCTACTCTCATTTTCTAGGGGGCAGGGGGATATAATGTCTACCAGCTAAACCCTCTCTTGTTAAGGATTGCTAGTTCTCATGTCCTCTCCTTCATGACTTTTTAATCAGCCATACAGAAAGCAAAAGGTTTCAGGTAATTGTCCAGAACATGAGATTAAATTATCCACTGTGACATAGCCTGGTAAAACGAGTCTCAATTTGGAAGGGATCAGGGGACGAGATGTATTCCTTTTTAATGTCATCTGTCCCTTTGTAAACAGGTGTTTGCCCAAGGGGAGCGCTGGAACATCACTTTGTATGTTTTATGGACGAGTGGCTATGGAGGGGATCGGGACATCTCCACCAGAGTACTCTTGTTTATATGAAGTCAATCCTTTTAGCACTTATTATCTCTTCTGGTCTGAAGCTTGCAGTAAAAGGGATTGGATTCCAACCTCTCTGGAAGTCATTCAGCCTGACTAATGAACCCAAGCGTTTTAAGCTTTGAGTGGCAGCTTGTTGTTCAGTTTTAATTAAACTGCTACTTAAATCAGTGCTTTCCTTTGTCCCTGATGTCTCGCAATACTTTCTTTTGTGTCTCGCTACAGAGGAAAGTGCTTGCACAGAATAGCTTGCAACAGAGGTGTTGGCTCAGAAACACACTTGTTAAACTAGTACTTTAAATGCGTCTTTTATGGCAGCCGCAGAGACAAACAAAATATAAATGTCAAAAGACCCTGTAAGTGGAGGTCTTTTCTTAGCCTCAAACTTAGTTACTGCTAGAAAACAGAAGAATGCATTCTAGAATGTGCAGTCTTAATCTCTGAAATTAAACATTTTCTGCATTTTCCCTGACTTCATATACGTCAGTTTTTATAAGCACCTATGTTTACAACTTTTTTCATGCGGAGCCTGGAAACAGCAGGGAGAATATTTGAGGTCAGTTTTCTTGCGTCTGAGTTGCACCTAATTTATAAAACATCGCACGCTTAAATTTTTACACAGAACACTTTAGTCTTTAAATTTACTCCAGTTTTTATTTTGTGCCACCCCCTTAACTAGACTGATTTTGTGTTACTTTTTTTGTAATCTTTTTTAAAACTCGCTTTGATAAATATGCTGAACCTGTGGCCTTTCATATTTACAAAGATATGTTTGTCTTGGATCCTGGTGGCATTTGGGGTATGTTCAGCCAATAAAATATTCTTGCTTAGAAATATATTGCTTCTGAAGTGCACAGAAGCACCACATGGAGTTATATGGACTGCAGTAAGGGGTTTGTACTGTGCACCAATATTGTAGTTCATTTGCCTCCATACACTGTTGAGCAAGATGTACGGTAAATATTTGGAAGAAAAATGCAAAAAAAAATTCTCATCTATGATGGATGGTAAATGGATGAAAATATATTACCAACTTGCTTATAAATAGCATTAATTAACTATAAATAATAAAAAAAAACATGTACAAATCCATAAATTATTTGGCTGAACTAGAGTAATACACGGTTACTAACTCTAGATGTCACTATTGCCAACAATGTGTTCCATGTTGAAGAGGATTACTACTACTCATACTTGAAAGTGAACCCGTCACCATAAAATGCAGTGTAATCGCAGGCAGCATGTTATAGAACAGGAGAAGCTGAGTAGACTGATATAGACCGTATTTTTCGCCCTATAAGACAAATATGAATGAAGCAGACGGAGCAGGCGCGTGAGGTAGTGAGTGACGTTATGCCGCCGCCGCCGCCCGCCCGGCCTGCTACGGAGTTTGAAGTGAGTGCTGTACTACGGTGGATTTCTCTATTGCTGCAATGAATTGCTAGTATAACAAAGTGCCCATTCCTACAGGTTAGATGTGAATACTACAGTGAGCGGAGCCCGGTGTAATAGAATACAGTGATTGCACCGGGCCCTGCTGCCATTCCAATATCAGTTGCCGGGCCCCCACCCCCTGTATTGGGGGTCATATACTATTAAGTAGGGACACTGTTATGAGGGGAATCTGTTGATGGCACATAAGATGTGTCATCCACAGATCCCCCCATAACAGTGTCATCAACAGATGCCCCCCATATCAGTGTCATCCACAGATCCCCCCCATAATAGTACCACCCACAGATCCCCATAACAGCGCCATCACAGATATATTTTTTTCTTATTTTCCTCCTCAAAAACCTAGGTGCGTCTTATGGGCAGGTGTGTCTTATAGGGCGAAAAATACGGTACTTTTGTGGGAAAAGCATCAGTAAAACTTGTAATTTATACAGTTATAGCTCTGCTTTTCTAACTTAAGACCACTCCCATGAACAACTCTCAGTGCACAGCGGGAGGTGTTTTATAGCATTCTCTTTATAGGTGTGTATACATAGATAGCTAATAACACCTCCCCCGTGTACTGAATGCTGTTCACAGGGGCAGCATGATTAGCCCTATTAAACCAGGTATACTGCCTGGTGGCGTTGATCATACTCCTTAATCCCATAGTGACCACCCATTGGTGTTTTTACGGCGGTCACTATGAGGCCTTGGGATGAAGCGCTGCCTTTTGGGCACTTCAGCCCAAGATAGCGCTATAAAAAAAGCACAGGAGCTCCCTGCCCGCAGCTACCGGAGTTAGCTAAGGGCTGGTAGCAGTGATCAGAGACCGTGACAAGCGCAGACTATATGCCAGTAATTACAGGACAGTAATTCTCTCTAATGAATCATGCCCTAATCGGGTCTCCCAGCACCCCGATTGTTGGGGCAATATGGCCCCCAAACGTTTTAATAAAGGGCAGGAGCCCGCAGGCCCCCCCGAAAATCGTGCAAACATGCGCACTGGTTACTGTGCTGATGATCTGCCTTTAGCACAGTAACCATCAGGGACCATTACTATTGGTCACTGATCATGTGGTCTCCATGATAACCTTATAATGGAGATCACATCCATTATGTTTACTAACACAGCCAGGACCTGTGCAGTTGTTCTGTGAGGAGAGAGAGAGATCAGACTTCTGCCCTGGCTGTGCGATTTACTGGAGAAAAGAAAAATCAATTTATAAACTGTCCAACTATAACTGGCTGGTAGTGGACGTCCGTCACTAAGCGCCTGTTACAGTCGTTCAGTGGGCGTCTGTCTATTAGGGACGGTCACTTACCTCTATTCATTAGAGACCATCTGTCACTGTCCGTCTGTCACGGGCGGTCAGAGGCCATCTGTCACTGTCCATCTGTTAGTCCGACATCGCTTCAGGGGCAGAAATATTTTCCTATAGCGGGGACTCGTTCAGCTTCCATCCCCAGACCCCATAGCCCTATGTTGGTAGAAGTCACCACCTGATCGCATTCACCACCCAGCGGTCCTATCCCTTCTACTATGTGGGTTCCTGTTTCATCATTTTCCCCCCAAGTGCCCAAAATAATGTGGACGTCACCAATTTTACCCCTCATGATTTTTTTCATTTATTTGTGGACGATAAAGTCCTGGACTTAAAGGGAGTCTTTTACTTAAAATCACCATTATAAAACACTAACATCAGGATCTCCATTACATTACCCATATTATAATGTTACCTTTCATATTGCTGTCCATCACCTATTTTCTCAGAAAAAATGCTTTTATCCCATATGATAATTAGCTTCTGAAGGTGCCCAGCAGCGTCGTTCATGCGGCCGGTGCTCATGCCCCACAGGGCTTTTCAAACCAAACACCGCCCCTTTCACCCCTCTGGCCCGCCCTAGGTTCTTCTGATTACTTTCTCCCTTCAGTGAGAAATCCAGCACCTGCGCCGTTCAACAGAAGTCTGAGTCTGCGCACAGCATTACCCATTATGGGCAGAGGCACCAGAGCGTTTATTGTGCATGTGCCGGGATCGGGATGTACGGACCATTTATAAGGGTTTTCTATCATTTTTCAGCTCAATGCCATTACATGTGTGCAATGGGGCCAGAACCATTTTCAGTTTGTTATCTGAAAGGCCCTATGTGCTCCTTTATGTTTGGGCCCTGCCGTGTGTCAAGACATAAGATTGGGGCCACCATGGGGATATTTCTGAAGACAGGAGAAATAGGGTGATACATTTTGGAGTGTACTTTTTCATTTTCACGTGCTCTGTAAAAAAAAAATTGACACTTTTGTGTAAAAAATGAATTTTTTTTTTTGCCTGCTTAGCATTAATTTCGGCAAAAAACTAAGGGGTCTAAAAGCTCACTACACCCCTAGATGAATACCTTAGGGGGTCTAGTTTTCAAAATGTGGTCATTTATGTGGGGTTTGTATTGTTTTGGCAGCTCAACGCCATTACAAGTGTGCAATGGGGCCTAAAACATTTTTCAAGCAAATTTTGTGTTCTGAAAGCCACTGGATGCTCCTCTATGTTTGGGCCCTGCCGTGTGTCAAGATATAAGATTAGGGCCACAATGGGGATATTTCTGAAGAGAAAGGGGAAATGGGGTGATATATTTTGGGGTGTACTTCATTTTCATTTGTTCTGTAGAAAAAAACCTGTCTTTAAATGGAACCTGTCACCTCGGAAAGACTACTTGCTTCAAGCCGCGGTAGCCACGCCCCTTTCCTGGGCCTTCGCTGTGACTGACAGCTCTTGTGCAGGACAGTTCAGCTGGCTTTGGCAAACTGCCGGCTGTCAGTCACAGCGAAGGGGCAGGGAAGGGGGCGTGGTTACCGCGGCTTGAAGCAAGGAGGCCACACCCCCTTGACTTCAAACCTGACTTAAGAAGTGCGCCAGCCGGGGATTAAACAACGTTTTTACAGCTTTTCCTTCATCCGGTTTCAGGAAGACAATGATCATTAGAATCACGCTGCTGCCTACTGTCAGGTAATGCTGCCAGCTTGGAATGTCTTTCTAAGGTGACAGGTTCCCTTTAAATTGAGACTTTTGTATAAAAAAAAAAAAATTTTCACCTTCTTAGCATTCATTTCTTTAAAAAATGAGGGGATCCAAAAACTTATTACACCGATAGATGCATACGTTAAGGGGTCTAGATTTGGGGTCACTTTTGGGGGGGGGTTATATTATTTTGACACTTATAAGCCTCTGTAAACTTGGCTTGTTGCAGGAAAAAATATGTACTTCAAAAATTTTAAAATGAATGTTAAAATGGCAAGTCTCCTACATAAAAATAAGTTCAGCCAAAATAAAGATGTGGAAATATATTTCTGATAAAAATATTGAATATTATTTATGTATGTATGCAGTGGCATAACTAGAGTGCTATGGGCCCCATGTCAAACTTTGGATCAGGGCCCCTTCCCCACGCCGTGCCTGGTTGCACCCTCTGTGTCTAGGATTATCACACCCCTGGTCCCTGATCGCCCAGTAATGTCCCCGGTAATGTCTCTCACTGCCCCCCACTGCCCTCAGTAATGTCCCCTGCAGTGCCTCCCACAGCCCCTTGTAGTGTCCCCGACTGCCCACAGTCTTCATGTAACGGGGCCCAGCATTTTCTCTGTACTTACTTACGTTAGTTAGGCTCCGCCCACCTGCTTAATTTGTGACTAGTTTTAGAGTGGCACTGCCGGAGCCTAATGCTGGAGGCCTAGAGACTGCAGAAGATCATATCATGAAGGTGATATAAGCGCTCTGACGGGGCCCGGCATTAAGTACAGAGAAAATGCCGGGCCTCGTTACATGTGAGCGCAGCGGGCCCCCTCCCCCTGCTGCCCCTGTTATGTATGTGACATATTACAGTTGAAAATAGGAAAATATGGCAATTTTTACAAATTTTCATAGATTTTTAAGTTTTGAATAAAGATATGCATATTTTATTAGTAAAATTTTTACCACCTAAGTAAAGTACAATATGTGACGAGAAAACTACTTTGATGTGCAAAACCTTTATGAAGTTATTCTCTGCTAAAATGTCAGATTTCCAAAATTGCTTGGAGCATTGCTTTTCTAACCCTTCGATGCTCTGCGCACTCTCTCCTACACTTTGTGTGCAGCAAAGAGGCGTTTCAAAAGCAATGCTCCAAGGTTTTGAGAATATGCCCTTGAGAGTCCCTGAAGATGGAGAAATCAACTTTCTTTGCTTGTCATTGTGAACTCATGTTTCCTCGCCAGTGACTGCTGCAAAAAATTGTCACCTTCATCACAATAACGGGCCAAGTTATCTACGTGAGAGAACTTTATCTCCATACTGATCACACATGTGGAGATGAATTTGTTCTTCTGGCACACAAAAACCATATGATAGAACTCTGTTCCTCTTTGGTGCAATTCATAAGTTTCACAGCCATCTTCACCACAGTGCTACAACTCTTATACTAAACTGCAAGTTCAGCCGGTTTGCCAGACAGACTAGTCACATGACACTCTCAGACACAACCAATTACTACTCCTCCTGCCCTCACCTTTTCAAATGCAAATATAAAAGTGAGAAACATTTTTGAAGACCCTTGTTCTAGTTTCTGGACATGGGACGCTGATCAAGGGATTTAGTCAGATTGCCATATTTGTAGTCAGGATTTTTTCCTCTAATATGCAGTAATTGACATCTGCCTTGTGGGGAGTTTTGACTTCTTGTGGATCAACACAGTAGGATAATAGGATGGAAAAGATGGACCTATGTTTTTTTAAAGCCTTATCACCTATGCAACTGAATATGTCTGGAGCTGTTACTAACACTCTCTCAGTCCTTTTCATCAAAAAAGGATTTCTTGCACATAGGGATACATTTACTAAATCATCATAATGTGAGGGATTATGGAACTCCTGGATGCCCCCTAATTTACAAATGGGAAACCATCATAGCCAGAATGTTAAACCCATGTACTTGACACAGCACATTTCATAGAAATACATTTGTAATCTAAAAAGAGAATGGTAACTAGTGTTTTCTGGCTTTTGTTACTTTCCCTTTGAGGACTTTCCCCTAAAACAGCTGAAGTGTGTTGGTCTATAACATCAGTCAGCACAATACTGTTGCTAGGCCATGGGTTGTTTAATTGTCTGTTAACTGAGTTGTGTTCAGAGGAATGTCTGGCAGAAAAGAGTCTGCAATTGCTACATGTACTGTTCTGTCGAGGTCCAAAAAAAGGTGCTCAATTGTCTTTTTGATCCAAAATCTGTTTTATTTTACTCTAACATAAGACATCTTCCAAACTGGAAGAGAATAGCCAACATCTGTATATTCTCTAATGCTGCTTGTTCTTCAGCCCCTGAGGATGCAATGACTGGTGTTAAAAGCTCGTCACATTTTCTTGTACATGTTTCATAAAAATTCCCATCAAGGTTCTTTCTACATGTTATATAATTCCTGGGATTAACACGGTGTTGAGTTTAAGCTCACATTGCTCAGGTGTGGAGGGAGATGTTTTTTGCAGGTTGTGTAAATTCCGATATTTAATATTTTTACTTTGAGCTGCATTTGATGCTCTGACCCGAACGTTTCTTGTATTCCTATCTAATATTCATATTGAAGATAGGTATTAACATTGTGTAAAACTTCAGATATGTGTGTTTACTGGGTCCATTACTAGTGAGCAAGGATTAAGCTGAGCACCAAGTCCAGGGCTTGGTTCAAAGATACAGAAGAGCAGTCCCTGGGAGGTGCAACCAGACTGTGCTCTAACCTTGAGATCATAGTGAATATTTCACCCAAAAATAATTGAACCTTCTGCCATTACGATAGAATATGAAAGGGGTCCACCAGTATTCTGCAACTCCTTATGGAGAGATTAGAATTCTGTGAATGAAATTTAGACATTCAATGAAAGGAGATATATGGTACTCCAGGTTGTAGTAGTGCACAAGTAGGATCGCACTACATATAGGACAGTAAATAGAAACTTTGCACTCGAGGTGTGAAATGCTTGACTTTAGTTTTTTTTCATGTCAATTCAAAATTGATAATACATAACTTTTTGGGCCAAATGCTTGGCCTTCTTCAGATATGGATGGCTACAAAAGAAAGTAGAAGAATTAAAAAAAAAAAACATCCCCTGAAACTTAATCATTAAAAAGACATATGTAAAGGCAATGCGAATGACCCCAATTATAAGAGCATTCTAGGTGTCCCAGCCTAGGGCGGAACTCCCACCCTGATAAAAGGCAATCCCACTGTCTTTAAATCTGACCGTAACTGACCGTACCAGATAATCATTGGGTCATGATAAGACTACAAGATCGCAATTATATTCAGGGATGGACGAACAAAAGTAAAAGGAAATCTAGGTAATTTCATCCCTACTTATCTCAGGATATAACAGATGACAACGATATATACCAACTTAATATGGCCCTAATAGAAGATGCGTTTCCTCCTGCACATCACACTATGGGGTTCATCAGACGCTATGGTAGCAGCCAATGCATAGGTAATCCGATATGGTGAAGATGAATCATCAACCCAAGAAAATCAGCAATTAATAAAGCAATATAGGGCAATTAATAAAGCAATACTCATCTGAGGATGGACTAGATGGTTATAGGCAGCAGGGATGGTAATGCTGTAAACACCATGATGGTGGGTTTTCTATATCGCAGACAGGAGCCCAAACCTGTAGCATCTGGGGTTTAAATGGGCCACTCACACCGCTGTAGTGAACTAGACATGCTCAAAGTGGTCTTAAGGGAGGAAGTGCATCACATTTTGAGTGGAAATGTTCTGTTGTACACATTTTCCATCCAGTGTAATCCCTCTAAATTCCATGCCAGTTTGAGGTAAAAAAATTTGCATATGAAATCTTAAAGTCTTCGAGGTGAACTTTTACCATAACCTGATTTTCAGTCTCTTAAATAATTTTGATTTGGAGTTGCAACCAAGCCAGAATATACCAATCTATAGACCATTGGCTGTGTGAGACACTGTTGGAATAGGGTACCAATTCCCTTTGCAGAGATCATCCCAATTGGATACAGTAAAATAAAAACAATTTCAAAATAATCTTACCCATAACACCATCGAAAAATGGTCCAAGTCATAGAGGCATAAAATTGGCATTAGCATATTACACTAAGCATATTATTTAGTAGTCAGCAAGGCTCTGTTCACATAGTCTTTTATTGAACACGTATGCATTGGAAAACCATGTATTCAGCATATGCCATCAAGGGGAGTAAAGAGGCGGCATATGCCACTGTATGCTAATACAGTAGTATATGTTGCACTCTTTGGTTAAAGTTATATGTCAGGGAATATGGTATTACTGAAATCCCATGCCTTGATCCTTTCAATATACTTAACAGATATACAAAACAGGTGTCTGCATACTGTAAGAATACATTAGCCTATGGTAATAGTAACATCTATGGGTTAATGCTTGTATAAAATGGCTGTTACTGATAAATGGAAATGCTACAATTGAGTCTATAGTTCATCTGGGAGAATAAAGCCATTGGCATAATTTAAATCCAGATGACTCCATTTGAGTGATTCTATTATCTTTGCCTTTATTGTAATTCATTTCTCACAGGACTGGTAAAATAACATAAAATATATTGATTCCCTTTTCTTCTACTTAAGAACACAGACTCATCTTTAATGAATCTAAGCATTTTGACTCATTTGCTGATATACTGTACGGTTTTACCTACACAGTGGCACCCCCAGCCACTGCTCTGAAGGGAACTGTAGCATGGATTTAGAGCTGCAGTTCCCTGTACAGATGTGGTCAGGCCTATGCACGGAAAAACAGTTGTGAGGGTTCAAATCTAAATCAGTGTTCATTCTCTTTATTCTTAAATTAGAATAACCTGGTTCCTTTTTTTTTTTTTTTTTAAGAAGGTTCCTCTAAAGTGGAGTTTGAGTGATGTCAATTATCTCTTCTGAATATGGATGGTAGTGTGGGCCAATTGGACCAAGACCACCAGCTGGCAAGTACCAGGTGGACATTCAATAGGCTGCTGCTTCTAATGCTTCTATAACCCCTCCAGTGATTAGTTGTAGTCTGTAACAAAAACTGCAAGTTTAATTCCCCTGAAGTGTCACCATAGGGAAAGTGAAGCTTTGTATAGCTCTTTTTAATATTGATGAGCTCTCTATATCATGCATAGACATGCGAGGCATATACTATTTGTAGCTGTTCTGTGCTTTAGCTAACTTTTGGGGATCCTGAACAAAACACCTTTCTATTAAGACTTCATCCAGATCTGCTTATTTTAGTTAAAGGGGTTATCTAACATCATACAGCCCCCCCATGTTCCGGGCCTCTTAGAGGGAATATACTTACCCCGCTACCTGCGCTGCTACTGGTCCCCGGACCGCCTCTGCTGGTTCTCTCTGTACACGGATAAAAACATCCAGTGTAGGGGGGGGGGGAGCATGTGTATGACCATCTTGAAAGATAGGACATGTTACAATATCGTCTCCATCAACCCTGTGGCAGCTTATCGCCATGAGCTGAATGATATATTGACATGGGTGCTTGATTTCAGATTAATGAGTAGGTCTAGTCAAGTAGGTCTAGAGCATGTTTCTAGTCAAGGAGAGACCCATTGTTTCAAGCACAAACAGTCTCACACACCATATCAGCACATATTTTGACCACATTCTTAGATCATTTGTCACCTCCTTACCCTCCTATGTTCGAGTCTCTATGGAGGTCATCAAAAAACTGGATAGCCTCCAGGTAGAGAAGAATACCGCACTGGCTAGCCTGAACATGGAGGCTCTATATAGCTCAATACCCCAATGAAAGGGTATGTGAAGTTGTGGCCTCCTTCTTGCAGGAGTGAGGGACACACTATTGGCCTCAAAATGTTCCTTTTTGACAATAAAATATACCACCAAGTAATGGATGTAGCTATGGGGAGCCCTTGTGCCCCCACTTACGCCCACCCTTTACCTAGGATGGTGGGAACATAAAGTGGTCTCTAGCGAGTCAGTGAGCAAATAGACATCACAAATTGCGCTCTGGCTCAGATTTATTGATGATGTTTTGATTTTGAGGGATAGCACATCGGAGTTTGCTAATTTTACACAGGCCTTAATCCTGCCTGGGGTTTCTTCTTGACCCATGACATAAATACCACTATGCTCACTTCTTTTTTTTGATCTGACCATCTATATAGGTGATGATAGGAGGATTGGTACTCACCTCTTTTGGAAAAGTACGGCCACGAATACCTTCTTACAGTGGGAAACTTGTCACCCGGCGGCCTTGAAAAAGGGGAATCCCAAAAGGCCAGTACTTAAGGCTACAGTACACAGGAACTGCTGTGCTTTATCAGACTTTTGGTTGGCAGCTAATGACCTCAAACAGAGATTTCAACAGCCGGGGTACCCTCAGTCCGTACTGACTGAGGCATACCAGCATGACTTGAGCTGTATTTAGAATCTCTACTTAATCCCAGGACAGGCAATGATAAAACTGGGCAGGTTTGCATCATTGCAAACCTTGATGCAGTGCATGGTGTGGTTAGGGAAATACTTACCAGATATTGGGGTGTCCTGCAGGCTGATCCAGATGTTGGACATCCCATGGGTGAGACCCCAGCCATTATGTATTGTTGTGTGTGACATATCAAGGACAGATTAGTCCACGGCTTCTATCAGTCCTCTTCTTCCTCATCGTGGCTCAGGTCCAGTATGGTAGGTACCCACAGATGTGGGAGATAGCGCGCAGTTCAATAAAAACAGGCAAAACCTTCACCAGTAGAAGTACAGGTAATTCATGCTGGATTAGAAGTTTTATCAACTGCAGAACTACTGGCTTGGTCTATCTGGCCACCTGCATTCAGTATGTAAGAAAGACCATCAGGAAGTTTAGGAGACTTATTAGTGAGCAATTGAATGACATTCGTAAAAAAAGAAGTCTGATAACTTCCTGACACGTCATGTTACAGAGGTCCATGTAACTGAGGTCATTCATTTTCAGAGTGTAGGCTATACGACCTTCCACGAGACATGGGGATTTGGATAAGAAACTGCTGCAAAAGGCAGCTCGGTGTACTTATGGTTTAAAAATGGTACGCCGAGGGCCTAGATGACCATATCTCATATGTTTGTATTATTGAATGACCTGTTCATCATCTGCGATAATCTTTTAATGTGGCAATGGTGCTAATGAAAGAGTCGTGATGTTTCAGGGCCTCATTCTTTATAAATCACTCCCTCGTCCTTTATTTCAAGTTTAAATTATCATTTCCTGTGCCTGGTCAAAATTACACCCTGTGCCCAGTCCTACAGTAATGACATTGTTTCATTACCATGGTCATCCATAAATTTCCTGCCCTCTGTCCCCTTTTTAACATCATTATAGACTCTGTGCAGATAGAATTTTTGACCATATTTATCTCTTCGTCAACTAGCCGGTATACCCTGACAGAGGTACCACCTCATTCCCTGCATGAATGACGGAGTTTGACACTCCTGACCGGACTCCGGCGATGATGTAGATGGCAATTTCACTGGAGGTGGATGTAACTTTGCCTCTGGCACTCCTCACTTTGTTGATTCTTGGTCGTGGGGGCTTGGTCGTGCTAATGGACGGGGCTTACCCTTTGTAAAGATGTGGCTCTGGTGGCCACACTAGTGCCAGGTGCGCTGCCTCTTCACACTACAGTGACAAGCTGCATATGTAATCACTAACAGATTTAGCTCTGGGACTCCTAATGCATTGAGCCTGTAGGAAAGTTATAGAAATGGCTGATAGAAATGTAATGAAGTATTAGCTATTAGCTCAGTGTTTCCCAACCAGTGTGCCTCCAGCTGTTGCAAAACTACAACTTCCAGCATGCCCGCATAGCCAAAGGCTGTCCGGACTTGCTGGGAGTTGTAGTTTTGCAACAGCTGGAGGCACACTAGTTGGGAAACACTGTATTAGCTTATTAATCAATGGACCCTGTATCCTCCTTCTGTCCTGTACTGATTCCAGAATATCAGCCCTATCAATTCAAGGGTCAATGAATAATAACTGGAAAATATTAATGTTGGGGTCATTCCCACATATAATCCCTCTGATATTTAGATCCCACTGGGTGGTTTTTAATACAGAAACCCTAATAAAGTTTTATAGTATTTTTCTTTTAGCGTCTAATCTCAGTAGTGTTTCAGTTTTTGAAAGCCAAAACCAAGAATAGAATTTACATAGTGTAAGAGGGTGCAAGGTACTGTGGTCGATGGCAGGTACGTGTCACGGAGGTTCCTGGCCTCGGTGAGGTAAGAGCCGGGTTTTCGTGTGTCAGCAGCAGCTAGTGCTGTTTGACACCTTGATTTTTAGTTTGGATGCAAAGCCAATCCGGGCCGGCTCTTACTGGGAGTAGGCAAAGAGTTGGGTGGGTGCCTATTCCCCACGGTCCAGGCCGGGTTTTCCAGGGCCTTTAAAACACAGCCAGCACTAGCAGGTGTGGCTGTGATTGTCCTGGAGCTTCTGCTAGTGCTGTGGAGCTCTCTGGGCTGAAAGCAAGAGCCCAGCAAGGAGACGTGCAGTCGACCTGGAAGCCTGAAGGTGGATTATCCCGCGGCTGGGCCGACCGCCAGGTGCAAACGCGCACCTAACATCTCACAGGTGATTGAACCTGGTTTTGGACTCTTTGGTTTTGCCTTTTGTGTTTGCTAAGTGTGAATTAACACCAAGAGACTGTTTTTGCTTATTTTGTGCAAGTGTGAATAAAACACTGTTTATTGCACGTTCTGAACTCCTTGTTTTGCCTCTGTACTGCACCCGCACCGCTATCTACCAGAGCGACTCCCCACAATAGATAAAATCTATACAGGAAAGATTTCCATTGCTTACATGTTTTTAAACTACCTCTGATTTTCTGGTTTACAAATAGCAGTAAAAAATGTATCCCTTTGAATGAGACCTTAAATCAGAGTGCCTCATAAGGTATATAAAAATAGGTGTTCTAACCTAGACAGTCTCTTTAAAGGGGTTGTCCAAGTTATTTTTATTGATGACCTATCCTACCCCCACCTATCTGATATTGATGACGGATCCTGAGGATAGATCATCAATAAAAATAATTTGGACAACCTTTTTAAGGTTATTTAAAGGGATCATTTAACCTTGTTTAAGTGCTGGACTATCCTTAGGACAGGCCATCACTAGCCGATTGATGGGTTCAACAACCCACACCCCCACTTATTAGCTGTTTTGTGTAGCTCCATAGCTGGAAGTTGACACCAGAACTACACAGCACTGTCATTGTAGTCGAAAGTACTCGCAACTGCAGTGGTACTCCCATTGAAGTCAATGTGAGCAGTGCTGAAGGTATGAGCAGTGTCCACTACAATGTTGAAAGTGCTCTGTAGTTCCAGCGCTGACTTCTGGCAACAGAGCTAAACAGAACAACTGATTGGCAGGGGTGTTGGTTGTCAGATCAGTGATGACCTATCCTAAGGATAGTCCATCACATAAAAAAGGCTGGAAAAGCCCTTTAAGACCTATTACACAGTACTTATAGAAGAGCAGTCTTCTATAAGTACTGTGCATTTCACAGAAGGATGTGAAGAAGGAGGTCATAAGAAGGATGAGCATCTGTGTTTTCTCTCTTCAGTACAGTACAGACTGTCTGTCTGTTACTGTAGATGAGGCTACCAACCCAGAAGCTTACATTCCTGTTCGTCCTGATTAAACTGAAGTTTTTGAGTCGAGACATTGTTGGCCTGCAGATCAAAATTATAATATTCCATCTGTTGTCCAGCACACACATAATCTAAGATGGAGAGATATGCAGACTTTTAGTGTTCTTTAATGAAAGCCACATCTAAATAATCCTGGCTTATATTTAATGTATGAAATGTAGTTACTCTGCTTCAAATAATGGAAGGGATTACTCACATTTGTTTTACACACCAGGCAAACCATATGTATACAAACATCTTCATGTTAGAATCATAGAAACCCGGGCTTCTCATAACTTTTTTGATTTCCTGTAGACCATGTCCTACGTGCCACAGATGCTGTAGCTTCCAATGCCCCTGGTGATGCCACATTAAGTGCTAAAATATTTAGGAGTACAACTGTTAATGTTGTGTTCTTACTGCAACATCAGTCCCTAATGTGATACATTTTGTAGAAAAATAGTGTACTCGGAAAGTCTTTGGACATTTCACTTTATATATATATATATATATATATATATATGTTCAAATTTTTCTCCATCAATCTTCAATCAGTAACCCATAATGAGAAAATGAGGAGAATTTTGGAAATGTTTGCAAATGTATTAAAAAGGAAAAACTACAATTTTTCATAGACGTGACGTCAGAAAAATACCACGGTAACTGAGAAAGGATGATACTATCATATCACCGTTTCTTAATACCACGATATAATATTACATATACTGGTATTTTGCCCAACACTAATTTGGATCTGTTGCTATGACACTTGAGATTTAGCAATTTAGTGGTCCTCTTGTTTTTCTTAAACATCTTCGAGATGTTTGTACACCTTGATTAGAGTCCACCTGTGGTAAATTCATTTGATTGGACATGTTTTGGAAAAACACCCCCCCCCGTCTATATAAGGTTTTACAGCTGACAATGCATATCAGAGCAAAAACCAAGCAAGAGGAGGAAAAAACTGCCTGTAGAGCTCGGTGATGTGGTTGTGAGGAGGCACAGATCTGGTGAAGGGTACAAAAATGTTCGGCTGCAAAGAACGTTACCAAGAGTACAGCTTGGCCCTAAAACAGTTCCAGGCTACTGAGCCAACTGTTCTGCAGACATTCAAACATCAGTAGTAATTAACCCCTTAAGGACGCATGACGTACCTGTACGTCATGGTTTCCGAGTCCTTAAGGACCCATGACGTACAGGTACGTCATGAGTTGTTCCGATCACTGCTGCTCAGCTGGCAGTGATCGGAACAAGGTACCTGCTGAAATCATTCAGCAGGTACCTTGTTACAATGCCCAGGGGGGTCTTGTGACCCCCCCATATCGGCGATCGCTGCAAACCGCAGGTCAATTCAGACCTGCGGTTTGCAGCTTTGTGCGATCTCTGATCCCCGCGGTCTGTGACCGCGGGATCAGAGGGTTAATGCCCCCAATGTGTTTATTTTAACCCCCTGCAGCCCCCAATCATATTGTGGCTGCAGGGGTGCAGGAGGGGTGGTTGCGGGAGGCGGGCGGTGCGGCGGGCGGGATCGCAATTGCGATCCCCCGCCCGCCTCCTCTGTAATGTATCCCTGGTGTCTAGTGGGTCTATCAGAGTGTCAGCACATTGCTGACACTCTGATAGAAACGGCTGGCATCTGTGCTTGATCAGATGCCAGCCGCTTAACCCTTCCGTACCGCGGTCCGTACGGACTGCGGTATGGAAGGGTTAACAGGGAGGAGCTCCTCCCTCTCCCATCGGGGGCTGCTGTGCCTTGCAGTCCCCCAACAGGATGGGATCGCAGAGGAGGGGGCTCCACTCCTTCTGCTTCAATCACCCGCTGCCCTCTTATGGCAGTGGGTGATGAGCTACTATGGAGACAGGACGCTTTCAGAAGCGTCCTGTCTCCATGGTGCTGAAAGTCTGAATAGACCTGCTAAAGGTCTATTCAGACTTTGTAAAGTACAAAATACAGTACAGTGCACTATATAGTGTACTGTACTGTATTATACAGACACCAGATCCACTGGATCTTTCAGAACCAAGTGGGTCTGGGTCAAAAAAAATGTAAAAAAGGGAAAAAAAAGTAAAAATAAAAAAAAACACATATCACTGAATAAAAAAAATAAAAAAAAATACACTACACATATTAGGTATCGCCGCGTCCATAAAAATCTGCTCTATAAAAATATCACATGACTGAACTCGTCAGGTGAACGCCATAAAAAAAAATAAAAAAATGGTGTAAAAAATAAAAAAAACTATGCTTCTCAGACTAAAACATGATTTTTTTTGTTTCAAAAATGCTTTTTAGTGTTAAATGTATAAAAAGAAACTAAAAAGTAGACATATTGGGTATCTCCACGTCCGTAAGAATCTGCTCTATAAAAATATCACCTGACCTAACCCCTCAAGTAAAAACTGTAAAAAAAAATTAAATAAAAACTTTGTCAAAAATCAATTTTTTTGTCACCTTACATCACAAAAAGTGTAATAACAAGCGATCAAAAATTCATATGACCCCCCAAATAGTGTCAATCTAACCGCCACCTCATCCCGCAAAAAATGAGCCCCTACATAGGACAATCGCCCAAAAAAATAAATAAATATGGCTCTCAAACTATGGAGACACTAAAACATGATTTATTTTTGTTTTAAAAAATGATATTATTGTGTAAAACTTATATAAATAAATAAAAAGTATACATATTAGATATTGCCGCGTCCGTTACAACCTGCTCTATAAAAATAACACATGACCTAACCCCTCAGCTGAACACATCAAAAAAATAATAATCAATACGGTGTCAAAAGCCATTTTTGTCACCTTACATCACAAAAAGTGTAATAGCAAGCGACCAAAATGTCATATGCACCCCAAGATAGTGCCAATCAAACCGCCATCTCATCCCGCAAAAAATGAGCCCCTACATAAGACAGTCGCCCAAAAAATAAATAATAAACTATGGCTTTCAGAATGTGGAGACACTAAAAATAATTTTGTTCAAAAATGCTTTATTATGTAAAACTGAAACAAAACCCCTAAAAAGTAGTCATATTTGGTATTGTCGCGTCCGTTACAACCTGCTCTATAGAAATAGCACATAACCTAACCTGTCACTTCAACAATGTAAATAGCAAAAAATAAAAACGGTCCCAAAACAGCAATTTTTTTGCAAATTTTCCATTTTAATCCATTTTTCCAGTAACAAAGCAAGGGTTAACAGCCAAACAAAACTCAATATTTATTGCCCTGATTCTCTTGTTTGCACAAACACCCCATATGTGGTCGTAAACTGCTGTATGGCCAAACGGCAGGGCACAGAAGGAAGGGAACGCCATATGGTTTTTGGACGGCAGATTTTGCTGGACTGGTTTTTTGACACTATGTCCCATTTGAAGCCCCCCTGATGCACCCCTACAGTAGAAACTCCAAAAAAGTGACCCCATTTTGGAAACTACGGGATAAGGTGTCAGTTTTGTTGGTACTATTTTAGGGTAAATATGATTTTTGGTTGCTCTATATTACACTTTTTTTGAGACAAGGTAACAAAAAATAGAAATTCTGAAATTTCATCTCCATTTGCCAATAACTCTTGTGGAACACCTAAAGGGTTAACAAAGTTTGCAAAACTGGTTTTGAATACCTTGAAGGGTGTAGTTTCTTAGATGGAGTCACTTTTATGGAGTTTCTACTCTAGGGGTGCATCGGGGGGCTTCAAATGGGACATGGTGTCAAAAAACAGTCCAGCAAAATCCACCTTCCAAAAACCATATGGCGCTCCTTTCCTTCTGCACCCTGCAGTTTGGCCATACAGCAGTTTACGACCCCATATTGGGTGTTCGTGCAAACTACAGAATCGGAGGAATAAATATTAAGATTTGTTTGGCTGTTAACCCTTGCTTTGTTACTGGAAAAAATGGATTAAAATGGAAAATTTTTCAAAAATCGAAATTCTGAAATTTTATCTCCATTTGCCATTAACTTTTGTGGAAAACCTAAAGGGTTAATTACGTTTGTAAAATCAGTTTTGAATACCTTGAGGGGTGTAGTTTCTAGAATGGGGTCATTTTTGGGTGGTTTCTATTATGTAAGCCTCACAAAGTGACTTCAGACCTGAACTGGTCCCTAAAAAGTGGGTTTTTGAAAATTTCTGAAAAATTTCAAGATTTGCTTCTAAACTTCTAAGCCTTGTAACGTCCCCAAAAAATGAAATAGCATTCCCAAAATGATCGACACATGAAGTAGACATATGGGGAATGTAAATCAATAACTTTTTTTGGTGGTATTACTATGTATTATAGAAGTAGAGAAAGTGAAACTCGGAAAATTGCTAATTTTTCAAAATTTTGGGTAAATTTTGTATTTTTTTATAAATAAAAATGAAATTTTTCGACTTTATTTTACCACTGTTATGAAGTACAATATGTGACGAAAAAACAATCTCAGAATGGCCTGGATAAGAAAAAGTGTTTTAAAGTTATCACCACATAAAGTGACACTGGTCAGATTTGCAAAAAATGGCCAGGTCCTTAGGGTGAAATAGGGCTGAGTCCTTAAGGGGTTAAAGGGGCTGTCTTGTCAGTAAACTAAGTAACAAACACAAAATTACTTAAAAAATAAAAATTGTCAAAAGTATTACTTCACCAATCTCCTGCCACCCCTGTTCCAACACTTTTCGCTGGCCCCACTTGACACAGGAAATTTGACCACTCAGCCAGTCGTTGGGTGAGACATGTAACCATTTCTGAGTCTTGAGGGACCAGGAAGTAGAGACTTTCGGAGGACCCAGAAAGCATCAGAAGGGGAGTGGTGAGATATTACATTTTAAAATGTTTTAAGCCATTCGTATTTTTTTTTTATTTTTTTTATGTTACTGGCCAGACAATGTGGGCATCTCTAACCATTTCCTGGATGTCAAGACTAGACCAGAAAGTAGAGACAATCAAGAACCTGATGAGATGTCTGGATATGCCATCCCTTCCTATTCAGTGGGTGTCTGACTGCTGGGGCACCCACTAATCCTCAGAATAATGCTAGTTAAGCACTGCATTTTCTTGCATGCTGCAGGGAACTACAGCACAGCCCCAGTCACCTGAATAAAGATTTGTAGCAATTTCTTGCACTGAGGGTGGCCAAGGGCCCACTTTGCTGGAGAGCTTCCAAAGGGACATCTATTCCTTTGTGTTAGGGTTCGCTTAGTCCCAGGGGTCAGACCTTCACAGATCAGAATGTTATGGCACATCCTAGATATAGGCCACAATAGTTTTAGATAAGGATGCTCCTTTAATGAATGAAAAGGCTGAAAGCTGTATAAATTATATGCATCTTTTTGAACTTAACTGAAGTGCAGTAGCTCCTGAATTTAAAAATATGAGCATTAATACATTCGCTTCAGAACAAAACTGCATCTCAGTTTATGAGGTGTGAATGGGAAAATAAACTTTTTTCCTAGATCCTATGCTTTTAATGAGACTTGTTCTACACATTTTCATGTACTACTAATTATAAACATTGGTCCTTGTGGCAGGAAATCATTGGATGTAGAGAGTGCTTGTAGAAAAGAATGCTTTCATTGTTAAACGTTAACGAAATATCTTATGATACACAAGTAATTTGCATTATTTCTATAATTGTAGATGAACACTTAAACGGAGTATGTCGCTAGAAACTTCCCTATCAAACCAAGAGAACAGTTAGATAACTGTAGGTCACCTGAATAGCACAATTTATTACCCTTCTCAATCCGAGATTCTGTTCCTGAGCATTTTTCACAATATGTAAATGAGCTGTTTTTGTTGCTCCTATCACACCTGCTTTGATTGACAGGGCTGAAATCGACTGTGCTGCGCCAATACTCAGCGACATCGCATCCATGCCAATTTTTTTCGCCCTCCTTTAACCCATAATAAAAGACGACATCCTTATCATATTGAGAAGAGTGGTTTTCGATTCTTATAAATCAAATACATATTACTAGTATCTTTACTAACATATATTTTGCCTGTAAATAAACCATCAATATGTATTAACTTTCTAAGCATAGAAAATCTCTCTTCTCAATATCAATATAGTAAGGCTATAGGGTCAGACCTCCACCAATCAGCTATTGATGACCTATACTGAGGAAAGGTAATCAGTATTAAACACCCAGAAAACCCCTTTAATGAAAAGATCTCTGGTTATAGACTCCCTTTAAACTCTGCATATCACCAAGCTATATGCAGTTAACAGAATCTCTTCTTATGTCTGCCACGAGGGGACATATTATTTCATACTGTATTATTATTATTTATTTCATGTATCTGCTTTGTTGACATGTTAGTTTTGTCCCGGTGGGGATTTCAGGTTTAAGGGTTGCCCATGTTTAACTTTTCTTGTGGATGAAACTGGAGTGAATAATGTTGCATTGTACAAAACATTGTTCAGAGATCTCAGGGTTATGCATGTCTGAGGTTAGAGCTGATAACATGGCTTTGCAACCGCAACTCTACTGGACATTCCTTTTCTATTAAACACAACTCAGCCCTGAAGTAAGTAGCCGTTCTTCCCTGCCTGTACTCTTGTGAAGGGAAGATTCAAAATATAGTAAATCTATTCTTCTTATTCATTACAAGTAGCCTTTGATGTGCTGTTCAGCAAATGTGGTACACATACATTTTAGGTAGACAGTCTGGTTTCAGTGAAAAAAGGAAATATTCATACTCCCCAATTGTTAGGGAAATTTTTAATTTGCTACAGACCAGAGTTGTTTAACTTTAGAACTATCCGCTCATGAGTCCAAACCCAAATATACAAGTAAAAATGCCTCAGAGGGGAATTAAAAACTCATGTGTTTTTTTTGGTTTGGATACATTTCTTGGCTTCTGGAATCATGTTAAACAAACTGTTCTTTACTTTGCAAAAGAGGAACTCATATGGAGCAATGTGCCTAAACATTAGATATTTGAAAGGCTTCCGTTTCAGCGTATTATCTGTGAACTATGAGGTATTAGCCTTCTTTAATACAGGTCAATTACTCATTGTTCCCTGGTCTCCCTCCAAATTTTCCCATCAACATGTCCAACTCCAACCTCAGCAGGAGGACAGACATTTATGTCTTTCAAAGAAAGTCCTGTTGTTAGGCAACTGTCAGTCTTGTTTTTACACTGGTTTGTTACAATACTTGCTGTTGTACCAACCTAAAATGTTTGCTAATATTTAATTTTTAAATTATACAATATGAGCAAGTAGGTGATATGAGATGTAAAACATGTGACAGCATAACTACTGTTATAGTCCCAAGGACTTAGAGACCATTGGCAACAATGACTTTATTGTATTGTAGAGGCCATTGTTGGTAGTTATAACTAGCAGAGCAGGCAAAACTCATTATAACAAAGAGAAATTACTGAAGGTGGGTAATAGAAAAGTTTTCGCTGGATTTAAAATTTCAATACATTAACGGGATTGATAAATTTTCCCTAAATGTTTAAAGGCCCTTTTCAAGGTTGTAAGAAAATTGACCAAATGGAGGAAATGAACAAATATCAAAAAAAATATTACTCACCTGATAAAAAATCAAACTCCACTTTGGTGCCCCATTGATTGACTACTAACAAAGATCAGGAGGGGCATGCTGGAAAGGAGGGGGGGGGGGTTGGATTATTTTAGGTACACTTTAACTTGGAAAAGATGAAAACATGTCTAGTTTTCAGAGTATTTCTGTAGACTTTGTTTTGATGTACTGATGCAGTTATTCCTTATGGTTACTTGAATTTGCAGTCAGGCAGGTCTGGCTATTTAGACCATGCATCACTTGTTTGTGAGAGGTACAGAAGGAGGCAAGGGAATATTCATCCAGGATTTGGAAGGGTGCATATCTACAGAGCTGGTTTCCCTATTTATATTTCTATTGGTCAGATAGTGCTTCAGTTTACTTTAAAGGGTTGTAACGCAAACTGACACTATCCTCCGGAGAATGTGCATTCAATCTTATAAGTGCCATTCTTTCTTTTGTCATTTTCTTCTGTATATTTTACTTAGGTGCCCCTAGACTGACTTAGACTTCTAAGTAAATGTGTATGATCCATAGATCAGCTTTTGTCAAGTGGATGATTTCCGGCAGTAGATGTCTTGACCTTTTGGTTACGTATGACTTCGATTTCTTCTTAATGAACGGAACAGGTCCCCTCCCCTCTACTCTTGAGTGATGCTCTGGTTAATTCAGGAGACCGCTTGAGCATTCCTAAAGAGCAGAGAGGAGCGGGTTGGGGAACGTTTACGTCAGAGAACCTAGGACATTTCACAGATAGTGAACACCCAATGGACACTTGGTATTACTGTGCTGGAGGGATTGACACCTTTTTGTTGCTTATGCAACTGAAGGAGTCAAAACTCCAGACAAGATTACCTTTTTTTCAATAACTTTTTTAATTAAAAAAACAAAAAACCTATACTAATCTTTAAATAATATACTACAGAATTGTTAATAATGCTGTCCCATAACTGTTTTGTGAAATGTACCTCTTTAAAGGGGTTTTCTTTCTGAGACCCAGCAGTCCCGCAAACCCACCTTAATTGAACATGACAGTCCTGTAGAAGAAAGATTGCAATACTCCCAACATCCAAAGCCATACATGGCATCTCAAGAACCCACCCATGGGACGCTTCTCCTCTGAAAATCACACCAATGTCAAACCCTCTACCATGGCCCTGGTCGAGACCTGACTGGGTTGCCACAAACTACCTTTAATGTTAAAAAACTGACATTAAAAACATAAAACCTGGTAGTTCTGAAAGAAAGAGTGCACATAAAAATAATTTCTGCTTAGATTTAACGTAAAATTTAGACAACATACTTTCAATACCAGGGAATGTCACTGATTCTTGGATGGAATACCAGTCTTTGGACCTTGATATTTAAAAAAATTAACTTTGCCAAAGTAGTATAGTGATAAAAAAATTAATTGCTTTCCGGATTGCAGTTCATGACTGCGAGTGGATAGCTTCTTCTTTATTGGCATGATAACAGTACATGGTCACTGTTATGCTTAAGGCATACTTCTTAAAAGACTTGGCAGCACGTCAGCTGAGATTTCTTGTTCTTTCTGATAGTAAAGCTTGCAAAATTACACTTATTTAGGGGCTTTATGTATAGCCATGTGGAAATAATTTGAAAAGAGTGTTGCTAATTTGCTTGGAATGGTTTATTTTTTTGACAATTTTTGAATATCTTCAGAGCCCTATGTAGAATAGATTACACCAGCGCATAAATCTTTAATCCTCACATTGTCTGATAATCATATCATTAAGGGTGTTCTCCCTTTTCTCTAATCTACTACAACCTCTATAAATACATTTTAATATGTCAATTAAGGTATAGTACAGTACTGAGATAGTGGTGGTTATGCCAATGTTGGGCATTAGGTGGAAGTACTGCTTTGGAATATACTAAATTTCTCATAAAGCAATGAGAAATTTAGAAATTTGCCCATTCAGGCCCCATAGGGTGGCTAAAAAAAAGGAAAAGTTTCTTAAAATATAAAAATTTAAATCACCCCTTTACCCGTAATTAAAATAAAAGTAAATGAAAAATTCAAACATCATAGGCATCATTGTACCCCAAAAGGCCTGAACTATTAAAATACAAGCATACTTATCCTGTGTGGGGAATGCCGTAAGTGGAAAAACAATCAAAATGCCCGATTCGCCATTTTTTTGTCGCTCACGTCAGTTTTACGTCATAAAAACGAAATCCGTAAAACTGTGGGAGAATTTCATTTTTTCCCCGATTCCACCCCATTTAGAATTTTTTTTACAGCTTCTCACTGCATCGTATGCAATTTTAAATAATGCCATTAGAAAGTACAACAAGACATATCAAACTACAAGTCCCAGCTTACAATATGACATTACCACCGGAGATGCATGTATATTTTATTAGAAAGTGCAACTTATCCCGCAAAAAAACAAGCCCTCCTACATTTACGTGAACGGAAAATTTTAATGTTACTGCTTTGGGGAGGCTGGGAGTAAAAAATGGAAACACAAAAATGGCCTGGTTCTGAGAGGGTAAATATTAATCTATCAGCAGGCTTTATTTTATCCTTCCATGTCCTGGAGGACATCTCTCATACATCAGCAAATTTGGAGGTGATACTAATTATTTCAAGACCAGATGTTTTTTAATTATTTTTTGGGGATTTCAGTTTTCAGTACTGAATTACTTTGCTTTCACAGAGCCTGCATATTTATAACTACTACACAGCAAATCTCACAAATGGAGCCAGCTGGAATTCTTTCTTAATAATTTTTTATATTATTTCATCACAGACAATAAAAACTGCTTAACTTTTTACTGTGTAAATAACTGGTTGTCCAGCTCTATAAAGCATAGCTTTGCAATGATAGTACCTAATATTAAATGGGAACTCTGCCTAATGTGTCTTGACATCTAATAGTCATTTCAGTACACAATATATAGCCAGTGGGCATCTTTGAATTGATTCTTGTCTTTGCAATCTAAAAATTGTATAAACCCTGTCAGTTTTACGTAGTTTGACATTTGCAGTGTGTGTTTATGTGTTTGGTATATTACTTTGTTTAGGTGCTCTGTTATATTTCTGCAGTCATATGCGTTTTCATTTAACCCCTTCACGCCTTTGGACGTAACTGTACATCCAAATCGCAAGTAATTTACTGCATTTGGACGTACAGTCACGTCCAAACTGCTTACCGGGGCTGTGACACTATAAAGTGTCCCACTGCCCCGGAGTCCACTCTCCTGGAGAGCAGAAAGACCAGGGAAGCCAGCAAGGGACCAATCAGAGTGGTCCCTTGCAGGCGATCGTTCTGATTGGTTAGTCTCTGCAGATTGACCATTTTCATTGAGAAAATGTCGGTTTCAGGCTGTGATCTCCATGCTGGCAGAACCACCACCGTGCCCCCAGTAATTTAATGGCCCCCATATGCCACCATTGCCTCCTGATGCCCCCAGCTTTCAGATCCTTTGTGTGCGCACAGGCTTGGGCTTGAGCGAAGTGCGCATTAGTCCGACGCATGTGCACTTCACAAACAAAAGCCGATGCCAGCAGTCCGCACGGGCACAAAGCCTGTGCGCACGCGCGGACTGCTGGCATCGGCTTCTGTTTGCGAAGTGCGCATGTGCCGGCCTGATGCGCACTTCGCTCAAGCCCGAGCCTGTGCAGGATCTGAAAGCTGGAGGAGGGGGACGGATGGAGAGACAGCGCTGGGCACCGAACGGCCGGGCACCATGGATCCACGAACTTCCCCTTGGGCACCTTAATTCATTGATTGACAGGCTAGTAAAACCTGTTTTTTTAGCACAATAAAGCCACCAATAGGTTTTATAAGGCCAACTTAGGGATCCTATTATAACCCTGGACATGAGCATATGTTTAGCTCATAGGGGTTATATGTGGTGACAGAATCCATTTAAAATAAAGATAAATACGTCCTTTTGCCTTACACTATCCACTGAACTCAACTAGGACTTACTGCACTATTGCTACTATACTACTATGGAATAACAGACTAGACACTATGTAAAATAATAAAGAAATATTTATTAATACAATACATGTCTATAGTCTAAATATTGCTATAATTATATATTACCATATAAAAGGGAATATGAATATATATATTTATAGCAGTACAGTAATACAGCCAGTCAATTACAACACTACTACACATACAATATTCCTAACTACACTACACAATCCCAATTCCACCCCACAAACTAGCTACAATTACACTAACGTACATTACAGCAGTAACCCACCCACCTAGCTACATACTGTCCCTACAGGGTAGAAAGGGTTAATACAAATCACAGTGCAGTCCAGGGGTAATGGCACTGCAAGGGTTAACACAACATGGGTTGCAGGGGTCAATCTGCGCTTCAGCCTTGAAGAGGTTCAGGGTTACAGGGCTTCTGGGCACTGCAAGTGTTCCGGACCGGGGTACTGCTGGGTTGGATAAGAGCTGCAGCAGTTAAGGGGTTAAGGGGTACACAGCAGCAGGAGTTGATGCTACTGGGCAGGGAAGGGGTACATGGGATGGGAAATCAGGGCAGGTGTATTAGGGTACTCGGCCATCTCCAGGTCTCATCTGAGTGTCCTTCCTCTCTGTGTAGTGCTGAGCTCAGAAGTGCCCCCCTTTGTCCTGGCTTGGACTAATATAAGTCCATTGCCCGCCCCCCCCCCCCCTTCTACTCCACCCAAGGTTCAGGCATGTGACATCATCCTGTGTGTGTGACGAAATGCATGCATCCTGAATGAGAGCACCATGGCAACACACACACACCCATGTAAGGTGGGGGGAGTATATGCCAGGTGCAGTGATTACCACACCAGGTATATGCAACAAACAGAGAGAGGGACGTTCGCTTCCCTCTCTCTGTTATGTTAACTATCCCCAGCATCTTATCAAACCTGTGTCTTTTGAAGTCACCAGATGGCCAGACATAATTGTCCGGTCATCTGGTGACAACTCCACCTCATGCAGGAAGCGGCAGGGTGGGCACCTGGACAAAGGCTATTTAGAATATATGGGTATAGATACCTGGGGAACATCTATACTCGTATATCTATATATGACATATATATATATATATATATATATATATATATATATATATACATTAAAGGGGCAAAGGGACATTATATGTATATATATATATATATATATATATATATATATATATATATAAGGGGCCTGTGGAAAGAGGGGGAATATATGGGATATATATATGGAAGGGGCCGCAATGAACCCATGGGGGACAATAAAGGCAGATATGTGCAGAGATGCTGGGCACATCTGTGCACATCATCTGATGATATAAAATGGGCCACAATAAGCCCATGGGGGACATTATATACATGTATGCATATAACCCGGGCACATTTCCCAGGGTCCATGCACACACATACACATGGCGCAGACATAGAGATGCATGCCATCCAGGGGCGTACATACATCCCCATGTATGAGCCTACCCCCGGGTCCCATCTTAGGGCCCATTTGTATATGCACATATATTATATATGCATGCAAGTGTTCGCATGCATATATATATATGCGTATTTTCAACCCTTCCTCAACAATACCAATAAAAACTACAGCCCGTCCCACAAAAAACAAGCCCCCACACAGCTACATTGGTGAAAAAGTAAAAAAGTTATGGACTTTAGTATATGACGGATAAAATATAATATATTTTGAACCCAAAAGTGATTTTATGCTGAAAAATTTGTAAAACATAAAACAACTATATAAATTTGGTATCGCCATAACCGTATCAACCCAGAGAATAAAATGATCATATTATATTTACCGCAAGGGGAACCCCATAAAAAATAAAAAACACTGACACAATTGCCATTTTTACCCAATTCTCCTCCACAAAAAGTGATCAAAAAGACTTATTTACCTCAAATTTATACCAATAAAAACGACAGCCCGTCCCACAAAAAACAAGCCCCCACACAACTACATTGGTGAAAAAATTAAAATGTTATGGCCCCTAAAAACAATTTCGGCAAATTACATGTTAGAAAATCCCGATGCCGCTCCTACCCTTCTGAATGCTACCGTGCCCCAAAACAGCGGTTTACGACCACATATATGGTGTTACCTTATTCAGAAAAAAATGCATAACAAATAGTGGGGTGCATTTTCTCTTGCTAAAGCATTATTATATTGGAAATAAAAGTACAGTTTTCATCTTCACAGCCATGTGTTTCTAAATTCTATGAAACACTTGTTGGGTCAAAGCATTCACTTCACCACCAGATTTATTCCTCGAGGGGTGTAGTTTCTAAAATGGTGTAACTTTTTGGCATTTTCTTTCTAGGGGTACCTCAGGGTTTCTTTAAATGTGACAAAGCACCTGAAAACCATTCCAGCAAAATCTGCCCTCCATTAACAATATGGCGCCCCTTTCCTTCTGCGCCCTGCCGTGTGCCCATACAGCAAGTTACGACCACATATGGGAGGGTTTTGTAAACTGCAGAATCAGGGTAATAAATATTGAGGTTTGCTTTGCTGTTAACCCTTGCTGTGTTGCAGGAAAGATTGATTAAAATGGAAAATCTGCACAAAAAAATTAAAATTGAAAATTTCCCATCCATTTTGCTTTCATTCTTGTGGAAAACCTGAAAGGTTAAAAAGTTTGTAAAATCAATTTTTAATAACTTGAGGGGTGTAGTTTCTAAAATAGGGTCATTTAGGGGTATTTTCTACTCTGTAATCCCCACAAAGCGACTCCATAACTGAACAGGACCTTAAAAAAGTGGGTTTTGGCAATTTTCTTAAAATTTTTAACATTTCCTTCTAAACTTCTAAGCCTTCTAAATTCCTGAAAAAATAAAATGACATATACAAAATGATGCAAAATAAAGTATACTGTGGGGGGTTAGCTCTGGTCTCAAGGATCGTTCACACACAGATTGTCGTCCACCGCAGCTTTAGGGGCCAAACATCGCTTTATTGTCCCAGCATCAACATAAATAAATCAAAACAAACACCTGCCCGGCTGGGCTCTAACTCAACACAGTGTGTTCCTGACTCACCTAAGTCACTGTTCACACACACGGCACCCATGCGGCTTTCCCAGCCCAATGTCCATTAGCCTCCTGGCTGTTACCTCACCGGTGTCTTTTGGGGGGTGACGCTGACCATGCGACCCTTATCCCTAGGCGCCTAGGGACCCCACAAACTTCATGCTACTCCCAGCCTCGTGGTCTCTCAGCGCTCCCAGCTCAGACCACACACAGAACCACTCCAGGCTTCTGTACCACACAAGACACACCCATCTCACTGTGAGGACAGCTTTATGCTCTGTTGATTGTGGCACCTGTTGCTGCCTCAGGCCTGCCCACTGATGGGAAAGAGATGGATAATCCTGCCATTCCTCTCTTCTATCAGCCATGAGGCCTGTCACTGCCTCACATATCCCCCCCTTTGTTCAACCCCATAGGGGTGAACACTAGCATCGACCTGGCCTACCGTCTTCCCCTTATTCTGCCAGACCCAGGCCAATAGCGCTTGGTTTGTCACCCGCATGAGTTTAGTACGGGGCAGACAAGGCCTACGGGATTTTCTTGCCCATCTCATGACCTGGTACTCTCTTTCACGAGTGAGGATGATGCACTTTCGCACCTGTGGCCTCTCTCTTTTCGTTTTTCTTTTTCTCTCTACATTTGGCATCAGCACATGCTCCTCATGTCCTTTCTTGGACTGCTGCAACTCCCGACTGAACTGTTCTCCCTCTGCGGCCGACTCTTCTTCAGCCTTATCTTTGGTCTTTGGTCAACTCATCAGCCTCAGCTTCTTCAGCCTTTGAGTCTCTTTCGGAGTCTTCAGTCACTTTGATAGCCTTCTCATCCTTCTCGGACACAGCATCACATACTTGCATTCTTAGCTCCTCCTCCTCATCAAGGTTAGAGGTATTTGGGACATCAGAGTCCGTATCAGACTCATCATCTTCTGGCAATCCCTCCAGAGGTTCACTCTGGAAACTGTTCTCCACTCGTGCAGGCTCTACGATAGCCACCTCATAGCAGTAGACAGCATCTTTATGGTGGGCGTCAGTCCCCTCGTATTTCTTCCCCAGCATAATGCTGGCTGAAGTAATGTCTTGCATAACCAATTCTTGGCTACACACCGGCACCGCCACGGGTATCTTGGCTTCTGCATCCACTTCGGCACCATCATCTGGTTCAGCAGATACATCTTCCATCTTCTTCTTTGCCTCGGCTGGCACCACAACGCCACCGCCTCCAGACCCATTCTTAACGGGCTCTGACTTCTTGGCATCTTTTAGAGGATCTTCCTCTTCAGGTATCTCATTTTCTTCCACCTGCTGCGCAGGAGCATGCAGAGACTTCTCCAACTCATTGACTTCATCTTTTGAGCTCCTGAGATCTTCCATCTCTGCTCTGAGTTGCTTGTTCAGCCTCTTCAATTCATCTCGCTCCTTAAGCGCTTTTTCAAGGGCTCTAGCCAAGGAGAGGGCCTTGGTCTTCTGTTTAGTTTTTGCCACCAGCTTGTTAGCAGCGCCCCACTCTTGGGCCCTCTGTTCTGGTGTAACAGCAGTTGTAGGAGTAGCACCATTCTTCCTTAGACACTCTGTGGGATTTCCACCCAGGTACTCTTCAAGCCCATTGTTGAGGTCTACTATAGACTTTTGTGTCTTCCTGGAGTCTTTTCCCTTCCCCAGGACACCAGGCGGTAGACCCTTCAGTTCACTTATCTTTTCCAGGGTCTCCTCTTTTGACCCTTCTGCAGCCTTCTTTAGTGACTCTGTGACGACAGCTAGTCCCTTCTCTATCGTATCTAGGGACCGTGTGGCGAGAGTGAGATCAGCCTCCTGTTTGCAGCTGTACTTTCCTGTCAGGTCATGTAAGACTGTCTGCATATGAGCTTCAGACACTAGGCTGACGTCACCCGACTGAACTCTCGTCTCGTCAGATATAACTGTCATCTGGTCGCTACTAGTAACCCCTTTAGTTTCACAAGTCCTCGACATGGCAGCCTCTCTCTCTGAAATGCTATCGGTCACAGAACATGCGTTATATATACCGCTTGTGTCATTCTCAATCCTGTCCTCTAGGGGCACCGATGAGCTAATCCCCACCTGGGACATTTTATTAACCATAGAAACCTGTGGAGACTGCATATCCACTTCTAGTACGTGTGGTACACCCTCTAGGACTGCCCCATGTATTTGCACATTAAGTCCATCAGTCTCTGTTCCCACCATGGTCTCACCCTCTGTGAGGACCACTGGATAGTCCACAGTATTCACATAATTGTCCCGGACAGACATCATTCTACCTCTTACCCAGGCTAGCATGGGATCTCTGATTTTCGCCATCCCAAATCTAGCCTTGGTCACAGGCACTTTAGACAACACATTGACCTTCTCCCCTGCAGATTCCTGCGAGAGAGCAACTGCAACAGGCTTACCCGCCTGTTCAGACACAGCAGTTTTCCCATAGTCACTAATTTTTGAGACATTTTCACGCCGCAGCGCTTTATCACTCACCGGCCCGGCAGGTAGCAACTGCCGCCGGCTCACTGTCACTGGGTCTGCCACAAAATTATCAACAGGAACAGTCTTACCAATTGTTGTCAGTGACTCAGCACTCCCGGAAGATATGGGTAGTCCAGGAATATCTCCAGCACGGTCACCACCCTTCTCCTCAATGCAGTAGTTGCCACGGGAGACGCCTTGGACTTGTCTCCTGTCTTTTTCCGGACAGACATTCCAGCCGCACTCTTTCGGATTCTGTGCACAGTCGCAGGAAAAATAGGCACTCCTGAGAAACGCACCGCTCTCCGCCTCTTTGTCTTCCCGACGGTTGCCCTTGGCAACGGCATACTTCTGCTTGTCCTCCGGAACTCCAACTGCAGAACTTGAAGTACTCCCGCCATACCATATCTGCCAAAATAAGGGAAAATCCTTGCCCAGTACGAATTCTAGCCTCAGGGTCTCACATTTCAACAGCTCCCACTGCACAGAGCCATAGTCCGTCACAAAGGTCAGTGACACCTTAGTTTTTGTCTCTGGACCTCTTGTTACAAAGTCCAGAATTTCGGGCAGGACCCGAGACACTTGCTGGCGGGAGTCTAGTATAACCCCCAAAGGGATCCCCCCGATCACCATCTCGCAGGACTTTTCCCACGGCTTCCACCATGTTGCAACCATTTTGACAGGTCAGCTTCTTTTATTGTTCTTCTGGCCCTTTAAATCCGCACACAGCTTGCACCACAGAAAAAAACAGTCCACAGTCGCATGAGCAGCACTTGCTCCGCTAGACAAAAACAGGCTTCCGGCCCTTTAAATCACTGCACAGCAAAACAGCAATTCCTTGGCAACATTCACAGCACCTGCTCTTCTCAGTCAGGTCGTTGCCCCCAGCAACACTTTGCCTTTTTTTAGCAGGGACGACTGCCCGCATCCGACACCAAATGTGGGGGGTTAGCTCTGGTCTCAAGGATCGTTCACACACAGATTGTCGTCCACCGCAGCTTTAGGGGCCAAACATCGCTTTATTGTCCCAGCATCAACATAAATAAATCAAAACAAACACCTGCCCGGCTGGGCTCTAACTCAACACAGTGTGTTCCTGACTCACCTAAGTCACTGTTCACACACACGGCACCCATGCGGCTTTCCCAGCCCAATGTCCATTAGCCTCCTGGCTGTTACCTCACCGGTGTCTTTTGGGGGGTTGTGGTCCAGTCGTCCGCCCGACGCTGACCATGCGACCCTTATCCCTAGGCGCCTAGGGACCCCACAAACTTCATGCTACTCCCAGCCTCGTGGTCTCTCAGCGCTCCCAGCTCAGACCACACACAGAACCACTCCAGGCTTCTGTACCACACAAGACACACCCATCTCACTGTGAGGACAGCTTTATGCTCCGTTGATTGTGGCACCTGTTGCTGCCTCAGGCCTGCCCACTGATGGGAAAGAGATGGATAATCCTGCCATTCCTCTCTTCTATCAGCCATGAGGCCTGTCACTGCCTCACAATACCTATGGGGAATGTAAAGTAACTATTTTATGAAGTATTATTATCTGTCTTAAAAGCGGAGAAATTCTAATTTTGAAAATAGCGAATATTTCCTAATTTTCAGCAATTTTTTTTTTTTAAGCATAGAGATGAAACGTATGAACTCAAATTTACCACTAACATAAAGTACGATGTGTCACGAGAAAACATTCTTAAAATGGCTTGGATAAGTAAAAGCATCCCATAAACTGACACATGTCAGATTTTAAAAATGGGGCTCCAGCATTTGGTCCAAACTGGCTGTCGCTTGAACTGGTTAACTGACGTTATTTAATGTGTTACTATTGCCTATGTCATATGTGTTCTCATTTAATTGACGTTATTTCAGGTTACTATTGCCTAGTTACTAACAGGGCTGTGGAGTTGGAGGCAATTTTGAGTAACTGGAGTCGGCAAAAAATGAACCGACTCCGACTTAATTTAAATTGGAATTTAAAAAAAATTGCAAGTTTAAATGTCCCAATTCACAAAAATGTATAATTAATTACTTCTCTACTGTAATAATAAAGGCCAATGCATGCAGTGTGTCACATTACCGCAAAATGAACATGTTAAGTGACCGCGAAGAAGCATGCTTTTCATATGCTTCACTATATGGCACGCAACGCACAGTTAAAGAGCGGCAATACTTATACTTTCCATTGTGTTGTGTTCCGCTGTTACAGGGAACACAACGCTCATGGTTAACCTAGCCTCTCACTGATAACTGATTAAGTAAATATGTTTTTTACAGGACTAGAGACACTTGTATAGGTGAAGGGAATGGATAGTCAATAGTTCAAGACTGAAGTTGTAAACCATTTGAAAAACTGCTGTAATTTAGCTAAGGCTATAAAAACTTGTAAACGCAGATTGTTAGCTTAAACTTTAAACATGACTATGGGATTCTGCTAGGGAAATCATGTTTTAAAATAAATGTCCCTTCCCCTGCCCCTTCCTGGATCCTCCCACTGCCCCATCTTCAGCACAAGATCAGCACACAAAGGAGAAGTCTTTTGCTTAAACTGTTCAATACAGTAGACTGTTGGCTTCCTAGCCAGTAGTTCTGTGGTAATGACATGTATGTTACCTCTCTTCCCTTCAAGGAATGTATAAAATGCATTTGCATATCAAATTATGTAATATGCAAATGTATTTTATACATTCCTTGAAGGAATGCATAAAAGGAGTCTGCCAGCATTTGCTCTGTGTCCCCACCGCAGGAGGACAGATCCCTGTCTGCACAGCTCAGCACCATGGGTCCCAGGGCTGACTTACCTTATAAGAGACGCAGGCGTCCTCCGGCATATTGCCGCTTCCATCCTCACTACCAGGTGTCATCTGAGGCGCTATAGAGCACGCGCGTGCACCTCTCCCTGTCTTATAGGGGATAAGCAGCTGGTCCTGATTATCCTCCCCACCCATAGGTGGGGATTTGAGTATTTAGTGCAGCTTCACTCTGGAGGAAGTGCCCAAGCGTGGTTTTTGTACCTCTTGACTCTGACCTCTGCTTTGTTTGACCCTGACTCTGCCTACTGTCTTCTTGCTGGATTGCCTGGACTATTGACCCCTGCTCAGTTTGACTACGTATCTGCCTGCCATCTGTTTGTTGGATCACCTGGATTATCGAACACTGCATCATCTGTCTACGCTTCTGCCCATCGTCTCTTGTAAGTCTGCCTGGATTCCTGAACCTGCACTGCCTGACAACGAGACAGCTTTAATGTGCACACTGCATTACTCTGAACTTTGTTTTGCTTTAATCTCAAGTGACTTTTGTATAAGCGTCTGCCAGTAAAGACCTTCTGTTCCTTTATTCCGCCTTTGTTGGACTCTGTTCACATTGCTGCAGTTAGCTGCATTCTGGGTGACTGGTGCAAACACCTGTGTCCTGACTCTGTGAGTCAGCAGTCAGCAATATTGGGCTAACTCCTAGTCCTCTATCAGCTGACACAGAGGTCGTAACAGAGTCTGAGTCGGAAGTATCAAAAACTGAGGAGTCGGAGTCGGACCATTTATCTACCGACTCCACAGCCCTGGTTACTAGTTCCACCAGGGCTTTTATTTGCCTAAAAAATGTAATACATTTTAAAATATTGCTTTTATTTTTAACTGCCTTCCCAGCAAAATAACATACATCGATGTCATACGCAGGATGTAGTTCCCACCGATGTCGTGCATGTATGTCATCATCCTATGTGCTTACACAACAGCTGTGCTCCTGTGATCTCCACTGTGGGGGTGGAGTAGACTATGATTGACAAGCACACTCATGCACCAATGGCTGGGATCATAGAATATTCTGATCTGAGCCATTAACCCTTGATGAACCGTGATTAGTATTGGGTATAATAAAAGCCCACAGGGATGTCCAGTATCTTAGGGCATAAACTGTACATTTTACTTGCATCCTTAGTAATGCAACATAAATATATGACAGTACATTATAGTTTAAAAAAAATTAGGATAAGTTTTTGTTCAGTGGTAACATAATTCCGGTTGATAAGGAATATATATACCTGCTTCTCATAGAGGCTTTTTCAAGCTCTGTCTACAATGAATTGCATTCTCTCAACTTTAGATTATCAGAAATGTCTTAAACCAGTCAGACCTTCAGCGGCTAAAACATAAAGTATAATATAACATCACATACATATATCTTTGATCATCTCCCATTTATTCTGATTTTCATGGCAAACTTCCATAAGGGATAAGTGAAAGGCGCAACTAACACTTTCCCAGTGCTTGCTTTCCACTAGCATTGCTTATCTGGTGCTTGGCACATCTCTTTACCAATATAACAGCTTTCTGTTCAAAGCATCTGCAAAAGATTACTTTTAATTCATTGGCATATTCCTTTCTGTATAATTTGCAGCAGATGTTATGTCAGTCAGATAAGATACATACATATATATATATATATATATATATATATATATATATAATTTGTTTTTAGTGTTTCACAGATGAGACAGAGTCATATGTTTCAGTTCGCATTTGAGTGTACCTTTGCCAGTGAGCTTTATGAAAATTATAGGTTGCCAGTAAGCGAACATGTGTAACAGATTTCTCAGCTGGAAGTCTCTGTTTTTACCTCTAAAAGTGTTTATTTAAAAGAGTACTTAATTTTGTGACGTGATGGCATATCGCTAGAGTATACCATCACTTAATGACTGGTAGTAGTCCAGTCTCTAGGACTGCATGATCCTAAGAATGAAGGGACCATGGTGCTGGTATACCGCCACATCCCCTTCATTGCTTTTTTCTGCACCCTTGGAACATACTTCAAATAACTGCATTTCTCGGCACAGCTGGTTGGCTAGAAATGCCGCTGTCCAGAGGGGATGGATGATATAGATAGACACACCCTATGTGGCACATTTATTAAGACTGGCGTTTTAGAAGCCGGTCTTAATAAAGCCTCATATCTGGTGAAGTCGCCATCTGCGAATGAAATGCGTATTTAAGATTTGTACATGACCCCCTATATCCTTTCTTCTGGATTTTACCTTTATAAGTCCTGGAATATATAAAAGATCTACTTGTATATCTGTGCGTCATTGCAACTATGATGGGTTGACAATTTGCTTTCAGTCTGAGTTAAAATTGTCTCTAGAAAAATAACTACGATTAGTAAATTGGTATTGTACATTTGTCTTGTACTGTACGGCACATTGTACATTATACAGATGATTATATCTGGTTTTAGAAATGTACAGAATGTAGAACAGCAGTGCCTCTTCTCCTTTAAAAAATATCTTGTTTTTTGTTGTTTTGTATTTGATGATTTAATATATTTTGGAGTTTGATTATTATATATTTGTATTATGGTATTGGTTTAAAATGTGAATAAAAGACCATAACTTATCTAATAAACACCTAAAATACCCTTTGGTATATTGTATAAAGCATTACCCAATTTCTCAGGGTTCTTTAAATCTTGCTGTACTATCACCAAACGATCTGCACATATTGGTCTCCGGAATTCAATCTGGGAAGATTGCAGAGTGTTAGAAGAATGAGAAACGTTGTAACAAAAAAGTGTTTACTCTGGCATCTCTTGCTGCACTGTCATCCTGGCGCCATTCTATTACCTGCAAAACGTGGACATATTACGCTGTAGACAGTTCTCTTCCTAACAAAGCAGAGCATTCAGACACGGCCAGGTATAGATCAGATGAACCTATTCTTACTGGGATCAAAAGCGTTTAGTTAGAGGCTACCATGTGAATACACTTTACAAGGACCATTGTGGCACAGTGATATGTTATCTTGACGAATGCTTTGGAATGCAAAACCCACACGTTGTTGGTTCATTTGTGTGACCATTGGCAAAAAGCAAAAAGGCAAGCGGCTTGTCTTAAGGCAACTTTACAATTGAGCTGTTCATTTCTTAAGCCATACCAGCTATATTTCAGTGAATTGGTGGAGAATTCTACAGCTACAAGTGTCATTGCTTTCTGCATTTCTTTTTTCTTGGAAGGATACCCAGACAATAAACAGTCATCTGTTGGTTAATCTAGCAGCAGGTTTTCTGTTCCCACCGGGAAAACTAAGCATTACAACAATTTGCAGTACATAAAATGCACTATGCTTTGGGTCCTCTAGAGCCTAAAGGTCCCTTTATCTGGGATGATACAGCAGGCATTTGTCAGGAAGGTAGCGTTCCTTCCTAGGCATCGTCTGCTTGTCAGTGGAGGAGACCACTGTATTTATATGCAGTTATCTCCTCCACAGATCGCTATTGCCATCGCTCCTCCCCATACTGACTCATTGTTTGCTGGGGGCAGAGCGTGTTTATACAGCACGTTCTGCTGCTGGCAAACAACAATTTTTGTCTCCATGTGAATGATCTATTACCTGATGAGCGAGCATTTACCTTATTCATCTGGTAATCAGTGGCACTTTTACACCGCCAGAAAATTGATAATGGGTATTCCTACACTTGTTAGCAGTTATCTTACGGAGTGTTGGCCCGTGTAAAGGGACCTTACGGCATTTGCGATCAGACCTTTGTTTTTGCTGGGCCAGCAGATAACATACTGCATGTCAATGTTAAGATCCGGTAACATGACTGACCATTCAGTAGACGTTGTAATAAAACCAGTTGTTACCAAAACTACAGAACTGGACTTCACTGTTAGCAGTCACCATCCCCAGGTACTAATAGTACTCAAGTACCTCCAGAACTTACAGAGCCAAATTGTGTAACATTTGTAAAGCACAAATCAACACTCATAAGTAACAAATATGCAGAAGTAAAAACTCTAAGATGGATGACAGGAATTGAATGATGAAGGCAAATGTATCATGATGATAAAGATTTTCAGGTAATGAAACAGATGGATGACCATGATGATAGTCAGGTAATGAAGCAGACAGATGTTAACAAAGATGAGCAAACAGACGAGCTGACCCTGAATTTTTCCCTGAATACTGTCCCTAACACCACTGACCCTAAAAATCCCTAAATAACCCCTTAATTGGATGATAATGAAGATTGTTAAGTAATGAGGCAGGCAGATGATGATGATCAGGTAATAAACCAAACAGATGATGTTAAAGGGGTTGTCTCACTTTAGCAAGGGGCAGTTATCGTGTAGAGAAAGTTTATACAAGCCATTTACTAATGTATTGTTATTATTCATATTGCTTTCTTTGCTGGCTAGATTCATCACCTTGCAATCCATCAGTGGTGGCCGTGCTAGTACTCTATATGAAAAAATGCCGGCCTATCTGACGGCCGGGACTGTGGGAGCATACATAGGTTGGTACCACCACTGATGGATTGCAGCATGGTCATAACCATGGAAACGAGCAGTGTATAATGTAATGGAAAAATTAATCCAGCAAACAAAGGAAGCAATATGGACAATCACAAAGCATTAGTAAGTGTCTTGTAATAACATTCTCTACATAATAAATGCTATTTGCTGAAGTGACAAAACCCCTTTAACCCCTTTTACCCCTTCCCGACATATGACGTAATAGTACGTCATGGCGGCAAGTGACTTGCTGCATTTTGATGTACTATTACGTCATGGTGATCGGGCAGACATCGGGGCAGTGTGCGCCCGATCACTGCTGTATCTGCTGACATAGCTATAAAAGCCGATGCCAGCAGATTAACTACTTCTATGCCGCGGTCAGCGCTGACCGCGACATAGAAGGTGCATGCGGCGGGTGAGGGAGCACATTGGGTCCACGTGCTGCTGTGGTGGTAACTCTATGTGAGAGAAGGCAGCCCGATGCCGTGCAGAGGCTGCCTAACGCCTTGCACGGCATCGGGACCTGCCTTCTATGGGGGCCGAGGAGATTCAGCCCCAGGCTGGGTCTTATAGGCAACCTGTTAGTGTATTACTCAATGTAATACACTAACAGGCAATGCATTACAATACAGATGTATTGTAATGCATTGCAGAGGGGATTAGCCCCTCAAAAGTTGAATTCCCAGAGTGGGACAGAAATAAAGTTTTAAAAAAAAGCAAAGAAAAGTGTTTTTAATTAAAAAAAATAAAGTTTCAAGTAAAAAAAAAACACCCCTTTCCCCTGATTTTATAATAAAAAATTATAAAGAGATGCTATCTTGGAGTACCCTAATGAAAATTTAGCAAATAACACCATATCAGCATGGCTTCATGAGGGATCGCTCACGTGAAAATAATTTAATCAGTTTGTATGAAGAGGTAAGTTCTAGACTTGACACTGGCGAATCAATGGATGTTGTATATCTGGACTTCTCCAAAGCATTTGAGACTGTACCTCATAAAAGGTTAGTATATAAAATGAGGATGCTTGGACTGGGAGAAAATGTCTGAATGTGGGTAAGTAACTGGCTCAGGAATAGAAAGCAGATTAATTAATGGTACACCTTCAGATTGGGTCACTGTCACTAGTGGAGTACCTCAGGGGTCAGTATTGGGCCCTAGTCTCTTCAATATATTTATTAATGATCTTGTAGAAGGCTTGCACAGTAAAATATCAATTTTTGCAGATGACACTAAACTGTTTAAAGTAATTAACATGGAATACTGTATACTGCTACAGAGGGATCAGGATAGATTGGAGGCTTGGACAGATAAGTGGCAGATGAGGTTTAACACTGACAAATGTAAGGCTATGCACATGGGAAGGAATAATGCAAGTCACCTGTACATACTAAATGGTAAAACACTCAGTAACACTGACTTGGAAAAGGACCTAAGAATTTTAGTTAACTTTAGCAAACTAAGCTATAGAAACCAGTGTCAGGCAGCTGCTGCCAAGGCCAATAAGATAATGGGTTGCACCAAAAGGGGCATAGATGCCCATGATAAGAACATAGCCCTACCACTTTACAAATCACTAGTCAGACCACACATGGAGTACTGTGTACAGTTCTGGGCTCCTGTGAACAAGCGCAAAAACAAAAATCCAATGGCACTTTGCAACCAGCACTCTGCCCTGCCTCCATGCTGGATGTTGAATGAGTCATTAGTGTACATTTTGGCCAAAGCGTAATAAGCCACTGACCACGTCAAAATCGCCTCCATGAGTGGTCCCTAACACTAGTTCCTACATGTTATGGGCCATGACAGCCACACAAAATCCAGGGAGCGCAGGTGCAGCATGCATGCCAGGTACACTCTGCTTGTAACCCAGTCTGGTGCCATAACAGCTTCAATCAGATCCAGGATGCAAGTACCAACATGAGCCCACTATATACTTCACCTTCACACGTAATTAGGACCCTTAAAACATAACTTTTACTTAATACATACGATAAAATACACCGCAAAAAATCGCTAGTGAGATACCAATCACCAATAAAAAGATAGCCACGTATGGCAGAATTTAGACATCAAAGTGTAACCAAGGGTGCGGGATGTTGGTAGCGACCAGGGTGGGAATTCTTTCCCTAATCCACCCTAACTACTCCTAAGCCCAGGGACAGACCCTGATGGTGGGAATGCCCTGTCCCCGTACCTGGCTTATTGCACCCTGGACTCACCCTATTTTGGTCACACACAGCTGCCTATGAAAAATGGGCAAGTAAGATATGGCCCACAGGTCATAGGCAAATACAGTAAGAATCCCCAAATTGTCTCCAACGCGTTTCGCCCTTTGCGGGCTCCTCAGGGGGAAGATGACATTTGCATAGCTTAATGGTAAAGATATTACTCTCCAAGGCAGAGTTTGGGGGAAGAAAAAACTCTCAATGGAACAAAAAAGATGACCTTACTTGATCGCAGTCCTATAGCATAGATATTACGCAGGGATGGAGTTCAATTACCAAAGATATGTGGTCTCCCGACACTGTAATGCACATATAAACTCCATTCCGCGATAGGACTGCCACTATATACTTCTCCTGGAGCCAAATGGCTACTGGTAGGCGCTATAAAAGCAGACTCAGTTTTATACTGACTTTAAAACCAGCCTCCAGGGCAGACTAACTAGTCAGGTGTGCTTCAAAACTGCTATTATGTTAAAGTGAAATAAATAAAAAAGAAGTAGACATATTAGGTATTGCCTCATTCATAACAACCTGCTCTATAAAAATATCACATGACCTAACCCCTAAGGTGAACACTGTAAAAAAAATAAATTAAAAATATATAAAACAAATGTCGAAAAGGGAATTTTTTGTCACCTTACATCACAAAAATTGCAACACCAAGCAAAAAGGCGTATGTCCCCCAAAATATTAGCAATTAAACCGTCACCTCATCCCACAAAAATTGAGATCCTACCTAAGACAATCGGTCAAAAATAAAAAAACCTATGACTCTCAGACAATAGAGACACTAAAATAGGATTTTTTTTGCTTCAAAACTGCTATTATTGTGTTAAAGTGAAATAAATAAATAAAAAGTAGACATATTAGGTATTGCCTCATCTGTAAAAACCTGCTCTATAAAAATATCACATGACCTAACCCCTCAGTTGAACACCATAAAAAAAACAACAAAAACTGTGCCAAAAAAGCCATTTTTTTTCACCTAACATCACATAAAGTGCAATACCAAACGATCAAAAAGGCGTATGCCCCCCCAAAATAGTACCAATCAAACCGTCACCTTATCCTGCAAAAAATGAGATCTTACTTAAGACAATCGGTTAAAAAATAAAAAAGCTATGGCTCTCAGACTATGGAAACACTAAAACATCTTTTTTTGTGTTAAAAATGCTATTATTGTGTAAAACTTAAATAAGAAAAAGTATACATATTAGGTATTTCTAACGTCCTAAAAAAAAAAATTACATTTACAAAATGATGCCAACATAAAGTAGACATATGGGGAATGTTAAGTAATAAATATTTTATGAGGTATCGCTTTCTGTTTTAAAAGCAGAGAAATTAAAATTTTAAAAATTGTGAAATCTTCAAAAATTTGGGTAAATTTGGGACTTTTTCATAAAGAAAGATGAAATATATTGACTCAAATTTATGAATATCATGAAGTACAGTGTGTCACGAGAAAACAATCTTAGAATGGCTTTGATAAGTAACAGTGTTCCAAAGTTATCACCACATAAAGTAACACATGTCAGATAAGCAAAAAATGGCCTGGGCAGAAGTTCGAAAACTGGCCCGGGGTTGAAGGCATTAACCAAAGATATGTGACAGGGCCAGGCAGTGTTAATGTAAACATGCCTTGTCCTGAACTTTGGCACCTGTGCGTTCACCTCACGGATTGGCGCATGTACAACACAGTGCAGAAACTTTGCTGGGCAGAAGGAATCTGTACTGCATATGCAGAGTGAGGTCATCGGCATGTAAATGTGGCCCTTATGTGTTTTCCATATCTGAGAGTTTATGGGGCCTCCTTGCAGCACTGTAGTGTCCCCTAGATGCAGTTTGTTAGTGCAAGCTATGTTTTTTTTTTTTTTCCCCTCAAACATTCTATATGAACCACTTCATGCCGTCATATAAAATCATAGTAACTGTCACGGTCCTTCAGGTGACTAATGTCAGGAAATCAAGGAGATTGGCTGAGTGTGGAGGAATCTATAAGCCTCCTTGATTTCTCTTGATTCAGTATTGATAGGGTTAATGACCACTTCCCGTATCTCAGCTGTTGCTTAGTGGTCATCACTTTTACCCTTTATAGTCTGACCCCACCCTTCTGACTATGCGGTAGATGGCTTTTTTGGGGTTTGGTAGAGTTGGTGTGAGGTCGTCTCTGGTGTTCCTGCTCATCCATCACTGCTGAAGTTAAGTGTCGCTTTTGTTCGTATTTGGTGGTTCCCTTGTGCTTGTTAACTTGGCCTCAGGATGACCCTGGTTCATTCACCCAGGAAGGGCTCCTAGGGTGTTTAGGTTCCGGCGTATGTATTTTCCCACCTTTGGGATCTATACATACTGACAGGAGTCAGGGCCAGTTCTAGGGGTTTCCTAGGAGGTGACCTTTTCTTTCTCCCTAGCTTTGAGGCCTAGTTGTTTGTCCTCTCCCTCCTGGTTGTCCGTTTGTTGTTTCCTCCCATACCTCATCCGTGACAGTGACGTGGAGGCACGCTATGAGCCCTAACTGTAATTAAATGGGTTTTCTGAGATATTTTAACTGACTACCTATCCTCTGGATAGGTCATCACTATATGATTGGTGGGGGTCCAACACCTGGGACCCCTGCTGATCAGCTGTTTGAGAAGGCATCGGCACTCGCAGTAGCGCATCGTGGCTGTGCTTGGTGTGGCAGCTCAGCCCCATTCACTTCAATAGGGCTGAGCTGTGTCTAGGTCATGTGACTGATGAATGTGACATCACATGGCTTAGGCAAAGCTACGAGAAGGCAGTGGTGCTACTGCATGCGCCAGTGCCTTCTCAAATACTAGAGGATAGGTTATCAGGTAAAAAAATGTCGCTAAAAATGCTTTTGTTTAACTTGCTGAATCATGAGATCATTTGAACAATCAGTATTTTTTTATAGGTTACAGGTATAGCGGATGCTACTGAAGAACTGCAGAACAACCTCTTTCGAGCATTCATAAGGCTGAAGGCTGCAACCCATCTGATAATCGTACTGATTGGACTGTGGCAGAAACTTAGTAAAGATCAAGTCAGCATTTTGGAATCCACCTTTTTACCTTTGCAACAGGATGGTCAAGAATTGGTAAGATGATTATATTTTTGTAATATTTATTATCTCATTTCTCCACAGTATGCACAGTGCACGAAGAGTTTTTGCTGGTTATACGTATATATTATAGTAGGATCTAATGATCTTGTTTTGTGTATTAAACGTAGTGGAATTGTTGTATTGGTTCTTCTATAGACTGGAATGAATTGTTGGTCCCGGAGAGAAAGATTTGTCCACCTTACTCTACTTTCTTATTTTGGGTTTGTGTTTTATATTGTACTAAAATGAGCCGAGCTGTATCGCAGGCGTCTTGGTCCTTTATGTGCTGTGGCAAGTTGAAAATTCATTCTACTCTGCATGCATACAGAATAGAGATGAGAAAATTCATTCTAAATGAATAAAACATTTTTAGAATTTTTGTTTCCCAATTTTCTAGCAAGTCAGAAAATGTCATTTAATTTTGCATATCACTCAAAAAGGTGTCTCATTTTACAAGTCAGAAGACAGCACAGCAGGACAGGAAAGATGAAGGAGGATTGCACGACCCCAGGTGGGGCCTTGGCTGGCAATCTTGCCAATTATGCCTTGCAATTAGCCTCAGCCAATCAGGAGGGACGATATTGACATGTGTTTTAAGCAGATCCCAAACAGGGAATCCGGGAAGCCATGTGTATTCAAAGCTTGTACATCGATGTTACCGGACATCTGTCCGAGAGACAGCAAAGAGAACGATATCTTTTTACATACAATACAGTTTAGGTCCAAACAGGGACATTGTTAGGGAAGATAGGAAGAATAATAGGGTCAGTCAGATTCACTGTAGTGTCTTCTTCATTGGGCTACAGCTATTTACATAAAAAATCCAAAGATTCCAAAACTTACTATTCCTCTTATTCCAGCTGCAGTATCGCAGCAGAACTGCACAAGACAGCTGCACTAGTGTAAATGATGCACAATGATATAAATGATACCGCGTTTTTCTGACGAAGGACAGCGTACTGTCCGAAACATGTCGATAGGTATTGTGGTATCTGCAACCATCCGTAGTTGTAGAAGTGACATCACTGGCTGCTCCGTGCAAGCGTGAACCACGACCCTGTACTAGTGGTAGCCACGCCACCGGCCGGGGCGCGACTCCCGAGACTAGGCACTTAACTTTCGCCTGCAATAACCCCATACCTGTGCAATGGAGAAATGAGGATCCCAGAGGATTTGAAGTCATTAGTAAGGTAATTTAGATTGATCAGATCATCAGGGTTATCTCTCAACAGGGGGCTGTTGCATGCTGTTTGGTTGTAGGGAGAGCGACGTATCATTTATATCATTGTGCAGCTATTTACATCAATTGAGACTCTGATTGCACTGCACATCAATATTTAAACCTATAGTACTTATTTTTTCATAATGTGTAGGAGTCAGCTAGCAGCCAAAATAACATTAAAAAATTCATAAAGACAATGGCTGACGTGTTTTTTTTAAATCATAATTACACATTTTGTAAAAAAAAACTGTTTCAAAGTTTCTTAAATTTCTTAATAAGTGTAGCAAACCTGACCTGACCTGACAAGTGTCCAGAACTGGGCCGGGTTGCCACCAGTGTATTGTCTTGTCCGGCCACCAATATACTGTTATTGAGGGTGTTCAGTTCAGCAGGTGGTATCGTCACACTGAAGTGGATAAACGTCCTCCACAAGTGTGTAAAACATTACATTTTTAAAAATCAGATATGGATCTGTGATAATTTTTGCACACATCCGGCGAGTCCAACAAAAAGACCTATTGCTGATATTAACTACCCAGAAAGGAATAATTTTTGAAAGACTGGTTCACAACAAGAATTTGCTTTTTCCAATACTGCCATTTGTGTATAAACACTGGCAGATATCTTCTCCAAAATGTCTGTGAAGGTTCTCATTTATCCAGGTCATGGTATATCTGTAAAGAATAAATCAAGGCAACTGGACTTGCTGTAGATTTCTTGAAAACGTTTCACTCGTTCTTTCAACGAGCTTTCTCAATTCTGAGAATTTCAGTTTTCAAGAAATCTACAGCAAGTCCAGTTGCCTTGATTTATTCTTTGCAGATATCTTCTCCAAAAGGAATAATTTTTGCCCTTTATTAATTTTAAAAAGCACAACAAACCTGACAGTGCAGTATGTTTTTAACTAGGCTGTTTGTTATCACAGCTACCATGCATTTACCCATAGACCCATGCTGTCTTCGCATTAAAGAGCTTGAAAAGGGTTGCATACAGTCATAAGAGACCTCAGAGTGCCATAAACAACTTTTTAGGGCAATCAGCACTTTTGATTCAGGTTGAATTTATTTGTACCTGAATTGAAACTGCCAATCAATTTGTTAGAAGTCCCGAAACGAATTTCAAAAAATTGCCTAATATAGTCTAAAAAATTCTCTGTGTGCCCCTGTGTAGAATCAGATGCACAAGGAGGTTCAGTATGGGCTCATTGCAGTCTACAGTGGGTATAAAAAGTCTACACACCCCTGTTAAAATGTCAAGTTTCTGTGCTGTAAAAAAATGAGACAAAGATAAATAATTTCAGAACTTTTTCCACCTTTAATGTGACCTATAAACTGTACCACTCAATTGAAAAACAAACTAAAATCTTTTAGGTGAAGGAAACAAAAAAATATATAATGTGGTGGCATAAGTGTGCATACCCTCTTATAACTGGGGCTGGATTTAGCTGTGTTCAGAATTAAGCAAATTCAAAATCATGTTAAATAGGAGTCAACATACACATGCCATAATTTACAGTGCCTCTGATTAACTCCAAATAAAGTTCAGCTGCTCTAGTTGGTCTTTCCTGAAATTTTCTTAGTCGCATCCCACAGCAAAAGCCATGGTCCACAGAGAGCTTCCAAAGCATCAGAGGGATCTCATTGTTAAAAGGTATCAGTCAGGAGAAGGGTACTTAAGAATTTCCAAGGGATTAGATATACCATGGAACACAGTGAAGACAGTCATCATCAAGTGGAGAAAATATGGCACAATAGTGACATTACCAAGAACTGGACCTCCCTCCAAAATTGATGAAAAGACGAGAAGAAAACTGGTCTGGGTGGCTACCAAGAGTCCTACAGCAACATTAAAAAAAAGCTGCAGGAATATCTGGCAAGTACTGGCTGTGTGGTACATGTGACAACAATCTCCCGTATTCTTCATATGTCTGGGCTTAGGGGTAGGGTGGCAAGACGAAAGCCTTTTCTTACGAAAAGCATGAGGGAAAAGGTGTTATGGTCTGATGAAATCTAGGTTGCACTTTTTAACCATAATTCCAAAAGATATGTTTGTCACAAAAACAACACTGCACATCACCAAAAGAACACCATAGCCACAGTGAAGCATGGTGGTGGTTTTTCTTCAGCTGGAACTGGGGCCTTAGTTAAGATAGAGGAAATTATGAACAGTTCCAAATACCAGTCAATATTGGCACAAAACCTTCAGGCTTCTGCTAGAAAGCTGAACATGAAGAGGAACTTCATCTTTCAGCATGACAACGACCCACAGCATACATCCAAATCAACAAAGGAATGGCTTCACCAGAAGAATATTAAAGTTTTGGAATGGCCCAGCCAGAGCCCAGACCTGAATCCAATTGAAAATCTGTGGGGTGATCTGAAGAGGGCTGTGCACAGGAGATGCCCTCACAATCTGACAGATTTGGAGTGTTTTTGCAAAGAAGAGTGGGCATATCTTGCCAAGTCAAAATGTGCCATGCTGATAGACTCATACCCAAAAAGACTGAGTGCTGTAATGAAATCAAAAAGTGCTACAATTAGTTTAAGGGTGTGCACACTTATGCAACCATATTATTTTATTTTTATATTTTTTCTTCCCTCTACCTAAAAGTTGTTTATAGGTCACATTAAAGGTGGAAAAAGTCCTGAAATGATTTATCTTTGTCTCATTTTTTTACAGCACAGAAACCTGTGTATGTCTATGGATCCGTAAGATATATATATATATATATATATATATATATATATATATAGTGGGGAATTGCTCTGGTAGACAGGCTTGCGGACGCAGTATAGAGGCAAGGTACACAGTTCTCTGGGTAAAGCAGAAGTGTTTTATTCACACTCAGCAAAACAGAAACAGTCTTTAGTGCTTGTTCACACAAGGCAAAACAGAAACAGTCTTTAGTGCTTGTTCACACAAGGCAAAACGCACGGCAAAAACATAAGTCCCACAGCAAGGTCACCTGAGTGGTCGGTGTTAGTTCACACCTGGCAGTTAGCTCGGCCACGCAAAGTTTCCACCAGCGGCTTCCAGGTAGACTGCACGCCTGTTTGCAGACTCTTGCTCTCAGCCCTGAGAGCTCCACAGTAACACCAGCAGCTTCCAGGATAATCACCTACCACCTGCTGAGGTGGCTGCCTTTTAAAGGCCCGGAAAAAGTCCGGCCTGGACCGTGGGGAATAGTCTCCCACCCAGCACTTGACTATTCCCAATAAGAGCCGACCCGGATCGGCATTGTGGCCATACTAAATATCAATGTGTCAAACAGCACTAGCTGCTGCTGACACACAAAAAATCCGCCTCTTATCTCACCGAGGAACCTCGGTGACACGTACCTTCCGTCGACGACGGAACCTTGCGCCCTCTTACAATATATATATATATATATATATATCTGCTATATATTCTTCTTTTTACAGCCTTAATAAATGGTCTTGCTGAACTTTGTTATAAAAATGGTAATAGAGCATGAAGGAAGAATAATGATCAACGAAATCTCTGACAGAAGTGCCATTGTTTATGCTATTACCCTATATCTATTAGTACTTGTAAATTGACTTTACATAGTATTTCAAGCATACACCCGGACAGCTGTAAGTTACAATGAAGAGATTCTATAAACATCCACATTCTTTGCGAATATCTTGTCTGTGACACACTCATGAGCCAGATGATCAGGAAGGCTTAGTGGCAGTGTAGCCGAAGTTCTCCCTTCACTCTGAAACAACCTGCAGGTGGAGAACCTGACCATCCAAGCTTATTGGAAATTGCACTTACGCATAACATTTGTTAAGACTAAATTTGTGGAGAAACGAAATAAATATACTGGCAGACAAAGTAATGAAGTGCTGCTGATCAGAAAAGCAGTTGGACTGAGTTGCAGTTGTAATCCTAAAGACATTAGAACAGTCAACTCCATAAACCTCCCAGCTTGGGTTCTCACAGCCTCAGTGATCTATCTGGAAGGATTGGAAAGGTTGCACAGGGGAGTGCCTTTTTCTTTGTATACGATGTAATCTATATCTGCCAGTTCATGCATCTATCTTCATACTCAACCAAACAACATTTAAATTCACAGCTATTAAATGTGAGTTTGATTACTCTTAGACAAGTCCCTCTGGATGTCTCTGTGCTTTTACTAGTGTGAATGTTGTTGTGGTCTGTTTTTTCATTTTGTCCTCATGCAAGTTGGCGTTTTTATATACTTCAGATTAAAGCCAAAAGAAAATGATTGTCCTGCAAAGTAAAATCAACACTGGGATGATATATTTTTATGCCTTTGTTATAACATCCGTATTGCCAGATAGAGAGCTTGAAGACCCTTGGCTCAGTTGCATAAGCTGAACTTGGACCCTCTTGCTGGAGGTAGCAGTCCCAAAGCTCAGACAGTTTTCCTGCTCATTCAGTTATATACCCACCATGCTTCTCAATGAGGGACAGGACTGTTCAGGACCCCCATGTATGAGGCAGAACAGAGAGTCACTCTATCAGAGCATATGCCGTTCTAGTACACTTTAGCCTTCTTTGTATTACAGTCATCTGGATGACCATCATGTAATATTACATACTTGGCTTTCCATGGCTTACCTGACAAAATCGGCTGTGTACAGAGGGTGCCAGGGATGGGACTCGGGACAATCAGTTTCAATTTACTGAGAAAAAAAGTTGCATTGTCCAGCAGATACGTACGTTGGATCTTATAATTTCAGGTTTTGAATAATTTTAGTAGGTGTCCTCATATGTCTCCTTTGCATGCATGCCTTTAGGAACCATTTTCTTAGTAGCATAACTAGTAAACTCTGTGTTTGTCTTGCGCTAGCGGAATTTGAAAATTCATTGTTTCTGGGTAGAGGAGTGCTGTTTAGATCTGCTGCCCAGAAACGATAATTAAGGTGTCTACAGGAAAAGTTGTTTTACCCCATGTACGAACGTTTCGCTCATTCATTGGATTCTTTGGCACCTTTAGAGGGGAAAGAGTTTTTGTAATTTCTTTTGGGAATCATTGTGTTCCAAATGTATGAATACCACCAGCTACCATGCAACTAGCACCAAAATAATTTTTGACAAAATTTCCCCTTTAACAACCATATCGAGGGTGCCTATCCTTGAATGCACTCATTTTGGTATGCAGCGAGTCGTCACACTGGAAGTGTTGTATCATAATGTTTATTAAGTTTCTACTTCCTAATATTCCTCGCCAGGTTATGACAATAACTTTCTTTTTTCATCATGGATTGTAATTACAAGTGATTAGTGACAACTTGAATGACTTTCTTTGTGTATGTACTATAAATACTTGGCCAAGCGTTATGCAAAAAACACCATAGTACCATATTTAGTTTTATATAGCAATAATGGCTTAAATGAGGTTATGAGTCCCTGAACCTAGCCGAACTAGTTATATTTCCAAGTTGATGACGCCAGATTGCAGAATATACATTAGGTAAAATCTTATTAAAATCCAGTAGGGATCTGTAGAATCCGTCAATGCTGGACCTGGTGAACTTCGTCAGGCTGTTCCCTGCTGGAACAGCATGCCGGAAACGTTCACCGGAAATGTGAACATGGTCTAAGTGGTGGCTGAAGTTACAGAAATATCTGAGTCAGCTGCACTTCTCTGTTTCCATAACTCTCATAGCAGTATAAGGTAGCTGCACAAATAGGGTAGCACAGCAAGCTTTGCTGTTCCTGGTAACTCAAGAGTTACTAAAACAACGTAGCTTACTTTGTGTCACGACCAGAGGATGTGGATCCTCTGGGTCAGCTGATAGTGGACTAGGAATTAGCCCAATATTGCTGACTGCTGACTCCCAGAGTCAGGACACTGGTGCTTATACCAGTCAATAACTGCAGGAGTGTGTACAGAGTCCAACAAAGGCAGAGTAACGGAACAGATTATCTTTACTGGCAGAAGGTAGACAAAAGTTACTTGAAACAAAGTTCAGAGTAATACGGTATACTGGGTCAGGCGGACTCGTAGTCAGGCAGTGCAAGGTCAGAGGTCCAGGCGAACTTACAGATGACAGCAGGTAGAATCGTAGTCAGGCAATGCAGAGGTCAATAGTCCAGGTAATCTAAGTAGCAGACAGCAGGCAGAATCATAGTCAGGCAATGCAGAGGTCAATGCTGGAGGCAGACCGTTATTTGGCAAAAGTCCAGTACACAGCAGGCAGAGCAGCAGGAAGCTTTAAACTCCTCAAATCATTCCTTGAGGGTTGTAGTTTCTCTTTTGGGTTGTTTTTACTGTAGGGGTACCTCAGGTTCACTTCAAATGCGACATGGCTCTCACAGTCCATTCCAGCAAAATCTACCTTCTAAAAACAATATTGAGCTCCTTCCCTTCTAAACTCTGCAGTGTCTTCATACAGCAGTTTATGACCACATATGGGATGTAAACTGCAGAATCAGGGTAATAAATATTGAGGTTTGTTTTGCTGTTAACCCTTGTTGTGTTGCAGGAATAAATGGAGTAAAATGGAAAATCTGACAAGTAAATGAAATGTTTACCTCCATTTAGCTTTAATTCCTGTGGGACACCTAAAGGGTTAACAAAGTTTCTAAAATCACTTTTTTAATAATTTAAAGGGTGTAGTTTCTAAAATGTTTTTTTCATGTGTGGTTTGTAATATGTAAGCCCCCCAAAGTCACTTCAAAACTGAATTGGTTCTTAAAGTCAATTTTGGAGATTTTCTTGGAAAATCTAAAACCTTCTAACGTCCCAAAAAAAAAAAATTACATTTACTAAAGGATGCCAACATAACGTAGATATATGGTGAATGTTAATGACTAACTATTTTGTAAAGTATCACTATCTGTCTTAAAAAAATATGGAAAGTCGAATTTGGAAAATTGTGAATTTTTCCATTTAACATTTTTTTACATCGACCCAAATGTACATTAGCATGAAGTACGAAAGTGCCGCAAAAAAACATTCTCAGAATGGCTCAGATAAGTAAAAGAATTCCAAAGTTGTTACCAAAGCAAGTTACACACATTTCCGATTTGCAAAAATAGGCTCAGTCAGGAAGGTAAAAACTGGCTCTGGAGGGGGTTAAAGAATTTAAAGACATGTGCCATTGTAAAGATGTTATTCACTTTTATCATTCAATGTTATGGCTGATTGGTGTAATATTTCTGTAGAACTTTGCTCCACTAGGATTTATAGTGTTGTACCTAACATGGACCTAGGATTATCAGAAGTTGTGCCCATGTAATTCATAAGTTTATTGACCAGCTTCTTCAACATGTACTGCAGTTGATATCTACTGACTGGCCTGTATAGGCTCCACGAAGGATCATATGCTCACCAGTTATATGTGTAAAATACAGCTCAGGAGTAGGATTTATACTACCCACACGTTGAGCACTGGTAAGGTTAGTCTGGTGTAAACCTTTCCATGCTGGTGCCCTAACATAAACCTGCTGAGCACTAGGTTACTTTCCAGATGAGAGGGAGGCATTAAAGTCTATTTGAGAACATAATGGATGCTGCTTCTCTGTTCACAATCCAAATATATTTGTGGTTTATCCACAATAACCGTAAAAAGGTCTGAATATTTGTATTTATTTACCGCAGGGATTTTATGACTGCGCTGGATTTGTCTGCACATCACCGAAAATTACATGCAGACTACTTGGCTATCTGATGTCAAGCATAAAAGAAACTAGTGTGGGGTCATAAGCCTTATCCTGAAATTCCCTCAGTAAACTGCATACCTGAATACTTTGCCCGACGAATTTTAGATCTAATTTAATTAAATTTTCTTATGAAAGCGTATTTTTGGAACGAATTGTGAATATTTTAACATGTCTGGTCTCTAAATACTGAGCCATATAGGGGAATATATATATTGTGACAGCTTGGGGGTCAGTAAGCTCACTGGGAATGCCATATTCTGAGTTAAAACAGTTGGCACTTGAAAACTGAACTCTACACAATAGATTTAAAGTTTAAAGAAGCACTTCCACAACATGTTTTATTCTCTCACTTGTTAGAAAGGTAGATGATTTAAACTGTAGTGATGGTATTCTTTTTACTAGTGACACTATTTGTGAGTTATCTCCTCCCTTTTGGTCCTCAGCTGTGTCATGTGACTGACACCCTGTCTCTGCAGCTGCCACAGTGTCTTCTGTGTAGACAGGAAGTCAAATTCTCTATTCATTCATACGAGACTGACATTGAGGCTGTCATAGGAATGAATAAACAAACTGACTTCCCGTCCACACATAAGATGCTGTGTCGGAGTCAGAACGTTGGTCACATGACACAGCTGAGGACCAGAAGGTAGAGGATAACTTACAAATACATTCACCGGTTAGATGATTTCCTTCACTACAATTTACATTGTGTGCCTTTTATAATTGGACAGAGAATAAAACTTTTTGTGGGGAGTGCTTCTTTAAACTGAACCTGGTCAACTTTGTTCTCCATCCACAATAAGTAGTTTACACACCACTGTGCAGAATAATAATAGAAAAAAAAAGCATAAACATGAAAACTTCTGCCAATCGGCCTAAACTATATTTTTCTTTACTATCCCTGACTGTCCAATCATTGATCTAATACCCACTACCACAAAACAAACACTTCACATTTGACCATATATAGTCCTGTTGTTGCTCCTCAGCCTTTCCAGAGTGCAGCATTGTGGGAAGAGCTCACAACTTATATACAGAGGTCTTTTAGGTTCCTCCTAATAAGCCTAATTACCCCAAAATGTGGGATGGAATAGTAAAGTTTGGAGCTCATTCCCCTCAACTTCTGCAATCCAGTCCCTTTTTTGGGATTTAGACATACCCCAAATACAGAGACTTGTCTTTTCTTTGTTACACCTACCTTGGTTGCTTATATTCTTTTCTCTCAAGGGGTGGTATATATTGAGCAGCAAGTAAACAGTCAGTTTGTGAGATTTCTGTGTTGAAAGCATGAAAATAGTCAAGCGCAAGGATCTGACCGTCTTTCACAAAAGTGGTCAAAATTGTGCTGGCTAGACAGTTGGGTCAAAGCATCTGCAAAGTGGCGGGGTTGTGTTTATTGCCAAAGGTGGTCTAAGGAAGCACAACCTGTGAACATAGGCACCCAAGCCTCATTGATGCATGTGGCTTGAGAACATTAGCCCATCTGGTCCCATCCCAGGAAAGAGCTATTGTATCACAAATTCCTGAAAACTGTATTATTGGCTTTTATCGAAAGGTCTCAGAACATACAGTACATCGCAGCTTACCGCATGCAGAGCATCTTAGTCAAGGATCAATCAGACTGCCCATGCTGATCTCCCTCTTCCACCAAAAGCACCTACAATGGGCATGTAGGAAAGAAGGTGACTTAGTCTGATTAATGATCTTAATAATCTTTTATATCATGTACACAGCATGAATAGCAAGAAATATGATCTGGTATCTGTGATCCGAGGTGTAGCAAACAAATCTGAGACTCTAACTGTATTTTTGGGGGTCCCAGTAAAGCTAAGATCCTATTCAGCAGCCTCATTCAAAGCAGCAAAGTTAATACATGGAATTCTTAGAAACCAGATGCAGCAGTTTTATTGTACAACTTGATATACATACCAGGGACAATTTTCGGTTGAAGTCTCTAAAAAAATATCCTTAATCTTTAAAAAATGTTTTTAATTATTTCTAGGTTATAGCATAATTTGTTCTCATTGAGATAAGCATTCATTAGAACGTTAATCAGGATGATTAAAATCTTCCTGCTTTTTTTTTTAATGTGGCAAGGCTATGTTTGCTTTATAAAAATAGTTGTTGCCAATAGTGCCCCAGAGATTCCATGAAGTGTCCCCGCAGACTTTCAGGAGACAGCATTCACTTGCCACACAACAATGTGTTTTTGTATTGTTTTCTACCTCTGGGATCATTTGTCGAGATGCTTCCAACAATGCAGCTTTTACCCACAGACTCAACCATTACTTCATTCATTTATATTTTGGCTGAGAAAAAAGACCTGCTGTTCTCCTCTCAGATTCCGATAGTAAGTTTCCTTTAGCTTGGCATGTAGATGTTTTTCTTCTGTTGCATATGTTCCTGTCATCTATTTTAATAAAGATAGTCAAGGGCACCTTTGATCCTTATGGTTTTGGAACGCACGTATCTGTCAGAAAGTTCCTGGCACATAATGGACTGTGTATTGTAATGAAAACCTCAACTGTGGAAAATCTCATTTTACACCGTGTGTAAGGATACGTTTACCCTGTAATTAAAGCTGTGTTTTTTGTTGTAGATTCACACAGATAATTACATAAATGTCTAAGTCTATTTTCACGCTAGCGGCAGGGGAGTCCATCAGGCTGTTCACCCGCCGGATCCATCCTGCCTCTAGTTCACGTGTGCCCCCGGACTGCCGCTCCTTCCCCACTGGCTATAATAGGGGCGAGGGCGGAGTTCCGGCAGCAGCATGGCAGCGCAGGGCGAGAGGCCGCCGGACTAAATGTACAACATGCAGTACTTTTAGTCCGGCGGCCTCTCGCCATGCGCTGCCATGCTGCTGCTGGAACTCCGCCCTCGCCCCTATTATAGTCAGTGGGGACAGAGCGGCAGTCCGGGGGAACACGTGAACCAGCAACATGAATGCACTTTGGTTGCAAGGTGAATGTACAGAAATGTACCGCCATTAAAGAGTTGAAAGTGGATAACTGGAAATAATGTTATTATTATAACTTAAATAGGTATTCCCATCTCAGACAATGGGGGCATATCGCTAGGGTGGGACCCGCACCTACAACGAGAACGGAGCACAGAGCGCTGTGGCTGGAGGACCCTGGATTTCCCGGGGACCGTCCACCGCCAAGCGCTGCTCCCATAGAAGTGAATAGGAGCGCACGCGCGGCCCCTGCTCTCATTCATTTCTATGGGGCAGATAGAAATAGCCTAGCCAGCGCTCGGCTATTTTCGGCGGCTCACGGGTACTGGATATAGGGAGGTTTCTTATCTGTGAGATAACAAAAAATTACTCTGTATAGATACTAAAATCAAAATAACAAATCTTTTATTGAGGACCTAGAGTAAAATCTAATGATGGGCAGCCGTCCTTGTATCACAGGCTCACACCCCACCAATCTATAGTCCAAGATTACTTTACAGGGATCTATAGATCCAAAAAACGGACTATATGGACGGCTTCCGTAAGAGATGTGGAGACGTGATTAATTAAGGATAGGGATAATGGTTGATGTATAAACCTGGGGGACTGGTAGTACAAACCTCAGTCCCCCAGGTTTATACATCAACCATTATCCCTATCCTTAATTAATCACGCCTCCACATCTCTTACAGAAGCCATCCATATAATCCGTTTTTTGGATCTATATATCCCTTTAAAGTAATCTGGGACTATAGATTGGTGGGGTGTGAGCCTGTGATACAAGGGCGGCTGCCCATCATTAGATTTTACTCTAGGTCCCCAATAAAAGATTTGTTATTTTGATTTTAGTATTTTTGGCGGCCCCATATAAATGAACGGAGGGCGGCTGCGCATGTGCAGTGCGCCCTCCGTTCATTTTCCCGCTCCGTTCTCTTCCCTTTCAGACAATGGGGCATATCCTAGTGACCACTCCTAACCACTCCTCTGGTGGCAGATGTTAGGGGAAAGAAGACTCAGGCATGTTGGATTCAACATACATGCTCCATTTGTTCTTAATGGGGTTTGGAATTTTTCTTTAGCTCTAAATGGAGGTGAAATAATTATATACCTTAATCTTCACAAGGGGTTTCCAGCCTCCGTGACATTTAAAATAAAAAAATGTTCCCTGTTCTGTAGACAATCTTTGTTTAAACTGCTGCAGCGATTGCGCCAGCCAATAATGCACTCACTGAGACTGCCACAATGCATCAGAATAGTTGCCGTGTGAGTGGCCAGTCCGTCTTTCATTTTATTTTTATGGGCCGTAGAGAATATTCACACATGCCAGATTTTATTACAGAAATTTTTGCATTTGAAAATAAGTTGCATACATGTGATTGCGTTTTTTTCTGCAGTATGCCCATGGATTTCTGTGAGCTCTATTCAGATAAGTATGACGAATACAGAAATTTCCTAACCCTTAAAGGCACACGTATGACGTGTTGTCGTAGCTCAGGAACGGAGATTCCTCATGCACCTGACCTGTAGCTTCAAGCACTAATAGCATGGCAAATAAAATGTTTACATGTAGACTGAGGGATCTTTTATGTAACACTTCTAGCCTTTGTCCTATAACAAGGCCGGGCTTTACTGTGTGACTATGAAGGGTCTGGTAATGGAGCCATTACTACGCGTTACCTCTCCCTGGTATGCAGTCTACAAACCATGTCTAACAAGCTTTTACTACCAGGCTGATTGCAGACGAAATTAAGGTGCAGACATGAAGGCGAATTTCATTGACTTGACATTCCCCATGAATAGAGCTATTCATTAGGTGAACCTTAAACTGATCTTTTCACCTCTCTTCTCCTTGGTTAATCCTCCCTCAGGCTGCTGTAGGACAAAAGTTAAATGGCCTATGATAAAAAGGTAGGTGGTCTAAGTTGTTCATTTACTTGGGGACAACTAACCACATCATTAGGTCACTTATCCTAGTCTTCCAAAGCCGGCTGAGGCTCATGTTAATTCTTGTATGTGATAGTAGTCTCCTTCATAGGGTACAGCTTTTGTAATGGGTGTGTGATTGATTATGGTTCTGTATCTACCAATGCTTCTTTACAGATGGTTGCATTCTCTACATAGTCACCACAGCTTGAGCAATTGTCAAGAATGCAAGTGTAACCATGACTACTATAATACACCAGTTATATAGACCTGGGACAAATTCCCATCTATACTAATAAAAGCCGTGTGTGAGTGCGCGTCCGTGCGTGTGTGCCGAATACTCAAGTGCGCATGCGCGGCACACTGACCAATCGGCATACACTCCACGGACACTATAGTGCGGCATTCTATTGTAATGGCAGCGGGGCCCGGTGCAGCCACCGGGCCCTGCTCAGAGAAGTAATACTATGAGTAGCTGTAATAATAATAACGATCTTCTCTTCTTAACTTACTACATGGTGAGGCAGGAGGCCGGGCGGTCACTGGCAGCATAACTCACTAAGTGACGCCCCTGCTCCGCCCACTTCATGAATGAAGCAGGCGGCGCAGGCGCATGACGTAGTGAGTTATGCTGCTAGTGCCTGCCCGTCCGGCCTCCTGCCTCACCATGAAGTAAGTTAAGAAGAGAAGATCGTTATTATTATTACAGCTACTCATAGTCAGCCACAGACGACCCCCATAAGTGTCAGCCACAGATGATCCCCATAAGTGTCAGCCACAGACGACCCCCAAAAGTGTCAGCCACAGACGGCCCCCATAAGTGTCAGCCACAGATGGCCCCCATAAGTGTCAGCCACAGACGACCCCCATAAGTGTCAGCCACAGACAACCCCCATAAGTGTCAGCCACAGACGACCCCCATAAGTGTCAGCCACAGACGACCCCCATAAGTGTCAGCCACCTACGACCCCCATAAGTGTCAGCCAGAGACGACCCCTGTAAGTGTCAGCCACAGACGACCCCCATAAGTGTCAGCCACAGACGACCCCCATAAGTGTCAGCCACAGACGACCCCCATAAGTGTCAGCCACAGATGACCCCCATAAGTGTCAGCCACAGACGACCCCCATAAGTGTCAGCCACAGACCCCCCCATAACAGTGACATCCACAGTGCCCCCATAACAGTGTCAACACTAGACCCCCATAAGTGTCAGCCACAGACCCCTCCATAACGGTGTCAGCCACAGACCCCCATAACAGTGTGTCCTCCACATATCCCCCCCATAACAGTGTGTCCTCCACAGATCCCCTCCCATAACAGTGCCATTCACAGAGCCCCCCCATAACAGTGTGCCATCCACAGATCCCCTATAACAGTGTCATCCACAGATCCCCTATAACAGTGTCATCCACAGATCCCCTATAACAGTGTCATCCACAGATCCCCTATAACAGTGTCATCCACAGATCCCCTATAACAGTGTCAGCCACAGACCCCCATAAGTGTCAGCCACAGACCCCCGCCATAACAGTGTCAGCCACAGACCCCCTCCCCATAACAGTGTCAGCCACAGACCCCCATAACAGTGTCAGCCACAGACCACCCCCATAACAGTGTCAGCCACAGATCCCCCATAACAGTGCCATCCACAGATCCCCTATAAACGTGTCATTCACAGATCCCCCATAACAGTGCCGTCCACAGATCCCCCATAACAGTGCCATCCACAGATCCCCCATAACAGTGCCATCCACAGATTCCCCATAACAGTGCGTTAGACACAGACCCCCCCCCCCGTAAAAGTGCATCCGCCGCAGACCTCCCCCCCCATTAACAGTGCGTCGGCCACTGAACCCCCCCATAACAGTGCGTCGGCCACAGACCCCCCACATAACAGTGCATAGGCCGCAGACCCCCCTCCCCCATAACAGTGCGTCGGCCACAGACCCCCCGCCCCCCAATAACAGTGCCAGCACTAATGTTCTAGCGCCCGTTATTGTAACGGGTCTAATGTCTAGTATATGTATAATGGTCTATGAACTGCCACCTGAATAGCTTGATTTAGTCTACACACATAAACAGAAGCATCTTATAAATTAGTGTTTATTCATGTGACTGTCTAGATTTGTAAATTAGTTTCTGCATTGGTCTGATGCAGTATGTTCTAGATATTAGGCAGTTGCAGGTATGCCAACTATCTAAAATCAGTCTAGAAATCACAACTTTTTTCATTGTCAGTGAAGAAACTGAGAGTGCTTGTATAGGTTCAGAGATTACAGAAATGGTCAAGCTTACTGTACTATGCTCTTTCCATAACACCAGGCAGAACAAAAGTGGGCACTTCTGGTCTAAACATACATCTATATGCCTTTTTAAGTCCTGTAATTTGCAAGGTGGAGGTTCCATGGATTTTTCAACACCTTGAACTCTTTGCTATGTTCCTCAAACCCTTCCTGAATAGTTTTTGCAGAGTGGCTGTTAGGCCCTGCCACCTTTAATTACATCTGCCATGGTGAGGCAGGTAGGATGTGTGAAAGTAACATACACCTGCATACCAGGACCCAAAGTGTCATGCAGGGCATTGCCCAGAGCTTCACCCTGCCTTCAGTGGATTGCTTTCTTCTCATCCTGATGCCATCTCTTTCCCTAGTAACGCATATGCACATTGCCATCTATACAATATAAAAGAAGACATGATTCATCAGACCAGGCCTCCTTTTTCCACTGGTCCAGTTCTGATGTTCACATGCTCGTTGTAGGCCATTTTGGTGGTAGACAGGAGTCAACATGTGCACTCTGTCTGTTTTTTTTTTACTCCACAGCCCCATACACAACAGGTTGCAATGCACTGTACAGTCGAAAAGTATAGTGTGTATGGCCTGACCAATTTTAGATTTTTCCAATACATCAGTGGCAATTTATCAAAGCTCGATGGCAAGTTCCTGGCATATAGAAGCTGCAAATGTTTCAGCCCAGGCAATTGGACATCTATGCAAGCCCATAGGCTTAGTAGACCTGCCCTATCACCTTCAAGAACTTCTCACATAATGTTTCCCACTTCTTAACATTTGCCAATGTCATTCACATTCCTCATTTGTCTGTAAAAATTAGTACATACTTTTTAACAGTGGTGCCCAGAAAAAAAAAAAGAGCTGAAAAGGTGGTTGGGGTAACAACGTGTGGTGAAATATATACTACAAGTAGCCTTTTTAACCTTCTAAAGAATCAGTAGAGCTGAGGTCGAGCAGACAGCGTGTTGAGAAGTCAGTGTCTTGTCTCGATCATTATAAAGAAAAGTGTAGCCTTTGTGGTTGAAGACTGTGACCTTGTGAATATCTGTCAGGAAAACATTTCATACAAGGTTTGTGTTGATGCTATCTACTGATATGAATCAAGTCTCAGCTTCATTACCAGGCTCCACTATTCATCACCTCTTTTTAGGTAATAATAAAAATCGCTTCTTTATTGCTGAGGATGATAAACTATTTTTACCTGTGAGGTGCATGAAACGTAAATGGACCGTGCAAAAAGAGTTTTGTGAATATTAATGAATGCCCCGGTTATGGTCCACTTTTTCTCAGGAATAATCTCCTATTACCTTTAATGAGCACCAATATACAAATTAGTGATTATATAGTCGGACAAAAACCTTGGTGGTTACTGTACATACTGTAATTGGTAAACTATTTGACTTCACTAAAATAAAACTCATAAATTACCTTAATAATACAATGGGGAGATAGATTGATGTATATGCACCTAGAATTTACTTTATTTGCACCATAATGTGAGACACACTCTCATTTCCCAAAAAAATGTTAAGTGCATGCTCAGGAATCAGTGCCCATTTCTGACATTCTAGACATGAAAGTCAATTTATCTGCCAACGTTTTGTCCAGTCCTATTTTGTGCCTTCCTTTGTTGCAGTCTTAGATTTTGCTGCATCTTGTGGGGAAAAACTAGACTATGGTTATCAAAAAAGTGGTGTAAAATTCAGACAGTATAAAACCCTGTGGCGCTTTGTGGCACATTATGTCGCGTTTTCCCTTCATACAAATAACTACACACAAAAAAAATTATACCACTTTTTTACAACAAAACCATCTTTAGACATATTTAACAATCCAAACAGATGTTGGGCATAGGAACCTCGTTCCCATGATTAGTGAGAGTGGTAAGTTGTCATTTGGGACAACGCCTTTTACTACCCAGTTGATTATCCCTACCTTGGTTCGTTAAAGCAGAAAAGGACGATATTCTTTTAAAATAGTCCTGCTTGGGATATTTGGCTGAAGAGGGGGGCGCTTCTGAGGACTATTGTTTAAAGGGGTTGTCTCACTTCAGTAAGTTTCCATGGTTATAGACCACCCTGCAATCGATCAGAGCTGGTCGTGCTTGCACAATATAGGAAGACGCACTAGCCTATTTGCGCTCCCATGGTCCCGGCCACCAGAGAGGCTGACGCTTTTTCCTATACTGTGCAAGCACGACCACGACTGATGGATTGCAGGGCGGTCTGTTACCATGGAAATGAGCAGTGTATAATGTGATGGAAAATGAATCCAGCCAGCAAAGGAAGCAATATGGACAATCGCAATACATTAGTAAGTTGCTCGTATTAACTTTCTCTACATGATTAATGCCACTTACTGAAGTAAGACAACCCCTTTAAGCTATAGTTCCTGGTCTAGTTTTAAAACCATTCAAAGAATCTTGGCTTTAAAACAAGACTAAGAACACAGCTCTAGTCGCGACTTAACCTGACCTAGAAGGTGGAATGAGAGGTGCATGTACTGTAATTTCAGCTGTCACTTCAGCCTACGGGGAGGAGCAGAGGTAGACTGAAGGGAGACACTCCCCCTGAGCTGTGATAGGGAGAGCTGAGACACTCCCTCTGAGCTGTGATAGGGAGAGCTGATACACGCCCCCTGAGCTGTGATAGGGAGAGCTGAGACACTCCCCCTGAGCTGTGATAGGGAGAGCTGAGACACGCCCCCTGAGCTGTGATAGGGAGAGCTGAGACACACCCCCTGAACTGTGATAGGGAGAGCTGAGACACGCCCCCTGAGCTGTGATAGGGAGAGCTGAGACACTCCCCCTGAGCTGTGATAGGGAGAGCTGAGACACTCCCACTGAGCTGCGTTAGGGAGAGCTGATACACGCCCCCTGAGCTGTGATAGGGAGAGCTGAGACACGCCCCCTGAGCTGTGATAGGGAGAGCTGATACACGCCCCCTGAGCTACAACAGAACAGACACTCCCCTTCAGCTGATAGCTTGATATAAATCTGGCATGGTAATAAATTGGGATATCTCATGATACATGTGAGATACAGGTCTGGTTCCAGCTTTGTTAGAAAGAGACTGCCATGGACTATATGATGTCTGATTTTCATTTTTTACATTAGTCATGGGATAAACCCTTTAATTCTTCATGTTATGACTAAATCCCCAACAATGTTGAAATTGCTTCCTTTTTATCACCCCAAAAATAATGATAAATTATTTAATACATTACATGATATGTATCCCCAAATGATGCCTATAAAAACTACAACTTGTCCTGCAAAATTGAAGGTCTCACACAGCTACATTGAATAAGAAGTAAACATGTTTTGACTGCTGGAACACAGAGGGGAACATTTTTACTGGTCCCATGCTGTCCCCGAATAATATTCTTTAGTTTTCAAACCAGCACTTGTATCTAAATACTTTTGTAATTACATGTAATTAAAATTGTATTATAGCCATTGAGTAATCCAATTAAATCTATCTGTATAGCGCCACCTGCTGTTTGCGTTTTTTCTGATTCCTTTGTCCTGCTTACTAAGATGGAAGCACATGCTCAGTCAGTTCTATCACACCCCATGAGCTGCCAACCTGAAATAAATCTAGCAGAACTATTGGAGCAATGAATGAGTATATCTCTGGATCCATGTGTGGTACAGGGCAGGTTCTAAGTTTGTTACAAATAGATTGCCATATGATGTGTGATTTTCATTTTTTTACATTAATCATGAGTTAAGGTTAAAATTAGTTACTAAAGGGTAAAAATGCATACAGTAAGTTAAAAGTTTAAGTTTCTTTCGAATGTTGTTCACAAAGGGAATTTTTATATTTCATTTTAAACCGCACAGAGGCGCACTGCTCCTCGAAAGAGTCATCGTTTTAACCCAATAATGTAAAATATATACATGTAGATGCACTTTACATAAATGCAGGCCATGCAGGTTATGTAAAGCAATGGATTCATATGCGGTCATTTGCGAAGTATCAGAATGGCTTCCATTTTCTCTCATTACAGATGTCATGGTATGTGTCAGTGCACAGAAAACCCTTTTAACTATATTCTTTCATGGTAAATTTAGTAAGTGTGACCCCATATTGTAGCCTCTCTCTTTTGTTAGAAGGATTAAACCAGAGCCCTTTGTAGTACATATGTTTATGCAGGACAAGCATTGCACAGAAACACTCTAAGAGGTTAAGCAAATTCTGGTGTTCATTCCATTCCCTCCTCATCCTCAGCAGTGGCTTAATTACATGTTTTCTTAAAGGGAACCTGTCAGCATGGAGTGCAGTGCAGTCTGCAGGAAGAGCTAAGCAGATTGATAAATTCGTTCCTTAACATTGAAAATGCGACACCAAAAAGGAAAAGTCATGGAATTATGGAAATCACAGGATTGATAGACCTGTTAATGATGTGCAAATTATAAAAAAAATGTAAACAAAACATCTTGATTTATTCAGCATTGAGTGTGAGCACCACATGCAGAAATACACACACTTATCAACACATGCTATCAACAAGGTTATTAATGGTTGAGGAATGTTCTGAATGTACGCTGAATGTACTTGGGCATAGAAATCATCAAGATCCACTGCTGGCCGCACCTTTGCTATTGCCGACCAATGATATCCCAGATGTGCCCCATCGGAGACAAGTCCAGAGACACTGCAGGCCATGGTAGTACATTTAAGCCATGCAGGCTACTCACAGTAACGAGAGCAAAATGTGGCCTGGAATTATACTGTTGAAAATGGACTCCTGAGACACTCTGGCCATACCACTGGTTCTATGACCAAATTAATTTTACACTGAGCTGTTGGTGTACCCCCAAAAAAGACTAGAGGGGTCCAGGTACTGTACATTTATCCCATCCCATCCCATAAGCCCCAGAGTAGAACTGTTGTGACATTACCTTTTGAAAGCTTCTTCACAGCATTGCCCACTTGGTCTCCAGACCTATCGTTGCATCCGATACAAAAGCAGGACTCCTCAATAACGAGGATAGGCCTCCACTCCAGCCTCAATTTCTGTCTTGCTGTGCACCATGATAGACTTTGATTGTGGTGGCATCAGGGTATTGGAACACCTCTAGCTGGATGGCTGGCTTGTAGCCCACTGTTGTTCTAATGACTTCTGATGGTTTCTAAAGACACTCTTTGCTGCCCTAGGTTTGAGATATGATGTCCAATTTCACTTACAGTACAGATTGGATCACTACATCCCATTCTGCTAATCAGACGATCTGTCCATGTAGAAGTTCTCCTCTGTGCACCTCTTGCTATCATCCCAATTCCTCCATGTTCTCCCCATCACTGGGACATGCACTGTTGAACAGTGCTGACATCTCGGCCTGAGCACGTAAGTGATCTGCTGGAGTGATTGTGACGATACCACACCTCGCAGCCCCAGCTGACGTCACACTACGTCGGGATCACGCGGTACGGTTTTGTTACTGGTTACCAAGACGTGACGTTACGCCCTCCCTGGGAGTACGTAGGGTCAGCTTGGCACAGTTTAAACAGACACCTCTTGTCCACACAGGCACAGGGAGGCATGGGGAGTGAGAGAGGGTGGACCCCTCTCGCTCACAACCCTGACAGGCTGAGAAGGTCCTTTCACTGTCCCAGTGAAACAGAGTCCTGCCACCCCAGTAGACTGTCACCAGTTCCTCGTTAGATATAAGCCTGGCCTTTAACTGGATTATATCGGGTCAGAAACCATCCGACAGGTAGCATATGATGGTATGCCTAAATTCATGATCGAGATTCAGAACAGCGCAAGATTAATTTTTATATTTAATAACCTTAAGTTCGCTCTAGACACAACACTCTATACAGACTAATATATAAAATGGTCTAATGTGCAGATACAAATGGTGGTACAATCAGTTAGCAAATTAAAGTCAGTTACTGGATATGTAGGTGGTTCTTGAAAGCTGTAGTCACATGGGGTCAGTGATGTCAGCAGAGTTTCCCAAGATCCCTCTAAACACGTTACACGACGTGACCCCCTTAAGTGAAATACAATGGCCTCTCCACTGCACGGACACTTTAACCCTTAGCCGGTCACGTCCCTCCCTCCCCCTGGGAGGATTCCACTCGCCCTTCCTGGTCCTGGTAGCCAAAAATCCTCAAAACCCATTATGCCTCATAGCTCCACACTGGAAGGTCCTAGGGAGATGGTTCTGGGACCACCGGATCCACCTGGGTTCTGGTTGCAATTTGAGACCAAACATGGCACCGTTATTTGGCTCCTACTAGGTTTTCTCCATATGTTCCCTTCCTTGCATCCTGCACACAAACGAAGGCAAGGAGAACGTCCGCCGCGGTCCCAGGGTCGCAGAGACGTAAACTGTTTATTTATGTGATGTACGGTTAGTTCATAATTTCTTATAAACTGCCGGTTCCAGGATGTCTAAAGAATTTTCCTTGTTGTTGACCAACTCAGGGTGGTCTTATCAGTGATTATCTGCCTTCCCTGTATGAGCTAGCCTACATAGATAGCTGTGAGTCATTGATAGGACTGCCTACATGACTGCTGAGCTCCAAAAGAGCAGAGAATTAGATAAATAAAGCACAAGTTTTGCTCAATTATTCTCTATAAAGCTACATAACAATCTGTTCAGCTCCTCCTGATTTATAACATGACTAGCAGAAAGACACGGCTTCGCACGGGTATATTTATTTTTATTTCATTTAATGTTTGTGTGTGTAGTTGAAAGATATCAACAGTATCCTCATAACAGTGACCTCTACAGCACCCCACCCCTTTAACAGTGAACTCCACAGTCCCCCACCCCTTAACACTGACCCCCCCCCCACAGTGCTCCGCTACTTTAAAACAGGACCTCTACAGCAGCCCATCCCCTTAACTTTCACCTTCACAGCAGCCCTCCCCTTTAACAGTGAGTTTCACAGCACCCCACTCCCTTGACAGTGACCTCTTCAGGGGCTCGCCCCCTTAACAGTGACCTCCACAGTACCCTGCTGCCTTAACAGTGACCTCCACAGTACCCTGCTACCTTAACAGTGACCTCCACAGCAGTTGTCCCTTTAATAGTGGCCCCTGCCCCCTTAACAGTGACCTCCACAGCGGCCTGCTCCCTTAACAGTAACATTCACAATGAACGCCTCTTTAAAGAGGACCTTTCATGACTTCTAAAGATATCAACTAAGGATGCTCACATGGAGAGCGGCGTCCAGGGATCTCCCTGCACTTACTATTATCCCTGGGCGCCACTCCATTCTCCCGGTATAGGCTCCGGTATCGACGCTCACCAAGTTATAGTAGGCGGGGACTTGGTGGAATTGGTTATAGTAGGCGGAACCTGCCCTTCATCTCCTTCTCCCCGGCTGTAGCGCTGGCCAGTCGCAGCGCAGAGCTCATAGCCTGGGAGTTTTTTTGGGAGAAGGAGATGAAGGGCAGGCTCCGCCCACTATAACTTAGTGAGCACAGATACCGGAGCCTATACCGGGAGCACGGAGCGGCGCCCAGGGATAATAGTAAGTGCAGGGAGATCCCTGGGCGCCGCTCTACATGTGAGCATACTTGGTTTATATCTTTAGAAGTGATGAAAGGTCCTCTTTAACAGTGACCTCCACAATGCCCGCCCCTTTAACAGTGACCTCAACAGCGCCCTGCCCTTTTCATGCTAGGGCTACACAATGACATGTGACGTGCAACATTTTTACAATTCTCTACAATTTTTATAATGATAAGCTATGGTGTCGCACTGCGACATATGACATGCTACGACTGCGACACGAGAGTTGCAAAAAATCCATCCAAGATGGATTTTTCTGCGTCTGTCACGTCGCAGTCGCAACATGTCACATGTCGCAGTGCAACACCATAGACTATCATTATGAAATTTGTCGTGCGACATTAATGTCACACGACACATGTAGCAGTGTAGTTGTAGCAGGTTCCCTTTAAGGATATATTCTGTGCGTTTCCCAAAATGTGTTATATTGGGACCTTTTGCCTATAAATTCACTTTGTAAAAACAGATAAGAGGCTGCTTTGCTTATTATATCTCTTGTAATTTACCTTACCAGTCCATCATAGTGAGATATAAGAACCTCTCCTCTGTCGATATTCATACATATTGGGGGTCATTTACTATCCACTAGTGTTGAGCGAACAGTTCGAGCATAGTTCGGGTTTGTACCGAATTTTGGGGTGTTCGGGACCCGAACATTTTCAAAAAAGTTTGGGTTCTGGTCCGTTGTTCGGCGTTTTCTTCCCGCTTTCTGAAGGGCTGCACAGCAGCCAATCAGCTAGCGTTTTACTTCTTGCCCTAAGAAGCCATCACAGCCATGCCTACTAATGGCATGGCTGTGATTGGCCAAGTGCAGCATGTGACCCAGCCTCTATTTAAGCTGGAGTCACGTAGCGCCGCACGTCACACTGCTCTGATTAGTGTAGGGAGAGGACGCAGCTTCTGTGACGCAGCTTCACACGCTACCGTGCATCTCCCATTGTATTTATGTCCGTTAGAGGGTATATTACACAAAGTGTTAAAATACAATTGCTGAAGGCATAATCCTACATATTTTTTCACACGCTACTGTGCATCTCCCAAGTGTAAATCTGTCCATAAAAGGATACCTTTCATCCAGGGCCTAAATACTAGCCCTACAATTGATATTCCCCTAAATCAGTGGTTACTGCTGTGCCTGGATTAGTGTAATACGGTACATAAATAAATAGGCAGATAGTGTTAGGTGCCTGTAAAAAAAGACCTGAATTTGAAATCAATACATTGGGCAAAATATTTTGAGGAAAACATCTAGTAAGGGACGTGGACGTGGTCGTGGTGGTGTTAGTGGGCCCTCTGGTGCTGGGAGAGGACCTGGCCATTCTGCCACAGCCACACGTCCTAGTGAACCAATTACCTCAGGTTCCAGTACCCGCCAGAATTTACAGCGATATTTGGTGGGGCCCAATGCCGTTCTAAGGATGGTAAGGCCTTAACAGGTACAGGCGCTAGTCAATTGGGTGGCCGACAGTGGATCCAGCACGTTCACAACATTATCTCCCACCCAGTCTTCTGCAGAAAGAGCAAAGTTGGCGCCTGAAAACCAAGCCTATCAGTCTGTCACATCACTCCCATGCATATCAGGGAAACTGTCTGAGCCTCAAGTTATGCAGCAGTCTCTTATGCTGTTTGAAGACTCTGCTGGCAGGGTTTCCCAAGGGAATCCACCTAGCCCTTCCCCAGTGGTGGAAGACATAGAATGCACTGATGCACAACCACTTATGTTTCCTGATGATGAGGACATAGGAATACCACCTCATCGGAGTCCACATGTCTCTGATGATGACGAAACATCGGTGCCAACTGCTGCGTCTTTTTGCAGTGTGCAGACCGAACAGGAGGTCAGGGAGGAAGACTTTGTGGAAGACGATGCAGGGGACGATAAGGTCCTAGACCCCACATGGAATGAAGGTCGTGCCACTGACTTTAACAGTTCAGAGGAAGAGGCAGTGGTGAGACCGAGCCAACAGCATAGCAAAAGAGGGAGCAGGGGCCAAAAGCAGAACAGCCGCCACCAAGAGAGTTTGCGTGCTACTGGCCACCGCCACCAGGGACCGAGCACCCCAAAGGCAGCTTCAAGGAGTTCCCTGGCATGGCACTTCTTTAAACAATGTGCTGATGACAAGACCCAAGTGGTTTGCAGGCTGTGCCATCAGAGCCTGAAGCGAGGCATTAACGTTCTGAACCTCAGCACAACCTGCATGACCAGACATCTACATGCAAAGCATGAACTGCAGTGGAGTAAACACCTTAAAAACAAGGAACTCACTCAGGCTCCCCCTGCTCCCTCTTCTGCTGCTGCCTCGGCCTCTTCCTCCACCTCGGGAGTAATGTTGGCACCTGCCGCCCACCAAACAGAGGATGTGCCACCGACACCACCACCTGCGTCACCAAGCATCTCCACCGTGTCACACGGCAGCGTTCAGCTCTCCATCTCACAAACCTTGGAGAGAAAGCGTAAAATCCCACCTAGCCACTACTGGAGGACGAGGAGGAGGAGGTGGAGGAGGATTAGGATGAAGCAGGTTCACAGCGGGGTGGCACCCGACAGAGCTCAGGCCCATCACTGGTGCATGGCTGGGGGGATACGGAGGAAGATGACGATACGCCTCCCACAGAGTACAGCTTGTCCTTACCTCTGGGCAGCCTTGCACACATGAGCGACTTCATGCTGCAGTGCCTGTCCAACGACAGAAGAGTTGCCCACATTTTAACGTGTGCGGACTACTGGGTTGCCACCCTGCTGGATCCCCGGTACAAAGACAATGTGCCCACCTTACTTTCTGCACTGGAGCGTGATAGGAAGATGCACGAGTACAAGCGCACTCTGGTAGACGCGCTCCTGAGATCATTCCCAAATGTCACAGGGGAACAGGTGGAAGCCCAAGGGGAAGTCAGCGGAGGAGCAAGAGGTCGCCAACGCAGCTGTGTCACGGCCAGCTCCTCTGAGGGCAGGGTTAGCATGGCAGAAACGTGGAAAAGTTTTGTCTCCACGCCACAGCTAACTGCACCACCACCATGTATTCTTGTACTCCGGGGCACTTCTTTATTGAATCCTCATTTTTTTAACTTTACCATGATCTTGCGTTGCAACCCAAAGTTGAATGAACCTCTCCTCAATCTGGGCGCCGGGGCCTAAATAACTGAAAGTGGCCTGTTACAATGGTGGGTGACATGAAGCCTGAACCTCTGCCATGCGACCTCTCTCCTCTGTCTGGGTGCTGGGGCCTAAATATCTGAAAGTGGCCTTCTCCAGTGGTGGGTGATATGACGCCTTATTCCTTGCTGTGGGACCTCTCTCCTCTGTCTGGGTGCTGGGGCTTAAATAACTGAAAGTGGCCTTCTCCAGTGGTGGGTGATATGACGCCTTATTCCTTGCTGTGGGACCTCTCTCCTCTGTCTGGGTGCTGGGGCCTAAATAACTGAAAGTGGCCTTCTCCAGTGGTGGGTGATATGACGCCTTATTCCTTGCTGTGGGACCTCTCTCCTCTGTCTGGGTGCTGGGGCCTAAATAACTGAAAGTGGCCTTCTCCAGTGGTGGGTGATATGAAGCCTGATTTTATGCTATGTGACCTCTCTCTCCTGTCTGGGTGCTGGGCCCAAAATAACAGAAAGTGGCCTTCTCCAGTGGTGGGTGATATGACGCCTGATTCTCTGCTGTGGGACCTCTCTCCTCTGTCTGGGTGCTGGGCCTAAATAACTGAAAGTGGCCTTCTCCAGTGGTGGGTGATATGAAGCCTGATTTTATGCTATGTGACCTCTCTTTCCTGTCTGGGTGCTGGGCCCAAAATAACAGAAAGTGACCTTCTCCATTGGTGGGTGACTTGAAGCCTGATTCTCTGCTATGGGACCTTTCTCCAATTGATATTGGTTAATTTTTATTTATGTTTTTTATTTTAATTAATTTCCCTATCCACATTTGTTTGCAGGACATTTACCTACATTTTGCTGCCTTTTGCAGCCCTCTAGTCCTTTCCTGGACTATTTTACAGCCTTTTTAGTGCCCAAAAGTTCGGGTCCCCATTGACTGCAATGGGGTTCGGGTTCGGGATGAAGTTCGGGTCGAGTTCGGATCCCGAACCCGAACATTTTCGGGAAGTTCGGCCGAACTTCTCGAACCCGAACATCCAGGTGTTCGCTCAACTGTACTATGCACTATACACCTATATCAGGCGTATTTCTAGCGCAGATTTGCACCGTAATCTACGACCTTTCCCTGCTCACGCCAGGTGTAAAAAAAGATGATCAGGGATGGGGGGGCGGCAGGTTTGCAGGACCGTCTCATTCATCATTTTCTAGGCTTAGCAAATGGACTAAATGTAAGAGCAAGGAAGCTGGATACGCTGGAATTCTAAAACGCCAGTCTTAATAAATGACCCCCATTATTCTTGGCCAAGGTGGATTCTGGAATAATAAATGACTTTGTCCTTACACTGGTTAACATTTAACATTAGAGTAAAGGTGTGAAGTGCTAATGTGGACACATATTATGATCTCTTAATGTATTTGCCTGAAGGGTAACTAGTGACCCATCACAGTGCTTTTTCTCTATGCTTAGTTTTTGGTATGTGTTGAGGCCTTTTCTCTATGCTTAGCTTTTAGTATGTGTTGAGGCCTTTTCTCTATGCTTAGCTTTTGGTATGTGTTGAGGCCTTTTCTATATGCTCAGCTTTTAGTATGTGTAGAGGCCTTTTCTCTATGCTAAGCTTTTGGTATGTGTTGAGGCCTTTTCTCTATGCTTAGCTTTTGGTATGTGTTACAGCCTTTTCTCTATGCTTAGCTTTTAATATGTGTTGAGGCCTTTTCTCTATGCTTAGCTTTTGGTATGTGTTCAGGCCTTTTCTCTATGCTTAGCTTTTGGTATGTGTTGAGGCCTTTTCTCTATGCTTAGCTTTTGGTATGTGTTGCGGCCTTTTCTCTATGCTTAGCTTTTAGTATGTGTTGAGGCCTATTGGTGGCTGGAGGGCGTCAGAAATTTCCAGATCTTTGCTAGTGACTTGAAAGTGTCTGTGTGGAGGAAGAGAATCTCCATGGAAAATGCGTGTACCACTGAAGAATCATGTGGAAGATTGGATTGGACTTTTGCAGAGACAGACTGGGAAGTTAAAATGGCCCTGGGAAAAAAAAACTAAAGAGTGGCCCCATGTTGTAGACGGGTTCAAATTGACAGAAGACAGGACCAGCAGTATTGTAGTGTAGCAAAAAATATTGCTCCAACAGAACCAAATACCACAGTCCAGCATAAAATACTGCCACACCAGTATTCAACTGTATCGCAATCCTGAGAGCGGTAATACAGTTGAATGCAGGAGGGCACTCTTCGCTGCCAGCCAGGTCATAAGTACCTGATGTGCCTAGCATTAATTAACCAGATCGCTGTGTGCTAGCGTTTTGAGATCCTTCATAGGGGCTCAATACTGGAAAAAAACGCTTCAGTTTTGTCCCCATTCATTGTCAATGGGGACAAAACTGAACTGAACAGAACGGAGTGCACCAGAATACATTCATTTCCATTTAGTTGTGTTCCCATACCGGATAGCAAACCGCAACATGTTGTAGTTTTGTAGTTTGCTTTCCGTCCTGGGATGTGGAGCAAGACAGATCAGGCATGACCCCCAATGCAAGTCAACGGGGACGGATCCGTTTTCTCCGCCACAATCTGCCACAATAGGAAACGGATCCGTCCCCCATTGACTTTTAATGGAGTTCATGAAGGATCCGTCTTGGCAGATTGGTTGTATTGGCAGACTGGTTGTATTATCAGTAACGGAAGCATTTTTGCTGAACCTTACCGAATCCAGTAAAAACGCTAGTGTGAAAGTAGCCTTACTTAGAAAATATAGATAGTGAAATGGAAAGTGAAAAAAAAAAATTTGGAAACAACGTTTAACATAAAAACTTGATTTAAACATTTGGACATTTTCTGATGACATTCCCTTAAAAGCAGCTTTTTATTGTCTATTTGACTGTTGTTACGAAATGAATTAATTTCTTAGCGTCTCAATTATTGTTTGATTGCTAATTTGTAAGGGGTGCCATGGTGAGCACTTACTGTTCTTGCATGTAGGCCCTATGCTGTCTGTTGTGTTCTTGTATGCAGGCGGTATGCTGTCTGTTGTGTTCTTGCATGTAGGCCCTATGCTGTCTGTTGTGTTCTTGCATGTAGGCACAATGCTGTCTGTTGTGTTCTTGCATGTAGGCACAATGCTGTCTGTTGTGTTCTTGCATGTAGGCACAATGCTGTCTGTTGTGTTCTTGTATGCAGGCGGTATGCTGTCTGTTGTGTTCTTGCATGTAGGCCCTATGCTGTCTGTTGTGTTCTTGCATTTAGGCCCTATGCTGTCTGTTGTGTTCTTGCATGTAGGCCCTATGCTGTCTGTTGGGTTCTTGCATGTAGGCACAATGCTGTCTGTTGTGTTCTTGCATGTAGGCCCTATGCTGTCTGTTGTGTTCTTGCATGTAGGCCTATGCTGTCTGTTGTGTTCTTGCATGTAGGCCCTATGCTGTCTGTTGACCTCTACTGTATCTTTGCCATAAATTCTGTCTGTGTGGATTTTGGAAGCTTACTTCCCATCCATAAATTCTGTTAATGTCGCCATTTCTTTGGACTGATTAGGTCTATTCCAAAGAAGCAAACTACCGTATGTGATGACTCTTATTTTTAGATAATTTCAGTTTAACTGCTGTACCTTGTTTTGGTCTTTCACAATCAAACTGAGAGCTTTCTTCCAGGGCAGATAGTTAATTTTACCATTATTTTATAGACTTTTTATGTTCCCACAAAGTCAGGATATCATTTTATGTGTTTAAATACAATTATTTTTTTTTTTTTACTGATGCCTAGTTTTGACAGTATGTGTCAAATCCTCTCAGTACCAGTTCCTGCAATGTATAGTGATACTTTGCATGGTGGTCACTGATTTCTGTGTTTTAGCAGTGGACATGGCCGGAGCCTTCTTTTTTTGTGCATCCAGGAGTCACTGACAGTAAGCCACCTGAGTTGTATCTGTGCTGAACTGCTAATCCAGACACACATTATGGACAAGTGTAGTGATGTTTTTTATTTTTTATCACATTCAATGGCTTTGAGGCAGTGGTCAGAGGACAGTAGTGTACTATGCAGCCGAGAACTGTGCAGCTCAACCATAGTTTAACCCCAGTTACCATAGATCTGCTTTAAGTACAGGAAAAACACAACTGATTCCAAAAACCCCTTTAAAAACTATGCTGCTTCAAACACCTACGACCATTAAAGGTGTACATATACCGTATTTTTTGCCCCATAAGACACATTTTTCCCTCCCCAAAAGTGGGGGGAAAAAATACCCCAGTGTCTTATGGGGCGAATATTAATGAACACTTCCATTATGGAAGCGCTTATTAGTATCGGAGGACCGGGAAGCGGTGAACGCTCTGTACTCACCGCTTCCTGGTTCTCCGCTGTCGGCTTTGCTGTGGCTGCGCACAGCGTAAGGGCATTCTGTGACCGGATTAATCCCCCCACAATCGCTGTTCCCCGTAATTGGGCCTGCTACATGCAAAGAAATGCACTAGATGATATTTGTGTAATGCGGGTCATTACAGATGCGGCAATAAAAAAATTGCAGTACCATTTTATTTTTGCTATTTTTTAAATTGAAAAGCGTATTTTCAATGGAAAACATAATTTTTAGTGGAATTTTTAAAATTTTATAAATATATATCTTTTTTTAATCACTTGATAGTCCCGCAAGGGGACTGTATCAGAAAATCTTTTGATTGCTTCTAAAATACAATGCACTATCCTTATAGTGCATTGTATTTTAATGTCAGTGCTATACTGACAATGACCAGCAGGCTGCGCCAGAGAGGCCCCTTAGTGTCCACCGTATAAAAAAACCTATTGGTGGTCAGTAAGGGGATAAGGACATTGGCTGTATGTTTGAGGTTGTTGTCCTGTTGCAGAATAAACATAGAGCCAATCAGATAGCTCCCTGATGGTACTGCATGATGGATAAGTATCTGCCTCTATTTTCTACAACAGACATATCCGTAAAGGTGACAGGTCCTCTATAGAGAAGCACTGGGGCAGGGATCGGCAGCCCCCGGAACACCAGCTGTTGTGAAACTAACAGCCCCAGCATGCTCCATTCACTTCTAGGGGAGTTCCAAAAACAACTTATCAAGTGTGCATGTTGGGAGTTGTAGGCCCCCCCCCCATTGGGGTATTCAATAGAACCTGAAAATTATATTAGACATGTCAAGAATTGTAACACGTGAAATCTACTTGTATGCTAAAACAAACACATAAAATAATATTTTTTAATGAAATGATATTTAATACGTGTCTGCTGTTATAATGAAGGCACACATGTCATTAGGCCTGTCGTAGCTTATATTCCCCATAATAATGTGCAGCTGTTTTTTCAGCCTATGAAATGAGATTTGTTCACACGTTCTTTAGGATGTCTGAGGTTGTGTTGAAAGCAAAATCATTAGCGCTTACATTTGGAAGCAGAGAAATACATACCTTTACAAATCAAGACGTCTGTCAGAGCGGCCGATTTGTTTACAGAACATGAAATTCCGAGGAAATGAAAGCGCTGACAGACCTGGCACCTTCATACATGGCACTTCTTTTTCACAGCAAAATATGTCGTTAAAAGTCCAGTCCATTTAATGGCGAGCCATTCCAAAGCAGGTAGACAGCAGTCTAGTGTATGATAAATGTGGGAACACATCCATGGACACTGTACTTTGGTTACAGGAGGGAGCGGCTATGTCTGGGAAGCTCTTTATAGACACTATATCACTCAAGCAAAGAAAATGTAAGGCCATTTTAAAGGAAAACAAACTTTTTAGGAGTTAATTTACTATGGCTATGAAGTTACACATATGTTTCTACTGTATAAATGTTCCAGGTCTTGCCTATTAAATCACAGTGATTTGCCAACCATATATTTAATTCTGATGTTAGAATGTATGTGTTTTGCTGAAAATTCTTGGAATTTTCCAGTAAAAGTAATATGTATGTATATAATGACCATAATCGTTGTTGGCTAGTTTGTGCTGCATTGTTCTTTTTGTGTCAGGTTTCAGAGAACGGTTGACAAATAAATATTAAAAGACATTTTGGAAAAATGACTATTATCATTAAGTCTTCAAATGTGTTGCTATTATGTTGTTTCCTTGAAATGCCAAACTATAGATTAGAGGAGTTCTATGCATTCTACAGTGCATCAGTTAAAGAGGGTTTCTGAGACCCAGCAGGTCCCTCAAAGCCCCCTAAAGAGGTTGGCTCATCTCACACATTGGTGGCATATTGTTAGCATATGCCACCAATATAATATTTTTTAATCATTTAATAATAAAGATGCATTTATATTTGATGTCTAAGAGTGGTATTGGTCTCTTTTTCTTGTTGGAGTTGATATACCACCAATGTCAAATAGTTGTGGTTCCCACTGCTGAGACCTATCTTTGGAACGGGGCCCCCAAAGTGAAGGAGAGAGCACCACACATGCACGGCATGCTCTCCATTCACTTCTATGAAGTATTAAAAATAACCGAGCAAGCTCACTCAGCTATTTCCTTCACTACCATAGAAGTGAATGCAGAACGCAACTCTCTGTTTACTTCTATGGGAGTTCCTGAAATAGCCAAGCCATTGTTCAGCTATTTTCGGCACTCCAATCCCCCTTGCATAGGGCGTCCTTTTTCCCTGTGGTGGCCCAGTTCTAGAAATAGCTGCAGGTCCCAGAGGTGGAACCTGAACCAATATTATATTGGTGACATATACTAGCGATATGCCACCAATGTGTGAGGTTGGCTAAGCCCTTTATTTACACACCTGTAGGAGATATTTGTAATATAATATACTGAAGTTGAGTGTATTGGCCTCCAGGGAACCCAATCATGTGATGCTCCTTTTCTGAAAATGCAACTTCCGCCAATGTCATGTTCTTTACCAGGTCTCTGGCTTTGGCCGAGCATGGGACATCACTTATGCTGTGGATGGGGTTAGACCTAGTCCCCTCCCTGGCACATGAGCAAATGAGGTGAATTTAGGAGTTTGTGCATGCCCCATGGAGACAAATAGTTCTGACCCCATCCTCAACATAAGTTAGATCCTGTCCATAGCCCAGACCACAGACCTGGTAATGGTTGTGATGTCAGCAGAAGCTGAATTTTCAGCAGAGGGGTTTCATGCCACCGAGTTCGCAGGAGGCTGGTACACTCAACCTTGGAGCGTATTACCTACTGTCTTCTGTGTAATTATGTGTAATTAAAATGGCTTTGTAGACCCTCTGGGTCCCAGAAAATCCCTTAAATTCAGTCACTAGCACTGAAATATAGACTCCAGTACAATTTAGCCCTTGAGCTCTGATCTAAAGGACACTGTTTGTCTAACATGAGCATATGGACAACTCTGAAACTGGGATCATTGCAGGCAGCTTTGTTGTTGTGCAATGTTAGGGTCCTGGGTACAAATCCAGCCGAGAGCATAGAGTTTGTATGTTCTCTTCGTGGGTTTTATCTGGGTTCTCCATTTTTCTTCCACCCTCCAGGAACATGATAATAGGTTAATTGGCTTCCTATTAAATAGGACCTAGTGTATATGTCTTAGACAGGGAAGATTGATCATGAGCTCTGTTAGGAACAGGGACTGAATAGAATGGTGGCAATTCTATCCATGGAGCAGCCTATTTGTGTTTCAAAGAAGATGGGGGAAATGGGCCTGGTCACACATCTGACAACCTGTTAATTAAAGGTGAAGAAATCAGAAGCACATGATTAAAACCATTGTATGGTGCACAGAGGCGGCTCTAGACTTTGTGAGGCCTTAGGCAAAACTTGAACATGAGGCCCCTCACGATTTGTATCTGCGGCTCTCCCATAGATACATAGAGGGGGAGTGTTGACCACCGCTCTGGGCACAAGGAGATCCGCAGTACCGTACAGGAGATCGTGGGGGATCCCAACAGCCGGACATCCCCGATCAGACACTTATCTCCTATCCTTTGGATAGGGGATTTATTTCCCTATCCCAGAGTACCCCTTTAATATGCAGTGACATCACAGTAAATGGTTAATATGCACAGTGACAACACAGTACAAGGCCTATATTCACAGTGCATATTAACACTTTGCATTAACCCTGGCTATACTGAGATGTCACAGTGCATATTAGCCCTGTACTGTGATGTCACATTACATTAACCCTTGCTGTACTGTATGGGACATCACTGTGCATATTAACCCTGTACTGTGACTAACAGTACAGGGTTAACATGCACAGTGAGTGACGTCACAGTCAGGGTTAAGCAGCTGAATGCTTGCAGAACATAGTACAGGGTGATCTTGTACTTTGGGCTTATATTCACTGGTCGGGCAGACGGGCACTACTGTCTGTCTGTGGGCGGCAACCAGGCACGAACCGAGGTGAGGGCCCTGGCTCCTCCTTCTTCTCCCCTCCGTGGCTGTGCAGCGCTCTGGGGGAGGAGCTGGCAAGTGGCAACTTTCAGAATACGTGCCTGTGCGGTGGCACGCTCTGAGCCCCAGCAGCCACTGCTCTCTTAAAGAGGCAGAGACGGAGAGGGGCTCAGATCGACCAAGGGCCTCGCTGCGGCTATTCCATTCCATTAGTCTGCTTAGGCCACCCGCCGGCAGCGGAAGCCAATAATTGCACTTGTGCCCAGGGGCAGACTGAGAACCCTCAGGGCTCCTGGGCAAAATAACTTGTAACGCCCCTGATCCCATCACTACAGAAATACAGTGCCCCATACCTCTTACATCCAGTGACGTCTCCTTTGATGTAGATGTTCTCTGTCCTCGTCTTCTCCTTTCAGACCTTCAGACCAGACCACCATTTTGTCGCCATTTCCCATCTCTGCAGTTTGACAACCAAAAAATCTTAGTTTACTACTTTTCCATCATCCTCCCATCTTCTGGACAAATCATCCTACTACCCCCAATACTGTGCCACTGTGCTCCCCAATACTATACTGCAGAAACAGATAATACCCGTCATAATACTAGTACCACACAGAGCCCCCCCATATAAAATACCCCTTCTTTGTGGTCTCAGTAGATGCCCCCATAGATGCCCCATAATAATCTGCCAGTAACAAGTGCCCCCCAATCATGTGCCAGTAACAAGTGCCTCTCCATGCCCCCCCATGTGCCAGTAACAAGTGCCTCTCTTCCCCCCGTGTCAGTAACAAGTGCCTCTCTACCCCCCCATGTTCCAGTAACATGTGCCTCTCTCCCCACATGTGCCAGTAACAAGTGCCTCCCCCCCATGTTCAAGGAACATGTGCCTCTCTTCCCCCCCATGTGCCAGTAACAAGTGCCTCTCTTCCCCCCCATTTGCCATTAACAAGTGCCTCCATTCCCCCTATGTGTCAGTAACAATTGCCTCTCTTCCCCCCCCCATGTGCCAGTAACTTTTGCCTCTCTCCCCCTATTTGCCAGTAACAAGTGCCTCCCCCCATGTGCCAGTAACAAGTGCCCCCCCCATATGCCAGTAACAAGTGCCTCTCTTCTCCCCCATGTGCCAATAACAAGTGCCTCTCTCCCTTCCCATGTGCCAGTAACAAGTGCCTCCCCCCCATGTTCAAGGAACAAGGGCCTTTCTTCCCCCCATGTGCCAGTAACAAGTGCCTCTCTTCCCCCCCATTTGCCATTAACAAATGCCTCCATTCCCCCCATGTGTCAGTAACAATTGCCTCTCTCCCCCCATGTGCCAGTAACATTTGCCTCCCCCCCATGTGCCAGTAACAAGTGCCTCCCCCCCCCCATGGGCCAGTAACAAGTGCCTCTCTTCTCCCCCATGTGCCAATAACACGTGCCTCTCTTCCTTCCCATGTACCAGTAACAAGTGCCTCCCCCCATGTTCAAGGAACAAATGCCTCCCCCCCCATGTGCCAGTAACAAGTGCCTCTCTTCCCCCCCATTTGCCATTAACAAGTGCCTCCATTCCCCCCATGTGTCAGTAACAATTGCCTCTCTCCCCCCATGTGCCAGTAATATTTGCCTCCCCTCATATGCCAGTAACAAGTGCCTCCCCCCCATGTGCCAGTAACAAATGCCTCCCCCCAATATGCCAGTAAAAAGTGCCTCTCTTCTCCCCCATGTGCCAATAACAAGTGCCTCTCTCCCTTCCCATGTGCCAGTAACAACTGCCTCCCCCCCCATGTTCAAGGAACAAGTGCCTCTCTTCCCCCCATGTGCCAGTAACAAGTGCCTCTCCCCCCCCATGTGCCAGTAACAAGTGCCTCTCTCCCCCTCCCCCATGTGCCAGTAACAAGTGCCGCTATCTTCCCCACCCCCCATGTGCCAGTAACAAGTGCCCCCCCCCCCCCCACCAGTAACAGATAGTCCGGCATAAAAACAAACACTTTTACTTAATTCCAGGGCAGCGATCTACGCCTCTTCCGGCCTGTGTCCCGTGCTGTACAGCTCAGGCGGCGCGATTATGTCATGAAGCCACCTGCACTGGCCTCTGATAGGCTGCAGGCCTTGTGCCGGCAGCCTATCAGAGGAACATGGAAGGGAGATGCCTCTCCCGCCCCTGCCCCACAGCACAGATGACTATGGAGATGAACGCTTCCACAATGAAAGCATTCATCTCCCTGCGACCTGCCGCCACCGCCCCCTTCCCGGCCTGGCCCTCGGACCACGTCCGAAATGCCCGACCACTCAGTCCGCCCCTGCTTGCGGCGGTGTCGGGAGGGAGCCAGAGCGAGGCCCCCATCCAGCAGAATAACCCTTTAAGGCTGATTGAATATGTTCCCCACCCACTGTCCAATAGAAAAAATTCCAGATGACTGAAAGAGTACATATTTCCAACACTTTTTCATTGATATAGAAAGAGCTCATGGTGCTCTTACATATGGATATAACAACTATTGGCAGCAGATCACCTTTAAATGCTATGGATCTAAGTCCTCTGAGCTCCATAAAAACAAACTCTCTTCGAAGCTTTCTATGCAGGCATACATTTTTATATTGCTATTGGCAGCGTGAGCCCTTTCTACTATCTTATTACATCTCTTATCAATGAAATTTCGTTTGAGCTCTCTAGGTCAGACGGGGCATGGCTTGAGACTGAACACCCATGTGAGAAATATGAACATTTAGTGTATGACCTCAACCTCCGTTAAATAAACCATCTTGCAGTCTATCAGTACATATCTTGAGTATAATGTTCTGCCTGTGTTACATTTAATATATCAACTTTGAGGATTTTGTGATGGAAATTGGCAATAAAACATGACTCAAGAAAAAAACTATGCGAGGAGACCCTATGGAGCATAGGTCTTACATTGATGGATCACAACTACATGTGCTGCAGACTCACAGGGTCATACTGTGCTGAAAAATGTTAACAGTACAATGTCATGAATAGGTTTTGATTTATAGCATTTTACTAACAGCTGAGAAGAGCATTGGTTTTGTTTCTGAATAGCAGCCATAAGCTGTTCCCCCTCCCCAACTATCTCATGCAGTTACCTATAGAATGTATAAGGAAAGATGCATGTACACAATATCATACCTTGTCTAGTCACTTTTTTTGGTCTCTAAGCCACTTCTGTATTGTAGAAATTGAGGTTTACTGGCCCTGGCAGCTGGCCAGAGGCAGAAGATCCAGACAGTCAAGATGTTGTACCTGTATAGTCATGAATGCCCTCAAAAGGTAACATATGCTGATGGTATGGAATTTGAGCTGGTTGAAACCACTTGGTCCTACTTGACTAATCAGTTGAGTGTTACTTTTAGCAGTGCCATAGACAGTTACTGATTTTCATAGAGTTCTCCAATGTAATGAGGTCTGTCGTCAGTGATAGATTAGCTCTAAATGCAGCATAGCTATGACAGCCAGTCTGTGTAAGAATCCTTAGATTTAGTCCTCATCCTGTACAAACTGCAGATCCGCAAAACATGTATACTGGCTGTATGCATGCCGCCATTTTGTTCTAGTCTATAGAAATGATGTTCTATCTTTTTTGAGGGCTGGCAAAAGGTACATATGAATGTGGACAGCACACGGTGCGCTGTCTACATTTTTTGCGGCCCCATGAAAATTAATAATCCTGCATTTGATCTGCAGAAATTGCAAACCGTATGCCAACTGTCCCAAATCTGACACAGTCACTGAAAATTTTTAATGTGTTGGGCTGAAAATGGCTAGGCTAGCGCACACCACACCCATAAGTGAGTGTTCCCGGGCAGGGCTGGGGTGTTCCCAGGGGGTGGTGCTTATATGCCCTGATATTACCAACTGAAATGTTGGTAAGTATGTGTGGCCTAAGCCTTAATAGGCAGTGAATTAATGAAAGTAAAACAAGGATTAATACACAGGCTATACTTTCTCATACTGCTATTTTAGTCAGATTAAAAAAATAAAAAAACGAAGGAGGACAATGAAAAAAGTTTCTTCTAGGAATAGTATCCCAAAAGGTCCATGCACTGCAATACCTGGATTATGACCGATAACACAAGGTCATACAAGGTAGTTTATTCTTCCCGGGAGAATACCTCCATAAGGCCAACGTCACATAAATGTAATATGGGTGCATTGTACAAACCTATGATGTTTTAAGTTCAGGTGATCGAACCTGTGGACAGGCTGGGATTAGCCACCATAACATGCTTGTCTGGAATTGGGTCAATGTGTCGGAGCACATCATGATGTTTTCTAATACATTCCCATGAAAAATGTTGGAGAAAAATCTCTGTATAAAATTAGAGACACACAGCCTGGGTCTGTACTTTAGTAAAAATGTAATGCTGCTCTAGATTTCACTTCTTGCATTTGCGAAGATCACTTAATATATTTTTGCTACTAATATATTAAAAAGGAGATTCTCCACAGCTGGACCTCAGATGGAATACATGTGTAATATAAACATTAAATATTCAGAATTACTATAAAAACTGCGAGGAAAATTTTTCATTGACTTTTTTAAACAACTAAAAAGTCATCTGGTCCAGGGTGCAATTAACTTGTAATTTTCTGGTTTCAAATAGCTTGTTCTTTTTGTGAAAATAACTAGGCTTCGGAATGAGCTTCAGGTCTTTGAACGTACTGTTAGCTTTCAAACAATATTGGGTTAATGAAATAAATTACAAAGGTAAAAATCTATACACAGTATGCCCAAACTCAATAAGAAAGGTCATAAATGGTTATAAAAAGTTTCTTATACTTGCTGTGACCACTCCAGGTTTCTTCTCATGTGGCTTATGATGTCACCCAGAACACCTCCTGAGGAATTTACTGGTTCCTTACTAGCGGTTTGGCATATACAGTTCTTCACCTTATTATTGTTATGACAGTGCACACAGAGTTTTATAGCCAATGTGAAACCAGATAACCTTTCTTTTCATTTTTCGTTTCAATTTTATAGCCTCCACTAAATGAATTTTAGCAGGTCACCCACAAAAAAAGGTGCGATTTACCCCTGTAAGTGCCAATGGGGCCTACAATGCATTTCTGGAAATGTACTGCAGGCCCCTCTATGACTGAAGTGAAAGCCATACTCCTTTTTTGTATATCTTGTAAAATTGAGTTGTTAAATTAATCCATCTGGCATAGTTTTTAAGTTTAAGTTTATAGTTAACGCCTGGTTTTGGGCACTCGATGCATGGGTTCAGTTTATAGATCTACGCTTTTTTCTTTGTTTCCTTATGGCACATTGTAATGCTGAGCATTTATCTCTTGCTTCTCCTACCTATGTTTCTGCTCTTTTATTCATCTTTATCCCAAATAACACCATCATTTTCATTTAAAAATGTTGAAAAACTCAGCAGTCTATATATACTGGTTTAATAAAGTTGCTAGATTTTATGTGTTTTACAGTGCTTATTCTAAAATATACATTTCTGCATATACCTGCGCACTGTTAAGTTTACCATGCATTTTAGAAGTATGTTGAACAAACTCTCCAATTTTGTCAGGATCAGCCAACCATCTAATAGGTATGGGGGCTTTCCAACATCAGATATCAGGGAACAGAAAGCTTGGGCATGTTTGATTTTAACTTTCTCCCCTCTTCCATTCACGACATACATAGATATGTATGGGAGGATCAGGAGAGAGAGAGCCGTCAGCTGTTGTTTGACTGACAGTTATCTCATAGGTATGACTAGCTTCATACCACTGCTTTTATTATTAAGCATATATAGCCATTTTTTTACTTTAATAGCCTGAATATGTGAGAGTGGTGTTCCAAGCAACAGAGATTTCTCTGTTGCCTGATGCGCTGGTGTTTACTAGCGTTGTTGGGGTGGAGGCTATGCATCTGCCTTGCATCTGAGTCTGGTTAGGTTCACACCTAGCCTGGCCTGAGTAATTTCTGGAGTTGCTGTTGATTGCCTAACATTTATATGTCCAGACGTTTTTCTTCTCTAGTTGCTGGGGACAGTGTTTACTGTGCGTTTGTTCCATATTCAGTACTTTCTTCTTGAATATTGTGTTGTCTCACTGTATTTTGGGACCTGTGGGACCTCCCGTCTTTTCTTTGCCATCAGCATTAAAGTTTTACCGTTTGAGTTGTTTTTTGATTTGTTTTTGCCGTCTTGCTGGCTTGCATGGTGGCAGGGCCAGTTCAGTGTATCATTATTTTAGTTCTTTGTCCTTCATCCACTCTTAACCTGTGTGCCATTACCATCTCCAATCTACTCTTCCATCTCCTTTATCATATCCTCACTTAGCTCTTATCATCTGTCGGGGCAGACTGGAAACTTAAAGTGGCCCCATGTTGTAGGCAAATCTAAACTGACAGAAGGCAGGACAACACAAGTAGGCAGGACCAACACAAGTAGACACGGGTCCACCATACCTTAGTGTAGCACAAAATACTACCACACTAGAACAAAATACCACAATGCAGCACAATATACTGCCTCAGTGGAACCATATATCAAAGTGCAACACAAAATACCGATGCCCCAGCTGAAGTATTCAACTGTACAGTTGAATTCAGGAAGGTACCGCCAGCCATGTCCATATGTACCTGGTGCTCCTAACAATAATTAATGCTGAGAGCATCAGATTGGTCTGTATCCAGGTGGTGGCCGTCTGGAGGGCTTGGATGACCCTATGGGCATCAGCTTAGTAGGAAATTTCCCTGTAGGGTCTATGGCCAGTCCACCCCTGTGTGCCAGCTTTGATACATGCTTCATATAACGTTTCTTGTGACCATCCGGTTGTCATGTAATACAACCATCCTCTAAGTCCAGGGGGTATCTGAGTACCAAGAGACCCTGTACTTGGGAAAGGCAACTGCCATATGTGAAGAACGGGTCTCTGGTCTAGTGAACAACTGGTCATTACAAATGGTAATTACAAAGGCTCTCCAATACAATATATTGGGGATTTATTTGAAATTCTTAGACTCCATCCCTTAATCTAAACCAAAATTAATAGGTCTAAATATTTTTAGTCTGATATCCAATGACATTTATTTCACAAATAATAAAGGTACAGGAAAAATAGCAGGACCTATACCCGGTCTCACACCAAGGGCACTATATGCCCCGACATCCCCCAACCCCAAAAGATTTACTTCCATATTTGTACCTAACAGGCTTCCAGAGGTGTCATCTAGCTGGACTATTTACATTGATAACTGGGATGTTTGTTAACTATGATGCTTCCACTGGTCTCAACACAGTGTCCTCTTGTAGGGGCTTATTTAAACTAAGTTCATTCCCTCAATTGATCCAGGTCACTTGTGAACCTATAATACATATGGTGTTTTTATTTTCATAGTAATCCAATGAAAACCGTGTTTTGTGTCCTTGTGTTCTTTCCCTAAAGATATTTTATTGCCCTCTGTGATTATTTCACAACCTACAAGAGTGTTTTTTACTTGTGAAGCTGCCCTTTGTCAACATATATCTACCAACGCAGAAATTACTTTTTTTATGAATATGCAGTATTTTATTCTTTCATTATGTTGTATGTAATTACTGTTATGTATTTAAGTATACCATAATTACGGTTTTATTGCACTACTGTGCTTTTATTGCAATATCTGAATTTGGACATTATTTTAACCTTGAAAACTTTGACCTCCAGCCACACTGCCCAGTCAAAGTTTTATGGGTCTGTTTGTATTAATATGGACCTAGTCCACTGTGTCATAATTTCAACAGAAGAAAAAAGCTGTCCTTTCTTACCACATAGGTGGGAATTTATCACTCCCAGAATTCTTTCATTAAAAAAATAAAGCAAAATAGGTCTCTGTGGCTTGTTGTTTGCTCAAACATTTTCTTTTTTACTTTGTATGTGTATTTTTACACATTGTGTATATAATTACTGTGCATTTTTACACTACTCACTCCATTTTTTTTAAAAGTGGGTGGTTTAGCTACCTTAATTAGTTTCATCAGTTTATTATAGTACTTTATCTTATTAAAACAAAAAAGACCAGCACCAAGGGGTTTAGAAGTTTAATCCCTTAGATGCCATGGGCAAGGGCAACCCTGGCGTCTGAGGTGATCGACATATAGGGCTCCTTCTGCACTCCTCTGCACAACCAAAAAATACAATCGTAAGATGCAGATGGTAGCCAGTGGTACAGTCTTAGGATTAACATCTGCATTGGAAGCGCCATTAGGTGCCGTCATCACAGATTGCATTATTTTTGATGGGAAAAAGCGCTATTTGCTTATCACAAACAGTGGACCCCATTACATGTTATGGGGGTCTTTCAGCACTGCTGATCTGACATGCAATGGATCCAGCACAAATACTTGGTTGGAGCCGTAATGTGAACAGAGACTTAGCCAATTGGCAAGTTATAGTAATTCTATGGCACTCCTAATGACATTAATTTGCAGCTGCCATATTCAGGGGTGGTGGTGGTGGTGGGTAGAGAATGATATTGAAAAGCTCTGTTCTTGGTTCTGTTGGAGCCCCTCTGCCGCCTTCATATGGGTACACTTACTGATCAATGTGGGTCCAGCTGCTATTAACCCTCTAGCTCTTGACAAACAAAATCAGCTGTGTAGTAGCAAGATACCTATATACTTTTCTTGTGCCAAAGCCTTTTCCTTTCTTTTTTTAATTCTAATTGTTTTCTCAACACGTTTGTGATAACATTCAGTGATACCAGGTGCGTTAATCCAAGATGTAAGAACAAGCCCATCCTCCAGAGCCTCTCATTATTGTGTCTTGTGTGTGATGCTTGAAGAGGACTGGTAATAAAACTACTCATTGTCTACAAGTTGCCTGTTTACAGAGTACACGACAATCAGGAGCCATCTTTCTATTCCACGATACAAAGATTCTTACTACCAGCAGCGACTGGCATTATATGTGAAATGCCAACAGGAAAGTGCAGAGACTAAACAAGAACACAAAATAAAGAAATAGCACAAATAGGAAATGCACTCAAGAAATTTGTTTTACAAAATGTCTACTCATCATGAAAAGTAAACCATACTTTACGTCATTGTGCTTGATAGCCCTGTATAGTAATAGGAGGTGATTCCTGGGATCCATTCAGGCTCTAGAGATTTAGCAGAGTGATCTGTACTCATTCAGATAGGACTCCTGTACACAGTGTGTCGGTAGCTGCCCAGGATTGATAATGAACATTATGTGAGGTGAGGTTGTGTGTGCTCCAGTTTTTCTCACGTAGGAAACACCCAAGAAAACACGTAGATGTCATAGAGAAACATTGTGTGCCTATATATATTTCATCCCAGTATAATATAACTTATCTATGATTTATGCATGTTTTATAAATTGCTAACATGAAAAATAAGTCCAGCTGCAGAATTTTTTGTACAGAAATGTTCTGCTGTTTTTGGTCTACAGCTCCTATGCGTCTTCATAATTATAGACCAGGGTCATCATCAGTGCAGTACCGATGTCAGGGGCCCAGGCAAACACTCACCTGAGGACTGACCCATACCTGCTACCCAGTCGCTGCTTGAAAGCTATGAAGTCTCTTTATCCTAACTTTTACAAATGCACTGAAAACAACATTCTGATGATCAGCTTACAAATATACTGTTGTCCTCTGCTGAGAATCACGGCCACCTTGTGTAGTACAGTCGGTTCCACTGTTTAAAATGGGCTCTGGTACCAACTTTTTCACTCATGGTGAGCCATGTGGCCAGACCCATTTATAAGCAGCCTCCACTGAATAACACAGCGCACGCGCTAGTTATGCATGCCATATACAGTGTTATTTGTTGGAGGTCGCTGATGGATGGGTGTGGACATGGAAGTAATGCAATGCAGCAATACTCTTTGGGGGACAATACAGCTGGTAGGCTTCTAACAGTATCTTAGAACTTTGGTGATAGTGCTGTTTCCAGCACATTAGTAGAAATTACAAAAAAAATGGTCAGACCTTTTGATGGAATATAATGTAGAAACAATTTTTCCAACATGATGCCCTTCATGTCACATAAATGTAAATAGCATTATTTTTTCTTTCCCCATGGACCTTCTCTTCTTAACAGCAGATAGATGAGCTTAACCCATGACTGTATAGCATAATAGTGCACAGGGTTTGTTTGCCGTCTGCAACCATATTCAAAATGTATTGCATACGTGTGCATATTCTTTAAAACAAATTGCCAAATTAAAATTATTTTAATAAATTCACGTCAATACAGAAGAGCCTGTAGGCAAGCTGCAAGCTACTATTCAAAGTAGATAGGTCATGTGTAGATTTGTATATGGACTGGTAGACACAATGCAGTCCCACAGCGTAGTGAACAGAATTAGGACTTTGTGTACTTTACAGTAGAATGGAACAATCCTTTATATGCACATTGTTATGAACCCAGTTATAAAATAAAATACCCCTTTTAATCCCCAGCAGTCACACCAAAATTGGAAAAGCCCTCTCAATTTTTTATTAAGGACTTTGAATTGATGTTTCAAGTAAATTGTGCACATCTCAGGTCATTTAAGTGCATTTTAACCCCAACCAATTTTGCCTGTTACTATGGTGTTTCACTTGTTGCCATTGTACCGTGTGCATCAGTGTCGGCAGCTTGTGGGTTTGAATTGGAGCCATTGTGTTCATTGGCAGTTCATATTGCCACTACTCCGTGTATTCTTCTGTCGTTTACTAGTGGTGTCAATGGGGCATATGTGCTTGTATCTCCCCTCAGTACTGTATTACGAGGGTTAATGTTCATTGGTCTTATGTGTGCATCTCTTTGACTATTGAGTTTGTTAAGTCTGCTGTATATTTTCTAAATTTTATGTGACCTGCCCTGGCTGTGAAACATTGAGGGCTCATGCACACGAACGTTGTTTGGTTCCACATCTGAGCCTCATTTTTTGTGACTTGGATCTGGACCTATTCACTTCAACGGAGCCGCAAAAGATGCGGACACTCTGCGTTCTGTCCGCATCCCTTGCTCCTTTCCATGGGGCTGCAAAACAAATAGAACTTGGCCTATTTCTATTGTGGGCGACCCATTCCATTACACAAATTGCTGAACGCACACGGGCAGCATCTGTGTTTTGCGGTTGACAATTTGCAGACTGCAAAACAGGGTGCGGTCGTTTGCATGAGCCCTGATTTAGTTTGATCTTTGCACGTTCTATCTGTTCCATGGCTATTGCCTATGTGTGTCTGAATTCTGTAAGTTCTGTTTGCCATGTGTCTTTTCCGTGCATGTCTGAATTAGGTCCTAATTCTGCTTGTCACCGAATTCCCTAGTTCTTGATCTTGTCTGATCTGCCTTGACAATTTTCTGTTATCAGGACATGCTACGTCGAGCTATATTCTATAGTTTTAGGCCTTTTCCATCTTGGTAAGTTTTTGCACATGTATATGATATGTCCGAACTGTGTTGTCCTTTCCTGCCTGAAAGGGTCTTCTTGAGTGTTGGATCATCTAGTGCACTCCTTTCTGGTCAAATGTAATCCACATTTCAGAATGTTTATACTTTGCGTACAGTTTCTATTTCTAGGTCTTTTTTTATTCCTTGAAATTTTTTGAGTGTATGATGAAATGGCAATGTTTGCATTTTCCTTGGGTGATCTGACATCATATGAAATAACAGCCTTTTACTGAGTAGCCTGTGTGGGACCATGCCCTGCTTGTAATTAAAATGTATTTTGTGGCATTTATATTGTTCCTTACATTATATTTATAAAGCCCTATGTATTTTTGGAATGGACCCTAAAATAATGTTATATGTAGGTGGTCCTTTTCTGGCTACAGTGTAAGTTATATAATTAGTCTGTATGGTCACCACTTAAAGGGAATCTAGATATTCTTGAATGTTCAATGCAGTCTGTTCTAATCTGACCTTTAAATATCCTGCTAATTTACTGCCTCTACTTCAGGAGCATCTTAATAAATACTGGTAATGATAATAACAGCAGCACTTTATGTTGAAGCAGTAAAATACATTTCAAATCTACAGATATATTGCATCAGTAAAAACGCACCAGCAGATGCAGAATACAGGAAGGAGAGTAATAAAACATACATTTGCAAATCTATATATACAGTTAGGTCTATATATATTTGGACAGAGACAACATTTTTCCATTTTTTGTTCTGCACATTACCACAATGGATTTTGAACAAAACTATTCAGATGCAGTTGAAGTTCAGACTTTCAGCTTTAATCCTGTGTTTTTAACAAAATGATTGCATAAAAATATGACGAACTAAAGCATTTTTTAAACACCATCCCTTCATTTCAGGGGCTTAAAAGTAATTGGACGAATTAAATAATTGTAAATAAATTGTTAACTTCTAATATTTGGTTGAAAACCCTTTGTTGGCAATGACTGCCTGAAGTCTTGAACTCATGGACATCACCAGACGCTGTGTTTCCTCCTTTTTAATGCTCTGCTAGGCCTTTACTGCAGCGGTTTTCAGTTGCTGTTTGTTTATGTTTTGGGTCATTGTCCATCTGTATTATGAAACACTGACCAATCAGTTTGGCTGCATTTGAGCATATACTATGTCCCTGAGGACCCCAGAACTCATCCGTCTGCTTCTGTCCTATATCACATCATCAATAAACACTAGGGACCCAGTGCCCCTGGCAGCCATGCATGCCCAAGCCATCACACTGCCTCCGCCATGTTTTATAGATGATGTGGTATGCTTTGGATCATAAGCTGTTCCATGCCTTCACCATATTTTTTTGGTGATCACATCCATGCGACGTAGGGGTGCTGTAACGTCATTGTGGAGCGCCCCGGAAGCCGCTCCCCACTACTTTTCCATGGCAGCCGGGACTTTAGTAGCGTCCTGGCTGCCATGGTTACCATTCAGAAAGCTAAACGTTGGATCCGGCGATGCGCCGAAATGATGTTAAGCTTAAAGTCGGATCCGGATTAATGCTTTTCAATGGGCATTAATTATGGATCCATCCTTGCGACATGCCTTCAGTTTTTTTGGCCGCATGCTGCGGATTTTTCAATGGCAGAAAAACGTTTGAATACTGAACTGAAGACATCCTGATGCATCCTGAACGGATTTCTTTCCATTCAGAATGCATTGGGATAATCCTGATCAGTATCTTTCCGTCTTAGAGCCCCGAGGACGGAACTCTAGGACGGAAAGGAACAACGCAAGTGTGAAAGAGGCCTTAATGTGTAGCTGATACTTGCTGTGTACAGAGAGCACTTAGTTCCTGAGCTTGTTCCATACACTCCCCTCCCGGGGGGAGCTGATGATGGCACAGAGGACTGATGGCAACCGGGGGGGGGGGGGTTGAGCTGATAGTATGGTGGGAGCTGATGGCACAAAGTACTGATGGCACTGGGGGGAGCTCATGGCACGGGGGTCTGATGATGGCATGGAAAACTTTCTTTTTTATTAGTTTTTTCTTAGAGTACTCGATTAATCGATAGATTACTTGATTACTAAAATAATCGATAGCTTCAGCCCTATATTCTATAACCACAAGAATTGAGTTATAGCAGCATGCAGCATTTCGTATGTTTTAGAAACAGCCAAATTGATTGCCCATTTCCTCATTTTGTTTTGTCTGTATTGGAAGAGATAACCTACCAAAGAAAGGTGGTGACCATAAAAGATAATTTCTGAGCTTTGAGGCTTTTTGGATCTTTTCTATAAATATCTGATATCACCCAGGAATAAATCATAGACATAATTTGATTTACTAGTATGTCTTTTCATGTCTACCCTTGGAAAGCAGTGTCGGGGGAATTTATCATTACTTGTGTGCCAGTTTTTTGATGTCCAAAAGTTGAAAATGTTGGAGATTGCAATATTTACACTAAAATTTGTGACTTCTTTCACCTCTCGACAAGGGAACAGAAAAGTGGGGATGGTTAAATGGGAAGGGGTACGGCCAACAAGCTTCCACAAGATGCCCCAAATTTATTAAGAGGCATGCTCCTCTTGATAAATTTGCTGCATTCACTCCGACAACCCTTATTTTAAGGCTGGCTTATGAAACGCCAATCTTAATAAATCTGCTTTTTAATATTCTGTTTAAAAACATATCCTAAATTTTTAATTGCACATTCATCACTGACTTCTTTCCCATCTTCTGAACTGTTCTGATTCGTTTCACTGGCTGATATACCTATCAGAGTGCCGGACTTCACAACGCAGTTGTCAAACCGGCCTTACACTGCACAATTTTGGGCCAGTTATCAGGAATACGAATAGTAGTTCCTGATAACTAACTCGTATAATCAAGCAGCCGATCAGCCCTAAGATCCTGCTTTGTAATACTACCCTATGTTTCCTCTAGGGTTTACATTTGTCCTGTTACACTACAGATTGCTTTTTACAAATATATTTCCTTTTGATTATTCTTACAGTATACAAAACCTTTGAAGACTTTGTGACAAAATAAGAATCCGTGCATACCAAATGAGGATATTGATTGCAATATATTTGGATATACTGTATATTCATTATTTGTCTTATTTTTTTGAGAAAAGCAAGCATTCTCATCGTATTTTCCTGTTTTAATCAGGGTTGGGAAGAATCAGTGGATGCGGCATTATCTCATCTATTAAGGACGTGTTTATCTAAGAGTTCTAAAGAACAGGCATTGAACCTCACCAGCCAGCTGAGCATTCCAAAAGATACATCCAAGCTGAAGAAACACATTACCTTATTGTGTGATAGACTGGCCAAAGGTGGCAGATTGTCTTTAAGTGCTGATTCTGGATCTCAACAGTCTGTTCTCATTCAAGGTAAATGTTTTTTGAAATATTAAACTGCAGTGTGGGGGATGTTATCTAAGTACCTCTTCTTTTTTAGAGTTTAGTCATTGACACAATGCGCTATTATAAGGTACCTTGACATACAGTGATGTCAGACCAGTATTTCAGTATTTTAGGTTGACTAAACAACAACCTTGACCATGCAGCCAAAAATTGCTGTGTAGCATTGCAGCCACATGACATAAAAGAAGTGAATGCGATCACAACATATCTTGAAAGTAAACGAAATGCCAGAATCACAAAAAAAAGTCCAACAGTGCTGGATTTTTTGTGATTTTGGGGTCGTGGCAACTTGTGAGTTGCATTGAAAGCTTAATCTCTTCCATTATGTTGTGTGCTAACACTGCTACACAGCAGTCTGTGAGTCCAATAGTGGGACCCACTTTTGGACCGATATTTGGGGGTCCTTCTCCCCCCACCCACAACACCTTATAATCTTTAAGTGCATAGTCCCCTTTTTGTAATTATTACACTGAGTATGTGGTCATGCAATTCTTGGCACAGCCAAAGTCACAATGTAGCCCTAGCCTTAGCGTCCATTGTATAATATCGTAACACAGAGTACAGGTGAAACTCGAAAAATTAGAATATCGTGCAAAAATTTATTTCAGTAATGAAACTTATAAGGTAAAACTAATATGAGATAGACTCATTACATGCAAAACGACATATTTCAAGCCTTTATTTGTTATAATTTTGATGATTATGGCTTACAGCTTATGAAACCCCAAAGTCACAATTTTGAGGTACCCTTTACTCAGGGGGTTTGGATTAATAAGCTGACTAGAGTGTAACACTTTTAGCTTAAAATATTGAACTTTTTCACAAAATTCTAATTTTAAGTTGCATTAATGCAATTCCTTTTAATTTCCATTACTGAAATAAATTTACTTTTGCACGATATTCTGATTTTTAAAGTTTCACCTGTACATTTCAGGATATGCCTATTCAGCCTGTATTTGGCAGAGGTGGAATAGAAGCAGCAAGGGATCAGTGAGGGTGTGGCTTTTTTAAAAGATATGATTATGCTTTTCTGGTGACGATACCCTTATTTATAACCCATGTACAATATACTGTAGGTTCTGAAAAAAACTTCATTATATGACCGAAAACAAATTTTCACACAAGTATTAAAAAACGATACAAATGAGTCAACAATATTACACTTGGTCATTATCTCTTAATATCACATGTCTGTGATTGGCAAAAGTATGTGAACCTTTAGGATTAGCAGATAATTTTATAGCGAAATTAGTCAGTTTTTTTTCAATCAATGAGATGACAATCATGTCTGAGTGGGCGACTTTTTAATTTAAAGAACAGGGTCTTCACAACGCATGTTTTTGGAAAGGTATCAGGGCAAGAAATATTGGACAAAAATCAAGGTCATCTCTCGTTGTCATGCCCACGGGCTTCAGCATTTTCACCCACAAATTAAATCCATTCACAAAAGAAGGCCAGCGCCATGTTAAAACTTCATTCTTAATTCCAGTTGCATAAAAATCAATCACCATGAGCAAGCAACAAGGTCATCTCAACATGTACTGGCACTTACTGAGAAATCGTATCTGGTAATTGTTTTGGATCAGCTGGTCCTTGATCTCAGCCATGGCATGAACAAAGGAAATTTCTGAGGACCTCAGAAGAAAAAGTATTGATGCTCATTAGGCTGAAAAAGGTTACAAAACCATCTCTAAAGAGTATGGACTCCAACAATACACAGTCAGACAGATGTTGTACAAATGGAGGAAATTCAAGACCATTATTACGCTCCCCTGGTGTGGTCAGCTTACAAAGATCACGCCAAGATCAAGGCATGTAATAGTCCACAAGATCACTAAGAAATCCAAGATAACCTCTAAGCAACTAAAGCCCTTTATTTTGCTAAAGATCACCTGACAAGCCAGAAGACTATTGGATCAATGTTTTGTGGACAGATGAGACCAAAATACAACTTTTTGATTTAAATGAGTTGTGTTATGTATGAAGAAAGAAAAACCCTTCATTCCAGCTTAATATACTCATACCATCTGTGATCTGTGTGTTGATAATATCATGTTTTGGGCCTGTTTTTCTTTATTTGAGTCAGAACAGCTTGCCTTCATAGATGGAACAATGAATTTTAAATTATACCGCCAAATTCCAAAGGTAAATGTCAGGACATCTGTCATTGAGGTGAATCTCAATAGAACGTGGGTCTTGCAGCAAGACGACAACCCTAAGCACACAAGTTGTTCTACCAAGGAATGGTTAAAGAAGAATAAAGCTAAAGTTTTGGAATGGCCAAGTCAAAGTCCTAACCTTAATCCAATACAAATGTTGACGAAGGCTCTGAAGTAAGCCGTTCATGGGAGGAAACCCACCAACACAAGCTGTTTTGTACAGAGGAGTGGGCTAAAATTCCTCTAAAGGGATGTGAAAGACTCATCAACAATTACTGAAAATGTTTAGTTCCAGCTATCGCTGCACAAGGGAGTCACACGAGGTATTAAATGCAAAGGTTCACATACTCACTGACATGTGATATTTGACCATTTTCCTCAATAACTAAAGACCAAATCTAATATTTTTGTCTCTTCATCTAGTGATAGGACTTGCGTAAAAATGTGATGCAGTTCTAGGTCACATTTATGCAGAAATACTGAAAATTCTGAAGGGTCCACAAACTTTCGAGCACCACAGAAGATAATCCCTTTATAGATGTAAAGAAAAAAAAGTACTAAAAATAACCTGTAAATTGACCTCAAACATTTCCCTTTCTACCAGAGAAATATTGAATATACAAATTCATTTCATGGCCTCTTAACAATCTCAACAGCGTGTTGAGTTTTTGGAATGTTTCCCATATTCCACTATTGCAAAGTGGATATGAAAAGTCAGAGGGCTTGTAAATAATATCCCCTTCAATCTGTTTAAAGAGTAATGACCGTGATGAGAGTCAACATCCTCCTGGGATAGCAAAACCCCTTTTCTCATGTTTGCTGATTGAAAGCTCACAATGGTGACCATTTTTATGGATGAACATTACCAATAAAAACAAGGGAAACCAACTTGATCATGTCGACTCTTGTATGTCGTTCACATGTTTATTTACGGCAAAACTCTTAAACCCATTTTATAGCCTGTTTTGGGCCTTGGTGCCCATTGCAAGATTTCACTTTTGAAATGCTGATTTCTGAAAGTTATTTGTTTATGCTTTGTAGTTCTTGATCTAAGAAAAATAGTACTTTTTTTATTGCATGACAGAAAACCTAAATTGGAGTTATCTTTTCATTTTGTATTTCTTTGTAGGGTAAATGGCCAAAGAATAGGAAAATATATTATAATTTGATTTTGCTTATTTATTCTTGTTTCTAGGTGGTAGAGAGCTTTATACTTCTACTCTTGATACATTGGTAGTAATACAGTAAAGTTATACAATTTGTTATCAGCCTTACAAAGGACCTGGCTGAACTCCTATTAAAAATCTAATATAAATGGACATTAAACACATAAAAATCATTAAATACATGTATAAAATGGCCCTCTTGCCTGCAGAGAGGAGCCCTTTTTCCCTGTCCTTGCCATCTTTGGCCGGAGACTGACTGACTGACGGACGGAATAGCATGACATCACAAAACTGGAAGTTTGGTGAAAAGAGGGCTTAGTCCCCATTCACCGTAATGGAGTCCATAGCCCGTATAGTTCTAAAGGATCTTCAGGAGGGAACCAGAGAAGCAGAGACAGGCAAGAATTGTGTTGTGTGTTGCTTACATTATTCTTTGTGGTCAGATCTTTTAGAATTTTAGTGTAAAAATTACAGGAAAATAAAGAAAAATACACCACTCTTAGTATAACCTTTACTTTGTGAAAACTACCCAGCTTTTCTAAGACTCCGATAGGCTAATATGACTAGCTATGGCGCAATTATGGCAGCTGGAAGTGGGTATTATTTAAGTACATTTAGTATTCAGCAGGCCCTATTACAGCTCCCTATGCTGTTACCCAGCTTTCCTGGGATCCTAAAAGGCAAATATTGCATAATATTGGGAGCAAGAATGAGGATTTATTTAGATATACTTATTCAGTATTCAGCAGTCCTATTACAGATCTGCATGCTATGTCACCTAGCTTTTCCAGGATCCTGAAAGGAATATATGGAATGCTATTGCATAATTTGGTAGCAAATATGGGAATTTAGTTAGGTATATTTAGTATTTAACAGTCAATATTGCAGCTCCACATGCTATGTTACCTGGCTTTCCCAGGACCCTAAGAGGTAAATGTGGGAAGCTATGGCACACAACTTTGGACTGAGAATGGGATTTTATTTAGGTAGATTTTGTATTTGGTGCTTCTCATGATATGGTATGTTACCCAGATTTCCCAGAAACTAAGCAGCAATACAGGAAGCATGATTTATAGTGGTATAATTAAGCACATATGCCTTTCAGGAGCTTTGAAAAGCTGTAGAATTGTAATGGAGGCTTCATTTGGCTATGTAAACATTGCTGTCCCGATGCTATATGCCTGTGTACAATGGTATACATTACATATACTGCTTTTGTCACTGTAATAGTAAGATTGTTGTACTATTGTCACTGTGAGTCAGTGCGGTATAGCTGGCTGGTGTTACTGTGTGCACTACTACTGCCATTATTAATTCTACAGCTGGCGCTGTATTTATTTCATACTATTGGTAACAGCAAAATGGCCACGCTCACTGTGTAGACAGAGTATGAAGCCTAAACCCAGCCACTCCTCCTAAACTTCCTGGCTTACGTGCTCTAACATCAGAGTGAAGATGGAGGGGGGAAAAGACATGGCTGCAGCCTGAGAGAATAATGCACTGATTTTATATGGTGTGCATTTGTGATATAGAACAGGAGTGGGACAAGAAAAAATAAGAAGATTGTTACATTTTGTCTTTTATTCATTTTATTTCTTTGGATTCTGATTTAGTGCCCTTTAAAGGCAACCTCATCCAAACGTGCATTCAAATTTGAATAGAGTGAAAGTAAAACATTTTTCGATGTGCTCTGCACACTATAGGTCCTTAAAATACAGACAGTAATATGTCTACAGAGTTTATGGGCTGTACTGGGGAACAGTGCCACTTCTTTGGCATCACTTCCTGCTCTCCAGCTATTGACTGCAACTGTACCCAGCCCTCCTGCTCAGTCACTCTGCATGTAATACTGAGAGCTCTCTGCTCCCATTCAAGGGGTTTTCCCTGTCGTAATGCAGAAAATATCTAAAATAAATATGGAATAACATAAAATGTACAAGTTATGTTTTCTATGCTTTTTTTTTTACACATTTTGTCATGAAATGTGGCATTTATTTATTTTTCTGTTTTTAATTTTTATATTTTTTTATTTTCTCCTTTAGGATTCAGTATGACATCACAGGTATCTCTGGACAATGAATAGTTGTCTTCTATTTGTAGTTTCTTAGTACTGTTATTCATTTTTAAAGTAACCCCCCTCAGAACTGCAGTCATGTTTCCTCACATTAAGCATTGGCATCAGTAGGAGAAACCATGGACCCTCAGATTATGGATACAGAAGCTGGAAACTAACCTCAGAAGTAATGCTCATACTGGGGACTTCTTCAGCTGGAGATCCTTGGTCTATCCAAATTGCTGTGCGTTATATTCCAACTGTGGAGATTTACTTGTGAATTCCAGAGGTTGAATCACACTGTCGACACTCATAAATTTCTGTTAACCTACAAGGGTCTCTAAATTTGTTCTCATTTTTATTATAATTTTATGTGCATGTTTTTTGCATAGTACATTTTTAAAATTCAATAGTATATACTCAATCATTTGTGTATAAAAGCTATAGGTGGTTATAGTTAAAAAAAAATCAATCTACCAAATAATAGTCAAATCATTTCTGCTTATGATCAATACTAAAAGAACTTATCCTATGTTATTATCTACTTCCAGATTCAGGGCTGTGTATCATAGAGTGAATCGTGTTAACTGTACATTTTTCATTTCCACAATGAATTTTCAGTACACCATAGTAAATAGAGCAAATATTTTGTAGTTTACACTTTACTATGAAGCCATAATGTGAGCACTTACAGCATAAGATATAACAGCAGCTTGCTGGTGATATAGGATTTTATAGATCCCATTAATGCTCTTCTACAGGCAAGTTGCCTATTTTCTGCATATGTTATTTGAAGGATGTATTCTTTTATACAGAATATCATTCAGTGGAACATATACTACAAGTACTCTATTTGTAGCAGAGCTGGGCCCATAATGGTTATCTGATAGCACCTTCTAGGACTGTGCTTAGAGTACTTTGGATTAAAGGGTTAGAGCTGTATCACACTGGCAGATTTTCTGCCAGATCATCGCTAACGACCGTTTGTAGTGACGGTTGTTAGTGATGATCTGGCAGTGTAATATTGACGTTGATTACCCCATGAACAAGCAAGCGATCGTTCATCAGGCAATCCAGATTTTTATGCATGATTAAAAATTATTGTTTGCCAGCAGCAGATCATGCTGTCTAGTCACAATCTGCTGCCAGCAAACAACTAGTCAGTATGGGGATGAGCGATTGCATAACGATCGCTCCTCCCCATACTCTGGAAGAGATGCATGTAATAGCAATGGTCTCCTCCGCTGACAAGCAGGCGATTGCCGGGAAGGAACGCTTTCCTCCCAACAATCGTTTGCCTGATCTGTTATTGTAATACAGTCCTTAGTGGGGACTCTAGATGTAGATGACCTATGCTTAGTATAGGTCATCAGTGTCAGATTGGTGGGGTTCTGACATCCAACACCCCACCAATCAGCTGCTCTCAGCAGCCGCCAGATTCAAAAATAATACAGTGGACGGAACCAGAATCATACACCTCCATCCATTTGTAGTAGCCAGTAACCTAGCATGACCTTTTTTAGTTCCGGCAATGGCGGCTGCTGAGAACGATCGATTGGCGGCAGTGCCAAGTGTCAGACCCCCCACCCTGCTTTTAAAGGGGTTTTCTGATTATATATATATATATATATATATACACACACACATAGTAAATATGATGATTAGCAATATATACATAATCTAAGAAAGTTTTAGGCAACAAAAATGATATTTACCTAGTTCTATTCTGGCCTCTTTGTTTACATGCAGTTGCAGAGCTGTGGGACTTGTAACAACAATCTCTGAGGCTGTCAACCAAGACTACCTTTCCCCTTCCCCTGCTCTGCAAAGGGTGGGAATAAACGTGCTGCCCGGCCAGCATGTTGTTTGTGTATGACCACAGGTCCCAGCTCTACAGTACAATCACACTGCGGATACAACGGATCTTCCACCTACCTGTTCTTGTGCAATGCTGTGCGAACACATCCTCACAGCCAGCAGAAGTCAGAGCCGGTCATTGTCAGCTCTGTGTTTGCAGGATGAGGAGGGAGGAAACATCCTGTGCACGGCATTTTTTTCTTCACTGCCTGCAGAAGAGGAAACCCTGCAGCTGTTCAGTACCTGAGGCATAGTCTCCAACCCTGAGACTGTGCTACTGATGGTAGAAGGGGTAAAACTTTGCTGAAGAATACAGTGTGAGGGGAGACACTGGGCAGACAGCTTAGCCAGCAGTACAGGAGGTGTAGCTTGTTGCTATAACCAGCACAGCCTTTACAGGGACGTTCCGTGCACAGAGGCAGACCTGCTCCCTCAGGCTTGTGCACAGAACGCCATCAGAGCAGGGAAAGAAGCTGACATCACGGGTCATTTGACATTCAGCTAAGTAGGAGAACAGGGCCTCTGGAGATGAAGTAAGTAAATTGAAAACCCCTTACATTTGATTAGTTAGAAACATACAAATAACAAAAAAAATTATTGGACAACCCCTTTAATGACCTATCCTAAGCATAGGTTATCTATATCTAGATTCCAGACTTAACATTTAAAGGGGTTCTCTGAGCTTTTAGTATTGATGACCTATCCTAAGGATAAGTCATCAATATCAGATCAGCGACACCCTGCACCCCCGCTGATCAGCCATGTGAAGGGAAGGTGCATGCAGTGCTCGTGTGCTGTCTCACTTCTCTATTCCTGCTCGCCATAGACAGCAGGAGAAGATAAAGGAGACGGCACACATGCACTGCGCACGCCTTCCCTTCATATAGCCCGTAGAAACCCTTCAATTTTTTTTAGATAGCCATTTACTTAAAAATGACCACATATAGAATAATGACAAATACCAGGGTATGTTCAAAACATTGTCTGTGAAAGCAGTGTATGTGTGAGAATTACTTCGGGTGGAACAGACTGCTTAGATTGCCATGTGATTTATTTTTTTTTTTTATTACTTCCTGTACTCAAAAATATTTTCTACCATTATTTAATTTAGATGCAAATAATAAATATTTGTTCCCTTATTAAATGGTTTTGTGTTACTGTCTGATATGTATGCAGTGGATATCATATATTGTTATATTATACAGAAAATGGAAATTTTCTATAGTAATGTCTGTAAATAATATTTAGTATCATTTCACCACCTGACAATTATGCAAAGGTGAATGTAGTGCTCCCTTTTCTTACGTCACTTACATACTTGTAGGTGTAACAGTTGGCCGCTGCAGAGCCTGATGATATCTCTAGTATCTATACAAGTGCCGTCAATCTGTAGAAAATAGACTTTTATATTATGCAAATTAACCCCTAGGTGCATCTCATTGGACCCAGATCCTCCGCTCCCTGTCTTCTGTACAGTGCCCCCACTACTGTGACAGGCCAGGCAGTGAAAACATATTCACACCTGGCTCTGAAGTCTTGCAGGAGCACGTTCGGCACATGCACATTAAAGGGATTGAGACCAACGAGCAGATGGGCAATCATATTTAAAAAAAAAAAAAATTTCTACACATTGACGACACATATAGAGATACCAGAAATACCATCCGACTCGGCAGACAAGAACCGATCTACATCTATCTATCTTTGTATCTTTGGAAATAATCAATTTTAACATCTACCTCATGTTATCAGTCTCATTTCTATCTATCTATCTATCTATCTATCTATCTATCTATCTATCTATATCCATCTACAGTAATCTTTGTATTTAGACCTTTCTGACATCACACTTGCTTTACTAATAGAACATATACAAAGGATTTGCTCCTCTGCTTTTCACTCCAGTATCTCTTTTCTCTCCATTTGTTGATGGCGGCAAGATGACGAGTCATAGAGAACTTAATTTCCCCTTGGCCGCTTTCCATCATTCCTTAAACCACTCCCACTCTTAAAGGTAGCTGTTTATTCAGTTAGAGTCTATTGGAGAACCGTCACGATAAATCTTTTTTTTTTCGTGTGCCATGTTATTAGAAGTTAAAGTTATTGGTTGGCGCACATTTTGACATGTAATTAACATACCCCATATTTGTTTCTGGTGACGCTATCTAGCTTTATTGGCAGGAGTCCTCAGAGAATGTTTTGCATTCTCAAGCACCCGTGTCATGAGAGACAAATCTAAAAGCAAACAACATAACAAAAAAAAGCTTACATTTACGATTTGTAAATACGCTCTGCTTCCTGTGAGAGTAAATAAGCCAAGACAGTAAAAGCCGTATTTATTTTTACATTCCTGTCTGAGAAAACCATTGCAGAAAAGTCCAGGATAACACTCCAGGCAAACTCCAGCATAAGTCTCAATCGGCAGTAGGCAATATGGAGGATAAATACGTGCTTTATCTTATATTATTGGGGGTTCCCCTCAATGTCTATTTACATCATCTTGTTCAGAGTCAGGATATATACACCCTTTCTGACCCATTAGGCCACTTTTGGAAAATATTAAAATTATAACTATGCTTTATTAGGCTCCATTCACACGTCAGCAAAATGGGTCAGCATCTGTTCCGCAATTTTGCAGAACGGGTGCAGACCCATTCATTTTCAATGGGGACAGAAAAGATGCGGACAGCACACTATGTGCTGTCCGCATTCGCATTTCTGGATCTGCACTTCTGCATCCACACTTCCATTTCCGCAAAAAAAATAGAACATGTTCTATTCTTGTGCGGTCTGCAAATTGCGGAACAGCTTTTTGATTGCTTTTAAAATGCAATAGACTATCCCTATAGTGCATTGCATTTTAATGGCAATGCTATTCTGACATTGTCCAGCAGGCTGTACCAGAGAGGTGCAGGCTGCTGGAAATTACTCAAGGCTGGTCTGGGGCCTACATCAGAGCCCAGGCAGCCTTCACACACATCGTCACCCCGCGATAGCATTTGCGGGGTGGCGATGGGAGACAGAGGGGTCCACTCCCTCTGTTAGCACTTTACATACAGCTGGCGCCATTGCCCACGGCATGTAAAGTGTTAAAGAGCTCGGATCGGCACTCCTACCAGTCAGGGCTGTTAGAGCAGGGCCGCAGCTCTCAAAAAAAAGTACAATTGTCAAAATTTGAAGTGACTTTTAGGGGCCTATTCAGAAAATAAAAAAAGAACACCTAGAAGGAGTGTAGTAATCAAAGTTCCAAGATCCTTATTTTACATACAGATGCTCCACATACTTTATTGCCTGGCATCACTGTTGATTGGGTGTTGTTGAACTGTTCACTATGCCGACTATAAGAAGGTATACACCATTTGTCCATCTGCCAAGTCTCAAAAAGAGTTGGACAAGAAGCTTCTGCTCTGTAAAGGTGGTGTCAACAGTGGTCAGACGAGGGCACTCACAAACATAGAGAGGGTTATGGATGGTCAAGAAAGGCAGATGCACACCAAGGTCAGTATATAAGAAGGCCTCGGTATCTGAAAGAAAAGCCACAACATCAAAAATCTGTTCTGTACTTGCATTCACACCCTCCACTAGCTTGTTTGCCACCAACCTCTCATCATCATCAAGATTGCCTTAACTGGTGCCAGGAGTGAATCCACTGGAGACATAAAATGTAAACAATAGTGTTTAGTGATGAAAGCAAGTTCTGCCTTGGTACAAATGATAGCCACATCAGGGTTAGCAGCAGGGCTGGAGAGAGCCTACTGCCATCGTGCATAGTGCAGAGATACACAGTACCAACACTAGGTCTCATGGTGTGGTGTGCCATTTGCTACTATGGCCATTCCCACCTGCTGATTCATTGAGTGAGCATTACTGTGGGTATATACAAAACATTGTGGAACCAATGCTACTGCCTTTTTTTGACTCCGGAGACACAGTGTTCCAACAAAAAAATGTATGCTTACACATAGCCCATGTTAGACAATGTGCTTTACAGAGTATCCAGCAAATCCCATGGTCAGGTTAATATCAAGATCTCTCCCCTATCGAGAATGTCTGCAAGTAGATGGGGTAAGAGAACTCCCATGCAAAGCAGTCAACAGCCACCTTAGCTAAACTACAGGTCCAGGTTGAAAGGGCTTGGAATGACATAGCACAGAAGGATATCCAGCATCTGTATGACCCCCACCAAGTCAGGGTGGCAGCCTGTATGTTAGCCCAGCGGTCCATGCCGGCACTGCTGTCCCTACCCGTGGGCATGGACGCCGGGCTCCCTCTTTCCTTCCTACTGCCATGCGCCATGCTGACAAGCATGGGCAGCAGGTAGCTTAACTCTTGTATCTGTACTCCATGCCAGAGTTTACTTACTGCTTGACTCCTGCACTGGTTGTCAGGGCTTGCATGGGTGTGTCTCTCCTCCCTTGTGAGGCAGCACGTACACGCCCACTGTCTCGCCAGCCTATGGCTGGATTGCAGGAAGTATTTAAAGGTGCTTTTTGCCCCAGGAGGATGCCTGAGCAACTCATTGTCACTAGCTTGTCTAGTTCCTTGTGTGCAGGTATTTTCAGAGTTCTGCTTTTCTGTGTACCGGACCCTGCTTTTGGATTTATCAGACTTTGCTTGTTTGCCGCCTGCCTCTGACCTTGGACTTCGTTTATGGACTTTGCTTGAACCCTGCCTGCCTGATCCTGGACTTCCTGACCACATACTTTCCCTCGGTGCTTGCACCGCTATCTCTGACCACTGCCACTGACCCAGGGACTGCTCTGGAGTGGCACCTGGCAACTACCCTAACGGCTCAAGCCTATCCTCACCACCAGAGGCTCTAGTGAAGACCAGGTAGTTGCTTAGTCAAGCTCCTCCAGAGTATAGCCAGTCAGTGGCGCAGTGGGTCCACACCCACTTGCATAACTCTGTATCGCAGCAGGGGAGATGCGACCCAGGATTTTGCTGGAATGATTTGCGAAGAGCTATAACTAGAGATGAGCGAATTTCTCAAAAATTCGATTTAGTCGGTTCACTGAATTTTCAGAAAATATTTGATCCGAATTTATTAGCGGCGAATCACGTTAAAAAACAGCAATTTTCTGGCTGTAGAAAGCCTGTATAGTGGTGTAGAACACTGTGCCTCAGAGTAACACGCATAGGGAGTCTGCTGTGGTAGTGAAACAATACTGTGAGTCAGTATGTCACGCAAATGACAGGCGTCGCTCTTAGAATCACTGCACACTTCACTTATTTGGACAGTTACGGGGCAAAAACTGACCAAATAGCTCAAGTGTGAACTCAGCCTTACAGGTCAATGTTAGCGTCAAGAAGAAGCGCACACCATCGGCAGCTGATTCCACAGCTGATGTCTATAGAACCTGTTCTATTAAACGCTTATACAAGTAGAGCCCCCCTGACAGAGTAGAGAGGGTGTCAGCAGTAAGTTTGTGTTGACATCACTGATTATTTTGCCCTTTCTCTGATCCGTCAGAACAATAACACCCCCAAAAAACGGATCCTGTCTGTTGAGCATCCGCCTTCACTCGGTCAGCAGTTGGTCAGTAATCCATCAGTATTGCTAAAGCCAAAAAAACACAGAAGTTGATCCAAAACAGAGATGACACGTGAATGGAATATTTGCATGTCTTTTGTGTTTTTTACCCACTCCTACTTTTGGCTACCAAATCATAAGCCAATTCTGATGCAAAATAGGGATCATGTCATACAGGCCTAACAGCTGCTACATAGACAGGATCCGTTGTGCGTCTGATTTTTCCTTTCCTCTGACAGATCAAAAGAAGGGTCAAATAAATGATGGCAACCAGGCCAAAAAGGAAAAATAGTAGCCCAGTCATGAAGTGGGGAGGGTGGAAACAGCATGAGAAGTCCACAGAGTGGCCCAATGACGTAGTGGTGAGGTGAAAGCAGCATGAGGAGACCACAGAGTAGTGATTTGGCAGCAGCATGAGGAGACCCCAGAGTAGTGAAGTGGCAGCAGCGTGAGGACACCACAGAGTGGCCCAGTGACAGAGTGGGGAGGTGGCAGGAGCATGAAGAGACCACAGAGTAGTGATGTGGCAGCAGCATGAGGAGACCATAGAGTGGCCCAGTGACATAGTGTTGAGGTGGCAGCAGCATAAGGGGGCCTCAGAGTTGTGATGTGGCAGCAGCATATGGAGACCACAGAGTGGCCCATTGACATAGTGTTGAGGTAGCAGCAGCATGAGGAGACCACAGAGTGGCCCTGTGACATAGTGTTGAGGTGGCAGCAGCATGAGGAGACCATAGAGTGGCCCAGTGACATAGTGTTGAGGTGGCAGCAGCATAAGGGGGCCACAGAGTAGTGATGTGGCAGCAGCATGTGGAGACCACAGAGTGGCCAATTGACATAGTGTTGAGGTAGCAGCAGCATGAGGAGACCACAGAGTTGCCCAGTGACATAGTGTTGAGGTGGCAGCAGCATGAGGAGACCACATAGTAGTGATGTTGCATCAGCATGATGAGACCACAGAGTGGCCCAGTTACATAGTTTTGAGATAGCAGCAGCATGAGGAGACCACAGAGTGGCCCAGTCACATAGTGTTGTTGTAGCAGCAGCATGAGGAGACCACAGAGTGGTGAGGTGGCAGCAGCATGAGAAGACCACAGAGTGGGGAGGTGAGGAGCAATACCAGTACCAGCTGAATATGGTGGCTGCCAGTAGGAGCACCTGGCATCAGGCAGGTGGCAGCATCAGAATTGTAGCTGAAGAAGGTAGTCAGAAGAAACAGGTCTTTTGTCAAAGCGTAGGTGTGGCACCATCGATGTTCTAGTCCAGTGATGGGGAACCTTTTAGAGACCAAATGCCCAAACTGCAACCCAAAACCCACTTATTTATCGCAAAGTGCCAACAGGGTAATTAAACCTGAATACTACAGTCCAATATAGTACATCTATCATATACTTTATCATGTAGCTATAACACCTGCCTACATTCAGTGTTCTGCCTGTGCTGTTCATAGTGTGCCCTTTGCTGATGAATGGCAGGAAAAGTCTAAGGCATATTTGCACACCACAGACATTTTCCAGGGTGCGGGTGCCCACAGAGAGGCTCTGAGTGCCGCCTCTGGCACCCGTGCCATAGGTTCACCACCACTGTTCTAGTCTGATGCATCAGGCACTGGTTTTAGAAAATCCTGGCTGATCCACACCTGATTTATCTTCACAAAGGTCAGTTTCTCCAAATTTTGGACAGGCAAGTTCTTCTTCGGGTAACTATGGCCCCCCGCCACACTAAACACCCACTCTGATGCCACACTGCTGGCCGGGCAGGAAAGCTTGTCCAGGGCAAAATCGGCCATTTGCGGCCACAAATCGAGCATGAGGAGACCACAGAGTAGTCAGGTGGAAGCAGCATGAGGAGACCACAGAGTGGCTCAGTGACAGAGTGGGGAGATGGCAGCAGCATGAGGAGACTACAGAGTGGCCCAGTGACATAGTGTTGAGGTGGCAGCAGCATGAGGAGACCACAGAGTAGTGATGTTGCAGCAGCATGAGGTGACCACAGAGTGGCCCAGTGCCATAGTGTTGAGGTAGCAGCAGCATGAGGAGACCACAGAGTGGCCCAGTGACATAGTGTTGAGGTAGCAGCAGCATGAGGAGACCACAGAGTGGCCCAGTCACATAGTGTTGAGGTAGCAGCAGCATGAGGAGACCTCAGAGTAGTGAGGTGGCAGCAGCATGAGGATTCCATAGAGTAGTGAGTTGGCAGCAGCATGAGGAGAGCACAGTGTAGTGAAGTGGCAAAAGCATGAGGAGACCACAGAGTGGCCCAGTGACAGAGTGGGAGGCGGCAGCACCACGAGGAGACCACAGAGTGGCCCAGTGACATAGTGTTGAGGTGGCAGCAGCATGAGGAGACCACAGAGTGGCCCAGTTACATAGTTTTAAGGTAGTAGCAGCATGAGGGACCAAAGATTAGTTAGGTGGCAGCAGCATGAGGAGACCACAGAGTAGTGAAGTGGCAGCAGCATGAGGAGACCACAGAGTGGCCCAGTGACATAGTGTTTAGGTGGGAGCAGCATAAGGGGGCCACAGAGTAGTGATGTGACAGCAGCATGTGGAGACCATAGAGTGGCCCATTGATATAGTGTTGAGGTAGCAGCAGCATGAGGAGTCCACAGAGTGGCCCAGTGACATAGTGTTGAGGTGGCAGCAGCATGAGGAGACCACATAGTAGTGATGTTGCATCAGCATGAGGAGAACACAAAGTGGCCCAGTGCCATAGTGTTGAGGTAGCAGCAGCATGAGGAGACCACAGAGTGGCCCAGTGACATAGTGTTGAGGTGGCAGCAGCATGAGGAGACCACATAGTAGTGATGTTGCATCAGCATGAGGAGACCACAGAGTGGCCCAGTGACATAGTGTTGAGGTAGCAGCAGCATGAGGAGACCACAGAGTGGCCCAGTCACATAGTGTTTTGTAGCAGCAGCATGAGGAGACCACAGAGTGGTGAGGCGGCAGCAGCATGAGGAGACCACAGAGTGGCCCAGTGACATAGTGTTGTTGTAGCAGCAGTATGAGGAGACCACAGAGTGGTGAGGCGGCAGCAGCATGAGAAGACCACAGAGTGGGGAGGTGAGGGGCAATATAGTACCAGCTGAATATGGTGGCTGCCAGTAGGAGTACCTGGCATCAGTTGTGGCATCAGGCGGGTGGCAGCATCAGAATAGTAGCTGAAGAAGGTAGTCAGAAGAAACAGGTCTCATGTCAAAGCGTAGGTGTGGCACCATCGATGTTCTAGTCTGATGCATCAGGCACTGGTGTTGGAAAATCCTGGCTAATCCACACCTGATTCATCTTCACAAAGGTCAGCTTCTCCACATTTTGGACAGGCAAGTTCTTCTTGGGGTAACTATGGCCCCCACCGCACTAAACACCCGCTCTGATGCCACACTGCTGGCCGGACAGGAAAACTTGTCCAGGGCAAAATCAGCCAGTTGCGGCCACAAATCGAGCATGAGGAGACCACAGAGTAGTCAGGTGGCAGCAGCATGAGGAGACCACAGAGTGGCTCAGTGACAGAGTGGGGAGGTGGCAGCAGCATGAGGAGACCACAGAGTAGTGATGTTGCAGCAGCATGAGGAGACCACAGAGTGGCCCAGTGACATAGTGTTGAGGTAGCAGCAGCATGAGGAGACCACAGAGTGGCCCAGTCACATAGTGTTGAGGTAGCAGCAGCATGAGGAGACCTCAGAGTAGTGAGGTGGCAGCAGCATGAGGATTCCATAGAGTAGTGAGTTGGCAGCAGCATGAGGAGACCACAGTGTAGTGAAGTGGCAAAAGCATGAGGAGACCACAGAGTGGCCCAGTTACAGTGTGGGGAGGCGGCAGCACCACGAGGAGACCACAGAGTGGCCCAGTGACATAGTGTTGAGGTAGCAGCAGCATGAGGAGACCTCAGAGTAGTGAGGTGGCAGCAGCATGAGGATTCCATAGAGTAGTGAGTTGGCAGCAGCATGAGGAGACCACAGTGTAGTGAAGTGGCAAAAGCATGAGGAGACCACAGAGTGGCCCAGTGACAGAGTGGGAGGCGGCAGCACCACGAGGAGACCACAGAGTGGCCCAGTGACATAGTGTTGAGGTGGCAGCAGCATGAGGAGACCACAGAGTGGCCCAGTTACATAGTTTTAAGGTAGTAGCAGCATGAGGGGACCAAAGATTAGTTAGGTGGCAGCAGCATGAGGAGACCACAGAGTAGTGATGTGGCAGCAGCATGAGGAGACCACAGAGTGGCGCAGTGACATAGTGTTTAGGTAGAAGCAGCATGAGGAGATCATAGAATAGTGATTTGGCACCAGCATGAGGAGACCACAAAGTAGTGAAGTGGCAACAGCATATGGAGACCACAGAGTGGCCCAGTGACTGAGTGGGGAGGTGGCAGCAGCATGAGGAGACCACAGAGTAGTGAAGTGGCAGCAGCATGAGGAGACCACAGAGTGGCCCAGTGACATAGTGTTTAGGTGGGAGCAGCATAAGGGGGCCACAGAGTAGTGATGTGACAGCAGCATGTGGAGACCATAGAGTGGCCCATTGATATAGTGTTGAGGTAGCAGCAGCATGAGGAGTCCACAGAGTGGCCCAGTGACATAGTGTTGAGGTGGCAGCAGCATGAGGAGACCACATAGTAGTGATGTTGCATCAGCATGAGGAGAACACAAAGTGGCCCAGTGCCATAGTGTTGAGGTAGCAGCAGCATGAGGAGACCACAGAGTGGCCCAGTGACATAGTGTTGAGGTGGCAGCAGCATGAGGAGACCACATAGTAGTGATGTTGCATCAGCATGAGGAGACCACAGAGTGGCCCAGTGACATAGTGTTGAGGTAGCAGCAGCATGAGGAGACCACAGAGTGGCCCAGTCACATAGTGTTTTTGTAGCAGCAGCATGAGGAGACCACAGAGTGGTGAGGCGGCAGCAGCATGAGGAGACCACAGAGTGGCCCAGTGACATAGTGTTGTTGTAGCAGCAGTATGAGGAGACCACAGAGTGGTGAGGCGGCAGCAGCATGAGAAGACCACAGAGTGGGGAGGTGAGGGGCAATATAGTACCAGCTGAATATGGTGGCTGCCAGTAGGAGTACCTGGCATCAGTTGTGGCATCAGGCGGGTGGCAGCATCAGAATAGTAGCTGAAGAAGGTAGTCAGAAGAAACAGGTCTCATGTCAAAGCGTAGGTGTGGCACCATCGATGTTCTAGTCTGATGCATCAGGCACTGGTGTTGGAAAATCCTGGCTAATCCACACCTGATTCATCTTCACAAAGGTCAGCTTCTCCACATTTTGGACAGGCAAGTTCTTCTTGGGGTAACTATGGCCCCACCGCACTAAACACCCGCTCTGATGCCACACTGCTGGCCGGACAGGAAAACTTGTCCAGGGCAAAATCAGCCAGTTGCGGCCACAAATCGAGCATGAGGAGACCACAGAGTAGTCAGGTGGCAGCAGCATGAGGAGACCACAGAGTGGCTCAGTGACAGAGTGGGGAGGTGGCAGCAGCATGAGGAGACCACAGAGTAGTGATGTTGCAGCAGCATGAGGAGACCACAGAGTGGCCCAGTGACATAGTGTTGAGGTAGCAGCAGCATGAGGAGACCACAGAGTGGCCCAGTCACATAGTGTTGAGGTAGCAGCAGCATGAGGAGACCTCAGAGTAGTGAGGTGGCAGCAGCATGAGGATTCCATAGAGTAGTGAGTTGGCAGCAGCATGAGGAGACCACAGTGTAGTGAAGTGGCAAAAGCATGAGGAGACCACAGAGTGGCCCAGTTACAGTGTGGGGAGGCGGCAGCACCACGAGGAGACCACAGAGTGGCCCAGTGACATAGTGTTGAGGTAGCAGCAGCATGAGGAGACCTCAGAGTAGTGAGGTGGCAGCAGCATGAGGATTCCATAGAGTAGTGAGTTGGCAGCAGCATGAGGAGACCACAGTGTAGTGAAGTGGCAAAAGCATGAGGAGACCACAGAGTGGCCCAGTGACAGAGTGGGGAGGCGGCAGCACCACGAGGAGACCACAGAGTGGCCCAGTGACATAGTGTTGAGGTGGCAGCAGCATGAGGAGACCACAGAGTGGCCCAGTTACATAGTTTTAAGGTAGTAGCAGCATGAGGGGACCAAAGATTAGTTAGGTGGCAGCAGCATGAGGAGACCACAGAGTAGTGATGTGGCAGCAGCATGAGGAGACCACAGAGTGGCGCAGTGACATAGTGTTTAGGTAGAAGCAGCATGAGGAGATCATAGAATAGTGATTTGGCACCAGCATGAGGAGACCACAAAGTAGTGAAGTGGCAACAGCATATGGAGACCACAGAGTGGCCCAGTGACTGAGTGGGAGGTGGCAGCAGCATGAGGAGACCACAGAGTAGTGAAGTGGCAGCAGCATGAGGAGACCACAGAGTGGCCCAGTGACATAGTGTTTAGGTGGGAGCAGCATAAGGGGGCCACAGAGTAGTGATGTGACAGCAGCATGTGGAGACCATAGAGTGGCCCATTGATATAGTGTTGAGGTAGCAGCAGCATGAGGAGTCCACAGAGTGGCCCAGTGACATAGTGTTGAGGTGGCAGCAGCATGAGGAGACCACATAGTAGTGATGTTGCATCAGCATGAGGAGAACACAAAGTGGCCCAGTGCCATAGTGTTGAGGTAGCAGCAGCATGAGGAGACCACAGAGTGGCCCAGTGACATAGTGTTGAGGTGGCAGCAGCATGAGGAGACCACATAGTAGTGATGTTGCATCAGCATGAGGAGACCACAGAGTGGCCCAGTGACATAGTGTTGAGGTAGCAGCAGCATGAGGAGACCACAGAGTGGCCCAGTCACATAGTGTTTTTGTAGCAGCAGCATGAGGAGACCACAGAGTGGTGAGGCGGCAGCAGCATGAGGAGACCACAGAGTGGCCCAGTGACATAGTGTTGTTGTAGCAGCAGTATGAGGAGACCACAGAGTGGTGAGGCGGCAGCAGCATGAGAAGACCACAGAGTGGGGAGGTGAGGGGCAATATAGTACCAGCTGAATATGGTGGCTGCCAGTAGGAGTACCTGGCATCAGTTGTGGCATCAGGCGGGTGGCAGCATCAGAATAGTAGCTGAAGAAGGTAGTCAGAAGAAACAGGTCTCATGTCAAAGCGTAGGTGTGGCACCATCGATGTTCTAGTCTGATGCATCAGGCACTGGTGTTGGAAAATCCTGGCTAATCCACACCTGATTCATCTTCACAAAGGTCAGCTTCTCCACATTTTGGACAGGCAAGTTCTTCTTGGGGTAACTATGGCCCCACCGCACTAAACACCCGCTCTGATGCCACACTGCTGGCCGGACAGGAAAACTTGTCCAGGGCAAAATCAGCCAGTTGCGGCCACAAATCGAGCATGAGGAGACCACAGAGTAGTCAGGTGGCAGCAGCATGAGGAGACCACAGAGTGGCTCAGTGACAGAGTGGGGAGGTGGCAGCAGCATGAGGAGACCACAGAGTAGTGATGTTGCAGCAGCATGAGGAGACCACAGAGTGGCCCAGTGACATAGTGTTGAGGTAGCAGCAGCATGAGGAGACCACAGAGTGGCCCAGTCACATAGTGTTGAGGTAGCAGCAGCATGAGGAGACCTCAGAGTAGTGAGGTGGCAGCAGCATGAGGATTCCATAGAGTAGTGAGTTGGCAGCAGCATGAGGAGACCACAGTGTAGTGAAGTGGCAAAAGCATGAGGAGACCACAGAGTGGCCCAGTTACAGTGTGGGAGGCGGCAGCACCACGAGGAGACCACAGAGTGGCCCAGTGACATAGTGTTGAGGTAGCAGCAGCATGAGGAGACCTCAGAGTAGTGAGGTGGCAGCAGCATGAGGATTCCATAGAGTAGTGAGTTGGCAGCAGCATGAGGAGACCACAGTGTAGTGAAGTGGCAAAAGCATGAGGAGACCACAGAGTGGCCCAGTGACAGAGTGGGGAGGCGGCAGCACCACGAGGAGACCACAGAGTGGCCCAGTGACATAGTGTTGAGGTGGCAGCAGCATGAGGAGACCACAGAGTGGCCCAGTTACATAGTTTTAAGGTAGTAGCAGCATGAGGGGACCAAAGATTAGTTAGGTGGCAGCAGCATGAGGAGACCACAGAGTAGTGATGTGGCAGCAGCATGAGGAGACCACAGAGTGGCGCAGTGACATAGTGTTTAGGTAGAAGCAGCATGAGGAGATCATAGAATAGTGATTTGGCACCAGCATGAGGAGACCACAAAGTAGTGAAGTGGCAACAGCATATGGAGACCACAGAGTGGCCCAGTGACTGAGTGGGAGGTGGCAGCAGCATGAGGAGACCACAGAGTAGTGAAGTGGCAGCAGCATGAGGAGACCACAGAGTGGCCCAGTGACATAGTGTTTAGGTGGGAGCAGCATAAGGGGGCCACAGAGTAGTGATGTGACAGCAGCATGTGGAGACCATAGAGTGGCCCATTGATATAGTGTTGAGGTAGCAGCAGCATGAGGAGTCCACAGAGTGGCCCAGTGACATAGTGTTGAGGTGGCAGCAGCATGAGGAGACCACATAGTAGTGATGTTGCATCAGCATGAGGAGAACACAAAGTGGCCCAGTGCCATAGTGTTGAGGTAGCAGCAGCATGAGGAGACCACAGAGTGGCCCAGTGACATAGTGTTGAGGTGGCAGCAGCATGAGGAGACCACATAGTAGTGATGTTGCATCAGCATGAGGAGACCACAGAGTGGCCCAGTGACATAGTGTTGAGGTAGCAGCAGCATGAGGAGACCACAGAGTGGCCCAGTCATATAGTGTTTTTGTAGCAGCAGCATGAGGAGACCACAGAGTGGTGAGGCAGCAGCAGCATGAGGAGACCACAGAGTGGCCCAGTGACATAGTGTTGTTGTAGCAGCAGTATGAGGAGACCACAGAGTGGTGAGGCGGCAGCAGCATGAGAAGACCACAGAGTGGGGAGGTGAGGGGCAATATAGTACCAGCTGAATATGGTGGCTGCCAGTAGGAGTACCTGGCATCAGTTGTGGCATCAGGCGGGTGGCAGCATCAGAATAGTAGCTGAAGAAGGTAGTCAGAAGAAACAGGTCTCATGTCAAAGCGTAGGTGTGGCACCATCGATGTTCTAGTCTGATGCATCAGGCACTGGTGTTGGAAAATCCTGGCTAATCCACACCTGATTCATCTTCACAAAGGTCAGCTTCTCCACATTTTGGACAGGCAAGTTCTTCTTGGGGTAACTATGGCCCCCACCGCACTAAACACCCGCTCTGATGCCACACTGCTGGCCGGACAGGAAAACTTGTCCAGGGCAAAATCAGCCAGTTGCGGCCACAAATCGAGCATGAGGAGACCACAGAGTAGTCAGGTGGCAGCAGCATGAGGAGACCACAGAGTGGCTCAGTGACAGAGTGGGGAGGTGGCAGCAGCATGAGGAGACCACAGAGTAGTGATGTTGCAGCAGCATGAGGAGACCACAGAGTGGCCCAGTGCCATAGTGTTGAGGTAGGAGCAGCATGAGGAGACCACAGAGTGGCCCAGTGACATAGTGTTGAGGTAGCAGCAGCAGCATGAGGAGACCACAGAGTGGCTCAGTCACATAGTGTTGAGGTAACAGCAGCATGAGTAGAACACAGTAGTGAGGTGGCAGCAGCATGAGGAGACCTCATAGTAGTAAAGTGGCAGAAGCATGAGGAGACCACAGAGTGGCCCGGTGACATGGTGTTTAGGTAGCAGCAGCATGAGGAGACCAGAGAGTAGTGAAGTTTGCAGCAGCATGAGGAGACCACAGAGAATTGAAGTGGCAGCAGCGTGAGGAGACCACAGAGTGGCCCAGTGACATAGTGTTAAGGTGGCAGCAGCATGAGGAGACCACAGAGTAGTGATGTGGCAGCAGCATGAGGAGACCACAGAGTGGTGAGGCGGCAGCAGCATGAGGAGACCACAGAGTGGCCCAAAGACATAGTGCTGATGTAGCAGCAGCATGAGAAGACCACAGAGTGGGGAGGTGGAGGGCAATACCAGTACCAGCTGAATATGGTGACTGCCAGTAGGAGCACCTGGCATCAGTTGTGGCATCAGGTGGGTAGCAGCATCACAATAGTAGTCAATGTTCTAGTCTGCTGCATCAGGCACTGGTGTTTGAAAATCTTGGCTGATCCACACCTGATTCATCTTCACAAAGGTCAGTTTCTCTCCATTTTGGGTGGACAGGCAAGTTCTTCTTGTGGTAACTATGGCCCCCGCCGCACTAAGCACCCGCTCTGATGCCACACTGCTGGGCGGGCAGGAAAGCTTGTCCAGGGCAAAATTCGCCAGTTGCGGCCACAAATCGGGCTTGGCTGCCCAGAAGTCCAGGGGATCTTTGATGTGGGGTGGCAGGGTGCACTCCAACTATGCCACAACCTGCCGGTTCAGTTTCTGCTCTATGTCTAGCTGCTGCTGCTGGTGAGTAGTTTCTTCAGTAGGCGGGTAAAACTGCTCATCAGTGACTCTAGGCTTAAGTTGCTGCTGATGGAGCTGGTACTGCTCCTGCCCCCCCCCCCCCACAAGTGGCCATAGGAGTGGAACATAAGCGCAGAGGGCCCTCTGGGCAGACCTGCGTAAGGATGGGCGATGGCGTGCATGGGCAGCAGCCAACCGACTACATAGGATGTCTCGATAGTAGTTCAGTTTGTCCTTCCTCTCATCGGGTGTAAAAAAAAGGCCCCCCTTTCGGACCGGTTGCGAGGGTCTAACATGGTGAAGAGCCAGTAGTCATCCCTCTGGCGAATGGTGACAATTCGGCTGTTGCTACGCAAGCAAGTGAGCATGCATCAGGCCATTTGCGCAAGTGACTCGGAGGGACTCCCTGCCTCTATCTCCACTGCATACTGCCATGGTGTGTCTGGGTCCTCTGCCTACTCTTCCTCATTGCCCTGAAGCTCCTCGGGCTGCTCCTGCTCCTCCTCTCCTGTCACCTGTGTAGAAAAACCACCCATTGCTCTACACATTGCTTGTGCTCGAATGTCCTCCTCCTCTAGTTCAGCCCCCACAGGGCTCGTGTCCGTGAGATGTACAGTCGTGGCCAAAAGTTTTGAGAATGACACAAATATTAGTTTTCACAAAGTTTGCTGCTAAACTGCTTTTAGATCTTTGTTTCAGTTGTTTCTGTGATGTAGTGAAATATAATTACATGCACTTCATACGTTTCAAAGGCTTTTATCAACAATTACATGACATTTATGCAAAGAGTCAGTATTTGCAGTGTTGGCCCTTCTTTTTCAGGACCTCTGCAATTTGACTGGGCATGCTCTCAATCAACCTCTGGGCCAATTCCTGATTGATAGCAACCCATTCTTTCATAATCACTTTTTGGAGTTTGTCAAAATTATTGGGTTTTTGTTTGTCCACCTGCCTCTTGAGGATTGACCACAAGTTCTCGATGGGATTAAGATCTGGGGAGTTTCCAGGCCATGGACCCAAAATGTCAACGTTTTGGTCCCCGAGCCACTTAGTTATCACTTTTGCTTTATGGCACGGTGCTCCATCATGCTGGAAAATGCATTGTTCTTCACCAAACTGTTGTTGGATTGTTGGAAGAAGTTGCTGTTGGAGGGTGTTTTGGTACCATTCTTTATTCATGGCTGTCTTTTGGGGCAAAATTGTGAGTGAGCCCACTCCCTTGGATGAGAAGCAACCCCACACATGAATGGTCTCAGGATGCTTTACTGTTGGCATGACACAGGACTGATGGTAGCGCTCACCTTTTCTTCTCCTGACAAGCCTTTTTCCTGATGCCCTAAACAATCGGAAAGAGGCTTTATCAGAGAATATGACTTTGCCCCAGTCCTCAGAAGTCAATTCACCATACTTACTGCAGAAGATCAATCTGTCCCTGATGTTTTTTTTGGAGAGAAGTAGCTTCTTTGCTGCCCTTCTTGACACCAGGCCATCTTCCAAAAGTCTTCGCCTAACTGTGCGTGCAGATGCGCTCAAACCTGCCTGCTGCCATTCCTGAGCAAGCTCTGCACTGGTAGCACTCAGATCCCGCAGCTGAATCCTCTTTAGGAGTCGATCCTGGCGCTTGCTGGACTTTCTTGGACGCCCTGAAGCCTTCTTAACAAGAATTGAACGTCTTTCCTTGAAGTTCTTGATGATCCAATAAATTGTTGATTGAAGTGCAATCTTAGTAGCCACAATATCCTTGCCTGTGAAGCCATTTTTATGCAACGCAATGATGGCTGCACGCGTTTCTTTGCAGGTCACCATGGTTAACAATGGAAGAACAATGATTTTAAGCATCACGCTCCTATTAACATGTCAAGTCTGCCATTTTAACCCAATCAGCCTGACATAATGATCTCCAGCCTTGTGCTTGTCAACATTCTCACCTGAGTTAACAAGACGATTACTGAAATGATCTCAGCAGGTCCTTTAACCGCTACAGGGCCGCCTAACGCAGGGATGCGTCCTGCGGGCGGTCCTGTAGCTCTGAGACGACGCATCGGCGCGTCATCTCGCGAGAGCCGAGACTTCCTGTGAACGCGTGCGCGCGTTCACAGTGAAGCGCATCTCGGCAGTTCTGCTACAGCCTGCCAGCGATGATCCATCGCTGGCAGGCTGTAGATGCGAATTAAATCGCATCAAACAGCTATATCAGACGCTGTTTTGTGAACAGCGTCTGATATAGCTGCTACCTGGTCCTCTGGTGGTCCCATTTGCTGGGATCGACCACCAGAGGACCAGGTAACACTGTAAAGTTGCACCAAACACTACACTAACCCCCCCTCACCTATTAACCCCTTGATCACCCCATCTAGACCCCCTGATCACCCCCCTGTCATTGATCACACCCCTTGTAAGGCTCTATTCAGACGTCCATTTGTGTTTTGCGGATCCGTGGATTCACGGATCCGCGGATCCTCAAAACACGGACACCGGCAATGTGCTTTCCGCATTTTGCAGATCCGCACATTGCCAGAACTATATAGAAAATGCTTTTTCTTGTCCGCAATTGCGGACAAGAATAGGACATGTTCTATATTTTTGCGGAACGGAAGTGCAGACCCGGAAGCGCGGATCCGTAATTCCGGATCCGAGCGGGACAAAGTCTGTCCCCATAGAAATGAATGGGTCCACAATTCCGTTCCGCAAACAGAATTGTGGACGTGTGAATGGGGCATAAGGGTCTCTTATCACCGCCAGTTAGTTAGCTACTTGTTAGGTAGCTAGCGCCCAGCCCACCGCAGTCACTGATTTTGGCAGAGATTTTTTCATCCACATTGATCGATGCGAATGAAAAAATCTGTGCCGTTCATTTTATTTTTTTTTTTCAGCGCAAAGGCTGAACGGAAAAAAAAAATCTCATTACCCGTATGCTCAATATAAGGAGAATCGCAGATACTCCTAATGCTGGCCATACGTGTAATGATTGCGGAGACCCTGTGAGGGGTATGGCGAGTTCACAGAAAAAAAAAAATTTGGCACAAGTTAGCGGAAATTGATTATTTTTTTTTTTTTACATATTCCACTAACTTGTGCCAAAAAAAAAAATCTTCTATGAACTCGCCATGCTCTCATGGAATACCTTGGGGTGTCTTCTTTCCAAAATGGGGTCACATGTGGGGTATTTCTACTGCCCTGGCATTTTAGGCGCCCTAAAGCGTGAGAAGAAAAATGCGTAAAAATGCCCTCCTAAAAGGTACTCATTGGAATTTGGGCCCCTTTGCGCATCTTGGCTGCAAAAAAGTGTCACTCATGTGGTATCGCCGTACTCAGGAGAAGTAGGGCAATGTGTTTTGGGGTGTATTTTTACATATACCCATGCTGGGTGAGAGAAATATACCCATGCTGGGTGAGAGAAATATCTCTGTAAATTGACAACTTTGAATAAAAAAATTTAAAAAGTTGTCGTTTACAGCGATATTTCTCACACGCAGCATGGGTATATGTAAAAATACACCCCAAAACACATTGCTCTACTTCTGCTGAGTACGGCAATACCACATGACTGACACTTTTTTGCAGCCTGGGTCTCATATTCCACTAACTTGTGACAAAAAATAAAATTTTACATGAACTCACCATACCCCTCACGGAATACCTTGGGTTGTCTTCTTTCCAAAATTGGGTCACATGTGGGGTATTTATACTGTCCTGGCATTTTAGGGGCCCCTAAATTGTGAGAAGAAGTCTGGAATCCAAATGCGTAAAAATGCCCTGTGAAATCCTAAAGGTACTCATTGGTTTTAGGGCCCCTTTGCGCACCCAGGCTGCAAAAAAGTGTCACACATGTGGTATCGCCGTACTCAGGAGAAGTAGGGCAATGTGTTTTGGGGTGTATTTTTATATATACCCATACTTTGTGTGAAAAATATCTCTGTAAACGACAACTTTTAAAAATTTTTATACAAAGTTGACAATTTACAGAGATATTTCTCTCACCCAACATGGGTATATGTAAAAATACACCCCAAAACACATTGCCCTACTTCTCCTGAGTACGGCGATACCATAAGTGACACGTTTTGCAGCCTGGATGCTGCAAAGGCCAAAATCCAACGAGTACCTTTAGGTTTTACATGGCGACTCACAATTTAGCCCGCCCAAAATGCCAGAACAGTAAACACACCCCACAAATGACCCCATTTCGGAAAGTAGACACCCGAGGTATTCACTGAGGGGCATAGTGAGTCCGTCTGAGATTTTTTTTTTTTTGCCAGAAGTTAGCAGAAATTAAAACTTTTTTTTTTCTCAGAAAGTGTCATTTTCCGCTAACTTGTGAAAAAATGAAATGATACATGAACTCACCATGGCCCTCCGCGAATACTTTGGGGTGTCTTCTTTCTAAAATGGTGTCATTTGGGGGTATTTATACTTTCCTGGCATTCTAGCACCTGAAGAAACATGACAGGTGCTCAGAAAGTCAGAGCTGCTTCAAAATGCCGAAATTCACTTTTTGCACCATAGTTTGTAAACGCTATAACTTTTACCCAAACCAATAAATATACACTTATTGGACTTTTTTTTATCAAAGACATGTAGAACAATAAATTTAGAGAAAAATTTATATAGAAATGTAGTTTTTTTTTTTTAATTTTACAACAGAAAGTGAAAAATGTCATTTTTTTGCAAAAATGTCGTTAAATTTGTATTAATGGCATAAAAAGTAAAAATGTCAGCAACAATGAAATACCACCAAATGAAAGCTCTATTAGTGAGAAGAAAAGGAGGTAAAATTCATTTGGGTGGTAAGTTGTATGACGGAGCAATAAACGGTAAAAGTAGTGTAGTGCGGAATTGTAAAAAGTGGCCTGGTCATTAAGGGTGTTTAAGCTAGGGGGGTTGAAGCGGTTAATGACAGCAATGAAATGCAGTGGAAAGTTTTTTTGGGGATTAAGTTAATTTTCATGGCAAAGAAGGACTATGCAATTCATCTGATCACTCTTCATAACATTCTGGAGTATATGCAAATTGCTATTATAAAAAATTAAACAGCAACTTTTCCAATTTCCAATATTTATGTAATTCTCAAAACTTTTGGCCACGACTGTAGTCACCAAATCTTCTGTCCCCTGGCAAACCACTTTTAGCAGCATCTGTTCCAGGACACGAATCAGTGGAGTGACGTTGTTCATCCCGTAGTCCTGGCGACTGACAAAGAAAGTGGCCTCCTCAAAGGGGCCGAGCAAACGGCAGGTATCAGGCGTAAGCTGTCACTGGCGAACATCGAAGTTACACAGGGGAGTACCTCTGTCCGCTTGTATCATCAATAAATTGTTTATGTCCTTTCTCTGTTCATATAATTGGTCCAACATATGGAGGGTGGAAACGTCGCATATCAGCCTATGTTGGGGGATGCCGTTCTGCATTCTGCCGCTGCAACTCAAGGAGGATCTGCTTTGCGGTATATAAGTGTCTGAAGTGCATGCAAAGTTTCCTGGCCAATTTCAGGATGTCTTGCAGAAGACATGCAGGCGGAAGACTGTCAAGAAAGCCAGGATTCGATTTCTTGATTTAGGATGAGGAGCAGTTCCTCCCTGTGTGACTCAGTTCGACCAGGCAAACTAGGTGCAGAACAGCGTGACACCCCCATGCCTTGCACATGTGGTATGCTGGTGGGGCACTGTGAATTGTCCCTGTAGTGGAGGCTGAGGACACGGTGGAGGATGAGGAGGCAGAGGCGGACATTGTTGCAGGACTTACAGCATGAGAACTTGGAGGCGGAAGCCACGTCACCTGGCCAAGTTGCTGGTGTGGCTGGGCAGAAACCACATTTACCCAGTGGGTTGTAAAGGACATATATTGTCCTTGATCGTAGTTAAAGCTACACTTTGGCAGACACCGACAGGCTCAAGGACTGTCCCACCTTCTGTTCTATATATGTGTGCATGGCTGGTACTGCCTTTTTCACAAAGAAATGACGGCTTGGGACTCTCCACCTTTGCTCAGCACAAGCCATCAGTTCTCTGAAAGGTCCACAGTCCACCACTTGGAAAGGGAGGGACTACAGCACCAGCAGCTTCGCCAGGAGCGCGTTCAGCCTCTGCACTGTTGGATGGGTGCACACATACTGTTGTCTCTTGGCATTCGCTTCGGTGATCGATTGCTGACAAAATGACTGATGAGGAATAGGAGGAGCATGAGCATCAGGACCTGCAGATGATGGGAAGGACAACCAGCTCCCTTTGGCTGAGGTAGTGGAGCCTTGACTGCATGAAATTGGGTGCTTACCACTGGGTGATGCAGCGGTTGCTGCGGCAGGCTGAACCACTACATCGGAGCCACGGTTCTCCCAGGCCACTTTATGGTGACGCTGCATGTGTTGACGCTGGGTGTTGCCCACGCTTCACCTTCTGCCCACAAATTCCGCTACTTCCTGAGCAGGTTGTATCCTGTGAAGCGGGCGTTCTACCCCAGGCACATTTGGCTTCCGACCTCTCACTGTTGCCACCTTGCTGGCTCAGTCGCTGCCTCATGCGCAAGCCGCCACTTTCTTCTCCTGATGATGATGAAGCCCCTTCTTCACCCGGCTCCCAAGTGCGATCGGCTACATCATCATCATCCGCTACTGTCTGTACGTCCCCCTCAAAAGTCTCAGGCCAGGAGCCTAACCGCTCACGACATCAGCTCCCACGCAACTCTCATCATCACTACTTGACTACCGGAGAAAGCCGTGGATCTCTCCTCCAGATCTTGGCTGGGCAGTAGCTGCTGACTGTCCTCTAGTAGCTCTTCCTCGCTGAAAAGTGGAGAGGAGTCTACGGCATATAATGCTTCTCTAGCAGAGTGAACAGAAATGGAAAAATGCAGGTTGAAGACAGGCGAGGGCACCGGTCCTGCTCCCGGGCCATGCTGCCTAAACATTGTGTCTGAAGAGCCCACCGACTCTTGGCTTGGGGTGTCTGATGTCACTTTCGATGAAGTAGAAGACCGAGTCAACCATTCAAGCACCGCTGGGTTGCTGGTCAAGACACAACCACTAGATGACACTGGGAGCTGAGGCCTCTCGCTTCGACCCCTGCTGCCCCCCCCCCCCCTTCTTCTGCTACCTGCGACAGAAACATTTTGGCCACTGCCCATTCCCTTTGAAGGGCCTGTCACTTGTCTGTCTGACATATTGTTAGATAAAATTAATTAAATTACATGGAAATTAATACACCCCAAAAAAGCTGTAGAACAATGTAACTTGACCGCAGAGCAGCAAATAAAACGTACTTGTTTTCTACTTTATACACCCCAAAAAAGGCTGTAGTACAAAGTAACTGCACCGCAGAATGGCAAATAACGGCAGAATGGCAAATAATATGTACTTTTTATACTATTAAAACACCCCAAAAAAGGTGTGTAGTATAATGTAACTGCAATGCAGAACAGCAAATAAGATATACTTTTTTTATACTTATACACCCAAAAAAAGCTGTAGAAAAATTTAAATTGCACCTTAGAACGGTAAATAAGATGTACTTTTTTTTACACTTTTACACCCTAAAAAAAGACTGTAGTACAATATAACTGCACCGCAGATTGGCAAATAAGATGTATGTCCTTTTTATACACTAATACACCCTAAAAGAAACTGTAGAACAATTTAAATGCACGGCTGAACGGTTCATATAACGTATGTATATTTCCCTGCAACACAGTACTTGTTTTTAAACTTATACACCCCAAAAAAGGCTGTAGTACAAAGTAACTGCACCGCAGATAGGCAAATAAGATGTACTTTTTATACACTTATACACCCCCAAAAAGGCTATAGTACAAAGTAACTGCACCGCAGAACGGCAAATAATATGTACTTTTTTTTTTTAGCCTCATACACCCCAAAAAAGGCTGTAGTACAATTTAACTGCACCGCAGAACGGCAAATAAGATGTCCCTTTTTTACACTAATACACCCCAAAAAGATTACATGGTATCTTTTTGGGATGCATCTGCTTTTTTTTTGGGCGGCAGGGTGACCTAAAACAGCAATTCTGGCATTGGTTTTTAAACATTAATTGACAAAAAAAAATAATGCACCCAGATAAAAATGTTGGATTGCTGCAAACCTCGCCATGCAGTTATGTCTCAGGCAGATAGGTAAGTGATTGCCAGTGTGGTAAATAAGGTGTTAAAGTGCTTCCCCCACTTCCCTAGTAAAGGGCTCTCAGAGGCCACTTTTGGGTAGTGTACCTCATGGTGAGAGATTGTTAACTGCTAGACATACCTTTATGACAAACTCAAAGACTTTTTGTTCAGTTGACAGATTTTAAGAAGAGGCGCATCATTTGACTGAGAGAAGCAGTCTAGTCTTTATGACGAACTGCACACCATCTTGGCTGTTCTGACCTAACTGTTAGTAGGTGTTGAGAGCCGTGGTTAAGTGAGGGCACACACACATGGTAAACAGGCTCTTGACGGCTCAGACAGACCACTAGTTGACAGGATTGTTTGATGCACCAACAAGCATGAGCAGCTCCTACAGTTTCCTTTTCCACTTTCCTTATACACCTCTTTCTTTGCCCGGACTGTTTCCAACAACTTAGCAGAAGGAAATATGATGCCACGGCACCATTACATGCTCTGCCATTGACAGCGAGCCACCGTCAACTTCTTTGGAGTTTGTTATGAATGAGAAATCTATGGACTGGAACCATATTGTCTTTACTGACTGATCCAGGTTCTGTTTGGGATAGAGGCCTCGTGATGAGAACTTTAATCCTGAATTTCCTGTGGAGCGACACATTTCCCAACTGCTGGTGTGATGATCTGGGGAGCCATGGCATATGACAGTCAGTCACCCTTAGAGGCACAGTAATAGATCAGTGATATGTGCAGGACACACAGCATGGGTTTTCTAGGAATGTCTTCACCAGATTGCAACCTTCCTTTTAGCCAATCAAGCATTTATGGGACTAGCTGGGATGTCATATTCGGCAACCTACACGTGTTTAGGGTTCAAAGGCACAGCTGCAAAATCTGTGGTCAAATGTGCCACAGGATACCATTCGTAACCTGTTTGCCTCCATGCCCAACATATCTCATCTTGTATCCAGGCTAGAGGCAGCCCAACAGGATACTAGGGCCTCCTATTGATTGTACAGTTTTCCTGAATAATCTTATACTTTCCAATATCGTAATCATTTACATGTATAATTATTACATTCACACATGTAAATTTTCATTCAATTCCAACAACTCCTTCTTGGAGGATTATATTTTATTGAAGCTATCATTAGTACAGGAGGACTGGGGGGCAGTGAGGGCTTTGTACTCACAGCTTCCCAGTCTTTATATGCAGGCTCCCGCCGATGTGCTGTGACCTGCACACAGCATGAGGACGTCGGTGTGCTTTGTGACCTCATGCTGTACAACATTGTGTCACAGCACAGCCTAGAAGGAAGAACATGAGGAGCGCTGGACCTCAGGCATGGCATCAGCGTCTGGAGCAGAAGAGGTAAGTTTATTTTTTTATATTTTTTTATCTGCTCTGCGGTATGATTATTATAGGAGTCTGATCTGAGGTCTAATTGGGGGTCCTTTTTATATTGGGGGTTTGAGTTGGATAGGCAATCACTAATCAGTATCTGATCGGTGGAGGTCCGACACCTGAGACCCCTGCCAATCACATATTTGAAAAAACAGCGACACTCACAGTAGTGCCATGGCATTCTCTCAGCTTTTCCTAGCAAAGTGACAACACTTTCATCAGTGATGTGGCCTAGATGCAGCTCAACCTCATTGAACCTAATGGGGCAGAGCATTATACCAAGCACAGCTCCTTTGCTTGGTAAGCTGTAAAAAGGCTTTCTCAAACAGCTAATCAGCGTGGATCCCACTGATGAGATACTGATAACCTTTCCAGAGGACAGGTCATCAGTATTAAAATCTTGGAAAATCCTTTTAAAATATATATTTTTATTTTTCATTAACTTTTTTATTTATTTGTTTTTATCCCCACTAGGGAACTTGAATTTCCTGTGTCCTGATCGCTAGTATAATATATTACAATACTTTCGTATTGCAGTGTTTAACAGGATTAAATTGGTTTCCGTAGATGACAGACTTGGAGGCCATTTTCCGGTCTTCAATTGCCATGGCAATCATTAACATCCCACGATCACATTATGTGCTGGATGGAGGTGATGAGGCATAAAGGGAACCCCCTCCATTTGTTAAACACTTAGATATCAGTTACCATTGACCGTGGCATCTAAGGGATTACAGGGGTTTTCCGGGATTTTGATACTGATGACCTATCCTCATCAGTATCTGATTGGTGGGGTCTGACACCCGAGACCACCGCCGATCATGTATAGCGGTTGTGCTTGTTATCACGTTCCCATAGAAGTGAATGGGGCTTACGTGAAAAAAGGAAGTAATCCGGATGCAGTGTGTTTTTCACTGATGGCTGCTAGGAGATTGTTATTCTTCAGCTTTTCTTCACGTCCGTGAAAAAAGCATGCAATCTGAATATGAGCTGGACGGAAAAAATGAAAACATTGAACACAATCGCAGAAAAAAAATTACTGAACTTGCATGCAAAGCCATTAGTTTTTCCCTAAACCAGTCCTAAGACTATCAAGAGAACTTAGTGACTAGTCTGTTTTGGGCACCCTTTTTATTAATTTTTTTTAAAATTATCATCGCTGTATGATGGCTTGTTTTTGCAGGACATGTTGTAGATTTTAATGGCACCACTTTGGGTTAGATATAATTTACTGTTTAACTTTTATTAAATCTTTCGGGGGAGTTGGGAGGGGAGGTGGAAATAACAGCAATACTGCCACTGAGTTTTTATATTGTAAACCTATCTCTGTGTATGTCTATCTAAATGTAATGTATACTATTTGAATATTTCTTTCTCATAGAGCATTGCCTGCAGACTCTCTACCTACATAGTTGTAACTACTGGTAATATAAAGTTATGGTGACAACAAAGACAACATGTTACCATCTGGATTTAGTTAATTTGCTATTCTGTATGCAGTTTTCTAAAGTTTTGGAAGGGTGTCCACATTTATTAGGACAAAATATATTTGCATGCTATTTCCCAAAAACCTAAAGAGTCTAGAAATGAGCACAAGGTCAAAGTTCAGAACACCCAAAGGTAAAAAAAAATTAAATATTGGTAAAAAATCCCTCCAACGATAATGAATGTTTACATTCTGCAGTGCTAGCGATGATTGGATTTTCTGGGTTAACATCAACCTTTCGCTGCTTATTCATTGCATGGTATAATACTGCATTGGATGTTATTTCACATAAACATTGCCCATTGTATCCTGCTATGAGTTTATTTGGACACCAAGGCTCAAGTTATAGAGACCAATTTGTTAATGATACAAGCAAGCTCCTTAAAAGTTCTTGAAATGTGTTTCTCCTTGTGAAACTTAGCTTGCACCATCTTAAATTCCACGAGAGAAAACACCATCTTAAATAAATGGTTCTCCTGATTGCTCTTTGAGTTGCATTACGCCTATAATCTCTCTTTCCTTTACTTTTCCTCTAGTTTGTGTATTTGAACTTTGCTTCCTTTAGACACGGATATTTATCTACAAAGATACCACATAATTTTAAAAGCCTTCTGTTCATACAAATAAATGACCATTTTCTTTAAACTTTGAACAGCTCATTTTACAACCTCCAAATTCGGCTATGTGTCCATCACAGCTGTTGGTATTGGCTCTTCTGGTTTTACTTAACACATGGATGTTCTTGTTGATGTGATATGTCTTGAGTTCTTCATATTCAAGTGATTAAGTTTCCTGTCATTGATGAATTTTTTCCCCAAAAAGTCTTTTATTTAAATTAAATTTTAAATGTTTTTATTACCTTCCTTCAATAAATATACTATATATCACAAGTAGTCAGCCTCACAGTCATTCCTGGAATGGTTCTTCCAGCATTCACAAAAGTTGGCTCAGTTTACATGGAGACTACTGTATGCATACTCCATGTCAATTCCTTCATAGTACCTAAAGCTGCCCTAGACATGAAAATCAAGAGTAAAGAACACTAACCCAATGGCTAAAACAGTACATAATACATGTTCAAAACATACAAGAAGTGTTCAATAAGTTATCTACCCCAGCATGTTCTCTCAATGTTAGAAAGCTGAGCGTGTCTGTGCAGGTTGAGACATGTCTGGACATGCAACACACACAGTAGCAGTTCAGTCTGATGAAAGCACTGGAAGTGAGAGGATGGCAAGTGCAGTACAGAACCTTTCCATTAAACTGTCCATATATATTAAATGTTACCACAAAGACAGTAGATTATAAAAAAAAAATTAAAAACTCTAAATTTTTCACATTTTGTATTACACAAAGTTACATATTGGGTATATATATATATATATATATATATATATATATATATATTTGGATTTATTTTATATATACACAGACATATGAATCACTTTTTTATTGTTATTTATTTGATTGAATGACACTACTCTTGGTTTTTAAGTATTTATTGATTATCTATATATTATGTACTGGACTCAATATGATTCAATAATATTGTGTGGTCGATTGCAGGGTTGTGCAATACATTTTTATGTTTCAAAAATGGTTGTGCTATGGTTTACACCTATTCAGATGTGGGGCTCTTCTGTCACCACTTGGGCACAATTGGTGGTGTGTTGTGGCACACATGCTCTGTATGCATTTCCAGTCACTGAGAGTGGCTGTCACGATACTAATAGAATACTGCTGGAATCCAATGGCAGGGACAAGGCCTGTACACAGGAAGCACAGGAGTCTTGAACAGGAGGTTGCAGGACTGAAGAATGAACCAGAGCCAGGCAGGCGGAGCCGTTACCAGTAGCAATGGTGCAGGACCGAAGGATGCAGTAGAGATGAGGTTAGACGAGCAATGGTTCAGGGCAGGCGGCACAGGAACGTAGTCAGGCAATCCAGGTCGGCAACAGGAGGTAGCAGGATATTACAAAGTAGCAGGGTAAACCGCAATGAGAAGGAACAAACCAGAGAGCTAGTTCCAAGCAAGAGAACTGCACAAGCAGAAGCTACACACAATACTCACACGCTTGAGAGGTTTAAATGTAAAACAGGAAGTAAGATGGCACCCAGCTGAGACACAATCCACAAAATTAACTGAGGGAGAACTTGAGGGCAAGACAATCTGAACTAAACAGACATAGCAGGATGATTCCTGACAGTGGCATAGGAAGATGTTCTGCTTCTATGACATGTGCCCAGTAGGATGGCATCATTCAAGTAATTGCCAGCAGCTGAGATGTGCTTTTATATATCTGCCAAGCACAGCTTTCCAGCACCTCCTGACAAAGCATTGTGTGAGACATACTCTGGGATGCTGGTGTCACGCCCGTGTGTGGGAGAACACCACACTGAGCCTAGGAGGGAAAGGGGATACCTGTATAAGGCCTGGAAACTAGGGAAGGAAGATGGACACCTCCTAGAGAAAACTCTAACTCCAGTCCTGACAGACTACCAGTATGAAAAGGCCCCAAGGGTAGGCAATCTTACCCTATAGGACCCTGGACCTAATGTCAGGACTGAGTCTACCTCCTACCCTACTCCATAGGAAATGATGAACAAGAGTCTCCCTCAGGCATAATGACAAACAACAGGGAAAGGCAAAACACATATATATAAACAAAATACAAAAGGGAAGGGAAATACTTATCTTCAATGAAGTCCAACAGAAGCATAGCATAGTGGGAGAAGCAACAATAAATAGAGGAGGTAAAATGACCACAATAGCCACACCTAGGGAAAGAGGGTGTGGCAAGCACCAGAAACAATAAACCACATGCTGTGGGTCTCACAGATCTCCTGCCACCTGTCGCAGGAACATCCGTATGTCTCGGTATGTCCGTGACAGCTGGACGGTGTGGTGGGTATAAGACTCTCTCTTTACTGGATAGAGGGGTCTTTATTATTGTATTTACCACATTGGATATTGATACAAGGTTGACTCCTCTTAAATTCAGTTTTCATTGACATTCTCTGATTATACTACACTGTCCTATTGCCTAGGGTAGTTTTTAGGGTTGTTTTTAACAAGTTTTCTGTACAGCTGTATATATAAAGATTTGGATTTACATTTTTTGCTGATTGTTATTCTTTGTGGTTGCATTTCATAAAATATGTACTGACAGGTTATTATGTAGGTTTGACATTATTTATAGTATCTCAGGTGACATGATCAATCAGCTCCTAAATTCTATAGTCTGAGATGAGCCTCTAATGAATATTTATGAGCAGCTATTTTTTTGTTAAATTCCTCAGTCTCAGGCCAGGTATATTTGGTCCTGATGCTTGTATGTATGTATGTTGTGAAGGTGCAATAATGTGTTTAAGTAGGCCATGAATGTCTATGAGTGCGTCCATGTACATGATGAACACATGTATGAATATGTAACATAGTAACATAGTATATAAGACCTAAAAAAAGACATTTGTCCATCCAGTTCGGCCTGTTTCCTACAAGTTGATCCAGAGGAAGGCAAAAAACCCATGTGAGGCAGAAGCCAAGTTTCCCCTCCTAAGGGGAAAAAATTCCTTCCCAACTCCAATCAGGCAATCAGAATAACTCCCTGGATCAACGACCCCTCTCTAGTAGCTATAACCTGTAATATTATTACACTCCAGAAATACATCCAGGCCCCTTTTGAATTCCTTTATTGTACTCACCATCACCACCTCCTCAGGCAGATAGTTCCATAGTCTCACTGCTCTTACCGTGAAGAATCTTTTTCTATGTTTGTGTACAAACCTTCTTTCCTCCAGACGCAGAGGATGTCCCCTCGTCACAGTCACAGTCCTGGGGATAAATAGATGAATGGAGAGATCTCTGTACTGACCCCTGATATATTTATACATAGTTATTAGATCTCCCCTCAGTCGTCTTTTTTCTAAAGTGAATAACCCTAATTTTGATCTTTTTTGACCTTTCAGGGTACTGTAGTTGACCCATTCCAGTTATTACTTTAGTTACCCTCCACTGAACCCTCTCCAGCTCTGCTATGTCTGCCTTGTTCACAGGAGCCCAGAACTGTACACAGTACTCCATGTGTGGTCTGACTAGTGATTTGTAAAGTGGTAGGACTATGTTCTCATCACGGGCATCTATGCCCCTTTTGATGCAACCAATTATCTTATTGGCCTTGGCAGTAGATGCCTGACACAGGTTTTTACAGCTTAGTATGCAGTTTATTAAAATTCCTAGATCCTTTTCCATTACAGTGTTACCAAGTGTTTTACCATTTAGTATGTACGGGTGACTTGCATTATTCCTTCCCATGTGCATAACTTTACATTTGTTAAAAGAGTGCCTGGGTGGCTACTCCTGGTAGGTCAGAGGACTAGGGTGCTCGCCTCCAAGGCTTACCCTAAAAGCCAAAAATGTATAGGAGAAACTAGTTGAACGAATGGAGGGGCTACACCTTTTTGGGAAATGTGGAGAAATAGCCTGGTACCAGTGTATCAGTGTAAAATCGATTTATTATATTCCACATATAAAATTGCAAGTATCGAAAATTCCCTTTATACCATATTCAAATTCCCTTATAACATATAGTGCATCATACATAACTCTGTGCAAAATAACTCTGTGCAAAAATGTAGGTCACTGGCGCAACCGGAGTAAACAGGCAGTCCGTGCAAAAATGTAATAAAAAAGCAGTCCGTGCAGATATTGCAATGCAAAACAGTGTGGACCCCCTTGTCCTTGCTAGTCCTGGGGTATAATAGTGTGCTTGTAGCCACTAGGTATCCGTTGCAGTTTCCACTGTATGGCTCTGTAGAGATGTCCACTCAATGGGTACATACAGTAGTTATTCCAATCCACCCACATGTAATAACAAAATGTCTTACCCCCTCGGCGTACCTCACTCCGTTTGGTTCCAAGCGCTTGCCAGCTGCAGCGTGTATGTCTCGCACGGCGTCCCGCGCACTTCCGGGTTTACCCGCGGCGTCCCACGTGACCCGGTACTGACGGCAGAGGTTCACTGCGCTTGCGCAAAGTATCTTTGATTTCACGAGATCCTGTTGTTGGATAGGAGTGGGTGATGCCTTTTGTGGGGAACGGAATCGCACCTCCGATGTGGGTGTGAATGTAGCTCCTGTTCTCACTGCTGTGCACACCAGACGCGTTTCGGGGTTCAACCCCTTCCTCAGTGGTACCACGTGGGACGCCGCGGGTAAACCCGGAAGTGCGCGGGACGCCGCGCGCGGAGACATACACGCTGCAGCTGGCAAGCGCTTGGAACCAAACGGAGTGAGGTACGCCCGAGGGGGTAAGACATTTTGTTATTACATGTGGGTGGATTGGAATAACTACTGTATGTACCCATTGAGTGGACATCTCTACAGAGCCATTACAGTGGAAACTGCAACGGATACCTAGTGGCTACAAGCACACTATTATACCCCGGGACTAGCAAGGACAAGGGGGTCCACACTGTTTTGCATTGCAATATCTGCACGGACTGCTTTTTTATTACATTTTTGCACGGACTGCCTGTTTACTCCGGTTGCGCCAGTGACCTACATTTTTGCACAGAGTTATTTTGCACAGAGTTATGTATGATGCACTATATGTTATAAGGGAATTTGAATATGGTATAAAGGGAATTTTCGATACTTGCAATTTTATATGTGGAATATAATAAATCGATTTTACACTGATACACTGGTACCAGGCTATTTCTCCACATTTCCCAAAAAGGTGTAGCCCCTCCATTCGTTCAACTAGTTTCTCCATAACTTTACATTTGTCAGTGTTAAACCTCATCTGCCATTTCTCTGCCCAAGCCTCCAATCTATCCAGATCCCTCTGTAGCAGAAAACTGTCCTCTTTAGTGTTAATCACAGTTTAGTGTCATCTGAAAAAAATTATATTTTACTATGCAAGCCTTCTACAAGATCATTAATACATATATTGAAGAGAATAGGGCCCAATACTGATGCCTGAGGTACCCCACTAGTGACAGTGACCCAATCTGAGTGTGTACCGTTAATAACCACCCTCTATTTTCTGTCACTATGCCAGTTATTTACCCACATACAGACATTTTCTCCCAGTCCGAGCATCCTCATTTTATATACTAACCTTTTATGAGGTACAGTGTCAAATGCTTTGGAGAAGTCCAGATATAGGACATCCATTGATTCGCCTCTGTCAAGTCTAGAACTAACCTCCTCATAGAAACTGATTAAATTCGTTTGACATGACCGATCCCTCATGAAGCCATTGATATACTCCAAGATTGCATCTCTTAAAAATCCTTCAAACTGTTTACCAACAACAGATGTTAAACTTACCGTCCTATAATTTCCAGGCTCTGTTTTTGGACCCTTTTTGAAATTGGCACCACATTTGCTATGCGCCAATCCTGTGGAACAATCCCTGTCAGTATAGAGTTCGTAAATATCAGAAATAAAGGTCTGGCTATGACATTACTTAAATCCCTTAGGATACGGGGGTGTATGCCATCTGGTCCTGGCGATTTGTCTATTTTAATCTTTTTAAGTCGCTGTTGTACTTCTTCCTGGGTCAGACAGGGCACTTTTAATGGGGAATTTACTTTTACATTTTTGCATTTCTTCTGACAGTGTATTTTCCTCAGTAAATATAGTGGAGAAAAAAATATTTAATAGTTTTGCTTTATCCTCGTCGCTTTCTGCAACACCCGCCTCATTGCTATGTAGAGGGCCAACTCCTTCAGATTTTTATTTTTTACCATTTATATAATTGAAGAACATTTTAGAGTTGGTTTTTCTCTTTTTGGCAATTAATCTCTTGGTCTCTAGTTTGGCAATTTTTATTAGTTTTTTACATAATTACTATTTTTTTCCTTATAGTTTATCAGTGCTTTCTGGCTCCCCTCCTGTTTTAGTGATTTATATGCTTTCTTTTTGTCATTTATTGCTTTCTTTACGGTTCCATTTATTCACATTGGTTTCTTATTGTTTCTTAGCCTTTTATTCCTATAAGGTATGTACCTCTCACAATTAGATGTTACAATGCTTTTAAAAATCTCCCATTTTGTGGTTGTATTTTTATTTTTGAGGACTTTGTCCCAGTTAGTTATGCCTATGGCCTCGCTTAGTTGGCTAAATTTTGCTTTTTTGAAGTTTGGTATTTTTGTTCCTCCCTTTAGAAACTCTCGTTTGAAGGATAATTGGAAGTTTATTACTTTATGGTCACTATTTCCTAGGTGTCCCCCAATTTGCACATCTGTTGTTCTGTCAGGTCTATTGGTTAATACTAAGTCCAGTATGGCCATCCCTCTAGTGGGGTCCTGAACCAGTTGGGGAAGGTAATTGTCTTTGGCTATTGCCAATAACCTGTTTCCTTTATGGGATTTACAGCTTTCAGTTTCCCAGTCTATATCTGGGTAGTTAAAGTCCCCCATAATAACGACTTCATTATGATTTGCTGCCTCGTCTATCTCGTTTAGTAATAGATTTTCTGTAGACTCTGGTATATTAGGTGGTTTATAATAAACTCCTATTAGTAATTTATAATTGTTTTTTGCTCCATGTATTTCTATCCACAGTGACTCCACATGTTCATGTCCCTCACAGATGTATTCTCAAATTGTGGGCTTTAGACAGGACTTCACATAGAGGCAGCCCCCTCCACCTCCCTGGTTTTGACGATCCTTTCTAAACAGATTGTAACCTTTTATATTAACTGCCCAGTCATAGCTATCATCCAGCCATGTCTCAGTTATTCCCACTATGTTATATTCCTCCTCACACATCACTAAATCCAGTTCACCAGTCTTGTTAGTCGGGCTTCTGGCATTAATATACATACATTTGAGAGGTTTATGTGTATTTTGTACCCTACACCTTTCATTCTGAACTGTTATAGTCCCCCCTTTCATTCCTCCTCCAGTCCCACTACCTTGTCCCCGGTCTCTGTCTGCACTATCTTGCCCTCCTATAATGTAATTACCCTCCCCCCAGTCCCTAGTTTAAACACTCCTCCAACCTTCTAGCCATCTTTCTCCCCAAAACAGCTGCCCCTTCCCCATTGAGGTGCAGCCTGTCCCTACGATAGAGCCTGTAGCTCACAGAGAAGTCGGCCCAGTTCTCCAGGAACCTGAACACCTCCTTCCTACACCAGTTCTTGAGCCACTTGTTAACCTCCCTAATCTCCCGCTGCTTTTTTGTGTGGCTCGTGGTACAGGCAGTATTTCAGAAAATATTACTTTTGAGGTCCTTGCTCTAAGCTTTTGACCTAAATTCCTGAATTCATTTTTAAGGACTCTCCACCTTCAAAACTCACAGAAAAAAGATGCACCACATGGATAAGCAACTGACAACACTGGCTAATCCCTCACTCTGGTGTTAAAAGCTGAGAGATTCGCCAATATTTCCAATCAGGAACATATCGGAGCCCCTTCAAGCACCACGTCACGGTATCTCAGCATGGCATGGGGTCCTACCACTAGACTACCTATGGTGTGTGAACAAGGTCTGAAAAGGTATTAAGCAGCCTACAGCCCCCTCCCACTCACCTGCATTGCAGGACCAACAATGCAATGGGGAACAAATGAGGCCGCAAGCTACACCTACAACAGACCATGTGACAACGGCTTCCAGGTGCAACAGAATGTTTACCAGCCATATGCAATGGCACATTCAATACATATAAAACAAGAATCACAGAAATAAACGTGGCCTAAATGGGTGGGACTGCTCCAAACCCCAAACACTGTGGCGTGTTTCTAACTGGGGGCGCAGTTCCTCCGCATGTGGTTCGCAGCGAACGGCTATCCCCAGCAAAAATTGCATACAATGGAGGATACCGGCGCGAACCACAAGCACCACACAAACATCCTACACAAAATAAAACATGTGCGGATGAAAATATATAAACACATTACTCACAGAAAAAAGATGCACCACATGGATAAGCAACTGACAACACTGGCTAATCCCTCACTCTGGTGTTAAAAGCTGAGAGATTCGCCAATATTTCCAATCAGGAACATATCGGAGCCCCTTCAAGCACCACATCACGGTATCTCAGCATGGCATGGGGTCCTACCACTAGACTACCTATGGTGTGTGAACAAGGTCTGAAAAGGTATTAAGCAGCCTACAGCCCCCTCCCACTCACCTGCATTGCAGGACCAACAATGCAATGGGGAACAAATGAGGCCGCAAGCTACACCTACAACAGACCATGTGACACCGGCTTCCAGGTGCAACAGAATGTTTACCAGCCATATGCAATGGCACATTCAATACGTATAAAACAAGAATCACAGAAATAAACGTGGCCTAAATGGGTGGGACTGCTCCAAACCCCAAACACTGTGGCGTGTTTCTAACTGGGGGGGGCAGTTCCTCCGCATGTGGTTCGCAGCGAACGGCTATCCCCAGCAAAAATTGCATACAATGGAGGATACCGGCGCGAACCACAAGCACCACACAAACATCCTACACAAAATAAAACATGTACGGATGAAAATATATAAACACATAACTCACAGAAAAAAGATGCACCACATGGATAAGCAACTGACAACACTGGCTAATCCCTCACTCTGGTGTTAAAAGCAGGAAGCGAAATGCGCGTTGGGGCTGAGAGGACGGCGTCTACCTCTATCTGGTATTGTATCTCCCCGTAAGTGTACATATGCATTTGATTGTGCATGATTGATCCCTCATGTATTTGCACACCTGATTGTCCCGAACTGAACAGCGCGCTTAAATAGATATACATTGTTTTACCTTGTTTTTTTCTTATGGGGGCCATGCGACTCATGGCCTGGGCCCCAGATGGTATTTTATGCGCATGTTTTCTTTGCTGTTCACGGATGGGAGTTGTGTGAGTGGGGAATGTTATAACTTTGGATGGTACTTTACCTCCCCAAATAGATATTATTATTTTTTCAACCTGTGCGGGAGACATCCTTACCGATAGGGGGAAATGCCCCTCCATTTTTTGATAGTCTGTGGTCTATTTATTCCATGTAATTATTGATGGTTTTACTGGTAATTTTAATGATTTGTCAATAAAGGAATTTTCTGCTACATGTTTGCGTATGACCTTGTTGCTTTTTTGGGGGTAGTGGTCAACATAGGGCGGTCATTAAGCAATCCCTACGGCCCGGGTTTTTTTTTTGGAGGGTTATTGCTTAATACCTTTTCAGACCTTGCTCACACACCATAGGTAGTCTAGTGGTAGGACCCCATGCCATGCTGAGATACCGTGACGTGGTGCTTGAAGGGGCTCCGATATGTTCCTGATTGGAAATATTGGCGAATCTCTCAGCTTTTAACACCAGAGTGAGAGATTAGCCAGTGTTGTCAGTTGCTTATCCATGTGGTGCATCTTTTTTCTGTGAGTTATGTGTTTATATATTTTCATCCGTACATGTTTTATTTTGTGTAGGATGTTTGTGTGGTGCTTGTGGTTCGCGCCGGTATCCTCCATTGTATGCAATTTTTGCTGGGGATAGCCGTTCGCTGCGAACCACATGCGGAGGAACTGCCCCCCCAGTTAGAAACACGCCACAGTGTTTGGGGTTTGGAGCAGTCCCACCCATTTAGGCCATGTTTATTTCTGTGATTCTTGTTTTATATGTATTGAATGTGCCATTGCATATGGCTGGTAAACATTCTGTTGCACCTGGAAGCCGGTGTCACATGGTCTGTTGTAGGTGTAGCTTGCGGCCTCATTTGTTCCCCATTGCATTGTTGGTCCTGCAATGCAGGTGAGTGGGAGGGGGCTGTAGGCTGCTTAATACCTTTTCAGACCTTGTTCACACACCATAGGTAGTCTAGTGGTAGGACCCGATGCCATGCTGAGATACCGTGACGTGGTGCTTGAAGGGGCTCCGATATGTTCCTGATTGGAAATATTGGCGAATCTCTCAGCTTTTAACACCAGAGTGAGGGATTAGCCAGTGTTGTCAGTTGCTTATCCATGTGGTGCATCTTTTTTCTGTGAGTTATGTGTTTATATATTTTCATCCGCACATATTTTATTTTGTGTAGGATGTTTGTGTGGTGCTTGTGGTTCGCGCCGGTATCCTCCATTGTATGCAATTTTTGCTGGGGATAGCCGTTCGCTGCGAACCACATGCGGAGGAACTGCCCCCCCAGTTAGAAACACGCCACAGTGTTTGGGGTTTGGAGCAGTCCCACCCATTTAGGCCACGTTCATTTCTGTGATTCTTGACTCTCCAACTTCCTCTAACATTGTCATTGGTTCCGATATGGACCATGACTGCTGGATCTTCTCCAGCCCCTCCCAGTAATCTGTCAACCCGATCCGTGATGTGTCGAACTCTAGCGCCAGGAAGACAGCACACTGTTCGGCGATCAAGATCTTTGTGACAGATCGCCCTATCTGTTCCCCTAATAAGGGAGTCTCCCACTACCAGCACCTGTCTGGCCTGCCCTGCTCTCCTGGTCCCCTGCTTACTGGAGCTGACATTCCCCTGACTGGCAGAGGAAGTGTCCGGCTGCAGCAACGCCATTCCTGAACTGACATCCCCCTCATCTGGCAACCGTGCAAACTTGTTGGGGTGTGTCAGATCAGGGCTAGCCTGCGTGGCACTTTTCCCTCTACCCTGCTTTCTTACTGTGTGATGAACTTGTATATGTTCACATCCCTGTATGAGGTGATTACAGAACAAACACAGAACCAGAGATAGGTGCACATTGCCGTCACACTAAACCCTCACACTGATGTTAAAAATTGAGAGTTAGTTCGACATATCCTACTAGGAGGACATGTCTTAAGCCTCGGGCACCAGCGTCAAGGTCTCTCAAGTAGCCCGAGGGCCCTAACACTCACCTACCTGCGCCATATGGGCGATATCAGGGGCCAGTGGGCAATTACAGGAGCATTAGGACGACTCACAAACATCTCCTCAGTTACCTCCAGCATGTAGCCATGCTTGCAATGGGAGGTGGGAGGTGTCTATGAGCCCTACCCAAGACTGACTGATATAGCCCAAGGCCTAGCAGGTGCACCCAAATGTGACCTGAAGATGAAAAACAGGCACATTTAAATTGGAGTTTATACACCTCCGTACATATATATATATATAAACCTCGGGCTACTTGAGAGACCTTGACGCTGGTGCCCGAGGCTTAAGACATGTCCTCCTAGTAGGATATGTCGAACTAACTCTCAATTTTTAACATCAGTGTGAGGGTTTAGTGTGACGGCAGTGTGCACCTATCTCTGGTTCTGTGTTTGTTCTGAATTCTTGCCACATCCACATAAATTTCATCTTATGTAGGATGTCCATTGTGGTACTTGTAGTCCGTTGCTGGCATCATCCATTGTATGCATTTTTTGCTGGTGATTGCCATTAGCAACGGACTACAAGTGCAGGATGTGCTCCTCTAGAGAAATGCACAACTGCATATGGGTATGAGCGCATCCTGCTTTCTTATCACCACATTTTTGATGGTTTATATATATATATATGTACGGAGTGTATAAACTCCAATTTAAATGTGCCTGTTTTTCATCTTCAGGTCACATTTGGGTGCACCTGCTAGGCCTTGGGCTATATCAGTCAGTCTTGGGTAGGGCTCATAGACACCTCCCACCTCCCATTGCAAGCATGGCTACATGCTGGAGGTAACTGAGGAGATGTTTGTGAGTCGTCCTAATGCTCCTGTAATTGCCCACTGGCCCTGATATCGCCCATATGGCGCAGGTAGGTGAGTGTTAGGGCCCTCGGGCTACTTGAGAGACCTTGACGCTGGTGCCCGAGGCTTAAGACATGTCCTCCTAGTAGGATATGTCGAACTAACTCTCAATTTTTAACATCAGTGTGAGGGTTTAGTGTGACGGCAGTGTGCACCTATCTCTGGTTCTGTGTTTGTTCTGAATTCTTGCCACATCCACATAAATTTCATCTTATGTAGGATGTCCATTGTGGTACTTGTAGTCCGTTGCTGGCATCATCCATTGTATGCATTTTTGCTGGTGATTGCCATTAGCAACGGACTACAAGTGCAGGATGTGCTCCCTAGAGAAATGCACAACTGCATATGGGTATGAGCGCATCCTGCTTTCTTATCACCACATTTTTGATGGTTTATATATATATATGTACGGAGGTGTATAAACTCCAATTTAAATGTGCCTGTTTTTCATCTTCAGGTCACATTTGGGTGCACCTGCTAGGCCTTGGGCTATATCAGTCAGTCTTGGGTAGGGCTCATAGACACCTCCCACCTCCCATTGCAAGCATGGCTACATGCTGGAGGTAACTGAGGAGATGTTTGTGAGTCGTCCTAATGCTCCTGTAATTGCCCACTGGCCCCTGATATCGCCCATATGGCGCAGGTAGGTGAGTGTTAGGGCCCTCGGGCTACTTGAGAGACCTTGACGCTGGTGCCCGAGGCTTAAGACATGTCCTCCTAGTAGGATATGTCGAACTAACTCTCAATTTTTAACATCAGTGTGAGGGTTTAGTGTGACGGCAGTGTGCACCTATCTCTGGTTCTGTGTTTGTTCTGAATTCTTGCCACATCCACATAAATTTCATCTTATATAGGATGTCCATTGTGGTACTTGTAGTCCGTTGCTGGCATCATCCATTGTATGCATTTTTTGCTGGTGATTGCCATTAGCAACGGACTACAAGTGCAGGATGTGCTCCCCTAGAGAAATGCACAACTGCATATGGGTATGAGCGCATCCTGCTTTCTTATCACCACATTTTTTGATGGTTTATATATATATATGTACGGAGGTGTATAAACTCCAATTTAAATGTGCCTGTTTTTCATCTTCAGGTCACATTTGGGTGCACCTGCTAGGCCTTGGGCTATATCAGTCAGTCTTGGGTAGGGCTCATAGACACCTCCCACCTCCCATTGCAAGCATGGCTACATGCTGGAGGTAACTGAGGAGATGTTTGTGAGTCGTACTAATGCTCCTGTAATTGCCCACTGGCCCCTGATATCGCCCATATGGCGCAGGTAGGTGAGTGTTAGGGCCCTCGGGCTACTTGAGAGACCTTGACGCTGGTGCCCGAGGCTTAAGACATGTCCTCCTAGTAGGATATGTCGAACTAACTCTCAATTTTTAACATCAGTGTGAGGGTTTAGTGTGACGGCAGTGTGCACCTATCTCTGGTTCTGTGTTTGTTCTGAATTCTTGCCACATCCACATAAATTTCATCTTATATAGGATGTCCATTGTGGTACTTGTAGTCCGTTGCTGGCATCATCCATTGTATGCATTTTTTGCTGGTGATTGCCATTAGCAACGGACTACAAGTGCAGGATGTGCTCCCCTAGAGAAATGCACAACTGCATATGGGTATGAGCGCATCCTGCTTTCTTATCACCACATTTTTTGATGGTTTATATATATATATATGAGGTGATTACACTGCACTGGAAATATGATGCATTGGAGATCATGTGTTTTAATTGCTGCCCAATTTTAATGTGTGTTTCTCTCTGTGGCCTCTACATTCTCAGGGTTGGGGGCCCTGGCAGTTGGACCCCTATCGAAAAGTGAGGTAATATTCTAGTAATAGTTCATCTCGTTCTGTAACTGGACATTCCATTTAGGGTATATTCACATAGGGTGGATATGTTGCAGATTTTTAGTGGGAAAATCCACAGTGTATTACAGGAACAGCAAAGTAGAGATTTAGGTCACTCTAGTTCACAGCATTAAGGGTAAACCCTTCCATTATTCACCCTAATATATTGTGAATGTGCATAGATAAATGTATGTTCACACATCACAGCAACGAGGCTAGGTCCTATTGACCCCTCCACATTTGTGTCAGTATGGCCCAACACCAGGCGCTTATCTCCTCCTCTACGTCCTACTTCATGGACATCATCTTGTAACCAACAGAAGCAGGACAGAGTGTCGCTCCCACTTTCCCTCCCTCCTGTCATATGTGTAAAGGGAAGTATTTCCATACTATGTTAGAGCCTGGACAACAGTAGCCACACAGCCTATCAGTTACTAAATGACATAAAGAAGCAAAACTCCCACTAGCTGTCTCCCTGATAACTCTAACTAGGAAAGGTGGTCAGCAACAATGGCAGGAACATCATGGCTGAGGTGCATTTGGTGGAAATAGCACATGCTCTCTGTCTGGCAAACACAATAAATTTTGTCCATGATTTTTGACTAAAAAGTTAAGTAGCTTACAGAGGGTGCTGGCCATGTCCTCACATTTCAACCATGGTAAGGAACTCTCTCCTGGACTTGCAGCGGCAGAACAGTCTGCCTTTGCACTTCTTGATAATGACAGGTGTATCCTTACCATCAAGCAGTCTACTGATTACTGAATAGCCATGCGTTTAGACCCTCTCTATCAAAGCAAAATAGGGGAATGTTTTCCTGTTGCTGAAAAAAAGGCCAAATTGCTTAATTACTAAGACAAACTGTATGCAGCCTGCCGCAAGCAGCAGAAACTGCAGCAGCAGCCAGTTCAGTATCATCAACCTGATGGAGCTGTTTTCCCATATGCCGCGTCAGGCAAATCAGAAAATAATGATGTACCACAAGACACAGCCTGGTACAGTTCTTCCTGGACTGTGTCCTTTCTCTGGTGCATATTGTGTTCCCTAACCCCATAGACTTCTAGACAAGCAGATTGGAACAGTGAACTGGCCTGGTTTGATATTTCTGTACTCTCTCGTCTCGCTTCCAGTGTCATTGTCAAGGATAGAGAACAGTTAGCAGGAACTGATTAATAACGACAGACTGGCTTGATCCGAAACTAAGGAAAATATAGGAGGGCCCTTTAAATCCCTAAGAACTCTCCCAAACTGCTATGCACATGTACAGGTCCCGGTGGTAGACCAATACATGCCCTCGTACCTATAACTGAGTGACACCTGAATTCCCTATAGTAGTGAGGGTAACGGCCATTGGCTCCCTGCACAGAATACTGAGGGAGTCAGGGTCACCTAGAATCAAGCCAGCAAACAAAACACAAAGTAAACGGAATGCACTTATCTTAGAGCAAAACAACTGCAGCCTCCAGCAGCACACACTTCATCCATATAAACCGCAAGGAGAAACCGTATGGGAGGGAATATAAAGCAAGCCAATTAATTTAGATAAGAGGCAGCTGAGGGAGAGAAAGGAACTGAGCAAAGTGAAACCAAAACAAAGAATTGCATACACAAGACAGGGAGGAACCTCTGACGACTGTCTCCCAGATCCGGCGGTGACAGTCATTTTAGAGAGGGTTTTCAGTGCGGCATGTGGCATTGTCATACTCAAACGGTCGAAGTCTCAAGTACTTGGCAATCTCCAGAACTTCCATAGAAATGAATGGAGTGCCTGTGTGCATGCCCAACCGGCTGCTCCATTCATTTCGGTGGGTCTCCACAGGGTACAGGGTCCCCATTCTCATAATCGGTGGGGGTCCCAACGGTAGGACTTCTTTTACCGTTCCAATAGTTATCCAATGTCCTTTAGATAGAGGATAACCACAAATAACCAGAATATCCATTTAATATTCCTTACTGATGATGTACCTGATTTATGTGTTTGCAGTGAAATAAAAGTGCAAAACTGCAATTGAAATAAAAGTTCTGTGATGGACCCAATGTACCTTAGTCTCACAGTGTTTTTTATATGAATATATATATACATAGGAAGGGGCATGCTCATCACTGTCTGGAGCCCTGCTGTGCAGGGAGAATGTTGAAGGAACCATAGTGCTAAAGTAGCACCGCAGTCCTTTCATTCTTAGGACAGTTGGGGTTCTAGCACTTGGAAAATTCGTAAAATCTTTTGACCAGCATACTTACATGAAATGTACTAGTGCCAAATGTTGGAAAATCTTTTGTTTTTATTTAACATATGTAGTGTCCCACTCGGTAATGGTGGGCACTACTAAGGGGTCACAACGGTCATGTTGTTCCCCCTCATGTGGGTAGATTGGTATCTTGTTATTTTATGCACTGTTTTACCCTGCAAATGTCATGTGTCTCTGTGTACTGGCCTGCTAGGGGTGTAGTTTAGCCTCCCAGACAGTAGAGGGAGCTAGGGAGCCCCCTAGTTTATATAACTAGGCCCAGGCAGGGGATAGGAAATTGAGTCCAGGCCCTGGAGCCTGAGATAGTGCATTGCAGGCCCTGAGCCTGTGAGGGCTAGATCAGCTCCTGTGTAGTCAGTCTAAGACTGGAGCTAGCCCAGTCCAGGCCATGTGCCCAAGGAACCACCTTCAAGGAGAGAGTCCTGAGTCCAGGAGAAGGTTCCCTCCTGAGTCCTGCAATTAGCAGAGAGAAACCCAGCAGTGCCATTACCCAGTACAGCTAGAGTCAAGCTGAGAGGCAGAGGGAGAAAGTGAGTGCAAGAAGATATTACAGATCAGAGGAGGTACTTCAGTTTTCCCCAAGGATAAAGCCAGCAATTAGGCATATGGGCCTTATAAGTTTTACCAGTCAGGATCCTGAAGAATGCAGCCTGTACTGTGAGTCTATTTAACCGTCTGTGTAACCTTGCCAAGCTATACCTGCCATTATACTGTGAAGCCTGCTGTAATACCAATTGTCTTCTGTGGAACTACAAGGAGTGTGTATGAAGTTGCCATTATTGAGTAAAGAGGAGTTCTGTTTCAACTCAAATGTCTGCACCTCCATTATTCCCACTGTCAACCGGTGTGCCACCGTTACCAGCACTGGCGTCACAAACTATATGGGACCTGGCAATAGGCACGTTAAATCATAACATCAAGGGCACCTCACCTAACACCTGGCCTGTGTCCCCCAAATTAGAGTGTGCCTCAGAGGACCCATGTGTCTGCCTCTCCATCACTGGCATCCCTCTCTCTCTCCCTTACCCCGGGATGCTACACATATACAATGTATTTTTTTAACAGTTCATTTGTGCCGGTAAAAATAAATTTTTAGTAATATCTGGGCAATTACCTGTTAATATAAAATGTCTGCTTGTTTTATGTCAGAGTAATAATGTCATATATTTCTGTGTAGCTAAGCCAACTTTATAGTATCTTACAGTCTGCAAAAATAACAAAAATCTCCACCTTAATGATGATCCATTAGTCAATGGGATCAATGAATGTAGTATTATAGTCCACAAAACTGTATTAATCGAGAGGTATTTAAAATATTAAGACTGATTTTTTTAGCGGTATACATTACAGTATTGGGAAAGCTACATAATTGGTTTATTCCTCATTTTAGAAATGTAAGAGAAGCCATACACCGTGTATGTCATTAATGCTTTGCACCTAGAGCCAGTCAGGCAGCCTAAAATTATTGATACATGCATTCTGTACATGTATTCTGTTTAATGGGTTTCCAGGTTTTAAATTTTGAGGACCTATCCTCAGGATAGGTCATCAATATCTGATTAGTAGGAGTCTGGTTCCTAGCACCCCGCCAGTCTCATCTATCAGTCATGTGGCCTTTGTGCAGATCATTCCTACTTAGGTGAATGGGATTGAGCTGCAATATCAAGCACCGGCCACAATACAATGTAGATTACTGACCTTGGTATATTATGAAGAGGCTACAGTGATGTTGCCCCTTCAAGCATCTGACTGGCGAGGGCCAGGAGTTCAACTCCCACAGATCAGATATTGATGATCTATCCAGAGTACAGTTTAAGTGTAGTATTTAATTCCCAGAAAACGTATCTGGTACAGGATTGTCAACCTTTATGACAGAAGTTTAATAAAACCATTGCCATAATGGGCTAACCGTAGGGGAATATGAGACCTTTGTGCAGTTCATTCCATTTCAAGTGAATGAGATTGAGCTGCAATATAAGGTACAGCCTTTATACAATGTACTGCTGTCTTTGGTATAGTATGAAGAGGTTGCACTTATGTGGCCACTTCAAACTGCTAATTTGGTGAGGGTGCTGGAATTTGGACTCCCACAGATCATATATGGATGACTTATCCTGAGTATAATATTGAGTATTATATTTAATTCAAGTAAAACTTATTTAACTGTAACAGGATTGGTAAACGTTATGATAGAGAATTAGTAAAACAATCGCCTTAAAGGGCCAGCCATAGGGCCAGTTATTCTGTTTTTACACCATAAGCTTGTTCAGTTTAAGTCACAGTAATCAAGCCTAAATGCGTATTGAACCCAATTCTCAATTTATTACTTTATTTATTAACTAATGGCGCAATTCGTTTTTCACACAGGGCCAATTGATGTTCAATGAAATGAATAACTGACTTTGGTGTTTACTGCGAAAAAACAATGAACAATCATTTTCATTGCATTTTTTTCAAGCTATTCCTACTAGCATTGCTTGCCTAGAACAGTAAATGTTCAATACATAAAGTAAATTCCCATTAATCTTGTGTCAATGGGACCAGATATGTGCTAGATTATAGAATTTTCTGGATAATAAAATGGTCATAGATAGTTTATAAAACACACTTGATTCCTGCTTAGGTCTTCTGTCAGACAAGGGTGCCTGGACCTGAGGGACTAGTGCTCTAGGTAAGAGGAACGAACAACAGATGTCAATGAGGTGTACTTCAAATTCACAAGTCTATGTAGGTTCTGCTTTATTTTAATATTCAGATTAAGGAATACTTAACAGATGAGCATGGTTAAAGAAGTCTGTGACGTAAATAGCTATCATTAGAGATTTTTATAAATATCACACATAAAAAGGTCTTAGACGCACTTTCACACCTTTATATTCTCTCAATACAAAGCAGCTCAGTGAAACCAAAGCAACATTAATTGGAACTGGTAAACATTCAGTGATTAACATAGAGACCATAAATGTTGATATTGAATGTCATAATGAAATGTCCTGTTCATACAGCCACAAAACAGAACAAAATGGTTACACAGCTTTTACTTCAAACTCTAAATTACATGTGGAAAAGTTACTAGAGTTTGGCAAAGTAATTTGGATGTCAACCTCCATTACTAACAATATTAAGAGTTGCCAAGTTACACAGGGAAGGAAAGAACACTCTTCAACCTCATTGTATTCATTAAAATCCCTGTTGATTATATATGTTAACACTCATTTAGTGCTAGGTTGCATTAGCTTACAAACTGTAGGCTCTATCTAAAAACCACATTTCTGATGTGATTTGTTTAATGTTTGCTTAGTAAGTGAGGAAATTACCAGGTTCTGAGACAAATGATGTCACCTAAAGAATTTATAGGGCTGTTTTTGGCTTGGAAGGGTTATATTCTGGTCTAAAGATCTTGGTTTTCCGTAAAGTTCCAAGGACTCCTACAATTGTTGTAAAGAAGAACATTCAGACAATTGTTTTCTTTTGCTTCCAGGAATGTTACAACATCACTAAGAAGTTATGGGTTAAAAATGGAACTCCTTGGATGTGATATGCATACAGTTCCACCTGATGACCTAAGACATGCCGAATTTTCCAGGCTGTTGTGTGCCTTGAATAATGCAGTTCTTATAAAAAGGGAACTAACTCCTGAACTCTAGTAAAAGTACAGTTTAGGCTGAGAAAAGCATTTCTCTGGGAGGTTCACATTATTAAACTAGGAATTAGAAAGTTAAGTCCTTCAGCCTAGCATTAATGGAATCTCACAGTGGCGGAAATATAACATATCTTCAGTTTTAATAGGTCCTCAAGAACATATATATAAATTTGTACCTAAGTGAAAAGAACCACAAGAGGACATCCCAAAAGAAAACACCAACAATGCTGCTATGTTTCTCTGCTTAGTCTTCTTCTTCAGGTCTTCCTTGATTTTATTGAATTTACCTATGTAAAAGAAAACTACAAATGATGCAGTACCATCGTGCTATGTAGAATCATATCATCATGAAAACCAACACATAAAAATAAATAAGAGATGCCGTTTAAGAGGATGTCACATCAGACAGGAGCCATCTTGACCAACTGGTAGCCTTCAAGTAGAGGCACCTACTGTGCTTTGCAGAGATGACCAGGAGATGGAAGTCATAGGAACCACGGGATCGGGTTTGTTTAGGCAAAGAGTCGTCACAATGACAGACACCCTCAGACAAAAGTCTATTGCCCCTAGTCTTTAGGTTCCTCTCACACTGAGACAGTGCCACAATAGCATGCAGTCTAAGATCTCAGAAGTTGTGGCCTCTAGGACAGTAGACTATGTATACTGCAGTAGACTGCGCATTATAATAGCACATTATGATTATTATAGTCTTCACTGTCATCCGTGTCATTTTATTCCCTTTATTGGCATCTTAATGCTCTACCCACATGTTTTAGTGCACTAACCAAAGCTATCCCTCACTCCTATAACACTGGAGGTATATTCCCCCAGCTGCTCTGTCTGACACCCCTGCAGTTATGTCCATGCTTTGTAGATAAAGGTAAGATTTAACATAACCAGTCATAGATTTATGGAAATAAGGCTGGGTGTATTATTGAACTGCTGATTTATTTCAAAGCATTTATTTTTACTGTATGTACAGTATATGTGTATAGAAGCAGGCATCTTTTTTGTATCCTATGTTGTATATGCTTTATCTTACTATCTTGAATTATGTTCCTGCTAGGACATAATTATTTCTCCTTTAATGGGACCTATTATTTGCAGACGAGGGGAGCATCAATGGCTGCAAAATTCTCCCCCTCATATGCAAATATTTATATGTCCCATTGGGAAGAACAATACCTTATGATCGAGGACAATGTTTTTTTGTCCTAGATCGTATGGTATGGAAGATTCATTGATGATATCATCCTGGTGTGGAACTCGACAGAAGAGGACTTTGTGAATTGCATGAAATACATGAATAAAATGGAATGAACCTTCAATTTACTTATACTATAGCAGTGAGTGACATTCCTTTCTTGGATGTCAAGCTTTCCAATAAAGGGAATAGGGTAGTCAGTAGCGACCACAGAAAATAGTAGGAATACTTTGCTAATGGCGTCCTCCTGTCACCCCAAACATTTTATCAATGGTATCCCCTACGGTGAGATGATAAGAATCCTCCGTAATTGCACAGAGGACTCCACATATAAAAAGGAACATGCAGCATTATATAGAAGACTCAAAGCAAGGGGATATAGTGAAAACTTGCTAAAACAGACTGTAGAAAAGGTGAACCGTTTGGATAGAAGAAAGCTAATATCCCAGGAAACAAGTAGGAATAATAAAATAATATAACAAGATAAAAAGCTGAGAGCGACAACTACTTATAGCAGACAGTTTACTGAGGTACGGAACATCATCACTAGGTATTTACCGATTCTGAATCAGGATGATCATTTTAGGCCCCTTTCACACTTGCGTTGTGAGGATCCGGCGTGCACTTCCGTCGCCGGAAATGCCCGCCGGATCCGTCACAGCGCAAGACACCTGAAAGCATTTGAAGACTGATCAGTCTTCAAAATGCTTTCAGTGTTACTATGGCAGCCAGGACGCTACTAAAGTCCTGGTTGCCATAGTAAGTAGTGGGGAGCCAGGGGATCAGATACTTACAGTCCGTGCGGCTCCCGGGGCGCTCCACAATGACGTCAGAGCGCCCCGCCTGCGTGGATCATGTGATCCATGCGATCATGTGATCCATGCTCATGGGGCGCTCTGACGTCATTGTGGAGCGCCCCGGGACTCGGGAGCCGCACGGACGGTAAGTATACTTCTCCCCTGCCTCCCCACTACACTTTACCATGGCAACCGGGACTTTAGCGTCACCATTCACAAAAGCTAAACGTCAGGTCCTGCGATGCGCCGAAGCGACATTTAGTTTAATGCCGGATCCGGATTAATGCACTTCAATGGGCATTAATTCCAGATCCGGCGTTACGGCATGTCTTCCGGATTTTTGGACGGAGACAAATCCGCAGCATGCTACGGTTTGGTCAATGTCCAAAAAACGTTCACATACTGAACGGAAGACATCCTGATGCATGCTGAATGGATTTCTTTCCATTCAGAATGCATTGTAATAATCCTGATCAGTTTCTTTCCGTCCTAGAGCCCCGAGGACGGAACTCTAGGACGGAAAGGAAAAACGCCAGTGTAAAAGAGCCCTAAGACAGATATTGGAATCAGGAATTTAAGAGCTCCAACTATATCGACAGTACTGTCTCCGAGTTTATTTCTGGAGAAATCAGGGTCTATAAGTAATACCTGGTTGAACGTTACTGGCTGCTACAGATACAGACATAATGTATGTAAAACCTGTTAATTTATTAAAATAAGCAAGAGTTTTAAATCTAGTGCTATAGGAGAAGAATTTAAAATTAAATCATATATAAACTGTAACACAAGTAATGTGATTTATTTAGCCACTTGCAGCAGCTGTGTGGTTGCACTTCAAACTGTTTGAAAACCGGAGTAAGGAAACACCTTTCAGATATCACAAATTTGAAGGTAGAGAACATTTCCATGTTGTCTCGACATCTTAGAGATGTACATGGAGATCTAAACAGACTGCTTTATAATAGGGAGTCTTTTTGGATCTTCTTATTGCATGCCAGGATTCCAAAGGGCATGAATAATAGACACATTCTCATCTTTGAATATTGATCTATATTCTGTATGACTGTATGTGATTGTTGATTCATTTTTCCTTTTGTAGAAGCTTGTTTTTGCAAGCAGTTTTGTATTTTATGATGTCACCAGACACACCCCCGATTCCGATTTGGTGATTATTCACACATAGTAATGCAGGAGTGTCTAAGGTGGGTGAAGGTTTTTTTTTTAAACCAGAAAATTTGGCTACACAGTATGGTCATTAATAAAACAGATTGTCGAAACGCGTAAAGATTTCTGATCAGCTCATGGAATTTTAAAGGATTATAATAAAGAGATTGGATTTTATCCCTAGTACATGTGCTGGATTTTTCCGTTTTTCAAGAAAGTGTCTCCCTGATCTGGGGTTACTTGCACGCCTATGGAGTGGAGCATATGAGCTGGAAATATTTTGCTATATGTTTTATCTTACTATATAGAATACATAGCCATGAGACCTCTCTCCAAAGACAAATAATATGACAGTTATTTATACATTTAATTTTGCAAATACAGCTTGGGGCCTTTTCATCAAAGGTTTGTCTTTCCTTAATATAAGGCAAACAAGACGCCTTCCGAAGTTATTCTCCTGGGCTTATTCATCAAAGTGTCTTCAAGCTCATACTGATGAATAACCTTCGAAGAATAACATAGGAAGGCCTTCTATTTATCTTAAGTAACAGAGAGTAGGGACATGATGAAAAGACTCATTTATGTGTGAATGAAACTGCTGCACTGTATAAATTATTATACGATTGCACTTTCTTGTGGATACATTCTTCATCATATGGTCTGCGGAAAGTCTGCTCATTCCTGTGTGTTCACACATTCATTTCAATGAGCGAAGGCTGTCATTATGAATTCATTACATACGTTTTTAAAGGGGTTCTCCACAAATTATTTAAAATGGCCGCCAGCAACCTTTCCGAGAATGTGAGCAGAACTAGATGCCACCACTGGCAAAGCTGCCTAGGGGGGTGAGAAGGCAGAGCCTTACTACACACTACACTCTGGCATTTGCATATCCTCTCAGGTTGCTCAGCCATGATGGCATATCATAGGCAGGATCGCATCATTACCATCTATTATAGAGCAGTGTAGTGAGGCCCAACCACAGTTTAACTCCTGGTGCTGCCTTTGCTCCACGTGATGTTACGTGTTGTCTTCCCTATTTGTATTTTGTTTGTTGTATTTCCCTGTCTTTTATATCTAGGCCTGAGGGAGACTCCTGTTCATCCTTCTGGTGGAGGAATAGGTTGTCTCAAGTCCTGTCACTATACCAGGGCCCTAAAGGGGGTGCGAGGGCTCTAGGTTCCTGTGTGTGAACTTTCCTACCATTGAGGTCAGTTCATACTGATAGTTAGTCAGGACATGCATTAGGGTTGTTCTAGGAGGTGACCTGCCCCTTACCCCAGGAAACTTCTGGTTTCAACTGTACATATCCAAAAATAAAAAAACAACTGGATCGCACATCCACATGCTATGGTTTGATCTAATAACTGCATCTCATCAAAATTAAACTCGCTTCTCAGCGCAATATTTAGTGTACTGCCCCCTATACTGTATGCTAAACATCAGGCATTAGTGTATATTTTGATCAAAAGGCATAATCCCACTCACCACGCCAAGGTTGCCTTTTACAGTGGGTACCTACTCTAAATTTGGCACGGCCACTGTCTCTGCAGCCAAACAGCACCCCTGCTGCTTGACAATGCCAAACCTAGCACTGGGCCCACCAACCCACAGCACAGCGACAATGGCCATCATGCAGAACCGTCGAACAGTTGTCAAAGCTCACCTATGCTCTTAGGAACTCCAACTGAAACCATGGTAGGTTTATTTAAACCCTTATACATTCTGTGAATTTATGTTTTAAACAGGAGAAGCATGTCACCCTTTTTGGCCCAATAGCAGTTGCTTTGCTGCCTCCTTAATAGGCATGCCACTGTGCCACAGCATACCTATGGTGGGAACCAGTCACTGAAGAAACAATTAATACTCGGAAACTTTAGATATAAGGATTAAATTGTGAATGTATCTGCATAGTATAATACAAGCTACGACAAAATGTATAATGTATGTTGAAGTGAATTATTTCTGTAGACAAGACTCTTCTCATTTTTAGGTTTCTGTCACGGATTCTGTTGCAGCTATATGCTCTGTGCAGCTATATTCTTGCCTCATAACTGCTGATCTCTAAAATGCAATTAAGTTTAAAATATTAATTAAACCCAAACGATACCACACAGTATAACACTGAAAAATGCTCTCAAAGTATGATTAAAGAACCATACAGTGCCACAGTTTTCATTAGTGGTTGCCTTTACTCATCCTGAAATGTATAGTAATGTATCTATATATAGTTATTGATTTGTCAGTTCATCTCTTAAGTAGTTGCTTTTTTCTTCTTCAAAGCAATCACTTCTATTGCACCAGAAACACTGTCTTAAAGGGGTTTTATGAATTTTTTAAGAGCCGACTGCAGGGACATTTTTAGAATAATAAGATAATCTTAAACTCACCTTCCTTTTTGTTCCAGCGCTGCCGCTCAGTCCCATCCACCAGGTTGCAGCAGTTACAAATTTTGGCTGTGGCAGGAAGTCCTGTACGGGATATCGCATGTGACTGCTGCATCACTGGCCTCAGTGGTCTCGTGCCGTCCACCACTAAGGCCATTGACTGGCTAAAGCTGTCACATGCGGTATATGGGATGTCACTGCTGCACCCAAAACAATATGTCGGTGCTACAGCTTAGCAAAGGGGGGCCAAGTGGCGGTGCTAGATCCAAGGGGGCTAATATTTAATATTTTAACAATATCCTGCAGTTGGCACATTACATAATTTAACTTGGAACAACCCTTTAAGGAAATAGATGGAATTCACAGGTCTCTATATGAAAAGTTAAAAAGCTCCCTCTAAAAAAACTGTAGTTATAACAATTTATAGCCCTTGCTAAAATAAATTACCTTGCTAAATGATTCAACTATAAACGTCCACAAAAATAACGACACACCAGCAGGTAAAGATGAAGAAAGTGTGACCTTTGTGTCAAAGGAGCCTTTCCAGTTTTTTTTTTACAAGTTGGCCTTTGTACAGTATAGTACTACTATATTATACTTGTGTAATAGTTGGATGAAATCTCATGATTAGGACATGCATAGGAAAGGAATATGTTACACATTTCACTGAACAAGAAGAAAAGTACCTGCTAGACCGATGTGGCCAGCAGACAAAGCTTTTACCTTCAACGAACTGGTATTGTCACTAGGACAGGTCAATACCGCTGTTGCAGTGGAAAAATATTTACAGGGATGAAAGAATACATTGTTTCTTGATGAATAATTAATAGAGGAAAGTCATGAATAATATATAATAAAAGTGCCCCCTTTGGGGGAGTTAGACTCATTGTTTCTGATGTAGTTGGCTGGCATTAGTAATATTTCGACTTGCATCATCTAAGTGCAATTAGGATCAACACATTAGCACTTTGGTGTGCAAGAGTCATGTCACTAGGTCTGGTGTAAGGCTCATTACATTTTAATGCATCATGCTTTAGCAGAAGTGGTCACAAATGATTTATAAGGTTTATGTAATGTGTTTGGTGGGAATAGCTCGCATATAAAGAATGCTCCCTAGTGACAAAATACTTGTCCTTAGGCTTTCCCCTTTCTTCCCTCAACAAGAGCCAACTACACTAAGTTCTCAGAGCAATGTAATATAGCCAAAATCATTGAGTCAAACCACAGCAAATCATCACAGTGACTAAAAGAGGCTTTTTTAACTACTGCTTTTATTGCTGAATTTCCTGGCAGAAGTGACTAAATGTGGATATAAAACGTAGTGCAGTTATCTCACTGCTAAATATAAGGCTATGATCTCATCCAGCAAGAGTGTGTTACCATTTAACAACTTGGGAATTTTCGTCTCGGGCCTTATCTTCTGTTGAAACATTGCCACCACCTTCATGGATGCAAGTAATATCAATGAAGTTATGTTTTACTATGCTTTAATAAGCTTTTATTGAATATTTGCTGTGTAATGAAAATTATATTCATCAATTAGGAAAAGTCTTAATAGGATTCTAAAGCTTAAGTAAAAGGGGTAGTGCAGTTGGGAATAATTCATTTTAAAACACTCTAAGTAGAATTAAAGAATGAAAGAAGAGACACTCGACATCACCAATCTTGTTCCACTATGTACCATTCTGCTTAGCAGGTCCAGTTAGTCTCTGCACCCTGGTCTTCTCTACACACACAGGAAATGCCTTGAGATTGTTGCTCAGCCAAAATTCTGGCTGAAGGTTATCACTGTGGCCAGTGATTTGATGAGTTAGTATCTCTCTATGTCCTGCATGTCATATAGTGCATGTTAAGTAGACAGAGACCAGCAGGGTACTGCGCAAGTGTTGGAACGGGAACAGCAAGGGACCGTTGAGGGCGATTATCCCTTCTGAGTCCTCTCTAACAAATCCCCCTGCCCTGACTACTCTGTTAAGTAAATCAGCTCTAGTAGTGCTGCAACTTTAGGATTCCTCTACTCCATGTAACTAAGACAAAATATATAGATCCCAAGTATATGCTAGCAAGCTGAACTGGCAGCAGAAACCCACACTGTACAAGATAGTGGGGTCTGTGGGTCACTTATCTTCAACTTGGTACCATGCACCTCCCAATGGTGGAAGCAGGAAGTACTCTTGAGTCCTTCATTTTGCTTCTATATTGTTAAAAGGGGTGGTGGTATCAAGTCTATGTCATTGATGTGTTTTTCCTCTATAGAAGATGCATCCAGGAACCTTATCTATAGGATCCATCAAGTCAAGCTGTCAAAATGGTACCATATGGTTTACATCTATAATAGAATAATGTTGTCGTATATATACATTTTTTTAAATGAGTAGAGAATGTGAGCATTTTTTGATTGATTTTCTCATAAAATGGATTTATCTGTATGTAAAGCTTGGGTTACTAAGGGAGATAAAACAACACATTGGAAGCTTACCTCGGGTAAAGCCTGTAAGAACTTGGTTGGGTCCTTCCTATCATGAATTATGCCAGTTTCCGAATTCATCTTTTATATGCTACAAACCAAGACACGGGTGACATTGTCATTGCCCGTGTTTTCTTAATGTTGTTATGCACAGTCATTTTATTCTCATCTGCAGAACTAATTTTACTCTCCTAATAACATCAGTGTCTGAAATTAGCTAAGATTTTCCCTTAGTAAAATGAAATCATCGCAGGTGAAATGAAAAAATATAATGAAGTGCCAGAGGCTATATTTGTTCATCTCAGTTGCATTTCAACTTTCATGTAAAGTGGCTATTAATCACTATGTGGTGATCCACACTCTCTGCTATATATGATGCTCTTAGCTATACTTAGTCACGGAGTAAGGCTTAAGCAAACTTCCAACAAACTGGGAAACTGTGTACACAGTTGTATACAACTCTGTACAATGCCAGCAACCTCTTTCCTGTACTGCACCTGCGCTGGATACTGAAGCACACAGCGCAAGAGATGATAATGCTTTCACTGTCTGGCCTTGTCAATCCATTGCTCCTAGATGCTAATTCGCATTTATAAAAACTTTATTTTTCTCAGCAATGGAGGCACATATGAACACGGGATCAACACAGCTCGTGCAACTTTTGACGGCCAAACGGACCCCATTGAAATCAATAAGATAATTTTTAACGGCCACTTAGGAGTGCACTAGTCTAACAGCCGTTAAAAATGGGTACACTAGGACAATGTAGTCTTTTAGGCAGTCGCTCCTCTTTTCATTTAAAAGGATCCTATAAGTTTGAAAAGTTTAGTCTTTAGGGCTCGGTCTATTTTTTAAGGTTAAGGTTTTTTTGTGTTAACTACAGTTAACTACAGTTGTGTTTAAAATTATTCAACCCCCAATGCTGTAAAGGGTTTTAAGGAATATAGTGTACATTTGTAATTGTGTTCAGAATGAAATCTTACAAGGACTTCTTAAAGAACCAAATGCAACTAAAATGACATCAATTGTTTTTGTAATACAGTATTAAATGTTTTTTTTTGTGATTTCTTCATTAACACAATTATTCAACCCCTTAAAGACTACCACTCTTAAGAACAGAGGTTCATTCAAGTGTTTTCGATCAGGTATTGAAAACACCTGTGGATGTCAAGGAGCAGCAATCAAGCATAATAAGCACCAATTAGGCAGATTTAAAATGACTGTGATACTCAGCTCCTTCTAGACATTTACTGGTGTGTTTACAAACATGGTGAAGTCAAGAGAATGGTCCAGGAAGACAAGAGAAGAGGTGATTTCTCTTCACAGGAAGGGCAATGGCTATAAGAAGATTGAAACGCTACCTGGTCGTGGCAGAAAGAAGATGCTGACTTTGACTGCTGTGCGCTACCTGAAGCGCAAAGTGGAGAAAAGTCCCCGTGTGACTGCTGAGGAACTGAAAAAAGATTTGTCAGATGCGGGTACTGAAGTTTCAGCTCAGACAATAAGGTGCACACAGCGTAATGAAGGCCTTCATGCCAGAACTCACAGGCGCACCCCCTTGCTGTCTCCAAAGAATAAGAAGAGTCGACTGCAGTATGCCAAAAGTCATGTGGACAAACCACAAAAGTTTTGGGATAGTGTTCTGTGGACTGATGAAACAAAATTAGAACTGTTTAGGCCCATGGGTCAACGCTATGTTTGGAGGAGGAAGAACAAGGCCTATGAAGAAAAGAACACCTTGCCTACTGTGAAGCATGGCGGGGGGTCAATCATGCTTTGGGGCTGTTTTGCTTCTACAGGTACAGGGAAGCTTCAGCGTGTGCAAGGTACCATGAATTCTCTTCAGTACCAGGAGATATTGGATGAAAATGTGATGCAGTCCGTCACAAACCTGAGGCTTGGGAGACGTTGGACCTTTCAACAGGACAATGATCCCAAGCATACCTCCAAGTCCACTAGAGCATGGTTGCAGATTAAAGCCTGGAACATTTTGAAGTGGCCATCGCAGTCACCAGACTTAAATCCGATTGAGAACCTCTGGTGGGACTTAAAGAAAGCAGTTGCAGCGCGCAGGCCTAAGAATGTGACTGAACTGGAGGCTTTTGCCAATGAAGAATGGGCGAAGATACCTGTAGATCGCTGCAAGACACTTGTGTCAAGCTATGCTTCACGTTTAAAAGCTGTTATAACTGGAAAAGGATGTTGTACTAAGTACTAAGATTGAATGTCACTTGGGGGTTAATTAAAACTGATAATGATGTTAGCACAGAAATTTGTGGTTATTTCATTATAAATGTTATGTTATATTTGTCTGACTTACAAGTGCCTCTTTGATTTAATTGTAAACAAGATGACTGAAATGATCAAAATCAACGTCAAACTGGCCAAAACACTCAAAAGTGGGGGTTGAATAATTTTGAACACAACTGTACCTTCCCACTTGATGTAATAGTACAATGCAGAGTAGAAATGTGTTAAACAGCTGTAGTTTACTAATATAAATGAACCTTACACTGAGCAGTTTCAGTTCTGCTCATTGTTTGGCTTTGCAATAAGCTTGCTGGGGTTTTTGTTCCACAAAACTTATTCCCGTGAAGCTTTGGCAATTTAAAACTCATTGAAATAGTAGTCTGACCCAGGGCCTGGTTATGCAGAAAAGCATAAAAATTAAATGGGAATCAGCAATTACACCCACATCATCCAGAAAGGCATTGCATATTTTAGCAATTTGCCATCAGTTTTAAATACTGTTAATCTGATTAGAAAGGTGCCTCTTTTATACCCACACCATAATCCGATTTTCCATGCATGGTTATTATATATAATAAAAAATTGCAATATCTAGTTGTTCTATTGTTTAAATCTCTTTAGTTGCTATCTCCTGGCTGACCATGTAGGTATGAAGAGATGTAGGCAGCATGCTGGGTGGTGTAGTTCCCAATCCAACTGTACCAACTCCGAGTCTTGCACATGTGTCCTTTTAGATAGGACTTTGCATGGTTGCAGCATCAATTGCACCACCCAACATGCTCCCCCAGTCTCCCCAAACACTTTTTGAGATTGGGGTGGGAAACAGCAATAATTGGATCACTTTTATCTGTTTCATCTAAATAGAATTTTACTGATACAGTAAATTATTTCTAACATGTCCTCTTTGGTGTTCTAAATGAGATCATGCTACAGTTGGGGGTGAAAGGCTTTTTATTTGATTTTGTTAAAAATAAACTTCACTATTATTTAAGTCAAATAAGATTAGAGTTAAAGTTATTGCTTGTCCTGTCACTTTATCTGCCAAAGTTCCATTTACATTTCCCAAAAGAAAAGCCTTCCTTATCTCCCCTTACTTTCCATTTTCTTCCATCCTCATTGCAATGGAATGCTTGCTAAACAGGAAATCATGGGACGTGAAGATTTGTTGTATTCTCCACCACTCCTAAGACATCAGGATATTGCACTGGATATAAACAAAATATTTTAATCCCACTAAGCTCTTTCCAGTCAATAGGGTGGAAGTAAACATGCATGAATACAGTTTTCCTTTTAGTCTAAGTGCATTTATTGACTAGCTGACAGTTCAGAAGGCATTACACCTATGGCTTGACCTAGCATTGATTTCCCCTAATGTGACAGCATCAAATACCATATGAAAATTAAATGAATTCAAATTTCATTTTTATAATAGAATACTGACATATATAAATTTATATTTAAATTCAAAATAATTATATCATGACCTGGACCTTAGAGTGTATCTAACTCTGCATGATGATACTAATATTACATTCGATTTTTTCTTTTCATATGAAGCCATTCTCTGTTTTACACATATATAGTGTTGGATGAATAGATCTTTCTCAAGAATTCTGTATGATTTAAGTTCTGTATTCTTATGGCAATAGTTTGATCAGACAGTACTGGTTGAGATGTAACCAGTGATGCATTTCCTGTATGAAACTGCATCTGAGTATGAGAATGAGTAAGGATATCTACTAAAATCAAATTAAAGATGCTCACCAGGATTAGAAACAGAGCTATTTGCTACAATCAGTAGGGATTTCTCTGCTGTTTAGTTTTCTGTCTATTAGCTTGTTCCTGATTGGTTTGGCTCTCTTTAAATGTTCCTGGCTTCTGCAATGGGCTGCTGGTTATAGCGTAAGCTCTATATTTTTGAATCAAGTGTAATTTTTCTAGTTTAGTTTGCCTCTTGTCAGGGTAGTTTTGTTCCTGTAGTTATTATAATCCAGTCCTTGTTTCTGAGTCATGTAGTTCATGTTTAATTTTCTCCCAATTTGAATCTATGTTGTCTTGATTACAGTTCAGCTCTGCTCAGTCTCTTATGTCTGTGTCCTAGAGCCATTCTGCAATTGTGTTAGGGTCATTATTATAGATTAGTGTTTGCAATAAGGATATCATTAGGGACAGTAAGGATGTTTGGTGTTGTGCCTGTGTTCACGGATAGATACAGGAAAAGATTCATAGACAGGGTCAGTTGTCTCTGGATATCATCAACTGTTGGCTGTATTACTTGTCATCACCATTATCTATTTGGGTCTTTACCCATTGCCATCACATGTTCCTGTCATCTATTAGTGAGTTACAATTTTCTCACATTTTTGTTACTTGCCAGTGTTGAAACATGTTTTGCATTAGTAGTCATGTGATTACTGGAAGTCAGTTAGAATTTACAATTCATTTTTGTCATATACTGTGTCTGATGTCGCAGTTTTGTGAATTAGGATGAATTGCAATACAAGGTACAGCCCGTGACCAAGGGTGTACTTGTTTTTGCAAAAAAAACAAGCATTTAAAAAAAATCTCACCCTTTTTAACCCCCTTTCAGACATGCACTATATATATATATATATAATATATATATATATTATAGCTTGAAGTGAGTTCCTGCATCACAGGAGCTTGCTTGATATGTCAGCCTTTTACTGACAACCAGGGCTCTACTTTAACTGATGGCATTGGTGAAAGCTCAGATGGTGGTAGATTAACCTCTTAGATTTTGCAGTCAATGCTAACTTTGGCATCTAAGGGATTTACAGAGGGAGGGGGCTCGCTCTCTCAACCCTTCTCTCTCCACAATGCAATCCTGGCTGTGTCTCATAGACAACTGTCAGGGTGAAACAGCATTGCATGCATTTTCCTGCATACAACCAGTGATCAGAACCTCAAAAATGTAAGTCCCCAATTAGAACAAAAAAAAAAGTAAAATAAAAACAACAAAATGTTTTATAAAAATAAAAGTTGATGTATTTTTTTATCCTATTTCCTGAAAAGTGAAATAAACAGTGATCAAAAAGTCGTGTGCACCCCAAATAGTACCAAAGATAATGACAATTTATCCAGCAAAAAATAAACCAAAGCTCCATCGAAAAAAAAACAAAGTATGCTTTTCAGAAAATAGATGTACTGTAACTGACAGGCTGTTTAAAAGCAACATGGTACCTGTAAACCAATCCATTGAAATATGTGCTGCAAAAGTCAAAAGGTGGTCTTTCCCTTTTGAACCCTGAAACATACCCAAACACCTGTTTACATCCACACTTATGGTATTCCTGTACCTAGTAAAACCTGTCTAACAATTTAAGGCTGTGTTGTATCTCAGATGGCACAAGCTGGTCACAGTATATTGGGGATTGAAATGCCATATCTGTAGGAATCTTGCAATTTTTATTTTGCACGGTCAGCAGCCCACTAATTTCTGCAAAATATCTGTGGTGTCAAAATGCTCACTCCACCCCTTGATAAATAACTCGAGGGTGTAGTTTCCAAAATGGGGTCACTTATTGGGGTTTTTCACTGTATGGGTAACTTAGGGGCTCTGCAAATGTGATGTAGCACCTAAAAACTATTCCAGCAAACTCCCCATCCCAAAAGCCAAATGGCACTCCATCCCTTCTGAGCTCTGCTTTATGCTCATATCGAAGCTTACATGCACATTTATGGCATTTCCAGACCCTGTATAACCTGCCTATAATTTCAAGTAGTGTAGTGTCAGTCTCAGATGGCACCTGATGGGCACAAAATATTGGACACTGAAATGCCATATCTAGGGAAAAATTGCAGTTTTCAATTTGCCCAGTCCGCTGTACATTAATTTTGAAAAATACCTGTTGTGTGAAAATGCCCAATACCTTGAGAGGCAGTATAGAGGTATTTTCCTATAAAGTCTCCACTTCATGGAGAAAAATACATTTTTGCATGGAGGCATCTTCCTGTAGCACATGGAGTACCTATGGATCCATAATGGATCTCATAATGGAGGTAATCTCGCTTCTAAAAGGTTGAATGCTAATAATACAAACATTGGGCATCACGGGGGCTCAGTGATTAGCACTGGTGTCTTGCAGCACTGAGGTCCTAGGTTTGAATTCGACCAAGGACAACACCTGCATGGAGTGTTAGTGTTCTCCCTGTATTTGTGTTGGTTTCCTCCCACACTTCAAAGACATATTGATAAGGATCTTATATTGCGAGCTCCACTAGGGACAGAAAGTGGTGATAATGTTTGTAAAAGCTGTGAAATATGTCACTGCTATATCAGTGAGTAAAATAAATTAGATATACTAACATACAGGCTGATTATGCTACTCAGGGTCCCTTGGGCAATAATAGTTGTTACCTTTTTCTAAAAGACCAACATAACTAAAGAATTGATACCAGAATATGAGTTACTCGCTATTTCCTGGTCCAGCACCTCTTTTTCCTGGGCACCGCCAGCCTTTGGACACTGGGTTATCTGTTTTTCTACCTTCTGCATCATTCCAGCATTTGGCAGTAACTTTAGGTTCTCCCATTTCCAATTTCCTTAATTTCAGTTCCTATGCTCCTGGTTCTGGTTGTTGGCAATGCTGTATCATTACATCATCATGAGTGCTATTTAGGGTCCTTTCACACTGGCGTTTTTGTTTTCCGGCATAGAGATCCGTCGTCGGGTCTCTATGCCGGAAAAATCCTGATCAGGATCATCCCCATGCATTCTGAATGGAGAGAAATCCGTTCAGGATGCATCAGGATGTCTTCAGTTCAAGACCGGAACGTTTTTTGGATGCAGCAAATACCGCAGCATGCTGCGCTTTTTGTTCCGTCCAAAAATCCGGAAGACTTGGCGCAAGGCCGGATCCGGAATTAATGCCCATTGAAAGGCATTAATCCGGATCCGGCCTTAAGCTAAACGTCGTTTCGGCGCATCGCCAGGTCCGACGTTTAGCTTTTTCTCCATGGTTACCATGGCAGCCAGGACACTAAAGTCCTGGTTGCCATGGTAAAATGTAGTGGGGAGCGGGGGAGCAGTATACTTACCATCCGTGCGGCTCCCGGGGTGCTCCAGAGTGACGTCAGGGCGCCCTACACGCATGGATCACGTGATCGCATGGATCACGTGATCCATGCGCATGGGTCGCTCTGACATCATTCTGGAGCGCCCCGGGAGCCGCACGGACTGTAAGTATACCACTCCCCCACTCCCCACTACTACTATGGCAACCAGGACTTTAATAGCGTCCTGGCTGCCATAGTAACCTGAAAGCATTTCAAAAACTGATCAGGATCCTGATCAGTCTTCTAATGCTTCAGACGACTTGCGTTCTGACGGATCCGGCGGGACGGAAGTGCCTGCCGGATCCTCAGAACGCGAGTGTGAAAGGACCCTTAAACGGGATCCCAGCAGATTGACACTGCCAGGTGATTATAGTACCAGCCTCTCCAGGCTCTTTGTTTGTATTTTCACTTGAGATCTTAAGCTCAGCTTATCTCTGACCCTTTCCTTTGTCCGATCCCTGGTTTTATTGATCGGTTATTGCTGTCCTTTCTGGATTCTGACTATTGCTGGACTTTTACTATGACCTTAGTTCACCGTCTTTTGACTGCTCCTTTATTTTGACCTCAACTAGTACGAGTATGCTTTCTTTTCTGCACCCTGCTGACAATCCAATACTGGGGTCTCTCTCCAGTGAAATCCAGATCCCTGTATAATGCACTTTGGGTTTCTGGGATTCTGGGATTGAGTTTCTGGGATTGGTTTTTGGGATTCTGCACTTTGGGTTAGTCTGTACCAATCTGACTATAGTTTTGGCTAGACTTTACATTTGGCTCTGTCACGAACTCGCCCCGAGCTCCCAGACCGCAGTACCTGATCAGACCGGGATCAGATGCCAGCAATCAATCGGGACAAGTTCTGACACTACACACTATCCAATTTGATCACCCTGCTCTTACAATCCACCAGATTGTACAGGAGATCAAATTGTGACCGGTTCCTTTTTAGAAATGAAGGAACTTTACAGGGGCCTAGGCTTGGAAGAACTCCTCTCCCACCTACCGGCCCACACACTCATTCACACAGCAAACCCCCACCAATCCGATCTAACCAACCCGATCTGCCAGATCAGGCTTGGTGGGACTTGGCGGACACAGAATCCCTCCTGCCACACACACAGGGCCTTCAAGGGAAACCTACAACCCGGACGCAGACCTCTCCTCTAAGAGGCTGCTGTCCTCACCTTGTCCGTGGGATCAATTACCCCACACACCTCGGTCTATTATATACCTGGTACTGAGACCGCACACAGAGTCTCAGCACGTACACAGAGGATACCCCACTATCCACACTTCACACAGAAGCTATGGTCACAGACTTACAATCAGACATCCACAGTCACCTTCAGAGAAAGATTGGCATTTAAAGCAAACAGGTAGCTGAAAATTAGGAACTCTAATTGCCTCAAAAATATTGCCCGTGCTGGGTTAAGAAAAGGTTTTAATAAACATAAAGATATTACTAAAAAACAGAAGCATACAGATATATACAGAGAACAGTTTTAAAATAAAAGGGATAAATGAAGACTGACGCTTACGTTACTCACACAGAGACTGCAGCTATCAGGTCCTGAGGCAAGACAGAAACACGGATCCTCATTCAATCAGATTGACCTCAAAATGGGGAACACAGTACAATCTGCTCTGTCCAATTTATGAGGACTGGTCCAGGCAGTCTGTAAGCCGACCTGTAAGGCGGGACACAGGGGTGGGCTGTGAGGTTTATGACCTGTCAGTCCCACTGAAATCTGGTCTGAAATTGATTTCTGCCCATAACTCGGCACAGGAGAACGCCCGCCCGATGATTGTGGGCTCATTTTTCAGCTCTCAGGGTTGGGGTCACAGAGGTACCAAACACGGGGTGTCCACGTGGCCCCAATCAGGAGAACCGATTTCCTGAGCCAGGGTTATCACAAGTGGGTGGTTCTTGATATGAGCCTAACCGACATTCCTTGACTGTTACAATGGCATAGGTCAACAACCTCTATTGAGCGGTATATTCGAGTTATGACCAGAATATGATTTTTGGATTCTTCTGGTGACAGGGAGAGCTGCTCGCCCCCTCCCTCCGGGATGCACTCAGCTTGCTCCTATCATAAAGTAATAAACCTCTTTCAAGTGGTTCACTACCTGAGTCTGTTTATATAAAGGGTCCTGGAGGCCACCGACCGTTGTCACCTCTAGGTCAGAGGCCAGGAACTAAGGAGTTTATGGCTGTGGCCTGGTTTTGAATGTAGGGAGAGACCTTATAGGCCTGGGGTTGACATGAGGTAAATTCAGAAAACATGGCTGCCATGGAAAACCATAATCCATATCCCTCATACCTCACACCTCCCCTTTTAGAAGGTGCCCGGGAGGATGACTCACAGGTCATTCTCCATGGCACCTGTCACTGTGGGTTCAGCAGCCCGGGACAGTCCATCCGCATTCCCATGGTCACTCCCCTTCTTGTGCTGGATGGTGAAATCGTACTGCTGCAGAGCCAGACTCCATCGCAGCAGTTTTCCATTGTCACCGGCTACACGGTTCAGCCAGCTCAAGGGGTTATGGTCTGTGATCACCGTAAAGTTGCGCCCATAGAGGTATGGCTCTAGTTTCTTAAGAGCCCAAACTATGGCAAGACACTCCTTCTCGATGGTGGCATATGCCACCTCCCGGAGCAGCAACTTTCGGCTAAGGTACAGAACCGGGTGCTCCTCCCCAGCCAGGTCCACCTGGCTGAGGACAGCTCCTAGGCCATAGGTAGAGGCATCCGTTTGTACCACAAACCTGCGGGTGAAGTCAGGGGCCTGAAGAACAGGAGAGTGGGAGAGAGCGTGTTTCAAGGCCTTGAAAGACGTCTCACAGTCAGGGGTCCATGTGACCATTTTGGGGAGTTTTTTCTTAGTGAGGTCTGTCAGGGGTTTTGCCAAGGCACTGTAATTCGGCACAAATTTCCGGTAATACCCGTAAGTACCCAGAAAAGACATTATTTGCTTCTTGGTCTGCGGGGTGGGCCAGGTAGTAATAGCTTCCACCTTGCCAGTCTCAGGTTTAATGGTGCCTCCACCGACCAGGTGTCCCAGGTAGTGGACTTCAGTCATGCCCACCTGGCACTTTTCAGGTTTGATAGTCAGCCCTGCGAGCGGATTTTCTCGAGGACCTGTGACAGGTGGGTGAGATGCTCCTCCCACGTGTTGCTGAAGATAGCGATGTCATCGAGATAAGCCACCGCGCAATGTTCCAACCCTCCCAGCAAGTCATTCACCACTCGCTGAAAGGTGGCTGGGGCATTTTTCATGCCAAAGGGCATCACTAAAAACTCAAAAAGCCCAAAGGGAGTGATGAAGGCCGACCTTTCACGAGCTTCCGGGGTCAGGGGTATCTGCCAGTATCCTCTACTCAGATCCATGACTGTTATGAACTGGGCTGCTGCCAGTTTGTCTAACAGTTCATCGATCCTGGGCATGGGATAGGCATCAAAGACCGTCACAGCATTTAGCTTCCGATAATCCACACAGAACCGGGTTGTCCGGTCCTTTTTGGGACAAGGACGACAGGAGCAGCCCAGGCACTGTGGGATTTTCGGATTATCTTTAAGTCTAGCATCTCCCCCACCTCTCGCTTCATATTCTCTAGAACCTCCAGGGTAACCCGGTAGGCCGACTGCCGGATCGGACGGTGACTGCCGGTATCTACCTGGTGCTCTGCCAAGTGGGTCCTACCTGGTTTCCCGGTAAAAGATCCTGCTGCCCAGAAAGGACTGCTGCAAGTTTACTTTGTTGCTCCCCGTGAGCTGCGGGTTAATTTGTAATGCTTGCATAGATCTACAGTCCTTGCTGACTGCCAGCAGATCAACCAGGAGGTCCTCTTCTCCATTCTCAGGTAGGCTACACACTGGCAGGGCCCATGTAGCCCTGTCCTGGTGGGCTTTAAGCATATTGACATGAAAGGTCCTCTCTCTCTTTCCCCCATCATCCAAGGCTACTACATAGGTCACTTCATTAACCCTTTTTGTAACGGTATATGGCCCTTCCCAGGCTGCCTGGAGTTTATTCTGGAGCATGGGTACCAGGGCCCACACCTTCTGCCCAATTTCATAAGCTCTCTGTCGGGCATGCCGGTCATACCATCTTTTCTGGTTGGCCTGGGCCTTGGTAAGATTCTCCCGGACCTGACCAACCAGAGTCTCCATTTTCTCACGGAGGTTTAACACATAATCCACCACGGAGATCCCGGCCCCCAGTCTCTCCCTCCCAGGCCTCACGAATGAGATCCAGGGGTCCACGGACCCGTCTCCCATACAGAAGCTCAAAGGGGAGAAGCCTGTGGATGCCTGGGGTACCTCCCGGTATGCGAACAACAGGTAAGGGAGATAGCGTTCCCAGTCCCGGCCTTGGGTCTCCACAAACATCTTAAGCATCTGCTTTAGGGTGCCGTTAAAGCGTTCACAGAGGCCATTTGTTTGCGGATGGTAGGGGCTGGCAACGATATGCTCCACCTGCATTTTCTTGCACAAGCACTGCATCAAGTTGGACATGAATTGTCCACCATGATCAGTGAGCATCTCCTGTGGGAAACCTACACGAGAAAATATACCTAACAGAGCATCTGCCACTTTGTCTGCACGAATGGAAGACAAAGCAGCAGCCTCTGGGTATCGGGTGGCATAATCTACCACAGTGAGTATAAACCGTTTGCCAGAAGAGCTGGGAATGGCCAAGGGTCCGATGATATCCACTGCCACCCTCTGGAAGGGCTCATCGATGATGGGCAGAGGGATCAGCGGAGCCTTACTTACATCCCCACATTTTCCGACTCGTTGGCAAGTAACACAGGAACGACAGTAGTTGGCAATGTCCGTTCCCATGTTAGGCCAATAGAACCGGTAGGCCAGCCTGGCCTTGGTTTTCTGTACTCCCAAATGCCCAGACCAGGGGACTTCATGAGCTACTCTGAGTAGCTGAGCCCGGTACTTTTGGGGTACAATCAACACCCTCTCAGTAACCTGTGATTGGCTGGGGTCAGGGAAACTGTCTCTCTATATAACTTCCCTGTTCCCAGTAAACCTTTACTTTGTCAGACTCTCCAGGGGCCTGGCTGCAGAGGCCCTTAGATCTTCCAAAGTGGCATCTGTAGACAGGGCCTCCTCGAACTCCAAGTTCGCGGCAGGTGCCTGCTGCACCGCCCAGGTAATTTCAGGGAAAGGATGTGGGAAAGCTGTGTCACCCAGATGCTCCCCTGTGCAATCAAGTCCCCCGCATCCTCCTCAGCAGCATTCTGGGCACTCTGCTGTCGAGTCACAACTGCTATGGAGAGTGCGGGGTGCCCTCGTCACGGGAACCTCTTAATGCAAATACATCACACTCATTATTCATATGGGAAGCCGGTGGGGGACAGACAGGTGTCTGCCCGGCGTTCCCCTCTGTGGAAAAAACATGATTAGGCAAGACACAATGTTTTACTCCCAGTCCTTGCCCAAAGTCCTCTTCTAAGGGTCCCTGGTTCACAGGCAGGGGGCGAGACAGGGTCGGAGGGGTAGAAGCAGGTTCATACTGGGAAGTCATGCGGCCCAAGTCAGTGCCCAGCAGCACGTTAGTCGGAATGGAGTCTGACAACCCCACTTCTCTCAGGCCGCACCCTGCACCCCAGTCTAGGTACACACGAGCCATGGGGACAGTAGGGCTAACTCCCCAATCCCTTTCACAGTTATGGTCTTTCCGGGAAGGATGTCTTGGGGGTCCACCAGCTCGGGACGCACGAGGGTCAGCTGTGCGCCGGTATCCCGCAGACCAACGGTAACCTTTTCTCCGATTTTAACAGGTTGCAGGTTATCAGCATTGGAACTTGGCTGTGTGGCCACGCAGTACACACCAGAGGGTTTTCCGGCGGCCCGGATTTCTTCTTGTCTGGGCAGGTGAGGCTGATATGGCCGGTCTTGTTGCACACATAGCAGCGCCGGACATCTGCGGTTGCGGGTTTCCCTCCAGAGTGGTGGGTGTTTGCCCCAGCGGGCATTCGGTTGGCAACAAAAGGGGGAGGAATGCTGGGCTTGGGGCTCTTCCAGCTAGGACTCGGTTTGCGGTGGTCGGGCACCCTGCTGGTCACATATAGGTCAGCAAGCTCTGCAGTTTCTTCTGCTGTTTTGGGCAGTCGCGTTAGGACAAATTGCTTGACTTCAGGGGGCATATGTGAAGTAGCTGGTCCTGGATGGTGAGGTCAGCAAGACCCTCGAAGGTATTAATGTCCAGACCCTTGATCCACTGGTTAAAGGCATATCTCAGGCTACCCAGGACATCGGTATAGCTGTCAGTGGGGCCACGCTGCAGAGTCCTGAACCGTTTTCGGTACATGTCAGGGGTGAGGTTGTAGCTTTTGATGATGGCCGCCTTGATTTTAGCATAGTCCCCATCACAGTCCATAGGCAGGTCAGCAAAAACATCCAGTGCCTTCCCTCTCAGGCCTGGAGTGAGATATTTTGCCCACTGGGTTTCGGGGAGCTGATACTGGCGACACATCTTTTCAAAGCTCCTGAAGAATCCATCAACCCCTGACCTCTCGTCCATCACAGGGAACTTGTCAAAAGACGGCATTGGTTGACGTACCTCTCTGGTGTCTGTGGGGACAGGTGATGCAAGACCCGGTCGAGCCGTGCCAATTCCAGCGTCAGCTGGCGCTCTGCGGCTTCCCTCTCAGCTTGGCGCTCTGCGGCTTCCCTCTCAGCTTGGCGCTCAGCTTGGCGCTCAGCGGCCCTCTGGTACTCAGGATGAGTTGAAAACGAATGTTGGCATCAGAGTCCCCTAGGAAGGCCAGCGCAGCCTGTAGGGATGAGGGCAGTCCTTCTGAGGTGGTACTCTGCTCAGAGATCTCACCAGCAGGAGAGGCAGGCCTTGGGTTTACCTCACGGAGCAGCTGGGGAGGACTGCCATCTGACCCGGTTGTCATGCCTGTCCTCCCTTCATCATCCGCCTGCAGCGCACGTACGAGGAAGTCCTTTGTCCGGTCTGAACCATCAATCCCTCTGAGCTGACAGAGACTGACTAGCGCTTCCTTCGTCATCTTCTGGTATGAGGCGGACATGATGCTGCACTTCACCAAATAAAAGATAGAAAAGAAAAACAAGAGGGGGAACTGTTCTGTATGTGTATGTTCTGCAGCACGGTCAGCTCACCTGTACACTGGCACCGCACTGCCAGCTGTTAGTGGAAGGTTCAATTGCTTAAACCTGGCACTAATGCTTTAAATGAAATCCCACACGCTGCCACCAATCTGTCACGAACTCGCCCGAGCTCCCAGACCGCAGTACCTGATCAGACCGGGATCAGATGCCAGCAATCAATCGGGACAAGTTCTGACACTACACACTATCCAATTTGATCACCCTGCTCTTACAATCCACCAGATTGTACAGGAGATCAAATTGTGACCAGTTCCTTTTTAGAAATGAAGGAACTTTACAGGGGCCTAGGCTTGGAAGAACTCCTCTCCCACCTACCGGCCCACACACTCATTCACACAGCAAACCCCCACCAATCCGATCTAACCAACCCGATCTGCCAGATCAGGCTTGGTGGGACTTAGCGGACACAGAATCCCTCCTGCCACACACACAGGGCCTTCAAGGAAACCTACAACCCGGACGCAGACCTCTCCTCTAAGAGGCTGCTGTCCTCACCTTGTCCGTGGGATCAATTACCCCACACACCTCGGTCTATTATATACCTGGTACTGAGACCGCACACAGAGTCTCAGCACGTACACAGAGGATACCCCACTATCCACACTTCACACAGAAGCTATGGTCACAGACTTACAATCAGACATCCACAGTCACCTTCAGAGAAAGATTGGCATTTAAAGCAAACAGGTAGCTGAAAATTAGGAACTCTAATTGCCTCAAAAATATTGCCCGTGCTGGGTTAAGAAAAGGTTTTAATAAACATAAAGATATTACTAAAAAACAGAAGCATACAGATATATACAGAGAACAGTTTTAAAATAAAAGGGATAAATGAAGACTGGCGCTTACGTTACTCACACAGAGACTGCAGCTATCAGGTCCTGAGGCAAGACAGAAACACGGATCCTCATTCAATCAGATTGGCCTCAAAATGGGGAACACAGTACAATCTGCTCTGTCCAATTTATGAGGACTGGTCCAGGCAGTCTGTAAGCCGACCTGTAAGGCGGGACACATGGGTGGGCTGTGAGGTTTATGACCTGTCAGTCCCACTGAAATCTGGTCTGAAATTGATTTCTGCCCATAACTCGGCACAGAAGAACGTCCGCCCGATGATTGTGGGATCATTTTTCAGCTCTCAGGGTTGGGGTCACAGAGGTACCAAACACGGGGTGTCCACGTGGCCCCAATCAGGAGAACCGATTACCTGAGCCAGGGTTATCACAAGTGGGTGGTTCTTGATATGAGCCTAACCGACATTCCTTGACTGTTACAATGGCGTAGGTCAACAACCTCTATTGAGCGGTATATTCGAGTTATGACCAGAATATGATTTTTGGATTCTTCTGGTGACAGGGAGAGCTGCTCGCCCCCCTCCCTCCGGGATGCACTCAGCTTGCTCCTATCATAAAGTAATAAACCTCTTTCAAGTGGTTCACTACCTGAGTCTGTTTATATAAAGGGTCCTGGAGGCCACCGACCGTTGTCACCTCTAGGTCAGAGGCCAGGAACTAAGGAGTTTATGGCTGTGGCCTGGTTTTGAATGTAGGGAGAGACCTTATAGGCCTGGGGTTGACATGAGGTAAATTCAGAAAACATGGCTGCCATGGAAAACCATAATCCATATCCCTCATACCTCACAGGCTCCACCTGTATTTTCTGGCATATAAGACTACTTTTTAACACATGAAAATCTTCTCAAAAGTCGGGGGTCGTCTTATGCGCCAGGTGTTGTCTTATAAGCTGGTATACCGCGTGCTAAAACTTAAGAGGACCTTTCACTGGTCCAACGATTGTTAGATAATGATATGTACTGGTATGTGTAGAGTGGCAGCCAGGTATAGTAGTAAGTGCAGGGAGATCCCTGGGCGCCGCTCTACACATACATATCATTATCTAACAATTGTTGGACCAGTAAATGGTCCTCTTTACTTCCAAACTAGACTGGAAAGGTTGTCCTTCTCCAGCTTCAGGGACAGGTGCCCTCTAGCTGATCCACCGTGCGCTGCATCCTGGCCAGCCACTCCTGAAGCAGCCCCCTACAGGGAGGTCTGGGCAGGCAGGGAGAGCTGACCCACCCAATTTTTATTTGGTGTGCGTTGGAAGAGGGGTAGTCTTATACGGCGAGTATAGCCCAAACCCCATATTTAACAGGAAAAGTAGGGGGTCGTCTTATATGCCCAGTCGTCTTATACGCCTTAAAATATGGTAGGTAAAGTGCTTTATTGAGGATGTTGTGTTTTTTAACACCATAGTACTATTCCAACAGTTCATACAACACTAGAGTCAGTGTTTGAAAGAGCTTCAGGAGTTAGGGACTGAAATGTTGCACATATATTTGATTTCCTTGTTAATAAAAAGCAGAACATTGGGATGCATATGATGTGGTGAGTTCCTCTTTATCTTATGTAAATTAGTGGAACCTTTGTCTTGCACCTGTAAGGGAAAGCACATTGATTCGCATTCTGGATGTTGTGCTTATATCCCTCATCTGTTACATTCCAATATACAGTTACTTATTTTTTCATTTGTCTGTTCTTAAGACTACTCTCCTAGACTACTGATTTACAGATGTCTAATATTATAGTATGAAACTCAGTAATGATGAAAATTACATATGTACATTTTTAAGGCAGTGGAAAATAAAAACACGTATTCCAAGTTCAACTTTTATATCCAGCATTCCAAAATATTTTATGCACTAGTATCTAATTAGTTACTGCTGTAATTTTATCAGTATTATTTTTTAACTTTAATAACAATTGATTTAGTAAAAATAACGTCAGTGTTAGCTTCATTCCAAGTTATTGAGATTCAGACCAAGATAAGTGTTAGAAAAATAAATGATGTATACCAAAGAAGAACCGTCCAATTTTTTTCAGGTTCTCCAGTGGGCAAAGTTCAAAAGTTTTAAGGTGAGGTATTTCTCCAAATCATTTTCCATCAAGAGCAGATTTTCTGCATACACATAGTCTGCTTGAGCTGTCCCTTATTTATCTGATGAGATGGAAAGATACAGTGTTGCTTACAGTAATTAAATGCGGCAGATTCTAAAAGGGTGATAATACTGCACTAGATGTAAAGCTGCTTTTCTTGCCAACAGTAAATGAGGAAATTCGCCTTATGGAGAATCTGTTTAGATTGGGACATCTGGAGAGCTTCAGACTTTGGCCTTCCTCCAGTCCCTGAGATTTATGAGCTACGTTTGACTACAGTAAATAGCCTACTTTCTGCATGATACAGTTTGTACCACTAATTATCTGCTGATATGCTAATGCTACCAAGAATTTTAACTGGATCACATTTTAAATTGTTAGATAGCCAAGATTCACTAGTTATGGAATAAGAGCATGAAGAACATTTCTGGATATATTCTGAAGAGGATCTGCTAGTTCCTGATGCTTATCCTTAAATGTTGAAAGTAATTTTTGGGTTGCAGTGGACTGTAGAATATGAGAATATTACAATCACATATGCAGCACTCCTCTGCTATGGCAGTCCACTGACAGAATGGTTAAAATGTGCTAATGCATTTTATGCATTTCCCATGTAAGTGGCAAAAAGCAGTTAACAGGCCTTAGCAACCGGTTGTTGATGAGGCAGTGCAACCCTCCCCATAGGGAGGAGGAGTTGAGGCAGTGTGTGTAGACAGTGAGAGGAAGAGAAGCAGGACACAGCCCTGGATAAGAACTAGTAGTCGCAGAGAAATGAAGAAAAAAAAACTTGGAAAGTGTTCCAGAGTTGAGAGGAGGTGTGAAGGAAACTAAAGTCTGTGGATATCAGCTGTCTAAAGGACTTTATAGACTCCATAGCCAAGTTGACTTGGAAAATAGAAGCTTCAGGAGCCTGGGCATGAATTAGTGGCAGACTGAGACTGTCTGCTGAGAACCTGCATCCTGCAGATGATATTATGGATTTATGGATGTGCAGAAGTTAAATGCACAGTGGAGAGATTATTGGGTATCCCTATTTCTTATTCCTAAGTCAGCTAGAGAAGTGCAGTGTGAGGAAAGTTGCTTTAAAGACAGATCTTGGCCTATTAACTGCTACTGCAGCCATGTAACCTGTGAGAACTGTGGAGACTGCACATTGTGTAATAACCGCCAGTCCATGCATGCTGAGAACTGAACTGCTATATCTGAACAACTTTATTCTTCAGTAAAGATCTGTTCTACTGCTAACCTGATATCATCTTTGTCTGCACCATCAGCCACCATCGGCTGCCAGGGTCCCTGTATTGTACCTCACAGCACCCCTCAACACCAAGGGCACACTTCAATTCTGTGGAACACTCCTTGTCAGTATAGAGTCATTAAATATCAGAAATAAGCCATCTGCTCCTGGCTATTTGTCTACTTTAATCTTTTTAAGACACTGCTGTACTTCTTCCTGGGTCAGACCAGGCACTTTTAATGGGGAATTTACTTTTACATTCTGCATTTCATCTGACAGTTTATTTTCTTCAGTGAATACAGTGGAGAAAAAAATATTTAATAGCTTTGCTTTCTCCTCATTGGTCTTTGCAACTCCCCCCTCATCACTCTGTAAAGGGCCGACACCTTCAGATTTATACTTTTTAATATTTATATAATTGAAGAACATTTTAGGGTTGGTTTTGCTCTCTTTGGTAATTAATCGCTCGGTCTCTAGTTTGGCCTTTTATTTGTTTTTTTATTTGATTTTTACATATTCTATTTTTTTCCTTAAAGTTTTTCAGTGCTTCCTCGCTACCCTCCTGTTTTAGTGATTTAAATGCTTTCTTTTTGTCATTTATTGCTTTCTTTACAGTTCTATTTATCCTACACCTTTCCTTCTGAACTGTTCTAGTGACTCCTTCCTTTCCTTTCCCAGTTCCACTACCTTGCCCCTGGTCTCTATTTGCACTATATTCCCATCCTATAATGTAATTTCCCTCCCCCCAAGGAGGAGAAAAATAGTTTGTGCCTCTATGTAACAATAGGAGATCCTGTCAGCGGCTGTACAAAGTTGTGCCCATCTTATTATGTTCAGGGCACCCTTATGCAACACAACATGCTTGATCTTCTGGACCTGAACTTCAGTTTACTGTTTCATTTTGGGCACTTTCTGGGGATTAGTTTCATAAACCCGATCCTTAATTGCACATATGCAATGTGTGGCAAGTTGCCCGTTTTGTTGAAAGAAACAATACCCTTGCTGGTGATCAGCTAACTGTGCATAGAATTGCTTGCCGATGTTCATGTACATCACTGTGATCACATGTTCATCAAGAATACTTGTTAACCCGGCTTCCTGTGTGTGTGATTCTGTCCCCACACATTCAGGTTCGGGCGCTGGGCTCCCTCTCTCCTTCCCGCTGCTGCATGCCGTGTTGACGGGCGCGGGCAGCGGGGTTCTTAGCTGTGGACTGCACTCCTGCCACCAGCATCTCCCGCCTGGCTTTGAGCAGAGCTTGCACTCTGGCTCAGAGTTCCTTGTTTGTATTTAGGGTGTGTCTCTCTTCCTTATGTGAGGCAGCATGCGCTTGCCTCCCATCTTCCCCAGCCTATGGCTGGCCTGCAGGAGGTATTTGGTGACACCTCCTTCTACAGGAAGGCACCTGAGCAACTTAGGTAGCTTGTCTAGTTTCCTGTTTGAGCTAACGTATTCTGTTGGTTCTTGTCATTCTGTGTACTGGACACTATGGAATTTGCCTGATTGCCACCTGCCCTGACCCTGATCTACGTTTACGGACTTTTCCTGACTGCTGCCTGCCCTGACTACTGCCTTCGTACCCTGACTACGCTTCCGTCTGTAAGTCTCTGGCCTCCTAGCATCCACTCGGTGTATTGTGTCACCTGGAGATCAGTCCAGTGGGTTCACACTCTGGTCCCGATTCCCTGGTATTCCAATTTCCCTCTGAGGTAGCACCTGATACACCCCTCAGGAAAGTCTCTCCTCACCATCAGAGCTATCGTGTGAAGAGCGGGGTGTGTTTAGACAACGCCCTCAGAAGGAGTTGGTCACGTGGGCCATAACAATACTGAATCCACAATTGGTGTACTCATAGCTGTACATAAAATGCCGATTTGTAGATTGTAAAGAGGCTGTTAATGCAGCTCATGTAAATTTTCTGTGGGCCAATACCTATTCTTCTGCAAGCTCTCACAAGCGGTCTAAAACAGATCAGTTTGCATTTTAATAGAAAAAGATACGATCAGAATGCATCAGTTTGCATCAGTTCATTCGCTTTGCAAGCAGCGTTTTGGTGTCTGTCTGATGAAACTGAGCCAAACGGATCCATCCTGGCACACAATGTAAGTCAATGGGGACTGATCCGTTTTCATTGACACAATCTGGCACAATAGAAAACAGATCCATCCTCCATTGACTTTCGAAGATGTTCAAGACGGATCCGTCTTGGCTATGTTAAAGATAATACAAACGGATCCATTCTGAAGGGATGCAGACGGTTATATTATCTGAACGGATCCGTCCATGATGCATCCACACAAAACATGAGTGTGAAAGTAGCCTAATATTGTTCATGGCCCTCCCTACCATGTTTAATTTTGTAAAGTCTCTATCTCTTGGCCAAGAAGAAGTGTGAACCTTGAAACCTCAGCCTGGTTGGTACAGTCCTCAATGTTTGTCCAACCTGAACATCTCCTACCCCCTATAATTATGTACTGTCCTGTCCTAAATTGCGCATTTGTCTAATAGCTTAATAGAAAATCTTAAAACCTGAGCCAAGTAATGAAGCTATAAAACATGAACAATAAAGCTAGATTCACATTGGTGGGGGTCAGCTAGGTCTATGTATGTTCCCTTGTTCTATTCTATCTCCAATGAGCAGAAACATTTACATCTTCTAAATGTTAGATCTTTATTTTCTCCCTTTTATTTTCTAGCTGCTTGCTTGTATTGGACATCATCATTATTTTGTCTCTCCTTTGTACATATCGTACCTATTTTTATTTAAAGCTTAAAACTTTAAGAAATGTGGTCCTGGTATGCTAAAACAATGTATACAATAGTTAGGGACTTATTATCAATTTTTTTCAATAAATGGTGACAGCCTGTATCCAGAGTGTGTAAACTGTGTTGGGAATGGAAGATGGAGTGGTTGTAAATAGATTAACCCCCTTAAAGTGCAAATATCATTTCAATTTGAAGAGTCTTCTTAGCAAAGCTCTGAGTGCTGCTAAAGAGAATTTGTCTTCAGTCTTTGAGGTTCTACTGAGCAGTGAAAACGAGTGTATATAACAAGTCAGATAGGCACAGTAATGGGCAGTGACAGACCTCCCAAGTGTCTCTCTTTTGGAGGGACAGTCCCTATTTTTGACCTCTGTCCCGCTTTGCTTCATAAATGTCCCTCTTTTGATCTGATGTATAGATTTTCATAATGGCATTTACATATGCATTTATTGATCCAGAAAGTGTTTGGCTGGTTCTTGTGCATATTAGACCTTTCCTTGTACATTATTTCATTATTTGATGCAAGTTGAATTTTAGAAATTTCTATATTCAGATAATTTTTGCTCTATTTCATAAGAGAAAACTATTGAAGTGTATAGATATTCAGGAAAAATGGACCTTTCACACAATGAACAATAAGTGTCCCTCTTTAAAAAAGTCCAAAAAGTTGGGGGGTATGCAATGAAAGTTAGACCATATGTCGATAGTCTAGGACTGGGTTACTGACATAAGGCAGGCTGGATGCCTCTATATGTTACACATGGTCATCTTCACTGCTCAGTAAAATGCTGAAGACAGACTCTCCTTAGTAACGCTGTTAAAGCTTAGATAAAGAAACTCTTTGCACCCTTTTTTCTAGTAGAAAGTAATTTTTTAATTAAGTATATTACAAAAATATTTTACATCCTTGTCCCTAAACAATATTAAAAAGAAACCGAAACAACAGTTAAACTTTAAGTCGCACTCACGTCACATTCTGGGGCAGTGGTTAGTAATTATCTGTTGTCACATCATATGTCTCTGTGGCCAAATAAATTAATTTTGTGAAATCTGCAAGAAAATCCCAAGGACTTCAACAAAAACCCTACATATATATTGGAACACTGACTACATAGACCCTAAGAATGGTCTCAAATATTGCCCAGTGTAAACAGGGCAGCGATCAGTACACAAATAAATAAACACTTTTCAGCTGATCTTTTATGGGGACACAAAACATTTCATTTATTGGCATCATTTGTTGTGAGTCTTGAAACCTAAGCCTGATTGGTACAGTCTTAAAGGAATGGCCATTGGAGACAGAGGATTTGCAGCTTATTTAATGTTAAGGTTATAAGCAGAGTAGGCTGCAAGCAATTGAATTCGCCCACTTTACAAACTGTTGCTCTGGTGTCTCTGTGAGCAGGCCACCACGCTACTCACCCAGACGGCCCTCCTGTTTCACCGGCCATCAGGGCTTGCTTCTCAGCTAGCTGGTGCCATCCCCAGCTGCTGGCCCAAGTAGTGTCTTCTGCAGGCTGCAGCCTCCTGGTCCACTATAGGGTGTGCGCGCTATGGCTGGCCAACTCTCTGTATTTAAGACACCTTCCCCAAGAGGAGGGTGCCTGAGCTGGTGAAGGTTATTATCTGACTACCTGTCTACCTAACTTCGGCCTGACTACTGAATCTGGCTACCCTCTACTTATCTAGGCTTTAGCCTATTCCTCGCATTGCTCCATTGCTACGTGTAAGCTGCCTGCCCTTAGTTCAGAATGTCTATCAGATATGTCATTCTGCTGCCTGCCCTGATCTCAGTTGTTTCTAGCCAATGCAGATTGCATGAACTGTTGGTGATTTTCACCAGTGTCTCTGACCCCATGGGTCAGCTGCCAATCACACAAGAACTATCTCAAGAGGTATTGGCCAAATAGTTTCCCCGCATCAAAGTCCAGATCCCTGTAGGGGATACCAGGGGACTGCCCTTAGAGTTAGCCCAAAATTAAAATAGTTGGTTCCTAAAGTGGGTCCACAACCACTGCCCGTAACACAATCATTGGAAAGTGAAAGGCTACTGAGTGCATGTCAACTTGCATATTGCCATTCAGCATCCTTATGGGCAGAAAACCTACTTATGTAAGAGGACCCAAAGCGAGATTTTATCCAACATTAGTGTCCAACCTCATCTATGTTCTTCTGGCTGGACAAGATCATGTTCAATAAATTTAATGGAAGAGCTTCCAAGAAGATCACACATGTGTTTGGATTAGGCTGGTTAACAATCACAATTTCTTATAATGTTTGGGTTTCTGTATACTTGTGGGCAGCTGATGCATATAAGATGCATTATTCTTTAGTAGTTGATTATTTAAAGAGGATTTTTCAGCAAAAGGTGTATTCCAACAATTAAATACTGATGATCTATCTGCCGGAGACCACAGTGCTCACCTGAGTGCCATGACTCCTACAAACAGCTGATCAGTGCGGCTGCTGGGAGTCTGACCCCTAATGACTAAGTATTCATGACCTATCCTAAGACTAGATTGTCAATTATAAGTCCTAGAAAATCTTTTTACTTTTTAAGGAAAGTTGAAGCTTTCTACCATGTATTGGTTTGAGGGTGAAACCCACAGCTATGCTGAGGATCAGCATGCCACACGTTATTATTATTTGAAGCACTCTTTTTTATAAACTAGTGAGTATATAGGATAAAGATTTAATTGCGTTTTATGTCGATGGTGTCTACACTATGGGGCACATTTATTAAGACCTGCGTTTTAGACGGCGGTCTTAATAAGGCCCTGTGCTGGCGGTGGATCCGCTGAAGTTATGAAGAGGTGCTGGCCTCTTCATAATTTCGGCGAATCCACCTCTGTTTCTAAACGCAAGCCAGCTTCCTAGTTGTTTTAAATTTAGAAAATTTTCTAAGCCTAAACCAGGCGTAGAAAATGGTAGATGAGATGGGCCTGCTGGCCGGTCCCCACCAACACCACGCCCACTTTTTTCAACCTTGCGTGAGCGTGAAGATGTTGTAGGCGTATTTCTGGTTAATAAATGACCCCCTATGTTTCCTTTTACAATCCTGATATAGACACACAAAATGGAGCACATTTATATTCTGCATATGATTGCGATCTTGATGGCAGTGCATTGCGGATGAGAGTTGACGAGGCCAGGACCTCCAATGTAAGATTTCACTTCCAATCCCCTTGTAGTAGATTTCTTCAACTGTAGTTAAAAGGTGGTAAGTAACTCACTTTGGAAGAAACTGAGCTATGTATATCTTGGTGTTGCAGCCTCAGAGGTCTTTTTTGTAATTACCCTATACTATAGATATTAGTATTTTTTTATTTTTAATAATTAATTTAAAAATTGAAAGGCTTATCTTTGGATATATTTTCAAGTTACAAAACATTTTACCTAATGATAGGAACATTGCACTAATTTATAGCTGTGTCTCTGTTTCTTTCTTGTAGTATATAACTTTTCAATGCAGTTTCTTCACATAAACACATCACCTCTGTATGTCTTGTTATGCATAAATATTTTTAAAGATATTCAGATCTAAACTTCAAAAGTTCTTTTCATAAACAATATTATGCAAATTTGATCACTTGATATCCACAGTAAAGACTCTTTAGATATTTCAGGCTGTAAACAATTTGACATTCTGAAGGAAACATGCTAATCTTGTTCTTTGGAGACTTCACTCTTCTGCACCATCTACAAAACTCTTTCACATGCAGCAGTAAACAGTAGTCCAGGAATAGTGTCTGGTTTGCACAAATTCTTCTTTTTTCTCTCACCTAACCAATTTATATTACAATAAACACTTGTTGGAGAGCCTTCTATGTCTCCTTCAATCTGACCAGTACTGGATTTTTCCTTACTACAAGTAAGGGTATTTTTACAGGTGGTTTACAAATTAGATAGGAGAGGAAAAAATGGTTTTGCGTTTTGAGTTCACTCAAATTCTTGATTTTTTTAAACAGTCTTGAGAATGTTCACCTATAATACCTCTCCAATAACTTTTATGCTTAGGTAATATTTTGCATAACAGTAAGGAATAGTACTGCATGCTGGCATTCTAAGTGTGGCCCTTTAGCTCCTATAGAATGAGACACTGCATAGATTCTTCAGCACATATGGGATACCCAGAAGCTGTTTAATTGGTACAGCTTTCTACTATAGTTCTTTTTTGGGTAAGTTAAAGGTGGATAGGTGGCAAACTAATAAAATTGTGTGTTGTTTTGGGCAAGTTCAAGGTGAAGTTCAAATGATGTGGACTTGACCTTCAGGACTTGGAATTAGACTAAAAAGTATTAGATATCTAACCTAATAACTGTTTTTGATTTAACCATTCTCCTTTTCCACAGATGAACCAAGGTGAGAAAAATAGCATTATAACAAATTTGTAAAGTAGATAGCATCATAACTCTGAGGACATTAAAAGGCATCTGTCAGCAGATTTGTACCTATTAAACTGGCTGACCTGTTGCACATGCGCTTGGCAGTTGAAGGCATCTGTGTTGGTCCTATATTCATATATGTTTGCATTGCTGAGAAAATGAATTTTAGTATATGCAATGAGCCTCTAGGAGCAACGAGGGCATTGCTGTTACCCCTAGAGGCTCAACTCTCTCTGCAACTGCTGCACACACTCCACTTTGACTTTAGGAGAAGTCACGGCCATGTGTGGTGACATTTTCATTGCCTGCCCCTGTCAATCAAAGTGCAGAGGGCATGGCAGTTGCAATGGAGAGCAGAGCCTCTAGGAGTAATGGCAACGCTCCCATTGCTCCTAGAGGCTCATTTTTATATATAAAAATTACATATTTCTCAGCAATGCGGGCACATATGAACATGGGATCAACACAGATGCGCACATGCAACAGGACAGCCGGTTTCATAGGTGCAAATATGCTGACAGATGCTCTTTAATGCTTTCAAAATTGTATAGGACAGCACCAAATCATTGTGGAGTGTCTGGATGCACACACTCCAAAGTGGGATTGTGAGAAATGGACAACAATTCTCATAACTTTTATTATTTATGTATGTTTTATAACTCTCGTGTGTTCCCATATATGTTCATGCCCTGTGATTGTACGTGCCGTTCTGTCTGGGCCTGCTGGTGGAATATGCACTGACCTTGGAGGAAATCAGTTTATCACCTGAATGTTAAAAAAACTGGCCCTTTGCAATTGGTAATGAAGGTGGTTCCTGGAAATGCAGACACTCAGACAGCATGGAACCTCACCCAGCAGAGGTCAAGAAGCTTTTCAAATACAGTGCCAGAGGATGAAGAAAATATCTCATAAGCAATAACTTATTTCTGGTACAACTCACGTATTAATAATTGTGATCATTGCATTCCACGTGATGTGGGCATCATAGGGGTCTAAACATCCCATCCCTGACAGCCAGCATTCCCACATAACCAGTATCTCACCTTCTGGGACAACCACACCGGTCATGTGTGATATCAAAATGATCAGCCGGATATAATATACATTATTAAAACATGTCGGGTCCTGAATATCAATTAGTGTGGATGGGAAGCCATGTTTAATAATATTTCATGTCTGCCAGCTGAGTAAGAGAGGTGGAGCATGCACAGGTAATGAGGGCCATCCCAGAAGGCTGGGGCAGAATAGGAGGGAGACCCCTCTCAGCTCCACCCTCTGCCAAATGGGGATAAAAATTAACTATCGGGAACATTTCTTTGACACAATTTGGGGATCCGATCAACATTGGGTTGTGTTCCACTTTCCTTCTGTCCCTGGAAACCAGAAGGAACTCTGACCACACAATTCGTTGAGTAAGAACCTTTCTGCTTTTTATCCTTTTATTTTTTTTATACTGTTTTATGTTTTATGTATGTCTTATTTCTTTTAACTTTTTGTAACTAAGTAATGTACCTTTTTAGTACATTGAAGCACATCTTTAATAGTTTTGCCTTGTGCCCTGAATGAGCCCAGTAACTTCCATTTTTTAAGTGTATGAGTGAGGCTTGCATTACAGTGTATTTGCTATACATGTGGCCTGTGCCACTGTGAGCCTGCTTGCCTGCTTTAACCTGGGTTTTCTATGAGCCCTAAATTAATCGGTGTATTGATTTAAATGTCATAGATGGTGGCAGCGTGTTGGGCTGCATGAGAGGCTGTGTCAGGGTGTGATCTATCTTAATCTGAGGCCTGTGTGTAGGGGCACGAGAGATTGAGTGCGTGAAATAGATTGACCCTTGGCAGTCGGACCCGGGTTACGTGACAGGGCGGTTCCCATACGTGACAGGGATGGTCTTCCCATTAGTAAATCAATAAAAGCAGAAGTGTCAACATCATTCATCATTCATTAAAGGGGTTCTGCACTTTGTTTAAACTGATGATCTATCCTCTGGATAGATCATCAGCATCTGATCAGCGGGAGTCCGACACCCGTGACCCCCGCCGATCAGCTGTTTGAGAAGGCAGCGGCACTCCTGGAGCGCTGCGGTCTTCTAACGTTTTGCTGCAGGCCCAGTGATGTCACAATCAGTATCAATTTGCCTGGGCGGGGCTAAGCTCCATTGAAGTAAACAGAGCTTAGCCGTGCCCAGGCCAGTTGGTACAAGTCGTGACGTCACTGGGCCGGCGGTAAACAGTGAGAAGGCCACGGCGCTCCAGGAGCACCGCTGTCTTCTCAAACAGCTGATTGGCGGTCCCGGGTGTTGGACTTCCGCCAATCACATGCTGATGATCTATCCAGAGGATAGATCATCATTTTAAACAAAGTGCAGAACCCTTTAAATTTCTTTAGTGATACTAAACATACAAGAAAATGCATAGTTTCAACTCCTTAAATGGCTGGGACTTTCTCAAAACAAATGTCAAATGGTGGCAAATAGGGTTGAGCGAACCCAAACTGCAAAGTTCAGGTTCGTACCGAACTTTGCGAGTTCGGGTACCCGGACCCGAACCCGGCCTTTTTCATTGAAATTCGGGTTCGGTGTTCGGGTGATTTTATTATTTTTCATTATAACATGGTTATAATGGAAAACTATAGCATTCTTAAGACAGAATGCTAAATAAAATGGCCATTGAGGGGTTAAAAATAATTTAAGAAACTCACCTCATCCACATGATTGTACATCTGGTATCCTCTTCTTTCTTCCTTCTGCAGGACCTGCAAAAGGACCTGCGACGATGAGCGCAGTGACATCATCGCAGGTCCTTTTGTAGGTCCTGCAGAAAGAAGAGGATACCGGCTGTGCGATCAAGTGGATGAGGTGAGTTTTTTTTACTATTTTTAACCCCTCAATGACCATTTTATTTAGCATTCTGTCTTAAGAATGCTATTATTTTCCGTTATAACCATGTTATAACGGAAAATAATAAAGTGAAGTTTGGATCCCCATTGACTTTAATAGGGTTCGGGTTGGGGGTCAAGTCCGGGTCCCGAACCCGAACTTTGACCTGAAGTTCGGCTGAACCCGGCGAACCCAAACTTCCACAGGTTTGCTCATCACTAGTGGCAAAGTGATTTCAGGGCAAGCTTAAAGGGGTATTCCCATTTCATTGATCCTATTTTATTTAAATAAACTAATGCAATTAAACATTTCCCTAAATATAACTCATTAAAAAATACTTACTATTTTTCCCCCAATTAGATTTTTCCTCCTGCTTTGTTTGTCTTGGTATCCCATGGATACGGCCACCTATCGCCTGCCGCATCCATGGGCCGCGCTTGCGCACAAGAACTTGTGTGATGGAGTGTCCGGGTTCTCCTTGTAAACGTGAGCGCGCATGGCGCCGGGCGGCCGCGCATGCGCAGAGCAGTATTCCTTAGATCCTCTTCTCAAATAGATGCTGAACAAAAGAATATAGATCTCCGCATGCACGGTCGCGACTAGCCATGATTGTACTATACCAGATTGTTTCTGATTTTTACCCCTTTGTTCCTGTTTTTGTATTTCACCCTATTTATGAAGTCTTGGCTGGTGATTTTTGAACATGACCTTTGCTTATATGTTTGAACTCATCTCTACTGTACTGGTATAGTTGAAATTCTGATCTTCAGCTCTAACCTCTGCTTTTGTCTGCTATTTTCTGTGATGTACATACCACTGATCTGAGATTACCCTAATGGACATGGCCTAGTGAATGCCCCTGTAGCACAGGCCATATATCCAAGAGAGAGTTAAAGGTGAAGACAAGGGCTGCCTTAGACTCTGCATCATTAGGGTGGGTCTACTGCCAGTCCTTATAACCACATCAATGTGAGCTTTCTGGGCACCCAACATGGTTCCTGTATGGGTCCTGTATATGATGGAACCTTTTACATTTGGACTCCTTGTAGGCAAAAATCAGTGTGTGTCTTGCTCTACCCCAGTAGATATGCTTGATGTATAGGAAAATATTCCTTCTGGATTCTGTGGAGGGAATATTTTCTTATCCACTCTCTGTAAGTAACTAATATTACAGCTACATAAACAGTGTGCTGAAGCATAACCAAACCAATAATATACATTATTCAAGAGTAACTGTCAGACTACATGGCATTATACCAAATGTAGTCACAGTCTGATGGAAAAAAAATAATAGATCAACTATTTTACATTTAAGAACATTTTAGCTGATGACTATGGAAATTCACATTTTATTTGTAGTAAATTTGTGTTAAATGATTGACATGTCCCTCAAATATTCACCACATAAGCACACTTGGAGTGATTTAATAACTATGGACAAGGAAGGAATGAAATTGTGATGGTGGCAGAAATGATTACAGTGCGGAAGTTGGATTTGTAATGCGTTTGATAATAGTCCAGTGTCTCATTAACTGTAGCATGAACATACTGTAATGAAGCAGGGTTACCCTTGGGTACTTTCACTCTTTTCCATATATGGATAAGAAGAAAGTTTTTTGGGGGGTTAATATGGCATTCAGCAGCTAAGACATAGCTTTGAGTCACAGATCGAGAAAATCAACATAAAATACTAATGTTCTGGTATCATATGCCAAACTTTTTGCATCGCTTGAACCCAGATATCCCAGATGTCTGTTGGCTATGTGGTGAGTCTGGGGGAACCTTGCCACATATTTGTTGGCTCTGTCCTCTCATTTGTCCATTTTGGAGGGAGGTGCTGAGATTTATCCATAATATACTGGAACCCGTTTAGCTATTTACTTGATGTTCTGCCTGTAAAGGTGGTTAAGCCTTCCCTTGGATTAATCTTACATGTTCTAAAGGCAGCTAGCTGTTTGATAGCCAGATTTTAGAGGAACCCCCTGTCTCCATCTAGTACTGACCCAAAGATCCGGATAAGAGAAATCTGTAGCATCGAATATCTTACTGCTTTTCTTGATAAAGTAGATATATTTCAAGTTGATTGGGCACCATAGGATGCTTATTCGACCACACATTTTTCTTAATTAAGACTTTTGCCCAGTAAAGCATCGATTCGCTTCCTTTTCCCTGGTCCTTACCTATCAGGGGCGTAGCTAAAGGCTCAAGGGCCCTGATGCAAGAGTTGATCTTGGGCCCCCCTTCCCTCAGTGCTTTGTGTGTCTTCTTATGCAGCACAAGTGTCTTTGGGCCCCTTCAGGCTCCTGGGCCCGGTAGCGACTGCTACCTCTGCACCCCCTATAGCTACGCCCCTGTTACCTATGTTTCCATTCTGTGTCTGTATGTGTCTCAATGTTTCTCTCATATTTACTATTAGGTTTAATTTTGTTCAGAGACTAAGATATTTGTTAAAGTACTAGGTGATCTCTTGAAAGTAATTTATATATGTCATGTGGAGATCTCTCATTTGTACTTACTCTGATCCACATTTGGAATGTATGTTCATATTCTTGATTCTTTATTATGTTTGTAAAATCTTAATATTACAGTTTAAAAAATATGTTTGCTAGTTTTCAGGTGCTCTGTCCTGTGTGGTTGCCACATTGATTAGTTTGTGATTTTGTAAAGCAAAATTACGTTTCTTTAACTATTAGTTACATTTTTGACATGTAAATTTGATATGACTTCAGCTGTGAACTAATTCCTATTCCTTGCTAGGAAGTTATAAAAGGGCAATACCTCCATAGGAAGTGTCATAGTGTTAGGTATGGGCTTCATGCCATACCTCCCGCTGTCTCACCTACCATCCCCAGAATCTCCTGCCTCGCTGCCCGCTGCTGTCTCTGCCAGATGTGGCAGGCCGTTGCCTGTCAGATGCGTCCTCCGGACACGCTGCCTCCATGCTCCATCCAATACTGGTGTGCCATAAGGCCGCGTGCCCGCTGCTTCCTGTCATTTATGCTTCCAGGGGCGCACATCCCTGGGTGGGGTTACAAGGTTAAATAGCAGTTTCCTCTTCACGAAGTTGTCTGAGCATTTAGTTACTATCAGTAATAGCAAAGGTGTCCTATTCTGATCTCCTGTGTTTGATCCAGCCTTTGTGACCAATCTGTTTGCCTGCTGCCTGCATCGACAACTGAATCTGTCTGACCCTGAGCCTGTCTGATCCTCTGTACCACGCTAATATCTTATACCGGCTTCTGACCTCTGGCTTGTCTCTGACCACGCTTCATCTTCTGCCTCTGACAATCATCATCATCATCAGCTGCTGCCTTTACGGTATTTATCACGGATTATTCACTGCCTTTATCGAGGTCTTCTGGAAATGTGACATTCAGTCGGTATTGGAAGCGTGGACCATACTTCTTTCTTAAAGAAAAAGAAAAGGTTACCTGGAGTGACATTTGTGGTGCTCTGAGAATAGCGCGGACCTGGCTTTCCTATTTGTACTTTTCATTGTTAAGGAGTGGGACCTACTCCTCTACAGGACTGCTGCTTTTAAACCAAAACTACGTAGCCTTTTGATTCGTGTTTTAAACTCATTGATTAAAAGCCTTCAAGGGCACGGCCCTCTCTCCTCACAGGCAAGACCCAGTCTGTCTTCCAGTGAGTGCATGTTTATTTTAGTTGCTTGCTTTTATTTTTCATTGGTTCATGTTAAGTATTTAAACCTTTTATGTATTTCATATGTAGATCACCCTGGGTAATTAGTCAAAATAGCTTACTAACCCCATTGCAGTGGTAACTGTAATTTACTTACAGGTCCTAAGTCCATTAGTATGTTTTCAAATAAACATTTGTATTTCATAGTTCAATTTTTTTAATCCTTTTTTTATTTGTTCTCACTTTTGTAGTGGACCATTTCATCCAGTGATGCATTGCCATTGCAAGCTAAGCGATTAACAATTCTCCACTGACATTAATACAACACATAAATGTCAAAGCCACTGTTACTTGTGGATAGTCTTGGTCCCATAGATATGACATCATGAAACTGATCAGTTACATGCTAGGGTTAGAAATGTGAAGCCCCAGAAGAAAAGTTTGAGAACCTGTGCTGTACATCATAGTTGAATATTTTATACATGAGCGTATGTATATATATGTTAGGGATGAACGAATTTCATATTTTGAAATTTGTTTTCGGTTCATGTTGTGGTATTTACTGAATTGCGTTATGGATTCTGTTACCACAGACCATAATGCAATTCCATGACAGAGAGCATAACGGAATGTCTTTAGAGGCATTCCGTTATTTATTCCGTCATAATAGAAGTCTATGGCCTGCATAACGGATGCGTCCGGTTTACGTTATGCAGCAGAGGACTCCAGCCTAATGTAAACTTGACGGATCCTTTATGCAGGCCATACACTTAAATTATGACGGAATGAATAATGGAATGCCTCTAAAGGCATTCCGTCATGGAATTGCGTTATCGTCAGTGGTAAAGGCAGCAGCTGATGATGATGATGATGATGATTGTCAGAGGCAGAAGATGAAGCGTGGTCAGAGACAATCCATAACGCAATTCAGTAAATACCACAACACAAACTGAAAACGAATTTCAAAATATGAAATTCGCTCATCCCTAATTATATATATATATATATATATAGATATTGAGTAGTGATCAATAAGTTATAAATGAACATTATATGAGCTATCATTAAAGATAAAATATGAACAGTCATAATAAAAACAGAACTTCTTTTTAATAACATGTAGCAAGATTCCAAGTTATCCAACTTATCAGATCAATAAAAGCTAGACGAAAGATCTATGCTATACCGTGCAAATCAAGAATTCACAGCACTCCCAGGTTGTTTTATTATATTTTTAGCTTAGTTAGTATAATTTAAATATTTTTATTATAATTTAAGTCTCAAGGTTGATGTTAGACAAAGTAATAATCAAAGTGTAGACCAAAACAATGGAATGTTTTGATCGTGCAGACCTACCTTAGCAGTGGGTCTACAGCAGAGTAAATGCATGGTGATCAACCAAAGGATATAATCACACAAGTAGTCCAAACGTATAAGTAGAACAAGTAAACAAGCCAACAAGTAATAAATCTCTGCAAACCAGACATCAGCCACTTCTGAACATATATAGTGAAAAACCATTAGTCCACTGCAGTAGTTCGAGAATGTACATAGCAAATGGAAGCCAACGTGTATTCCTGACAGACAGGCACATTCTGCCAACTTATTACAAAAACATGAATAGTAATATATATACATGGTGGATCTGAATTAAGATCTTGTTATATTGGTAGTTGCTCATGATATAAAGCATAAATACACTCCATGATACATGTAGAAACAGAAGATATAACAGACGTAACTGATAAACATTTGTGGAGAGAGAAGAGATATATACATATGAATGTACACGATCATAGCTCACCATTTGGCCTGTGCCAATATGCATGAAGCTGGTGCCTAGTGAAGGGTGGTGGAAGAACTCTGGCAGCTCATGGAGGCTGGGGTAACAGGATACTATAGGTGAAGCTCATGATGCCCAAAGGGTAGCAAGCATGTGTGAGGAGGCAGGAGGGATAAAACTGTCTAGGAAACTAGACACTATGGAAAGACATGTTAGCTGTGTGTGTGCTGAGGATAAAAGAGGACATAACATGATAAACTAAAAAGCACCGATGGTGTACAGGCCGATAGGAGTCATAAAGGAAATAGCGTTACGTGCACAAAAAGAGAGGGGAGTGTATAATAGGATGAGCAGAGTACAATAACAGAGCAGAGTATAATAATTGAGAATACACCTATATGCATAGATAGGAACAAAACAGGATTTTAAACTATTTACAAGGTAGTACACATGCAAATTGGTTTTGCAGGGTGCTATAAATGCATTTCTGTGTCTCGTCTTGCGTTTAGTTGTTATAGTTGCCTGGTTTTATTTGGCATGGTTTCAGGACTTTGCAATATGATATGACACATTAAAAAGGCAAATGCACAAGCCCATATTCAAGACAGAAAAAGAGAAACATATTTGGTTGAGTCCCAAGTGCAATGTGGTTTTTATGAGCATTGGAGGTGAAATCATTATAGCTTTCAACAAGCAGAAAGAGGAATCTGGTGCTCAGAATCAATAGCTCAGACAACATCTAATTCTTCCCCGAGCTGCGCCAGGAAGAGGATGTGTGTGAGCACTGTTCTAGCTCTCAGACTGCAGGTGCTTGTTGTCACTCCATTTTTTATATTTATTGCTTACAAACTGCTGTGGTTTATACTCAAGACTTCTAGGATAATATTATAGCTTATTACTGTAAAGCGCGAATCAGAGCCTTTAACCTCCCCATGTATCACTATCTATATCAAGCATGATTATAAAAATACAGTTCTGGTGATATAACATATTGGCTCTAGTTGCAATGTAACATTTTATATAGCTTTTATTAATAAAACATCAGTTCTTAAATCTTTTTTTTTATGGGACAGTTAGGGCTTTCTCTGTCATTTCGAACTGGAGCCAACTAGAGATGAGCAAATTTCTTGAAATTTGTTGCAGGTGTAATTTGCTGGGTACATTATACTCCATTGCAAAAGAGACATGCAAGTCAGTTCTTCTTCCATAAGAACCGGAGTACTGAATGTCCAAATATTATGCTTATCTGATTAAGACATGCAAGTCAGTTGTCCTTCCAAAGGGACTTTGTTGGGGTCTTGGGGGTGCTCTTTTCCCATTAGGGAGACCTTTATAAAAAAAGCACAGATTGAACAGTTCAAGGCTAACACCAGATTTCCCCCTTGTGTTAGCCTTAAACTGTTCAATCAGCGCTTTTTCATAAAGGGAAGTTAGTTTTCTCAGTTTTCTAGGAAAGATATTCAAATTAGCTTTTCTTCCAATAAGAAAAGAACACTAAGCCTATTTGATACCAGTAGAAGTATGATAAGCTAATTTGCATATACTTTTCCCAGAAATGCAGAGCAGTATTGGCTGGACTACAGTACTCCTCATGCATGTGGTCTCTCTAATGAGAAAAGATCACCCCAACACCACAACAAAGACCACTCAGCTAACCAGGGTAATTGTCTCTTTAGACACAAGTTTATTTTCCATTTGGAAGGAGTAGTGACTTTCCTGTCTGATTGATAATGTGTGTACAAGATCCATGCCAGTGACGTACCGCTAATATAGGCAGACCACGCCGTTGCTACGGGGCCCGCGGCACTGAAGGGTCCGGAGCGCAGAGAAGGCCCTGCCCACACCATTTGGCCCTGCCCACTCACTCTGTTTACTGTGTGAAATGAATTAATATGAGGCTGCGTGTAGCTCTTCTTTTAGCACCGCCCATCCCCCGACTCCCCCCCCCCCTGCGCTGCCACTGAAGCCCAGTGTCTGTCTCAGTCGGACCTGCGACATCGTGATCAATCCAGCATGCATGTAACGCTGGTCGCTGGCCAATCAGCGTGCAAGTCATCACAATGAGGCAGCTGCTGATTGGCCAGTGTGCAGTGAGTGTAGTATACCAGACTAGGACCCGGAGGCGGAGAGTAATGTCGGCAGTCAGACTGGTCACTCACCCAGCTATCACGTCTGTGTCACTGTCTGGACTTGTGAACAGCCGACAGTGAAGGAGTCAGGAGTCAGCTCAGGACTACTGGTGTTGCTGAAGGGACAAGAGTCTGACAGAGAAGGAGAGAGAGTCTGAGTCTAAGACTCATGATGAACTGTAAAACTTCAAGTGTGGGCATGCAGTCAGCAAGAGAGGATCCATAGGGAGGGAAGGGGGACATGCTTACCTCCTGTCCTCTATGACCCCCAACCCCTAATGCCCCCAAAAATGCCCAAGGGGGAGGCAGTGGGGCAGGTTGATTAGGAGAAAAGTGGCCAATGTCCCCCAAACTGGCTGGGGTGGGGGAGTAAGGGGAAAGCACACTGGCCTCTATGAGCCTCCCCCTTCCTGAGTCCTCTATGAGCCCCCCAATCTCTCCCACAATGCCCAGGCACCTTAGCTCATTCCCCGGCAGCCGCCACTGCCTCCTTCCTGTCATGCAGATCAAAACATCCAGAGACATGGGGAGCAGTCAATAGCAGGCCAAAATGGGAATGAGCCTAACCCTAACATCGCGGGTGGGTCACTAGGGAGGCTCATTTCCGACACGGCCTGCTATTGGCTGCACCCCCCCTCACTGGGTATAAGTATTATCTGTATGCGGTGACTGGGAATTTTGGGGGCATAATAGGGGTTAGATAGCCCCTTTAATCCTTAGGATATCAGAGTGTTTTTTTTTTCATTTTTTCATTTTTTTTTTCTTCTCTATCTTCCTTAAGCCATAACTTTTTTATTTTTCCATTCACATAGTTGTATGAGGGCTCATTTTTTTTGCGGGAGAAGTTGTACTTTAATATGGTATACAATGTACGGGTTTACGGGTTTTATTCCTACAGCATTCCCTTTGTGGAAAAACTGACCTGTGCCCTTCATTCTCTGGGTCGGTACGAATTCGTACGAATGTATGTGTACACTTCTTTATTGGCAAATGGGCGTGTGGCAGGGGAGGAGCCTGGACAGGAGGTGGGATGGGCCAGGGGTGGGTAATGGGCGGGGTCAGGGGCACAATTCTTGCTATGGGGCCCAGTGATTTCTATGTACGCCCCTGCTCCATGCTGTTACTCTTCCCTAGAAATAATGATTTCTTTTTGTACATTTGCAATGATAGCTTCTCATGCTTAAATGGTGTTGAAAATGTAATAATATATGCCCTTTAAACTTCAGTAGTTTCACGTTCATATCAATGCTTGTATTTACATTATTTTGCTCCATTATAGGAGCAGAACAATAAAAATAATAAAAGTACAGTACCTGCCAGTCACATGATGCACCTGAATAGTGCCCTCATTCGTCAAGGTATGTAACTAGACAAAATAACATGCTGCACATTATTTAAAGAATCTGACAGAGAACCCTAATGGAATGTCCAACACAGATGTGAATGTGACCTAAGTAAACCGGAACCAGATGTGGCAGTTGAAATAGAGTGAAAATTAAAGAATCTGCAATTTATCATAACCAAATCATTCAGTGATTACATTTAAAAAATATTTGCAACTTTCAGAAACATGCACATCTTCCAGACAATAATTTAGTCTACAAATGACCTCCCCCGCTCAGATTATCACCGAATGTTCAGTAGTCTGAAGAGGTTGATTGATGATAGGTTTGGAAATATGTCTTTCTGGAAGAATTTTACTTCTGAGCCAGTTTAAGAATTTCTTGTATTATATGATGTCATCTAAACTATAATCCATTAAAAGGTAGAAAGTATAATTGCCAAATGCTGAGCATGTTTCTACTTTTGTGAATATGTTACAAATGTATGACGTTATAGTAGACTCAGACCGTTGGAAATATGTTTATAAGGCTGAACTCATAACCAGCATTTTAATGTTTTTTTTTTTGTTGTGGCATTTTCATTAGTGTTTTTACTCCTTTTTTTTAGTTCAGAAATACTGTGACCAAATGTTACTTTAAAGTCTTTTTCTGCTGTTTTTCCATATGCTTCTATATAGGACTTCAAAATTGTCTGAAAATTTGATGTACACGGTGTTACAAAGCAAGATGTAACTTATTCTGCTTTAGCTCATACATTTTTATTATTCTTCATCATTTTAGGGGGTGGGAAGAAATGTAAGTGCAGAGTGCATTCAGTATCAGTTTGTCCAGTACTGATCTACAGGGTGCTTCCAAATAAATTCTTAATAACAATATGATACTTTAGGTTTGCATAATTTTAATGCGAAGCTTTACATAGTCACACTGGAACTCTTATGATTATAGGGAAACTGTCACCCCAATTTTGGACCATCATCTACAGTAATACATGACAAAAACCAAAAAGGAACTCGGCTTATTTATGACAAGGAATTTTTCCTTATATTGAACATCAGCTCCAGGAATATTAGACTGACATACAAATTCGTTAAGAACAGTATCGAATTTTTGCATGTGCAATTACAGAGAGGGACTGTTGGTTCCATCCTGACAAATGTGTTTAGAAAACCAACCTCTGTGAACGCTTATTTACACGACTCTTCATCTCATCCCCCAAAGTTGATTAGATTAATTCTGTTTGGACAGTTTTTACGGGCTCGTAGGATATGCTCTACTGATCGCATGTTTGAGCTACATGCAGAGGATATGAAGCAACGGTTTTCGAGTTGTGGATACAGTCAACGTTCCATTAAGGAAGCACATAGGATGGAATAACTGTGTCCCCGTCATGATCTTTTTTCTGTTAAACAAAAGTCGAGTGATAATAGAGTAAGATTCATTACGAACTTCCACTCCAGATAGTTCGAGATGACGGATCCGGTTATTGCCAAATATGTCGCTTCAGGACAGTCTGTGGTAGCAAGAAAATCCAGGAACCTGAAAGATCATCTGGTCAGGAGCTGTTATACAAAACAGACCCCTCCAATCTTCCCTGGAAATGGTAAACCCAAACGGGGCTATTTACCATGTGGAAGATGTATGCTTGTTCCAATATGGAAAGAGCCACGGACTTCCACGACTCCACTGGTAAGAAGACCTTTCAAATAACACATCGCTTGACATGCTCCAGCACAGCAGTCGTCTACTATGCTACATGTCACTGTCCAAAGAATTATGTGGGTCTCACCACAAGGGAGCTGAAGGTCAGAGTGCGGTAACGTTTGGCACATCTTATCCGCTGATGATGAAAGAGATATGGCAAATTTGAAGCCTGTTGCCAGACATTTTAAACTCCATCATGCCTGTGATCCTAAAGTCTTGAAAGTTCGCGGGATAGATTGTTTTGAAAAACATTCGTGGTGGAGATATTTCAAAGACATTTGCACAATTAGAGTGCAAGTGGATCTGGAAGCTAAATACCTTAGGTCTGAATGGACTCAATGAGTCCACTGTTTTTTTATCTTTTCTATAGAAATGACTCCTTTTCTGGTTGACATTCTCCGGGTCAGCATACGCCAAGTGTTTTTATCATGTTTTAAATAGACACATGAATTTCCGTATTTTTAAAATTATTTTAGGTTGATCACTATATGGATTTATACATTATTTTCTCTTCTATTGTATATCTACTTGTTTGGACTCCATCCATGTGTACTGTTATGCACCTATTATTCTAATTTATTCATTTTTTTCTAGTTTTATCCATTTATTATTATAATTACCATCATGATTATTATTTCTTCACTATTTACTATAATATTTAAATTTTTGGTATGTTTTTCACGTTTTTGATGTTTTGCATTTTCACTTTATATTGAATATGTACACATTTCTGATGCACTCCATTCACATTTCACTTAATGATGCTTTTAAGTGATTTATTGTTCAGTATTTTTAATCATATGTATGTGCCGCAATCATTAGTCAGCGTGTCCAAATAATCACGTAATTTTCACTGTTTTATATAATCATGATTTATTATTAAGTAATTTATTATCATTTTAATTTCTGGTATTCATCTTTTCTCCTTCATTAATCCACATGATGCGGTTTGGGCTGCAATTAATAATTAGCTTGTTTATATAATTATGTATTTTTTAGTGTTTTATATAAAAAAAATTTTTGCCTGTAATAACTATTAATTAATGTAAATAATTATGCTCAATTGGTTATAACTTAAGAAGGGCAATGCCAGGCCAGCGCATGCACATCTATTCATCTGATGCCGCTGGCATGGATCTCGCGATAATAACATCGAGAGTTCTGCCTGCGTCATCATGTGACACGATACGTGATCGTGTGACGGACATGTCATGTGACGCCTCTCGTCACATTCGTGCGGCTCGTTTCTGTCAGATCTCAAACTCAGGTGCATTCAATAATCTTGTTACCATTTGCTTGGAGCTCTATGATTGGTGTTTGTGAGTATACAGTGTGTGTCCTGCAGTGATGACGCCACCCCCAGAATATGCATTTCATTGTAGATTTGAGTGCTGATAGCAGAAAATATAAAATAATGATCCACACTACTTTTCTGCAGTACTACTCATTAATTACTGTAGATAATAGTCCAAAATCAGGGTGACAGTTTCCCTTTAGCCATAACAAGCAGAGAAGCCAGAGACCATACAAAGCAATTATGAATAAAACCACTGTGAAGTAAGCTGCGTGATACTAAAGTAGTGTTTCAGAGGCGAATACTCATATAGAAAATTCCAAACACTAAGAACAATATGTAGCCCATTCTCAAACAATATTATCATTCTCACTTCAAAGGTTATCTTTCCTTGGATGTTTTTTGAAGTTTCTTCTCAGAAGCATGACATTCATGTCCTCTAAATTGGGATCTGATGGTGAGATATGATGTCCTACACGTGCAGTAGTTCTTCTTTGTGTCTATGCAGGTTCATTATCTTTTTGTAGTTTTGTCCTTTTTTACCAATGTATCATCTTTGGCAGAACTTGTTGATGTAGCAGCAGAATTCTCTGATGTTAATGGTCCCTTTTGTGAGACATTTGATTGCTGATCAATATGATTGTTCAAGTTATCTCATTTTATTTGTTTCTTATCATCTGAATGAAGTTTCCTGTTAGGCTACTTTCACACTAGTTTTTGAGTATTGACATCTGTCATAGGGACTCAGTTTTGTCCCCATTCATTGTCAATGGGAACAAAACTAAACTAAACAGAACGGAATGCTCCAAAATGCAGCCATATAGAGCCATATTTAGTATTATATAGCAGAATGCACTTATAATGGAGCACTGAATCTAGAGGACAGGCCATCTTTCTAGGCCAGTCTTTGGTGTACTCAGGGGTGCACCTAGCCTTTCTGCTGCCTGAGGCAAAAACTGAAATGGCACCCCCATGCCAATTTCTTAACCAACCCCTTTGCCACAATGAAATAACTCAGTGCCCATGGCCCTTCTGCTGCCCCCTTCTTGCACCTACCTGGTGCTGCCTGAGGCGATCGCCTCACCAGGCCTCAATGGTGGTGCACCCCTGGATGTACTGCATATGAAGCACTGGTGGGGAAAAAATTCTGGTCTCCCACTCCACTCATGATTAATGATGAGCGGGAGGTGCCATCTTCGATTTCGCGATATTTCACGAATATTCCATTGAATATTCATTGAAATCGAATATTCGTCATTATTCTATATATTGCGAATGTTACGTGAATTTATATTCGCATTGTGAAATAAACTTAGAGCTGATTTCCTTATCGTTGTAACTTGTATTGCTAGAATTGACGAAGATAACGAATATCACGAATATAGTACTATATTCTTAATCTTCGTTATATTCTAGCAATAAAACCATTAGGAACTCAGCTCTAAGTTTAATTGGCAATGCGAACATATTATCGCATTGCGAATTCAACTTAAAGGTGGGTTCCTAATGGTTGTATTGCTACAATATAACGAATATCATGAATATAGCACTATATTCTCAATCTTCGTTATATTCTAGCAACAACCATTAGGAACTCAGCTCTAAGTTGATTTCGCAATGCGAACATATACTCACATTGCGAATTCAACTTAGAGCTGGGTTCCTAATGGTTGGCTTGCTAAAATATAACGAAGATTGAGAATATAGTGCTATATTCGTGAATTTGTGATATTTATTATATTCTAGCAATACAACCATTAGGAACCCAGCTCTAAGTTGAATTCGCAATGCAAGTAATTCAGGTTATATTAATCGCATTGCGATTACAACTTAGTCAAATTTGTGAGATCGTGATTCTCACATCCGACAGTACATTTTAGCATGGAGGCATTCCCATGCACACGGGAAGTCGGCAGAAGTGGCAACGGGCATTGACTGGGGCGTACAGGGAGCCAAGAATCCTCCGGACAGGTAAGAACAGCTTTTGGGAAGTGGGAAGACAACCAGAGAGCAACAAGGATTAACAACTTGAAAAAAAACAAAAAAAGAATATTCTAAATCGCAAATATATAGCGGTATATTCGCAATATTCACGAATGTGCCAATATGGGAAGTGCCAATATTCGCTAACAAAATTCGCTATTCGAATATTCGCTCTCAACACTACTCATGATGCCATCTAGTGGCTCCTTTATAGCCACTTGCCAGCTGGTGGATCTCTTTAAATAATGGAGACTAAATGTATCCTACAGACTTGATTATGATTCTTTTCAAGCCTCTTGATATTTATTTATGCTTTTTCTCAGGATAGGTCATTAATATCACATTGGTGGGGGTCCAACTCACAGAACTCCCGCTGTCGATCAGTTGTTTGAAGGCAGGGCGCTCATATGACAGCTGCGTTCTCTTCACTGTTTACCTGCTCGCTGTCAGCATTGCATAGACAGAGCATTGTAATTACAGCACCTCCGTTGCATTCAAAGGAGCAATTGTAGTTACACTTTGTTCCATTCAAGTGAATGGGATGGCTAAATTGTAATTACACTGCTACAGTTTTAATGGTGGGCTGGTAAACAATGAAGAAAATGCAGTGTTCATACGAGCACTGTGGTCTCTTCAAACAGCCATCGAAAAGGATGTCAGAACTCAGACCCCTGCTGATCTGATATTGATGATCTATCCTGAGGACAGGTCAACAATATCTGAAACCAGCCAACCCATTTAAGAAATTTGAACTCCTGTGATACTAGGAAAAGGTCCAGTGAAAAACAGTACTAAAGGAAATGCCAGATCTACTATGATGTCCCCCTGGACAATTGAATTATGTCTCTGTTTAGATTTCATATGTTAGAAATTGGCTTTATCTTTCCTAAACAAAACTGCATGTGGTCGTGTCGAGACTAAAGAATCATGTGCTTGCCTCTCACTGAGCTTCGTTATGACATCATCAGTCTGGTCATCACCTCATTATTCTTGCCAATTGAAAGCCTCAGTCATGTTTTTTCTGATCTTGTTAAACCACTCTCCTGGTGGTTAAAGGTACTAGTCCTTTGACGCAGGCGTCTCACAAATCACCTAAAGCTTATTTCAAAGCCCCCCCAAAAGCACCTTGTCATGTAGTTTGGCTTAATGAGCAAAATATATGAGGTGGATAGCCAGAATTACAAATTGACATGTATCTATGTATTTATACTAATGCTTTAAATCCTTTATAAGCTGGTTATGCTGGCATTCTGGCAGATGATGGCATTTATGAATTGCTAATTAATAAGAACGAATAAAATGCTTCTACCATGTTATAATGACCATTTTATAGAATGAAAAGTGCAAGTAATGCTAAATAAATGGAACATAAGCAAGTAGGCATTTGCTTTAGGGTCCATGCACATAGCACTTCCTGTACAATAACCCTTGTAGTACACTATAGATCAGTATTACAGAACCATAAGTGTTCTGTGTGCCACCACATGTTGCTTTAATGATGCACTGTACATTGCACCATAATACATGTAATTCGAAGGCCACAGTTTTGTTCTCATGGATTTATAGGGAAAGAATTATATGGCTGCTATGATCTGCAATATGGTCCTGTTTTTAAATTTTTTCTCTAGTTAGTAGTAAAAGAAAGACCTGCACTTGCTTGTGACTCTTCAGTAATTGTTTTGTACCTAGGGTAGTAGTCATTCTGTAATGCCTTTCGGTTCTATCTGAGTCTTTTTAAAGTATACGTACATTTGAAAAAGGCTCAGAAAAAGATAAAATGTGTCTCTGAGTGACTGTTGTACTATGCTCTATGCAAAAAAATTTGTGAACAGTGACAATCAGGAGTGGTGGGTGGTCCTTCGTCTGATATTGTAATTTTCTCCGACTTACTAGACACTTTCTAAAAGTGTCTAGAAAAGGGCACATGGCTAGTTAATTAATATGCATATGTGGTAATACACAGCTGCACTTCCTGTAGAACTTCTGGGATCTATGCAGTTAAACTCATTAGTATCATTAATCAAGCCTGATCACAACACAGTACAAGAGGGACCCTTAAATACCAATAATATGTGATCCTATCTGTCAGGGATCAGAGAGGAAGGAAAGAGGGTGCCCTCTGACTACACCCTCAACCCCTGTCCCTGCCTACTTACACTACCCGCCCTAGGCGATGGGGCATAACTGGGCGACGGTCCCTTACGTAACGTAAGTGCACAGAGGAAAGATAAGAAAGGTCAACAAGCCAAAGGTCAGAACCAGGAGAAGCGGGCAGTACAAATGGAGCGGGCAAATGCAAGGTCAACAGTCAGAGCCGAGGTCAAATCCAGGAGAGCAAATACGTACAAAGGATGAGACGAAGTTGAGGTCAAAGAACGAGCTGAGGTCACAAGGTCAGGAGGTCAATCAGAACAAGCAGCCGCAGACTAGAACCAAAGGACAAGGAAGCACCAATAGACCAGTATCACAGGCAACCTGTAGCCAGCAGGTATCCTGTATTTATAGTGGGAAGTAAGGGTCATGTGGCGTGGCCAGCGTCACATGACCGACAGACAGACAAGTCAAGCACCAAGTGATCAGCTCGGCGTTCAAGGCAGACCTAGGAGCAGGGAGCCTCCCAGCTAGCAAAGCCACCCTGAGAACCCTGCTAAGCAGCCACCCTGCTAAGCAGCAGGTCTGCGCCTGATGGGAGACCGAGTTAGCCTTCGGCGCCCAGTTACAGTACCACCCCCCCTTGTACGCCCTTGGGTACAAATCTCCCAGGATGCTCATTATGAAACTTCTTGATGAGTCTCGGGGCGTGGATCTCAGTAGCTGGGACCCAAGACCTCTCCTCGGGTTCATAGCCCTTCCAGTGGACAAGGTACTGCAAGGAGTTTCGGACCTTTCTAACATCCACAATTCTGGAGACTACAAACTCATTTTTATGGTCAATTTGTATGGGAGGAGGAGCTGACTGCGACGGAACAATGAGTGGAATATATTTCTTACAGAGGACCTTTCACTGGTCCACACAAGCAGATACATATGCATTGACTTCTCTTAACATGCAGGGTCATCCCTGGGTGCCGCTCTGCATGTATATACATTTGCCTCATAAACTGTGGACCAGTGAAAGGTCCTCTTTAATCAACGATTTATGGAAAACATTATGAACACGAAATGAGTCCGGCAATCTCAATCTAAAAGATACAGGATTAATAACGCCAATAATCTCACGTGGCGCAAGTTTCCTAGAAGACACCTTCAGCGGTAGATTCCGAGTAGACAACCAGACCCTTTCACCAAGCTCAAAATTAACCCCCTTAGAACACTTCCTATTAGCCATCCGTTTTTGTTGTTCTTGTTTACAGGTTCACTTGGACCAGTGCCCAAACTGTGCACAGTTCAGAAGTTACTCTATCAGCTTCAGGATTAGATGAAGGTATCAACGAGCTAGAATTAAATCGAGGATGGATTCCAAGGTTACAAAATAAAGGAGAGACCCCCATAGAAGGATTCACACGGTTATTTATAGCAAATTCTGCCAGCGAAAGATATTTTACCCACACATGTTGATTTTCAGAGATGTAGGATCTTAAAAATTGCTCAAGGGTCTGATTTAGTCGTTCCATCTGACCATTAGTCTCGGGGTAAAAAGCAGACAAAATGGCCAAAGAAATCCCAATTCTCTGACAAAAAGCTCTCCAGAATTTAGAAACAAATTGAACGCCTCTGTCAGAAACAATATTTTCCGGGATCACGTGATGCCGTACAATGTGATCAATAAAAGCAGTAGCTAGACTCTTAGCACTAGGAAGTTTACTCAGAGGAACGAAATGTACCATATTACTAAATCTGTCAACCACTACCCAAACCACTGACTTGCCCTCAGAAGACGGCAGGTCAGCAATAAAATCCATAGAAATATGCGACCAGGGCCTACTAGGAATGGGTAGTAACTCCCCGGCAGGATGTGTCCTAAGAGTTTTGGATCTGGCGCACACTTCACAAGCAGATAAATATGCATTGACGTCTCTTAACAAAAGTTAAACACCAACAATTGGCGGGGAACCTACACCACAATTCCCGGAATGGTCCCAAAATACATACACAAAAAAGCCAACAAATCCGGGAATAAAATATATCACTTTATTAAATTCATTTTAAAATTAGTATTACCATATTTAAAAAACATATATGTATGGTTGGTGAAAAGATTTTACATTGAGGCCGTATAATCCACCAATACAGAGGTATATATAACCACAGCAGTTATGGCATTAGTATGTCGCTAAACGCCGGGGAAAATTCCCCTTATATCTAATAAAATCCTGCTAGCAATGTGATTTCAATAATAAAGTGACAGTGCATATTTCATCAAATCCCTTATCCTACTAGCATCACAGGAATAAATAGAGTCGCATACCTAGCACAATACACTGCAATCTCGGCACCTCCTGTATCCTCCTGACATGCGTTTCGCCTATATCCGGCTTTCTCAAGGGGTGGTATAAAAATGTCCCTATAATGCCTTCCTTTTATAGCTCCACATAGTTACAAACACCTCTCACCTGTTAAAATCAGACATGTCATCCCCATACGACGGAAGTGTTGTATTGTTTTTCATTGGTTGAGCGCGCTCCGTGGACCGGAAGTGATGTAGTGCGTTCCAGCTTGGAACGCAACTACTTCCTCCCCTAGCCGATCATCAGTGAAAGTGTGCGTGCGTGCCACCCTGAAATGCACCGCACGATATACTGGATCAGGGTCAAAGTTACATTGGGCCGGACGGATAATGGGTGGATAAAAGTGCTCACGTGATCAGTCTGATATAATTTATCTGTCACAATTATGCACATTTTAGCACTTGCACTGAGCACCAGCACATCTTATTTTATTATTTTTCTTTCACACCGGTAATCACGTGAGCACTTTTATGCGCGGGAACGAATAATCTGAAGTTGTATGTGCAGGTGCCAGATGTTGAGATGATTCAATATCAGAGGCCAAATTAGAGAATAATGATGCCATGATGATCTTGGCTGGAAGGATGGGTTCCGGAGGGGTATCGGAACACTGAAAGGCAGAAATACTTCTTGACAAGGCATTGGCCTTAACGTTCTTACTTCCTGGCCTGTAAGTAATGAAAAAATTAAACTACTTAAAGAATAATGCCCATCTGGCTTGACGAGGGTTTAAACACTTAGCGGACTCAAGAAATGACAAATTCTTATGATCAGTAAGAATGGTAATTTTATGTTTTGCCCCCTCCAAAAAATGTCTCCATTCCTCAAATGCCCACTTAATAGCTAGCAACTCATGGTTCCCAATATCATAATTCCTTTCTGTAGGAGAAAATTTTCTGGAGAAAAAGGCACAAGGACTGAGGTTAGAGAAGTTAGAGGGTCCTTTGGACAATACTGCCCCTATTCCATCCTCCACCATAGAAGGTTCCTCCAGATTTGGTTGAATTAAGACTGGGGCACTACTAAAACTTCTTTTAAGATTCTTGAAGGCTTTAATGGCTTCCTCAGACCAGTTGACTAGATCTGCCCCTTTCTTGGTAAGATCTGTTAATGGTTGGAAAAACCCAAAAAGCGCTGTAAGACTTTAAGGGATGATGGCCTCACCCACTCCTGGATTGCCCGTACCTTCCCAGCATCCATTTTGAAAGAATAAGGAGTGAGGACATTTTTCAAGTTTAACTGATAATTGGTTTACCCTTAAAATGTCTAGTACTAGTCTTATATGTCTCACATGCGAGTCCCAGGTGGGAGAAAAAATCTAAATATCATCAAGATAGACGATTAAAACTTTCCAATGAATTCCCTGAAAATGTCGTTCATGAAATTTTGGAAGACAGCTTACTAAGCCCGAAACTCCTAACTAGGTATCCAAAATGTCCCTCAGGAGTGTTAAATGCTGTCTTCCATTCATCCCTCTCCTTAATTCGGATTAAATTGTAAGCTTCCCTCAAGTCAAGTTTGGAAAACCGGGCAGCTCCTAAAACCTGATTGAACAGGTCGGGAACTAAAGGGAGAAAATATTGATATTTAAGAGTAATCTTATTTAATTCATGGTAATCAATACAGGATCTGAGTCCTCCTTCTTTTTTCTTAACAAAAAAGAACCCCGCAACCATTGGAGATTCCGAGGGCCTAATGTGTCCCTTGTCCAAACTCTCTTTAATATATTTCCTCATTTAATTTCGTTTGGGACCAGATAGGTTATAAATTCTTCCTTTGGGATATCAGGACCTGGGTACTAATTTAACAGCAAAATCATACGGTCTATGGGGTGGTAATTCTTTCAGCTCAGATGATAAAAACACATCAGCATAATCTCTAATATATGGCGGAAGGGTTTGGGATACAGTATGAACCCCTGCTAAAACGACCGATAAACAGGACTTACACTGAGAACCCCATCTTTCTATCTCACCACTATCCCTAGTTTCACTATGGAGACAGTGAAGGACCTTACAAAGGTCCAGAAGCCTGTCTCCTTTAAATGCTTGTTAGGACCTGCCTGTGACAGAGTTTGTGCACTCGCCTATATACAGTAAAAGTGGCCATACACATTAGATAGATATAGGTTGATAGTTGAGTGGTCTGGTGAACAATTGTTACACTGATGCAACCATACACATTTTAGTCCATATTGCCCATTACCGTCATTCAAACTGGCCATACATGTTCAATCACACCGAGTGAAGGACCAATGATCTTTCTGGGAACATTCAGGGAATGTTCGTGTCTGGAAAGATTTATTCTGGACTGTTGACGATCTGACATTTTTTTTAGCACAATTAACCTCTTTCCAGACTTTCTGCCTTTGTTTGGCCTAAATGTTCATTTGTTGCTAAATTTCACCACACAAACTAACGCTTTGGTTGAAATAGTCCAGGTTGATTAGGTATAAATTAATGTTTATGGCTCCTTAAAGGGGTACTACAAAATTGTTTACTATTAAGCAGGGTCCCCACTGCTGTGATAATGATGTCACGTTCATGTGGCCTCTGCAGCCAATTACTGGTCTCAGCGGTCACATGTGCATGAATGGCACTGCTGGGGCCATTGGTTGTGTCAAGGAACGGGGAAGTGCACGTGCATACTGAACACAACACATTGCAACCAGTATGCACGGCCAGCCTGTCACGGTAGAAAAAATAACAACAATACAGTGACAGGTTGGCCTCATTGGTCAGGAGAACATTGAACGGCATATGACCACTGCAGAAACTGTGGGGACCTGTGGGGAAGTTGAAATAATTCAGCATTTAATGTAATTCCAGAGGTCAAAAATTGCTTGAGCCTCCATGGGTTAAATTGGGCTTTAAGTGTATTTAATATATAGTTTTTGGGTGCCTTTTAGTAGATATTAAAATATTTAACATACGAAATGTAAGAAAGCATAGTTCTGTATTTATAATAAACCTTTCTTATTTTTTAATTCAGGATTTTACTATTTTCTCAGTATGTTCCATTACCAAGTTTACTTCAAAATGACTAATAAGGGCAAAAGATTAAGCACTCCAGAAAAGCTTTCTTGAATAAGCCCTCGTGACATAAAGCATTTGTAAAAATTTTTGTGTGTGCTATTTTTATTCTGTCTCTGCCAGAAAAAAAAGTCCCAAGCACCATCCTTAACCACTCAATCAGGAAAGGCAAACATAGGCTGTTTTCTCAAGACTTACCAGACTGTCACTGCTGTCACTAAATGAACCCTCCAATATAAGCAGAGTTACACCACATAAGTCTCTTTTCTTTTCCTGATTATTAATGTATAATAAAAGCTGAGCCAATATAAACAAAGGCAGGATTTCTAAGTCAGGAGCCTAAGCCCTGCCTTACATACACAGCATCTGTGTGTTTCAGTCTGACTGCTAATGTCGCAGCATGGCTTCTAGTTACCACCGGCACTCTACTGCTGTAACTTTGCAACTTCGAAACCTACTTGGTTTAATAAGGAAAACCTTATTTGGTTAGCATGGTTCAAAAAGGACATGTACCAACCAGTGGTGGAGAGAATGTGGATGAAGGGAATGGGCAGGAGTATATCTAAGGAGTGTTCAACTCTCTACTAAAAACCGAAGGCAAAAAGCCTGCAAGACACTGCTATCGACTGCTGCACATCTCCAAAAGTACTTGATTGCCACCATAAAGCATGGTAGTCATACAATGGGAATGATAATGAAGCAAACTACAGGCGAATCCTGAAGAACTAGACAACAATCCAGTGCATAAACCAAGACAATATGTCGTTTTATCACAATGATGTTTCATTTTTAAATGAAAGGTCCACCTTTAAAGGATTATTCCCTACTCAGCCAAACATGGCTTACAGGTAGATCAGTAGAACCCTTGTGTGCTGCGGCCAGAGAAGGCCATTGTTACACAAAGAATTGAGCAAGCCGTGGTATGCAGTTTCCATAACTCACACAGAAGCTAATGGCAGCTATGGAAACAGAGTAAAGCCTCATTTACACGTCAGTGTTTCACGTACGTGTGCTGTACTTGTTCTCCACGGACAGCACACGTCCACATTAATTTGAATGTGTGTATTCACACATCAGTGTTTTAGCATGGTCCGTTGGTCCGTGTTTTCAGCACGGATGCATGTCCTATCTTGGTCCGTGTTCCCGGATCCCTCACGCCCATTATAGTCTATGGGTTTCGTGAAAACCACAAATGCAACACGAATGCCATCCGTGTTGCAACTGTGTTTCACAGATCATTAAGAAGAAATGCTTTGAAAATTATTTTTCAGCTGTTTAGTGTCAGTGAAACATGGACAGCAAAAAATGGACACACGGTCCGGACCCAACACGGACGGACAGCTTTACAGATGCATCACTGATTTGAGCACGGACATGTGAATGAGGCTTAACCCAGCGAGCTATGACATTTCCATACCTCAGGAACTACAGAAACAGCTTATCTCACTATGTTACTCTGTTTCTGTATCTCCCATTCACTTATATTGGAGTTATGTAAAACAGTGTACTTCAGCCTGCTCAGCTATTTCTATTACTCCGACCACCCCCAGTCATGGCATATGAGAATTCAACTTATATCAGTCAGTCTGAGATGGGAATAATCCTTTAAGTATGCTGATATGTCTCTAACTTCTGTCTTTATGCAGCTTGAGCAGTCTTGAAAAACAATTGCACTGTGTTCAAAGCTGATAGACACCTTATTTCATCCGTGCATTTTGTGGAATGTCCACTGTTTTCTGTACATTGCATGGTAACCATTGACATAATGGGGGAAGTAATCAAACCCTGCACTCCAGAATTATTTCTTCAAAAAGTCGTAATACGGGCCCTTGTGACTTTTTGAGCTCACTTGACAAATATTTTTGCCACGTTTGGCATTTTTATATCACTCACTCCAGTTTTGAAGAGTGGGTGAAAAAGTTAGCATGGTTAGCTATGTTAAGTCATTTCACTCCAGATTTATGACTGGGACTTTTTTAAAAAGTCATAAAAGTATCCCAAAGCCACATCAGTATAGAAAACTGGCGTAGCATTTCTAGATTAAAGTGTTAGGTTTAAAGATCAAACAAATGTAAAAAATAATGTATGTCGTTTGATAAATTTGAAGCAGATTACGCCAATGTAGACTTAAGGAAAACGGACAGATATTACCCTCATTATAAATTTCCCCCACTGTCTATGAAAAGAAGGTTTTACAATGCTGTATATAACAGGACAATGCTCACTCACCTACAGTCATGGCAGATGTCCCTGCCTGCATTTTGCCCTTTCTGCCGGCACATCGGTCTATTGCTGAACTCCTCTGATTATGTAGAGTTGCCCTGGAAATTTCTTCTTTACCTGAGCATTAGAGGCCAGATTTATCATTAGCCTAAGTCACTTTTCTGGAGTTGAAAAGTCGCAAAAAATTGCGCAAAAAGCCAAATTGCGCAATTTTTTGCGACTTTTTGGAGACTTACGCCACTCGCTCCAAAACCAAGTTTATGGGCGTTTTGTCGTATGTAAATCACTTGCAAGACAGATTTATTATTGCGACTTTTTAAATAGTGGCAAAAAAGTCGCAAAAAATTGCGCAAACTCACTCCACTCATGACCATGCTTATGTTTGACAAAATCACTTTTTTAAAATTGCGACTTTTCCAAAGACAAAGCCAAAATACAACTAGGAACCAGAAATACACCAGATTTATCAACCTCTGAAAGAGCCCATGATAAATTTGACTTGACTCAAATACACATACGCCTTCTTTGAAAGTGGAGTGAACTGCAAGAGTAATGATAAATCTGGCCCCTAGAGTTTTGTGAAGGTGTCATTTTGCTACTTGTCATTCTTGACTCCATTTATTGATCAGTGCCTGGCCTGACTTCTGCCCATATTGCAAGAACACAGCCACACTTAATTTTGCACATGTACAACTATTTGCCTAACTATGGCTTCTGCTACCAGGCTTTCGGAAATACCAGCTTGTAGTTAGCTATTGCCATGAGAGATTACTCTGGGGAGGCAAACTGGGACCCTATGAGAAAGGCCATAGAACAGGACAGTCGATGTCTTATACTTTATTCTCAAGCCAGATCCAATTGCAACACAGTGGATCCACTGTCGCAACACCATATGCACTGATCACACAAGATGCATGTAAAAAACAGCAGATTTCAGGATGCAGCAATATATAGCTCATCTTCTCTGTTCATGGACAAGTATGATCACCTTCCTTAGATACCAGACAAAACGTGTAACGACTCTGGAGAACGGCATGTACGGCAGTTTTTGGGTCACCTATAAAGTTATGTTTGCCGTCTTCAATTACATTTTGTATAATTACTAGTGAACACCAAGATGCTTCTAGCACACATTGGCACTCTGTTATTTCATGGAAGTAAAATCTAATTAACCCCTGTTTGTACAGCTCTGGGTTATTCATTGCCAGCTGATTACATTTAATAGTCACACTTTAGCATGTGTGTTTTGCTCCACTGGTATAAAAAAAAGGAAAGATAATGTTAAAAATGGTGTTATTTTAAGAAATAAGACATTTTCATATCTGCTTTAATGAGCCACGCTCTGTTGACATACGAAATAGCTGTTAAAAATAACTGAATAAACATCCTCAATCATGTAGTCAGAAATTAGGAAATTCCCAGTTGTAGGTTCATTAAGTCTCATAAATCAGATTTTGCATCAGAAGAAATATGACATCTCGGAAGCAGACTAGTTGCTTCTTTAAAACAACATGGAAGTAGATGATGGTGTTAAAAGTGAAGCAGTTTACATAAACTTGCATAGTATAACACACATATACATGAAAATCAAAGAAACTTGGCAAAACCCAGAACATTTGCTGGGGAGGATGACAGCTTATAATGGGAGATGGGAGAATTTATGTCTTCGTTTTATTTTCCGTTCTCCTGAACAATTAGAACAGGAAAAAAAAAACATGATCCTGTAAAAAATGGATCTTGTAGCATCAGTTATGCACATTTGACTTCTGTTTGACCCATTTCCGTCAAAGATCCGTTATTTTAGATGGAAAAAAAAGACCTCAAGCGGAAATGGCTCAAACGGATGCAAAATGTGCGTAACTGATGGACAGGATCCTTATTTTTTTTTATTTTTTTTTACAGGATCCTGTTGTTTTTCTGTTCTTCTGACAGATCATAAGAACGAATAAAACAGAGATGGGAACTCTCCCTGATAGATATTTTTCATAAGTGAGATGCCTTCAAGACCTCTTCTCACTATTAAGATCTTAATGGTGCAATGGACCTTAATATACTATAGATATCTAGAAGCCTAAGAGGAAATCTAATTTTGTTATATTTTACAACCATGGCTGAATTATCCATAAAATTCTCCTTTATATGTATTGTTATTTTAGTTATCATTGTTGTTAGCATTATTTCATCCATATTGATGAATTTAGGAGATATTAGACCCCCATATCGATCATGCTGAGTTTGTGATTATTACTAGAGATGAGCGAATCGAAGCTGACGAAGTGGAATTCGAGTCGAATTTCAGTAAAAATTCGATTTGCACTGAATGCGAATTTCCTCGTGCTTCGTGGTAACGAATCACATTTTTTCCTAAAATGGCTGCTACACGTGTGAGGACATGGGGCAAGGAACTCTGGGAAGGCAGAATCACCCATAGTGACATGCATGCAGCCAATCAACAGCCAGCCCTGTGATGTCACAGCCCTATAAATACGGAGGCCATCTTAGATTCTGCCATTCACCAGCGTGCTTAGTGCAGGGAGAGATGTGTCTGCAGAAGCTAGGGACAGTGATAGGAAACACTTGATTGTGGTGAAAAAAAATGATTTACAAGTGCAGGGAAAGATTACACCTTGCTGCACTGACTGGGGATCCAAATCCAAATTGCCATCATACAGCACTGTAATTCCAACAAACCTGTCTTATTATGGTGCAAGTGCTGTTTGATACCGGCATTAAGAGGGTTCATTACAAGGAAATATTTCTATGTTTTATTTGCCCTTGTTCGGTGTAGTTATATGTTCTAAAGCATTTTTTGGCTTGTATAAGTGGGGAAAAAAGGGCCTATTAGCCATTGTGTGCTGAAGGGCAAAACTTACAGACCTTTTAGTCGTGTATTAGCGGCAAAAGAAAAAACATATTTGGCGCTCAGCAGTGCAGTTATTTGTTTTAAAGCCCTTTTTTGTGTGTATTAGTGGAAAAAGAAAAAAAATATTTGCCGTACAGCAGTGCAATTATCTGTTCTAAAGCCCTTTATCCGTGTATTAGTGGAAAAAGAAAAAATATCTTTGCCGCTCAGCGGTGCAGTGATATATTCTGAAGCCCTGTTTGCAGTGTATTAGTGGCGAAATAAAAATATATTCGCTGTCCAGAATTGTACTTCTCTGTTGAAAAGCCTGTTGTGTAAAAGAAGAAAAAAATTTGGGCCTAAGTGACGTTCTGCGGTGCAGTGATATATTGTGAAGCCCAGTTTGCCTTGTATTAGTGGTGTAATTAAAATATATTTGCCATCCAGCGTTGCGTATATCTGTTGAAAAGCCTGAATTGTAAAAGTAGGAAGCAATTTGGGCCTAATTGCCGTTCTGTGGTGCAGTGATATATTGTAAAGCCCAGTTTGCCGTGTATTAGTGGTGTAATTAAAATATATTTGCCATCCAGCGTTGCATATATCTGTTGAAAAGCCTGTTGTGTAAAAGTAGAAAAAAATTTGGGCCAAATTGCCGTTCTGTGGTGCAGTGATATATTCTAAAACCCAGTCTGCCGTGTATTAGTGGCGAAATAAAAATATTTGATCTAAAATTTGATTATTTGATCTAACAGTGTGTCAGACAGAGAAGTGCCAGGCCCTGCGCAGGGGAATGGATGATGCTAAATGTTTCTGGCGCAGGCAGAGGTCACAGCAGAGTAATGGGCTGCGAGAGCAGGGGTCACTTCAAGAGGCCTGAGCTCCTAGTGTCAGCTGGAGGTTGTGTCGTGACCAGCAACCCAGCGGTTCTTGAATGGTTGACTCGATCTTCGACTTCTTCGCAAGTGACATCAGACACCCCCAGCCAAGAGTCAAAGGATTTGTCAGGCCCTGTGCCCTCACCTGTCCTCAACCTGCATCTGTCCCTTCCTCCACTAGGTGGGCAAGTAGTGATGAGGAGAGTGGCGTGGGAGCTGGTGTTGCGAGCGGTCAGGCTCCTGACCCAGAGTCAGTTGAGGAGGACATCAGTGACGTGCAGACAGTACCCAATGATGATGTTGTAGCAGATCGCACTTGCTAGCCAGGTAATTAAGGGGCTTACCTATTTATTTTTTTCTTTATATAATGATGTAAAAATATAAAATCCGTTGCCTCCATGATAAATCTGCAGAGTGGGAGCCCCCTGTAGCTTCCACACACTTTCAAAATAATCCTTCAGAGGGGTGAATAGATGCCGGATGACCGGAACGCTCCATGACCTTCCCAGGAGCTGCTGTTGGAAGCAGCGGTTCATTTCTGAGACATCTGTATAGTGCGGGGGAATCCGAAGACCCTCTCCATCTCCGTGCACCACAGTATGTCCTCCTTCCCATCTATGATGACTGGGAACTCGTGATGTTTTCCCTGACGTATCAATCTTGAAGCTTTGTCTTCCCATTGTCTGTAGCTACTAGAGGCCTGTTCATGCCAGGCAGGTTCCCCCAGAAGTATCTGTCTCGATGAGCAGCTGATACCGCACTTGCATCAATCTTGAGAGGATTTGTTACCAGGTGGAGAGAAATTGTTTTTTGGAATGCTTTCTCCATCGCAACCACGTTCTCGAATAACCAGAAGACTGGCCAATTCTCTCCTGTCTTAGGCAACACTTTATTGAGTAATTTTGGAAAGTCAAAAAACAGTTGTTCACTGCCCCCATAAAGTCCTTTAAAAGTGCCGGATGTGCTCCCCTAGATACATGTACAACTGCATATGGGTTGAACATATCCTGCTTGTTAAACACCACACCCCGTTTTCTAATGGTTTATATGTTTGGAGGTGTATAAACTCCAATTTAAATGTGCCTGCTTTTCATCTACAGGCTACATTCAGGTGCACCTGGGAGGCTCTGGGCCATATCAGTCGGTCTCGGGTGGGGCTCACAGGCAACTCCCACCTCCCATTGCAAGCATGGTTACATGCTGGAGGTCACTGGTGAGCTGTTTGTGAGTCAGGCCTTACGCTCCCGTAATGCCCAACGGCCCCTGGTATCGCCCATACGGCACAGGTAGGATGAGTGGTAGGGTTTCGGGCTACTTGAGAGACCTTGACATGGTGTCCGAGCTTATGACATGTCCTCCTAGTAGGATGTGTCGAACTAACCTCTCAATTTTAACATCAGTGTGAGGGTTTAGTATTGCCGCAGAGTGCACCTGCCTTAGCTATGGGTATGTTTTTGATTGTTCTCCACATCCACATTATCGTTATCGTATACAGGATGGTTATTGTGGTACTTGTAGTCCGTTGCTGGCATCTTCCATTGTATGCATTTTTTGCTGTTTATTGCCCCTAGCAACGGACTACAAGTGCAGGATGTGCTCCCTATATACATGCACAACTGCATATGGGTTGAACATATCCTGCCTGTTAAACACCACACCCCGTTTTCTAATGGCAAATATTTTTCAACATTGATTCTAAGCTTTTTCCATGATGACAGGGAACTCTTGATCTTCTCCCTGACGTAGAGACCATGGGCTGGTAGTTATGGTTTGAATTTTTATGAATTTCACAACTCTTCCGGGCTCCAAGCAATCTTAAAGCTTTGTCTTCTCATTGTCCATAGCTACTAGAGGCCTGTTCATGCCAGGCAGGTTCCCCCAGAAGTATCTGGCTCGATGAGCAGCAAATACCGCACTTGCATCAATTTTGACAGGATTTGTCTCCAGGTGGAGAGAAATAGTTTTTGGGAATGCTTTCTCCATCACAACCACGTCGTCGAATAAACAGAAGACTGGCCAATTCTCTCCTGTCTTAGACAACACTTAATTTTTTAAATTACATTTATTAACTACTTCAGCCCCCCTAGCTTAAACACCCTTAATGACCAGGCCACTTTTTACAATTCTGCACTACGCTAATTTCACCGTTTATTGCTCCGTCATGCAACTTACCACCCAAATGAATTTTACCTCCTTTTCTTCTCACTAATAGAGCTTTCATTTGGTGGTATTTCATTGCTGCTGACATTTTTACTTTTTTTGCTATTAATCAAAAATGACCGAAATTTTGGCCAAAAAATGACATTTTTCACTTTCTGTTGTAATTTTTTTTTTAAAACTACATTTCTATATAAATTTTTCGCAAAATTAATTGTTCTACATGTCTTTGATAAAAAAAAGAATCCAATAAGTGTATATTTATTGGTTTGGGTAAAAGTTATAGCGTTTACAAACTATGGTGCAAAAAAGTGAATTTCCGCATTTTGAAGCAGCTCTGACTTTCTGTCATGTTTCTTCAGTTGCTAGAATGCCAGGATAGTATAAATTCCCCCCAAATGACACCATTTTTGAAAGAAGACACCCCAAAGTATTCGGGGAGGGGCATGGTGAGTTCATGTATCATTTCATTTTTTTTCACAAGTTAGCGTAAAATGACACTTTCTGAGGAAAAAAAAATAATAATAAAGTTTCCATTTCTGCTAACTTCCGGCAAAAAAAAAATAAAATCTCCCACAGACTCACTATGCCCCTCAGTGAATACCTTGGGGTGTCTACTTTCCGAAATGGGGTCATTTGTGGGGTGTGTTTACTGTTCTGGCATTTTGGGCGAGGCTAAATTGTGAGCAGCCATGTAAAACCTAAAGGTACTCGTTGGAATTTGGGCCCCTTTGCGCACCCAGGCTGCAAAAAAGTGTCACTCATGTGGTATCGCTGTACTCAGGAGAAGTAGGGCAATGTGTTTTGGGGTGTATTTTTACATATACCCATGTTGGGTGAGAGAAATATCTCTGTAAACTGACAACTTTGTATAACATTTTTTAAAAAGTTGTCATTTACAGACATATTTCTCACACCCAGCAGGGGTATATGTAAAAATACACCCCAAAACATATTGCCCTTCTTCTCCTGAGTACGGCGATACCACATGTGTGACACTTTTTTGCAGCCTGGGTGCGCAAAGTATGGGTATATATAAAAATACACCCCAAAACACATTGCCCTACTTCTCCTGAGTACGGCGATACTACATGAGTGACACTTTTTTGCAGCCAAGATGCGCAAAGGGGCCCAAATTCCAATGAGTACCTTTAGGATTTCACAGGGCATTTTTACGCATTTAGATTCCAGACTTCTTCCCACGATTTAGGGGCCCCTAAAATGCCAGGACAGTATAAATACCCCACAAGTGACCCCATTTTAGAAAGAAGACACCCCAAGTTAGTGAAATATTAGACTTTGAGGTACACCAATCTCTAATGCAAAATATCAATCTTTATTAAATATCTTTAAAATACACATTACATACCATAAAAGAGGAGAAACAAGAAAAACATGCGCCAAACAACTTGCTACGCCACGGATACGCGGCTATTTGTGGGTCCTAAACCTGAGGTTTACTGGAATGAACCCTAGACAGAACAGACCATAAGCGTTCAAATAATGACTACCCCGTCTGTGTGTGGAACATAACTCAAATCACGATCTGTCTAATGGTGGAGTACTCATTCCCTCCCGGTACAAATACACTAGCAACTCGTGCCTTACCTCGGCCACATACACCCCGTCATGCAAGTAGGCGCACCCCTCGACGCGCGTTTCGCGTACAGCTTCTTCAAGAGGAGAGGTCTAATGGACGTAGTAGGCTACTTTTTATGTCGTCACCTGGCCTATGGGGGAACGTTCCCTAATCACATGGCTCTAGGACGTCATAGTGGCGCATCGCTCCTTTACAATCGCTGCGGACACATCTTCCGCCAGGCCCCACCTTGGCCTCAGTGAGGGCAGCTCGGACTATTTCCGTGGACTGACGTCACTCGAGGCTTTAGTGTTATCAGGGTCCAGTGCAAGCGCCGCCTCAATAGTCAGTCTGCGATGCGCACCCGCTCCCAGGTAAAATGCCATTATAAAGGAACAATCAATACCACATGACAATTACTATACTCATGAACAAAATCTAAAAAGACAAACAAGCGTCCACTAAAGTTCACCGGGGAGTCAAATGAAGATGTATTATTCTATAGTTTTGACGTGGGAACGGGCTGTCTCACTCACAATACCTGGGTAATCATACCTTAGCATGGAGAGGATGGAAAAGTAGAGACTGATGTATTTAGAAAATCTACAGCGGTTAATTCCCTCTTGTATGCTCAGTCGGCTCACCCCAAAGCAACAATTGAAGGGATTCCAGTTGGACAATTCTTGAGGATCAAGAGAATTTGTTCGAATGCAGTGGACCAGCATCAACAAGAGGTAACGTTGGCAGAGAGGTTCAAAGCAAGAGGCTACAGTAACAGAAGTATTAAAAAAGGGAAGATGCGAGCCCGACAAAAAACGAGAGATCAGTTATTATGTCCAAATGAGGCACTCAAGGTACCACGGGATTGTGAAACAAGGTTCATAACCAACTATAACAAACAATGGGGACAAATCAGAAATACGTTACAAAAATATTGGCATGTTTTAGAAACGGATAAAATATTGAAGGAATGCATAACCGACAGACCTCTATTAACTGCCAAAAGAGCTACAAATCTGAAGGATATGCTGATGCATAGTCACTATGTGCCTAAAGGAGTGAATAAAAAGGAAGGACTGAAAGGCTCGTACCCGTGTAGATCGTGTGTAGCTTGTAAAAACATGGTCAGTGCCAAAGAGTTTAAAGGGATAAATAATGATAGGAACTACTCGATTAGAGAATATATCTCTTGTTCTTTGAGAGGAGTGGTTTATCATGCTGAATGCCCCTGCAACAAGATCTACATAGGCCTGACAACACGGGAATTAAGAAGGAGGGTAAGGGAACATATTAGAGACATTGAGAAAGGGAAAGATGAGAAGGACATCACCAAACTCAAAACGATCCCACGTCATTTTAAGATGTTCCATCAGAGCAACGGAGATCTTCTAAAATTTAAAGGTATTGAAATCATCCATCCGGGTATACGAGGTGGAAATGTGGGAAAACTCCTGGCCCAAAAAGAGAGTCGCTGGATTTTTAGATTAGGGACCTTGACACCACAGGGATTAAATGAGTCACTGGGGTTTGCAGCATTTTTGTAGAGTGGGGGGCTAAGTATTTTAATAAAATTTTGGTGTTGACAGATTTTAACTGCATTTTTAATAATTACAGAGTACTTACAGAGCTGATTATGGACGGCTATATGTGGATGTCGTTTTCTGGTGGATGGGGACGGTCTCTGGACGGGGATGAAGGATGGACGGGGATGGTGGATTTCGTTAGCTGGTGAAAAAGGAACAAGCAGAATGAACAACAAAGCGAGATACACCTGAGGAGGATGGACTTTGCTGCATAGATCGGCCTTTGTCAGGCTGATTAATGCGAACTCACTATGTATGTAGGGGAGGTTGAAGTACGGACTTGTGTGATTCATCCTTTTGGGTATAGAAAGGGATTACTACTAATTCATATCAAGCACTATGCACTTTAATTTTTGGCACTTTTTAGCCCTTATTGGGCCCTTACTAGGTATATTTTTACGGGGGATTGTTGTGGTGATTTGTAATTTAATACACGTATAATAATTATTTAAGGAAAATTCCGTGTATTGACTAAAGCTTGATGGAATAGAATATTAATGATGAATTTATAGCACTAGCACTTTAGGTTTACATGTCAGTTCGTGTAGTTTAGGGGTCACAGTAAATATGTTAGATACTGGGTTTATTCTGTTAGGCCTATTACCTTAACCTCTTGCCGACCGCCTCACGCAGGATTGCGTCCTGCGGGCGGTCGGTCTGTTCCTCCTTGACGCGCCCGCGCGTCATCTCGCGAGGGGCGAGATTTCCTGTGAACGCGCCACAGGATCACGTCGGGGACAAGGTAAGCTACAGCCTGCCAGCGCTGATCGTGCGCTGGCAGGCTGTAGAAGTTAAAAAAATGGCATATCAGACGCTGTTTTGTTAACAGCGTCTGATATGCTTGCTGATCGTTCCTTTGGTGGTCCCATTTGCTTGGGACCACCAAAGAAACTTTTATAAGTGCACCAAAACACCACACAGACCCCCCCCCACCCATTCACCCCACCCCCCCCACCCCCCCACTGATTAACCCCTGATTAACCCCGATCACCCCATGTCACCCCCTGACACTAATTACCCCACTGTAAGGTTCATTCAGACGTCCGTATGTGTTTTGCGGATCCATGGATCCACGGATCCGCAAAACACGGACACCAGCAATGTGCTTTCCGCATTTTGCGGATCCGCACATTGCCAGAACTATATAGAAAATGCCTTTTCTTGTCCGCAATTGCGGACAAGAATAGGATATGCTCTATCTTTTGCGGAGCTGCGGCCGGATGCTTGGGGCCGAAACCCGGAAGTTTGCGGCCGCAGCTCGCAAATGCTGATGCGGCGAGCGCATAGTGTGCTCTCCGCATCACCGCCAGCCCCATTCACACTGAATGGTCCGCATCTATTCCGCAGAATTGCGGAATAGATGCGGACATTTTTGCGGACGTGTGAATGGGGCCTTACTACTTTTTTTTTTGCACATTTTTTGGCAGAGATTTATTCATCCACATTGATCGATGTGAATGAGGAAATCTGTGCCGTTTTGTTTTTTTTGCACATTTTTGGGCAGAGATTTTTTCATCCACATTGATTGATGCGAATGAAGAAATCTGTGCCGTTCATTTTTTTCTTTTCAGTGCAGAGGCTGAACAGGAAAAAATCTCATTACCCGTATGCTCAATATAAGGAGAATCGCAGAAACTCCTAATGCTGGCCATACGTGTAATGATTGCGGAGACCCTCAAATGCCAGGGCAGTACAAACACCTCACATGTGACCCCATTTTAGAGAGAAGACACCCCAAGGTATTCCGTGAGGGGTATGGCGAGTTCATGCAAAATTTTATTTTTGTCACAAGTTAGTGAAATATGAGACTGTAAAAAAAAAAAAATCAATTTCCGCTAACTTGTGCCAAATTTTTTTTTCTGTGAACTCGCCATGCCCCTCACGGATTACCTTGGGGTGTCTTCTTTCCACAATGGGGCCACTTGTGGGGTATTTATACTGTCCTGGCATTTTAGGGGTCCTAAAGTGTGAGAATCCAAATACGTAAAATGGCCTGTGAAATCCTAAAGGTACTCATTGGTTTTAGGGCCCCTTTGCGCATCTTGGCTGCAAAAAGTGTCACTCATGTGGTGTCGCCGTACTCAGGAGAAGTAGGGCAATGTGTTTTGGGGTGTATTTTTATATATACCCATGCTGGGTGTGAGAAATATCTCTGTAAACGACAACTTTTTACATTTTTTATTCAAAGTTGTCAGTTTACAGAGATATTTCTCACACAAAGTATGGGTATATGTAAAAATACACCCCAAAACACATTGCCCGACTTCTCCTGAGTACGGCGATACCACATGTGTGCCACTTTTTGCAGCCAAGATGCGCAAGGGCCCTAAAACCAATGAGTACCTTTAGGAGGGCATTTTTACGCATTTTCTTCTCACGCTTTAGGGCCCCTAAAATGCCAGGGCAGTATAAATACCCACATGTGACCCCATTTTGGAAAGAAGACACCCCAAGGTAGTTCGCTGAGGGGCATAGTGAGTCCATGAACAATTTAACTTTTTGTCAAAAGTTAGCAGAAAGGTAGACTTTATGAGAAAAACAATAAAAAATCAATTTCCGCTAACTTGTGCCAAAAAAATCTTCTATGAACTCGCCATGCCCCTCACAGAATACCTTGGGGTGTCTTCTTTCCAAAATGGGGTCACATGTGGGGTATTTATACTGCCCTGGCATTTTAGGGGCCCTAAAGCGTGAGAAGAAAAATGCGTAAAAATGCCCTCCTAAAAGGTACTCATTGGTTTTAGGGCCCCTTTGCGCATCTTGGCTGCAAAAGTGGCACACATGTGGTATCGCCGTACTCAGGAGAAGTAGGGCAATGTGTTTGGGGTGTATTTTGCATATACCCATACTTTGTGTGAGAAATATCTCTGTAAATTGACAACTTTGAATAAAAAATGTAAAAAGTTGTCGTTTACAGCAATATTTCTCACACGCAGCATGGGTATATGTAAAAATACACCCCAAAACACATTGCCCTACTTCTCCTGAGTTCGGCGATACCACATGAGTGGCACTTTTTTGCAGCCAAGGTGCACAAAGGGGCCCTAAAACCAATGAGTACCTTTAGGATTTCACAGGCCATTTTTACGCATTTGGATTCTCACGCTTTAGGGCCCCTAAAATGCCAGGGCAGTATAAATACCTCACATGTGACCCCATTTTGGAAAGAAGACACCCCAAGGTATTCCGTGAGGAGCATGGCGAGTTCACAGAATTTTTATTTTTGGCACAAGTTAGCGGAAATTGATATATATATTTTTTTATTTTGTTTTTTACAAAGTCTCATATTCCACTAACTTGTGACAAAAATAAAATTTTACATGAACTCGCCATGCCCCTCACGGAATACCTTGGGGTGTCTTCTTTCCAAAATGGGGTCACATGTGGGGTATTTATACTGTCCTGGCATTTTAGGGGCCCCTAAAGCGTGAGAAGAAGTCTGGAATCCAAATGCGTAAAAATGCCCTGTGAAATCCTAAAGGTACTCATTGGTTTAGGGCCTTTGCACCCAGCCTGCAAAAAGTGGCACACATGTGGTATCGCCAGTACTCAGGAGAAGTAGGGCAATGTGTTTGGGGTGTATTTTTATATATACCCATACTGTGTGTGAAAATATCTCTGTAAACGACAACTTTTAAAAATTTTTATACAAAGTTGTCAGTTTACAGAGATATTTCTCTCACCCAACATGGGTATATGTAAAAATACACCCCAAAACACATTGCCCTACTTCTCCTGAGTACGGCGATACCACATAAGTGACACTTTTTGCAGCCTGGGTGCGCAAAGGGCCCAAATTCCAACGAGTACCTTTAGGTTTTACATGGCGGCTCACAATTTAGCCCCGCCCAAAATGCCAGAACAGTACAAACACCCACAAATGACCCCATTTTGGAAAGTAGACACCCCAAGGTATTCACTGAGGGGCATAGTGAGTCCGTCTGAGATTTCTTTTTTTTTGCCAGAAGTTAGCAGAAATTGAAACTTTTTTTTTTTTTTCTCAGAAAGTGTCATTTTCCGCTAACTTGTGAAAAAAATGAAATGATACATGAACTCACCATGCCCCTCCGCGAATACTTTGGGGTGTCTTCTTTCTAAAATGGTGTGATTTGGGGGTATTTATACTATCCTGACATTCTAGCCCCTGAAGAAACAGGACAGGTGCTCAGAAAGTCAGAGCTGCTTCAAAATGCAGAAATTCACTTTTTGCACCATAGTTTGTAAACGCTATAACTTTTACCCAAACCAATAAATATACACTTATTGGACTTTTTTTTATCAAAGACATGTAGAACAATAAATTTAGAGAAAAATTTATATAGAAATGTAGTTTTTTTTGAAAAATTTTACAACAGAAAGTGAAAAATGTCATTTTTTTGCAAAAATTTCGTTAAATTTGTATTAATGGCAAAAAAAGTAAAAATGTCAGCAACAATCAAATACCACCAAATGAAAGCTCTATTAGTGAGAAGAAAAGGAGGTAAAATTCATTTGGGTGGTAAGTTGCATGACGGAGCAATAAACGGTGAAAGTAGTGTAGTGCGGAATTGTAAAAAGTGGCCTGGTCATTAAGGGTGTTTAAGCTAGGGGGGCTTAAGTGGTTAATATATATTTTTCACCTATCACACAATATATTTTTATATATATATATTTTTTTTGAGTGGGTTTAGAGTAATATATGTGGAATTAAGGTATGATTACCCAGGTATTGTGAGTGAGACAGCCCATTCCCACGTCAAAACTATAGAATAATACATCTTCATTTGACTCCCCGGTGAACTTTAGTGGACGCTTGTTTGTCTTTTTAGATTTTGTTCATGAGTATAGTAATTGTCATGTGGTATTGATTGTTCCTTTATAATGGCATTTTACCTGGGAGCGGGTGCGCATCGCAGACTGACTATTGAGGCGGCGCTTGCGCTGGACCCTGATAACACTAAAGCCTCGAGTGACGTCAGTCCACGGAAATAGTCCGAGCTGCCCTCACTGAGGCCAAGGTGGGGCCTGGCGGAAGATGTGTCCGCAGCGATTGTAAAGGAGCGATGCGCCACTATGACGTCCTAGAGCCATGTGATTAGGAACGTTCCCCATAGGCCAGGTGACGACATAAAAAGTAGCCTACTACGTCCATTAGACCTCTCCTCTTGAAGAAGCTGTACGCTAAACGCGCGTCGAGGTGCGCCTACTTGCATGACGGGGTGTATGTGGCCGAGGTAAGGCACGAGTTGCTAGTGTATTTGTACCGGGAGGGAATGAGTACTCCACCATTAGACAGATCGTGATTTGAGTTATGTTCCACACACAGACGGGGTAGTCATTATTTGAACGCTTATGGTCTGTTCTGTCTAGGGTTCATTCCAGTAAACCTCAGGTTTAGGACCCACAAATAGCCGCGTATCCGTGGCGTAGCAAGTTGTTTGGCGCATGTTTTTCTTGTTTCTCCTCTTTTATGGTATGTAATGTGTATTTTAAAGATATTTAATAAAGATTGATATTTTGCATTAGAGATTGGTGTACCTCAGTGTTACATGTTTAAAGTTTTTGGGTACCACCTCGATGAGGTTAAGATCAGATTAGTGTTTGGTTGTAAATATTAGACTTTGTAAAAAACAAAGATAAAAAAAAAATATATCAATTTCCGCTAACTTGTGCCAAAAAAAAATAAAAAATTTCTGTGAACTCGACATGCCCCTCACGGAATACCTTGGGGTGTCTTCTTTCCAAAATGGGGTCACTTGTGGGGTATTTATACTGCCCTGGCATTTTAGGGGCCCTAAAGCGTGAGAAGAAAAATACGTAAAAATGCCCTGTGAAATCTTAAAGGTAATTGTTGGAATTTGGGCCCCTTTACGCACCCAGGCTGCAAAAAAGTGTCACTCATGTGGTATCGCCGTACTCAGGAGAAGTAGGGCAATGTGTTTTGGGGTGTATTTTTACATATACCCATGTTGGGTGAGAGAAATATCTCTGTAAATGACAACTTTTTAAAAATTTTTATACAAAGTTGTCAATTTACAGAGATATTTCTCTCACCCAGCATGGGTATATGTAAAAATACACCCCAAAACACATTGCCCTACTTCTCCTGAGTACGGCAATACCACATGTGTGCAGCCAAGATGCGCAAAGGGGCCCTAATTCCCATGAGTACCTTTAGGATTTCACAGGGCATTTTTACGCATTTGGATTCTCACGCTTTAGGACCCCTAAAATGCCAGGGCAGTATAAATACCCCACAGGTGACCCTATTTTGGAAAGAAGACACCACAAGGTATTCCGTGAGGGGCATGGCGAGTTCACAGAAAAAAAAAAAATTTGGCACAAGTTAGCGGAAATTGATATATATTTTTTTTTTACAAAGTCTCATATTCCACTAACTTGTGACAAAAAATAAAATTTTACATGAACCCACCATACCCCTCACGGAATACTTTGGGGTGTCTTCTTTCTAAAATGGGGTCACATGTAAGGTGTTTGTACTGCCCTGGCATTTGAGGGTCTGCGCAATCATTACACGTATGGCCAGCATTAGGAGTTTCTGCGATTCTCCTTATATTAAGCATACGGGTAATTTTTTTTTTTTTTCCGTTCAGCTTCTCGGCATAGATCATCGTGGATGAAAAAATCTCTGCCACAATCAGTGACTGCGGTGCGGTGGGCTGGGCGCTAACTACCTAACAAGTAGCTTACTAACTGGCGGTGATAAGGGACCCTTAGGCCCCATTCACACGTCCGCAATTCTGTTTGCGGAAAGGAATTGCGGACCCATTCATTTTTATGGGGACAGACTTGCGCAATTGCGGACAATAAAAGGCATTTTTTTATATAGTTCTGGCAATGTGCGGATCTGCAAAAAGCGGAAAGCACATTGCCGGTGTCCGTGATTTGCGGATCCAAGAATCCGCGGATCCGCAAAACACATATGGACATGTGAATGGAGCCTTACAGGGGGGTGATCAGTGACAGGGGGGTGATCAGGGAGTCTATATGGGGTTATCAGGGGTTAACAAGGGGTTAATAAGTGACAGAGGGGGTGGTGGTGTAATGTGGTGCTTGGTGCTACTTTACATAGCTGCCTGGTCCTCTGGTGGTCGATCCCAGCAAATGGGACCACCAGAGGACCAGGTAGCAGGTATATCAGATGCTGTTAACAAAACAGCGTCTGATATACCGGTTTGATGCGATTTAATTCGCATCTACAGCCTGCCAGCGATTGATCATCGCTGGCAGGCTGTAGAATCACTGCCGAGCTGTGCACTGGTACGAACGCGCGCGTGGATACGTCCAGGAGGAACAAACCTGCCGCCGCCTGGACGCATCCGTGCGTTCAGCGGTCAGGAGGCAGTTAAATATTACATTGAACCAAAACTTGATTAAAATTATAAGAAAGTAAACTTAAATATACCAATATATTATCCAAATCTTCGAAGGGAAATTCCCGGACAATCAATTTGCCAAGCCTTTTGTGCCGGAGAATGTGTCTTATTAAATCGTGTTTTAGACAACACTTTATAAAGTTGAGAAATTTTAACCTTATGTTCTGTACCATATTCCCTATAAATGAATAGACGAAGTGGCCACTCTGTGGCCTCCTCATGCTGCTGCCACCTCCGCAATCTCTCGTCGTCGAGCCACTCCGTAGCCTCCTCATGCTGCTGCCACCTCCACAATCTGTCATTGTTCCACTCTGTGGCCTCCTCATGCTGCAGCCACCTCTAGACTCTTTCATTGGGCCACTCTGTGGTCTCCTCATGCTGCTTCCAACTCACCACTATGTCATAGGGCCGCTCTGTGGACTTCTCATGCTGTTCCTACCCTCCCCACTTCATGACTGGGCCACTATTTTGCCTTGGCTGACATCATCTTTTATTTGACCCTTTTTCTGATCTGTCAGAAGGAAGAAAAAATGAGATCCTCTTTGTGTAGCAGCTGTAAGGTCTGTATGGTCCCATCAGAATTGGCTTGTGATTTGGTAGCCAGAATTGTTATTACATGGAGAATGCAAGAATAAGGGCATTTTTACGCATTTGGATTCGAAACTACTTCTCACCCTTTAGTGCCAGCGCAGTATAAATGCCCCACATGTGACCCCATTTTATAATATCGCTGTAAATGACAACTTTTTAATTTTTTTTATACAAAGTTGACAATTTACAGAGATATTTCTCTCACCCAGCAAAGTATGGGTATATATAAAAATACACCCCAAAACTCATTGTCCTACTTCTCCTGAGTACGGCGATACTACATGAGTGACACTTTTTTGCAGCCAAGATGCGCAAAGGGGCCCAAATTCCAATGAGTACCTTTAGGATTTCACAGGGCATTTTTACGCATTTAGATTCTCACGCTTTAGGACCCCTAAAATGCCAGGGCAGTATAACACCCCAAGGTATTCCGTGAGGGGTATGTCGAGTTCACAGAAAAAAAAAAATTTTGGGCACAAGTTAGCGGAAATTTATATATATATATATATATATATATATATATATATATATATATATATTTTTTTTTTTACAAAGTCTCATATTCCACTAACTTGTGACAAAAAATAAAATTTTACATGAACTCACCATACCCCTCACAGAATACCTTGGGGTGTCTTCTTTCTAAAATAGGGTCACATGTGAGGTGTTTGTACTGCCCTGGCATTTGAGGGTCTCCGCAATCATTACACGTATGGTCAGCATTAGGAGTTTCTGCTATTCTCCTTATATTGAGCATATGGGTAATGAGATTTTTTTTTTTCGTTCAGCCTCTGGGCTGAAAAAAAAAAGAAAGGCACAGATTTTTTCATTCGCATCGATCAATGTGGATGAAAAAATCTCTGCCAAAATCAGTGACTGCAGTGCGGTGGGCTTGGCGCTAACTGCCTAACAAGTAGCTAACTAACTGGCGGTGATAAGGACCCTTATGCCCCATTCACAATTCGTTTGTGGAACGGAATTGCGGACCCATTCATTTCTATGGGGACAGATTTTGTCCCGCTCGGATCGGGAATTGCGGATCCGCACTTACGGGTCTGCACTTCCGTTCCGCAAAAATATAGAACATGTCCTATTCTTGTCCGCAATTGCGGACAAGAAAAGGCATTTTCTATATAGTTCTGGCAATGTGCGGATGTGCAAAATGCGGAAAGCACATTGCCGGTGTCCGTGTTTTGTGGATCCGCGGATCCGAAAAACACATATGGACATGTGAATGGAGTCTTACAGGGGGGTGATCAGTGACAGGGGGGTGATCAGGGAGTCTAGATGGGGTGATCAGGGGTTAACAAGGGGTTAATAAGTGACAGGGGTGGGGGGTATAGTGTTGTGCTTGGTGCTACTTTACATAGCTAGCTGGTCCTCTGGTGGTCGATCCCAGCAAATGGGACCACCAGAGGACCAGGTAGCAGGTATATCAGACTCTGTTAACAAAGCAGCACCTGATATACATGTTTGATGCCTTTTATTTTAGATCTACAGCCTGCCAGCGATTGATCATCGCTGGCAGGCTGTAGTATAACTCCTGAGACGCGATCTGTCGCCTCTCGCGAGATGACGCGCCGCCGCGTCAAAGAGGAATAGACCTGCCGCCGCCTGGACGCATCCCTACGTTAGGCGGTCGGCAGGCGGTTAAGGAGGTTTAAGCTAGGGGGGCTGAGGTGGTTAAAGCGCTTCAATGCTAGTTATTAAATAAATACAGCATTCATGTTAGTTTGACAGTACTTGACAGTCAGATTCAGAGCTGGTAATACTTAACTCGCTCTCCGGAACCCGCATCCCTCCTATTGCCTGTATGGCCACCAATGCATCCCCCGACCATGGTCCGTGAAAACCCGGCCTTCCATCCTGCCGAGCGCACGTCGTCATTGGTTGCTATGACGCCATGCACTTTGTGCTGCCGCCGATGTACAGTAAGACACTTGTATGATCTATACGAGTGTATTACTGTACAGCAGCGGTGGCATGAAGCGAATGGCATTATAGCAACCAATGACGCCGTGCGCTTGTGCACTGAGCAGGATGGCAGGCAAGGTTTTCATGGACCATGGCCCGGGGGATGCAGTGGCGGCCGTGTGGGCATTAGGAGGGATGCGGGTGCCGGAGAGCGAGCTAAGTATTACCTATATGAGGTGCCCGGGCATTTTGGGGGGCATTATAGGGGTTGGATAACACCTTTAACCCCTTGCTGCTGATGCTTAGTGTGCATAACCCTGCAAGGTGACTGAGTGGGGATGTGCAGCTGTGCTGGCTGAGCACTCTGTCCTCAGCAAGCAGAGTTCATGGCGGGGGGGAGAGCACACTGTCCTGATTCCCCTATCTATGAGCCTACAGCGCCCCCCCCCTCCAACCCCACAGGGACTCTGCGTGCTTGCTGCTGCCCTCCCCCCATCAAAAATACCCACATTAACTTTTTTTTACTCTTCTTACTGTGGGCAGCTCGGCTGTGGCATACATTAGGGCAGGCAAGTGTTTATTCTGGGCCGGCGGCGTTGATGCTAGGGGGAGCAGGCTGGCTGTGTTCAGTGACCGACCATTTTACAGTCCGGTCCAGTGGGTGGCTGATGAGGCAGGTGGGCAACTCGTAAGTGCAGTATACAACTGCCGTGCCCGCGCCCTCAAAGTTCTGTCTACCTGAACCTGCTGTGTGGCTCCTGCTGCCAGCAATACCCTGCCTAATCATCAGCAGGAGCTTTGCACTGCTAAATGCTGATTGGCCAGTGTGCAGAGCAGCAGTGCCCAAGAGAGAGAGAGACAATCGGTATGCTACGTGCCTGGGGGCCTGGATGGACTGGTAAGACAGGGAGGGTCTGGACTCTGGACACCAGCAAAGTGTGCTGCCTGTGCACACAATGGGGGGAGGGTGGCCCTGACTGAGTATAGGGCAGGGATGGGCAAACTGCGCCTCTCCAGCTGTTGCAAAACTACAACTCCCAGCATGCAAAGACTTCTTACAGCTATCAGCCTACATCAGGGCATGGTGGGAATTGTAGTTTTACAATAGCTGGAGAGCCGCAGTTTGCCCCTCCCTGGCATAGGGGAAGCAAGCAGGGCCTGAAACGGAACAGATGACAAGTGGGCGGGCCTTCCATTCGCTTCGGGCCCCCTGTGCCACGGGCTCCATAGCAGCTGCGTGGTCTGCCTATATTGGCAGTATGCCACTGATATACATTTAAAGAAACCGCAGCATTGGTCAAGATGATAGAGTGGGTGCAATCCCTCCAGGCTGTAGGTTATTGAGCCCATATAAATCCAAAATATAGAATGAGGCAGCACTCCAAAGTAGTAAAAAATGGTGGACCGCTTTATTCACCCAACTTGCAACATTTCAGCCCAACACAATGAGGCCTTTCTCAAGCAAAACCTTTCTCATGAAAGCCTAGCAGAGGATTATAGTGTAGCACCACATTCCCTCATAACACTGTAGCATAGTATCTATGCATGTAGCTAGAAGGAGACACATACTAGTTCATTGCATATGATCCTCTCCTAGCTTCCATAAAATCAGACAACAAGTGATTTGCTTGTATTGTACAATATTGTTCTCTATCCTACAGTTCAGATTATATATATATATATATATGTATATATATATATATATATATATATAGTGGTAAGGTGCAAGGTACCGTTATCGATGGGAGGTACGTGTCACCGAGGTTCCTGGCCTCGGTGAGGTGAGAGCCGGGTTTTATGTGTCAGCAGCAGCTAGTGCTGCTTGACATTTATAGTTAGTTTGGCTGCAAAGCCAATCCGGGCCGGCTCTTACTGGGAGTAGGCAAAGAGTTGGGTGGGTGCCTACTCCCCACGGTCCAGGCCGGACTTTCCTGGGCTTTAAAACACAGCCAGCACCAGCAGGTGGGTGTGATTGTCCTGGAGCTGCTGTTAGGCTGTGGAGTCACTTGTGTTTGGAAGTTCTCTGGGCTGGACGCAAGAGCCCAGCAAGGAGGAGTGCAGACGACCTGGAAGCCTGACTGCGACTGTCTTGCGGCTTGACTAAGAGCCAGGTGCGAACCTGCACCTAAAACCTCCCAGGTGACTAGAACCTGATTTGGACTGTTTTGTTTTGCCTCATGATTTCTGGTATGTGTGAACAAACACCAAGAGACTGTTTATATCGTTTGTTTTTGTGCAAGTGTGAATAAAACACTGTTCATTGCACCTTCTGGACTCCCTGTTTTGCCTCTGTACTGCACCCGCACCGCTATCTACCAGAGCGACTCCCCACAATATATATATTTATATATATATAACAATTTTGCAGCACCACAGAAAACAGCAACGGAGTGCCAGCGGCCTTAGGGTCAATCCAATGTCCCAATACTCGTACAAGAAAGGAAGGGTCCACGGCACCTCCAGTGACAAGTGTCTTTTATTTACACCAACGCGACGTTTGGTCAGCACAATGGAACCTTTTTCAAGGTTCCATTGTGCGGACCGAAACGTCGCGTTGGTGTAAATAAAAGACTATATATATATATATATATATATATATATATACAGTATATTGTGAGGCAGTGACAGGCCTCATATATGAGGGAAGATATGTTTATCCTAGAATGGTGCAGGAAACTTATTAGAGGAGACGCGTATCATTGTTTGCTATGTTTCATCTGAGACGTGTCACCAAGGTACCCGGCCTTAGTGTAGTAAAAAGCCACTAGCTAGTGTGTCCACTAGGATAGATAGTGGACTCTGTTGTTAGTTAGCATAGCTGGTATCAGTTAATCCGGGCCTGGCTTTATTGGTAATAAGCATAGAGCTGGGTGGGTGCTTATTCCCCATGATCCACTCTGGGTTTCACAGGTGGCCCATGTCCATAGTTCTCATTTAAAAGTCAGCAGCAATCCTTAGTGGGGGAAGTCTAGGGAGAGATATGCTCCAGAGAACAGACCTGCATGATTAAAGGCTTGGCAACTGGCAGACCGTGAGGCTGAGTGAACCTGGATCTATCCCCTGGTGTGAACAGGGACTTAGAGGTGAGATAGATACCTATGTGTTAGTTAGAGCCCAGACGGGCAGGTGTTTATTTAGTATTTATGCTTTCTGGTGCTGGTGCTGGAACCTCACCCAGTGATGTTATAACTGGAAAGACCATCTGTACTGCTTAAAGTGACACAATAAAGCATGGTTTGGGCTTGGAAACCCCTTGTTTGATGAGAAGTCTGTCATTGCTGACCCACTGTGAGAGAGCAACCTCTAAAAACATATATATATATATATATATATATATATATAAATTTCTCTGGATAAAGCTCTATGAGTTTATGTGTTAAAGTGATCTGCCACATCCTCAGGAGCGGAGAAAGAGGAGAGTTGATTATCATATGAGTAGAGTATAACCGTGCTGTCTGCACTAGTGATGTACGGGAAGTTGGTAAAAAAAAACAGTAGCAGCGCTGACTACACTAGTGGTGCACGGTCAGCACGAAACCTACAGTGCTATGATTGCCATTACTGAAGACATTGCTGTTTACTCTCCTTATTCTCCTCTCATGAGGATGTGTCAATGTATCTAATTCCTTTCTCAAACCTCATTGAGTTTGGGCTGAAACATTGCTATGGGGGAATAAAGCGGACACCATTGTTTCACTAATTCCAGAGTGTTGCCTCACACCTTTGGAATTACTCCAAAGAACTTGGACCAGTTTCATAGAAGATTTTTGCACCCACTATCTATTGTTGTTGGTGCTGCTCATTTTTTTCCTTTTTTATTTTTTTAATCTATTTTTCATATTCTTATTTTAAATTCTATTTTCTTAACATGTTGATGAGGTAGTCATCTTGACTAAGTGCCTGCTTTGCTCTGTATTCAACAGGACAGAGATTCGCCTTGCAAAGCCACGTGACGCTACAGTAAAAAAAAAAAAAAAACTCAGAAATTATATACAGTATTTATTTAATTTGGAGGGTTTTGTGAGCGTGGTCTGTGACCTGAGAGGAGAAGGTGAGTTGCCACCATCACAGATTATCATTGAGTCTATCCTGTGGAGTGTGGACCTATGGAGATCTTGGTCCATGCACTAGTTGGACTTTCACCGTAGATTTGACCCTTTGTAATGCACATGGTGAAATCTTTGGTAAATTACACACTAACGTCCACGTATAACACATGTAGATGTAGTCACTAATTTGCTGGGGACATGCTGAAAAAATCCTCAATGGTCTGTATATGCCAGGCCTGTAGGACATAATGTTTCCTCAGTGATCAGTAGAGATGGTAAGACTGAGCCAAAACCTGATTGCCTGCGTGTAGTAGTATTCACAATAGTGCAATAGTCTTCACAAATTATACTTCCTTTATCACTTGCCATGTTTTTTATTTATCCATGTCTAATAATCCTAGAATTAATTGTTAATGATCCCCATATGCTTACTTTAAACAATACTAAATCTAGCTACTAATGCGTTACTAGGGGCTGATTTGTATGCTTTTGAAGGAATAATTGCTCCTGTGATCTCCACATGTCCTGGTAATTACTCCCTAATACATGAGATTAAATAAAGACCAAGCTCAAGATGTTTTAATCGACCATCCCATGTTTATTTGCCTCACTACTGCCAGCTGCTTTCCTGCTCTCAATGTCTGCATGGCTAGGGACATTTCAAATAATATGCAACCATAGTATCATGGCTGGAGCTACAACCCTCTCAACCACATGGTATCAAATAAGATAGGTCTCATAGTGATATACTGTTGGGGAGCAACAAAAATATTTTCTGTCTTTGATAGACATAGACACCCTAAACCTATGTGACATGTTTTTGAACTGTTCTTGTTCTGTGGATTACCATTCCCTTTGTGTTTTCATTGAAGGAGCCTGTTCATGTTTAATGCGGAAGCCAAAGGTGGAAGGACAAATAACATTAGCTTCTGCTACTAAATGGTATAATGTTTATCTCCAAAATTAGTTTTTAGCAATTAAATTTGTCCCTGCAGAGGTGGTCTGATCTTGTATTCAATGATAAGCCTAGATTATTGCTATGAAAATAGAACTCTGCACATTTCTCCTTGCTACATTCATTATCTTAATGAAGGCTGGAATTGACATAGATTTAACAGCTTAGTGATAGAATAAGTTCAAAAACAGCCGCCGGGACTTCATGAACAATCTGTTGACTGTCTAATTAATTAGTTTCATGGTAAAGTAGCAATTGCTGGTATATAGCAGGATACTGTAGATGCAACATGTATCTTACTGTAATTCTAAGCTTGTGTATCATTTGTCCATACTTGCTCTTCAGGCATTGTAATTACTATGGTTGTTTAAACAAATGAAACAAGAAGACTTTACAACACATTGACAATATAACTAGCCTGCAATAAAGCACAAATCTTCCATCTATCTGTACACTTCATATAAAAGTTTCCATGGGTTTGGTTTCAACAAGAATGAGGGTACTGTCTTTGGCAGAAAGCAATTATAATAGTCCCTTTAAGAAGCAATAACTCCCTCAGTTTTCATGGCACTGAACTCCCTGGCAGTTGTCACTCTGGGTCTGGTATCCTTTGAGGTCAGCTAAGCAACTGTTAGGTGCAGTGCACAGCCAGTAGTGCTGGACATCCCAAAAGCTCCTCCCCTTAGATGGATTGCATCACATCACTAGAAGTCCCGCTGCCTTAGATGGATAATATCTTTGCCAGAAGCCCCGCCCCTTAGATAGGTCATATTATCGCCTAGAGCAGTGATGGGCAAAGTGCGGCTCTCCAGCTGTTGCAGAACTACAAGTCCCAGCATGAAAAGACTGTCTACAGCTATTAGCCTACTGCAGGGCATGGTGGAAGTTGTAGTTTTGCAACAACTGGGGAGCTGCACTTTGCCCATTACTGGCCTAGAGCAAGTGCTTTCTAGCTTTCTTTGTACTTCCAGGATTGCAGCTGATGCTAACGCCTAAAAGGGGGGTTACAGGTATCAGATCCATTGGCAGATCCAGGGGGGGGGGGCAACGGGACAATTGCCCCCGAGAATGTGTGCGGCGGTGGCGGGGCACAGGGAGATGAAGGCTTCCATTGTGGAAGCGTTCATCTCCATAGTCATCTGTATCGCCGTCCTCAGGACAGCGATACAGATGGCTGTGCTGTTGGGCAGGGAGGGAGAGGCGTCTCCCTTCCCTGCTCCTCTGATAGTGCCGGCAGCCTATCAGATGTTCGTGCAGGCGGCGCAATGATGTCATAGTGCCGCCATTGAGTTGTACAGAGCGGGACACAGGCACATAAGAGGCATATGGGGGGGGGGGTCGGCAGTTTGGCACATGGGGGGGATTGTTTGGCACATGGTACTGGCACATGGGGGGGGGGATAGTTTGGCACATGATAATGGCACATGGGGGGGATTGTTTGGCACATAATACAGGCACAGCACATGGGGGGGATAGTTTGGCACATGATACTGGCACATGGGTGGGATTGTTTGGCACATAATACAGGCACAGCACATGGGGGGGATAGTTTGGCACATGATACTGGCACATGGGGGGGGATTGTTTGGCACATGATACAGGCACATGGGGGGGATTGTTTGGCACATGGGGGGGATTGATTGGCGCATGGGGGGCGATTGTTTGACACATGATACTGGCACATGGGGGGGTTGGCACATGATACAGGTACATGGGGGTGGGGGGGTTGGCACTTGATACAGGCACATGATGATGCGGGGAGAGGCACTTATTATTGGGGGCACTATTGGGGGCCACAGCGGCACAGTATTGGAGGTAGTGGGATGTTTTGTCCAGAAAGATGGGAGGATGATGGAAAAGTAGTAAACTAAGATTTATTTTTTGTTAAACTGCAGAGACACCACAAATGGTGGCCTGGTCTGAAAGGAGAAGACGAGGAAAGAGAACATCTACATCAAAGGAGACGTCACTGGGTGTAAGAGGTATTGGCGCAATATATGGGTAGGGCTGTGTGTGGGTGTGGCTTGAGGGTGGGCGGGGACACAGGGGCCCCATAAGTTCCAATTGCCCGGGGAAGTGCCTCTCCCGAGACCAGGCTCTGGATCCGCCACTGATCAGATCCCCATTGCATAGTATATAACTGTTCCTATATACAGTAAAATATCTTCCATCTGCCTCCCTGCATTGTCTCTAGTGAGCACTTACCGCTCACACAGACATCGCTCCTGGAGGCTGGTTAATCACATAGCATGCTGGGAGTACATTGGGAGCTCACTGACAGTGCTGGCCATGCTGATCAGTGAGCTGGAATGAAGTGTAGTCATTTATTAATATATCAATGTATATTATCTATAGTTATCGTCCCCACTACAATATGAGGTAGCAGTGTGGGCAGATGCCTGCCAGCTCTAAATACACGCTGTATCCCTAATACAGCACTGCCTTCTTAGGAAGACGGATGTCCCTTAGCAATACTCTCTAAAAAAGGTCCCTGCTAAGAGACATTTCAGTCCTAGTTTTCTACTTTAAATAAAGGTTTTCGCTAAATAAAGAATATCAGAAAAATGTTCCCTCTCACTGTCCCTACACACTAGTGAAATAAATAAATAAATGAATAAATGTGGCAGTTACACTTTAAGCCTCAGGCTCAGGAGAGGCAGTTCTGTTAGTGTTAGGTACCCATCTGTAGAAGCCACCTTGACGCCAGTAGATGGGCGCAACACCCGTTTGATCAAAAATGTGCACCAAGAGCTTCCATTTTTCATGAATAGTAAGTATAGTACCACTGTAATTCAGAATAACCTCTAATCCCTAGTTCTATTGTTTTTATGTATACGGTGTGCTGCCATATTTTTGTTCTCCTAAAGACAAGACATCAATATGTCAGTCTAGGAAAACCTCTTTAACCCCCATCCCGCAATATCACTGTATAAGACGCTGACAGTTAAATTAAGTACAATGCAGAATGTATTGTACTGAATTGAAACAGGGATCAAACCCTGAAAAGATGAAGTCCCACAGTGGCACAAATATAAAAAGTAAAAAAAGTGAAAAAAAGTTTTTTTTTTTATAATTAAAAAAATTAACGTTTCAAGTAAAAAAAGGCCCCTTCACCATAAAATAGTGTTTAAAAAATAAAAAACAGGCATATTATGTATCGCCGCATCCGTAACGACGTGCTTTATTAAAATGTCACATAATCTACCACCTCAGGTGAACGCCATAAAAAATAAAATTAAAAACTGTGCAAAAAATGCTATTTTCTTGTCACCTTACATCACAAAAAGTGTAATACCAAGCTGTCGGAAAGCCAACCTAAAATAGTACCAATCAAACTGTCATCTCATCCTGAAAAAAATGAGCCCCTTTACACAGTCGCCCTAAAAATAAAAAAAACTATGGCTTTCAGAATATGGAGACACTAAAAAAACTTTTTTTCAAAAATGCTTTATTCTGTAAAACTGAAACAAACAAGCATATATGGTATTGTCGTGTCCAGAACAAACTGCTCTATAATAATAGCACATGATCTAACAAACCTTGTAAAAAATAAAAACGGTTCTAAAACAGCTATTTTTTGTTACTTTACCCCACAAAAAGTGTATATAGGGCAACCAAAAATCCTATGTACCCTAAAATAGAACCAACAAAACTGCCACCTTATCCCGTAGTTTCCAAAATTGGATCACTTTTTTGGAGTTTCTACTCTAGGGGTGCATCAGGATGTCTTCAAATTTGACATGGCAAATTATCCCAGTGAAATCTGCCCTCCAAAAACCATATGGCATTCCTTTCCTTCTGCGCCCTGCCGTGTGCCCGTACAGCAGTTTACGACCACATATGGGGTGTTTCTGTAAACTACAGAATCAGGGTAATAAATATTGAGTTTTGTTTGTCTGTTAAACCTTGCTTCGTTACTGGAAAAAATTTATTAAAATGGAAAATCTGCCCAAAAACTGAAATTCTGAGATTCCATCTCCATTTTCGTTTAATTCTTGGGGAACACCTAAAGGGTTAACAAAGTTTGTAAAATCAGTTTTAAATACCTTGAGGTGTGTAGTTTCAAAGTGTGGCCATTTATGGGTGATTTCTATTATGTAAGCCCCAAAAGTGACTTTAGACCTGAACTGGTCCTTAAAAATTGGGTTTTAGAAATTTTCTTACAAATTTTAAGATTTGCTTCTAAACTTCTAAGCCTTCTAACATCCCAAAATAAGAAAATGTAATTTACAAAATGAAGTAGATATATGGCAAATAAAGTAAAGTAAAGTAATAACTATTTTAGGAGGTATCACTATCTGTTTTAATAGCAGAGAAATAGAAATTTAGAAAATTGCGCATTTTTCAAAATTTTTGGCAAATTTTGTATTTTTTTTTATAAATAAAAATGAAATATTTTGACTTAAATTTACCACTGTCATGAAATACAATATGTGACTAAAAAACAGTCTCAGAATGGCTTGGATAAGTCAAAGCATTTTAAAGTTATCACTACATAAAGTGACACTTCAAATTTGCAAAATTATGCTGGGTCTTGAAGGTGAAAAATGGCTGCGACCTGAAGGGGTTAATATTCCTGAAATCACTGACTGAAGGGACGTTATTGGTAAAACCTAACCTTTATTGGATATACTTTAAAACAAAATGCACAAAAAAAAAAGAGAGAAAAGGACCCTCCCCAAAATGAACCCTCACAATAATCATCAATCTGCCCACAACTTGCAGTGACCAATACCAAGGGGCGCACTGGTCCGCTGTGGCGCTATTCGACCTAGTAGCGCAGGTCACGGTGGTGAAGATTGGATGCTGAAACTGGTGGACTGATGGCACCCCAAAGTAAGTATGGACGGACGGAACCAGCACTGCCTAGTCCCTACGGATTCACTACTGAGGTATCCCCCACCTATCTCAAATTGATAAACATCTGCTCATATAATAGACTGCCACTTAAGGCGCATGCCAAAACTGTAAGACACTTGCAGGCTAGGCTATGATATGGGCATGAATCAACTTGGAGACACTGACTATTCATGTACAAAAAAGTTGATAAGCATCTCCCCATGTCTGCCAGCATGCCAAAATGAAGCACGGGTCTATGATGAAGGCACGTGCGGGCAGTGGCTATGATACGGGCACAAATCAACTTAATAGCTCTAACTAATAGTGCACATCTGACCCACCCTGACTGCTCAATTTGCACCTCTCGACGCGTTTCACCGATGATGGCTCATCAGGAGCACTAGCAGGAGCATTGTTTAAACAGGGTAAAGACGTTAAACAAGTACGCCGATGGCCTCATGTCCAGAGGTCGTGGCAACCATAACTAGAACGGACGTATGCGACCGCCAGATTGCAGGGGTTTTGAGGGACAGGGGCTACCCACAAGAGTTATTGGGTAATGTGTACCAACATTCCCTGACCATGGATCGCAACTCCCTGCTGGTACTCAAGATGGATGCTCCGAATGTTGACCAGGTGCGCATTATCGCTACCTATGATGATGCGCATGATGAAGGGAGGACCTCACTCGGTTTTGGGGCATCCTGAGATTTGACCCCGATGTGGGTCACCTTATTGGTGACAGGCCACTTATCACATACCGTCAGGGACGTAGTCTCAAGGACAGACTAGTCCATAGCTTTTGGCAAGTGACCAACGCCACCATGTGGTTAGGGAGCAACCTTAAGGGCACCTTTCGGTGTGGGGGTTGCAAGGCCTTCAAGGCCATTTTCACTGGTAGTGAGTTCATCTGCAGGATCATGCGCAAAACCTTCCCCATTAGATCAACTATTAACTGCCGTACAGTAGGGGTTGTGTACCTGGCCACGTGCATTTGTGGTAAACAATATGTGGGCAAGACTGTGCGCGAATTTCACAGAAGAATCGAGGAACACCTGAATGTTATCCGAAAAGGGTGCAGATACCCCGATTGCAAGGCATGTCTTTTCCCAACATAATCAGAACGTTGGTGCAGTCAAACTCCAAGCTATGGATGCAGTTAGAAGATCTCCAAGAGGTGGGGATTTTGATAAAAATTGTTGCAGAAAGAAAGACAATGGATCTTCAGGATGCGTACAATTCAACCAGGGGCTCTTAATGATTACAATTCGTTTATCTGCTTCATTTAAAATAATCAATGACCTAAGGGTTTCTACACTCGCTATTCCTATCTTATGGTTGTTGGGGGTCCATAACACAGTAATCATGGCCCCCTCATGATAGGTTATTTTGTAGATCTCAACTGCCATCCCACAATTGTACATCTTTATGTGGGATTTTCCATACCCTGTCAATCAACATTGTGGTCTAACTGTATTTAGACACTGTAAGTGCATCATATCATGTAGGGACATGCAGACCCGTGGTTTATTTGGGGCGGGTCAGTAGTCCCGTATGTCTCTCACCTTGTTGTCTACTAAGGCCTGCACTTATGGTTGGCAGACCGCCGTTTGGTCCCTGTACTCACCATGGGATGTTTTGACATACTTTATTGATCTCTCCATTGAGTGGGCCGGTGCGAGGGGTGGGGTTGAACTGTGGCGAGACCACACCCCAACTCCTCTGATTGATTGGTCCAGGGGCTTGATCTCTGGGAGGGGAGGAGTCTCCTCCTCAAAACCCCTGCAATCTGGCGGCGGCGTACGGCCATTCTAGCGCTGGTTGCCACGACCGCTGGACATGAGTCCAGCGGCGTACTTGTTTAACGTCTTTGCCCTGTTTAAACAATGCTCCTGCTAGTGCTCCTGATGAGCTATCATAGGCGAAACAAGTTGAGCGGTGCAAATAGAGCAGTCAGGGTGGGTCAGATGTGCACTATTAGTTACAGCTATTAAGTTGATTCGTGCCTGTATCATAGCCACTGCCCACACGTGCCTTCACCATAGACACGCGCTTCATTTTGGCATGCTGGCGGACATGGGCATATGCTTATCAACTTAGAATTTTTTTGTACATAAATAGTCAGTGTCTCAAAGTTAATTCGTTCCCATATCATAGCCTTGCCTGCACGTGTCTTACAGTTTTGACATGCACCTTAATCGGCAGTCTGGTTATATGAGCAGATGTTTATCAATTTGAGATAGTTGGGGGGTACCTCAGTAGTGAATCAGTAGGGACTAGGCAGTGCTGGTTCCGTTCCTCCATACTTACTTTGGGGTGCCATCAGTCCACCAGTTTTAGCATCCAATCTGGACCACCGTGACCTGCGCTACTAGATCGAATAGCGGACCAGTGCGCCCCTTGGTATTGGTCACTGCAATGGGCAGATTAATGGTTATCTTGAGGGTTCATTTTGGGCAAGGTCCTTTTCTCTCTTTTTTTTTTTTTTGTGGATTTTGTTTTAAAGTATATCCAATAATGTCCCTTCAGTCAGTGATTTAAGTATATAGTGGGAGGCAAACGCGTCTCAGTTGTTCAGTGATATCAGGTTAATATTTCTGCCTTCTCAATGTCACCAAATTTTCTTCTTTTTCAGTCATTGGAATAACATTTTCAGTAGAAGCACTTTTTACTGGTAATATATGTGAAGATTTCTTTAGATTTATTTTGTGCTTCTCTGCAATTTGCTTTTCCTTTACTAGTTTAGCCAATCTGATTGCCTCCTTAAAGCCTTTATTGGCTACTGCTTACAGTGTCGGACTGTGGTGTCTAGGGCCCACCAGTAAAATTTATTTTGGGGGACCCACTGTAAAACTACATGCATATTCTGCCTGCCCACACTACCCAGTTTTTTGTACATAAGCAGTGTACTGTATAGCATCTTAGCCAGCCTAATTATATGTCAGTCTACTTTACCATGTGTCACTTGTGCAGGGGGGGCAACTAGGGGCCCACCTTGCTTAGAGGCCCACCTGTTCCCCTGTGGGCCAGTCCGAGCCTGACTGTATACATTCTGGACAGATTGTATACAGATTGTTTTTACATGCTTTCTTACTTGCTCCCCAAAGGAATAAACTGGATGGTATATCTGTCTGTGATCCGTTTAAATATTTCCAATTTTTCCTTAGTATCTTTTAGTAGTAGTTTTTCCACACAGAATCCCAGTCTATAGACTGAAGTAGTGCCATTTGCTTAGAAAAATTAGCCAGTAGGGTCGAATAGTAACCCATAGCAGCAAGTAAACTGTAAAGGATATGTTTTCTTTGTAAGAGGGGTAAGGGTTATTTTCAAGCATCCAAGCGTAAAGCACATATACTGTGATATCACAGAGTTGTGCAACGTGACAAGTTTAACTCAGTGCAGTGTAGGGCAAAATATATCCATTACATGTGTAGTGTCCTAACATAATGAAAAAAAGTGAAAATAAAAAATGCCGGATATTGATTTCAAGATGAAACTGCAGGCATTAAACTTTGTTACAGAGTAGAAATAAAACCATGAAAGCAAACAGTACCTTTTATTGTTCAATGATGTTTTACCTAGTGCTGCCATTTATTCTGCACTTATTCTAAATGGAGTTTGTGTTTTATTCTCCACCAAAGTCTATAAAAACAATATGGCACCTTGCCAATAACAGCAGTTTTATATCTGCTCTCATAAAAATCTTTGAAGTTCACCCTCAATGGCATGCTCCAGCTTATACTAGTTTATACAACTTTATGGCAGTTTAAGAAGAGGAAATGTCTGCAGTGATGCTTATCATGTACTCTAACTATTTTCTTGCTTTAATTATTAGTTTAAAAAAAAAATTATGGTAATTTCTTGCACAATATAGTTTTTGAATGAGGAATTGCACTGGAGGTATGTTTGAACAGTACTCCAGAATAGGGCACTTGCACGTGGTTATTGTCGTACAATGTTATTAAATATGTTAATGCCTTAAAATGTAACAGAATATCTATTAGTCGGTGTTAATAATCCTGACTCTGCCCTTGTAGGAGGTTAGAGCAGGGACTTAGGTCCACCCATAGTTCAGTCTAGTGTAGTGCATTAGCTGAGGAAGTGAGCGGAAGCTACATGTGCTCATTCCTCAGAGAAGTAGGCCTTCATCCCAGAGAATCACTATATCTGTCAAATTTACAAAGAGAAAGCCATCTGTACTATACAATACTCCAGAAAAAGAGAGAAAAGAAATAACCAGGAAGGTATACTTAGACATGGTATGTCCCACCGTATCTTAAACCTGTACCCTTCAGCTGGGAATTACAGTCAGACTTGCAAGAACCTTATTGCCAGTCTTAAATTCTGCAAAGAGAGACTTTGTAGAGATGGAGGGAAGTAGTATTACAATGCCCTCCTGACCTTACCTATTACATACATTGTTTTGAACTGTGTTTTGATACCGTTGAGTACAACTCCCATTCTGCACTTTAATAAAAAGAGACTTCTTCATTCTCTACTACTGGCCTGGTCCATGCTACCTTGGCTAAAATGTAATACAATACATAGAACTATAAGTAACGGCACACTGCTTATCAAATGAATACAATATTAACTGCTTGGTTGCTATACTTACTGTTAGAAAAAATAGAAGCTCCTTGCGCATATTATTGCTCAAAAATATGCCGGGCCCATCTACCGGAAACAAGGAAGCTTTCAACAGACGGGACCTGCTCTAATGCATGCCTCCCCTGGGCTAACAGCACACAATCTGTTCAAATTAGAACCCAGCTATAAGATACATGCTTCTACTGAGCTTTTAGCCTACAATATGGGCAAAGTAGAATACAGTTATGTAATCCTCCTCATTAAAAGCACCCGTTAAATGGGCGGTGGTGCACTGTTCAAAATCACCGACAAGGGACGCCAAGCCAACCCCCAGCGGTATTATCAAAGGAATGGAAAAAAGTAAGATTACACTTACCGGTTATCCGATTTTCCAGTTCCCACGACAGCACCACAGAGAGAATTACAGAGAAAAAGCTACTCCTTCTTTAGAGAGGGACCACCAATTGCAAAACCTTTTACCCAAAGGAAAGATCAGAAGAGAAACTTAGATCCAAACAGTAGTGACAAAAAAAGGTAGAGAAGCCCATGTGGCAGCCTTACATATCTATTCAATAGATGCGCAGACCCTTTCTGCCCAGGAAATGGAGACAGAGAGGGTAGAGTGTGCTTTCACCACCAAGGGGGTAACAACCTGCCTCAAGATAAGCTAGGGAAAACCCTAACTTATCCCATCTTGCAGGAAGCTTTTTGTTGCCCTAGGACGAATAAAGCTGAAGATTTCCTCCAGGCTTCCATAGCCTGCAGATATTGCAATATGCATCTTCTCACATCGAATGAGTGAAATTCTACCTCCCTAGGAGATTTGGGGTTATTTCAAAATGAGGGGAGGATAATTTCTTGGGAATTTTAAGGATACTTTTAGTTTAAAAAAAAAGCAGGATCTGGACAAATAGGAACCCTGTCCTCAACAATAGTAGTAAAAGGGGATTTTTTTTTTAAATCGCATGTAACTCACTAATTCTACAGGCATATGTAAGAGCAACCAGTAAAATAAATTTCAGGGTTAAATGTTTAATAGAGATAGTATTAATCCAATAGAGATAGTATTAATCCTCTCAAATGAAGGCTGTGTCTGAGCCTTAAGTACAAGATTTAAGTCCCAGGGGGGAACTCTCGGAACCACTATCGGAGTAGACCTATCTACTGCTTTAAAAAAATGAATAATCCATTGTCTAGCACTAGAGTTGAGCGGACACCTGGATGTTCAGGTTCAACAAGTTCAGCCGAACTTCATAAAAAAGTTCGGGTTTGGGATCCGAACTTAACCCGAACTTGACCCCGAACCCCATTGAAGTCAATGTGGACCCGAACTTTTGGGCACTAAAATAGCTGTAAAATAGCCCTGGAAAGGGCTAGAGGGCTGCAAAAAGCAGCAAAATATAGGTAAATGCCCTGCAAACAAATGTGGATAGGAAATGACATAAAATAAATAAAAATTAAACATTATTAATTGGCAACTCGGAGGAGGTGGATGTGAAGTAGGAGGTTGAGAAGACTTTAGTTGGGAATGCCATCAGCAGCGTGTCTACCAGGGTGTGTTTGTAGTTACGCATCTTTTGATCAGTAACAGACGTTTTTACAAAATTTGGTTTCCTGCCAGCAATGCACAGCAGGGGCTTATCACTGGCAAAACTGGGTTAATGTCACCCACCAATGGAACAGGTGATATTCAGAAATGTAGGCCCCTGGCACCCAGACAGAGGAGAGGGTCATTCACGGCAAAACAGGCTTCATGTGATCTACCAATGCAACAGGCGATTTTCACTAATGTAGTCCCCTGGCACCCAAACAGAGGAGAGGTTTATTCATGGCAACACAGGCTTCACGTTACCCACCAATGAAGTAAATGTGTACCCGAACTTTTGGGCAGAAATATGGCTGTAACAAAGTCCTGGTAAGGACTATAGGGCTGCAAAAGGCAAGTAAGGTAAGTGCCCTGCAAACAAATGTGGATAGGGAAATAACTTTAAATAAAATAAAACAAATAAAAATTAAACATTATTAACCAGCAACTCAGAGGGGGAGGTGGATGCGGAGTCGTAGGATGAGGAGGCGGCGAATGTTGTGTTGTTGGGGGAATCGGCAATGAAGGAGGAGGAGGGGGTATCTTAAAAGGTTTTATTTTTTTTTTTTTTTGGGGGGGGGGGGTTTAAAATTGGAGTAGTCCCCAAAATAATGGTTCAGCTAAAAAAAGAAAAGGATTCAATGAATAAGTGCACTGGAGTACAAGAATGTATGGTTGAGGCGGTTATAAATTCTGCACAAGGTACAGACAAGTCCTATGGGATCCATGCCTGGTTCATTTTAATAAATGTGAGCTTGTCCACGTTGGCTGAGGACAGGCGGCTACGTGTGTCTGTAATGACGCCCTCTGCCGTGCTAAATACATGATCAGACAATACACTGGCTGCAGGGCAGGCCAGCACCTCCAAGGCATAAAGGGCAAGCTCAGGCCATGTGGACAATTTGGAGACGCAGAAGTTAAATGGGGCAGAACCATTAGTCAGTATGTGTAGGTGTGTGCACACGTTCTGTTCCACCATGTTGTTCAAATGCTGCCTCCCGCTAAGACGTTCTATATCAGCTGGTGGTGCCGGTTGCTGTGGCGTGGTGACAAAGCTTTTCCACATGTCGGCCATGCTAACCCTGCCGTGTGAGGTGCTGGCTGTGACCCAGCTGAGTTGGCGACCTCTTTCTCCTCTGCCTTCACCTTGTGCTTCCACTTGTCCCCCGGGGTCAGTTGGGAATTGGCTTGTAGTAGCGCATGTTCCTATCACGCTCCAGTGAGGATATTAAAAAAAGCACATTGTCTTTGTAACGGGGATCAATCAGGGTGGCAACCCAGTAGTTAGCACAAGTTAAAATGTGGGAAACTCTGCGGTCTTTGCGCAGGCACTGCAGCATGTAGTCGCTCATGTGTGCCAGGCTGCCCAAAGGTAAGGATAAGATGTCCTCTGTAGGTGGTGTATCGTCTGTGTCCTCCGTATCCCCCCCAGCCACGCTCCAGTGATGGCCAGGAGCTGCGTTGGGTGCCACCCTGCTGTGAACCCGGTTCCTCCTACTCTACCTCATCCTCCTCCTCCAGAACTGTGCCCTGGTTGGCCACATGTGTACCTGGCCTCTGCTGGTGCAGGAACCCACCCTCTGAGCCATTTCTGAATGACTGGCCTGAAACCCTGTGAAATGCCTCCTCTTCCTCCTGTGCCACATCCTCTTCCATCATCGCCCTAAGTGTTTTTTCAAGGAGACATAGAAGTGGTATTGTAACACTAAGAATGGCGTCATCGGCACTGGCCATGTTGGTTGAGTACTCAAAAGACCGCAACACGGTACACAGGTCTTGCACGGAGGCCCACTCACTGCTGCAGCTGAAACTCCACTATCGCCTGCTGCTGCTCACACAGTCTCTCCAGCATATGCAAGGTGGAGTTCCACCTGGTGGGCACATCGTATATGAGGCAGGGAGCCGGAAGGCCGAAGTTACGCTGCAGCGCAGACAGGCGAGCAGCAGCAGGGTGAGAACGCTGAAAGTGCGCACAGACGGACCGCGCTTTCTGCAGCAGCTCTGACATGTCTGGGTAGTTTTTAAGGAATTTCTGTCTGCACCACCAAATTCAGCAAATGCGCAGGGCAAGGGATGTGCGTCAAACCAGCTAGACCCAGAGCTGCTACGAGATCTTGCCCACCACCAGGCCGGGCTTGAGGCACACTGGCAGCAACCACTCATCGGTCTGTTCTTCTATGCCCCTCCACAGCTCCTGTGCGGTGTGGGGTTTGTCCCCCAAACACATGATTTTTAAAACATCCTGCTGACGTTTACCCCTGGCTGTGCTGGGTGGGTGGTGGGTGGTGAAGGTCTTTCGCTGACCGGAAGAGGAGGAAGGGGAGGAGGAGGAGGAGTCAACAGGAGGCAAAGAATAATGCCAAGAGATCCTCGATGGTGGAAGGATATGTGCCAGACCGCTATCCTCCTCGGGCCCAGCCGCCACTACATTTACCCCGTGTGCAGTTAGGGAGATATAGCGTACCTGCCCGTGCTTACTGGTCCATGTATCTGTGGTTATGTGGACCTTTTCACAGATGGTGTTGCACAGTGCACACTTGATTTTATCCTCCACTTGGTTGTGCAGGGAAGGGACGGCTTGCCTGGAAAAGTAGTGGCGGCTGGGAACAACGTACTGTGGGACAGCCTCCGCCATCAGCTGTTTAAAACAGTCTGTCTCCATCAGACGGAATGACAGCATTTCAAAGGCCAGTAATTTTGAAATGCTGGCATTCAGGACCAGGGTAGGTGGGTATTTTCTCTTTCTCTCCAGTGTTTGGGAGATGGAGAGCTGAACTCTTGCGTGTGACATGGTGGAGATGCTTGGTGATGATGACTCAGGTGGTGGTGTTGGTGGTACATCCTCTGTTTGCTGGGTGGCAGGTGCCACTGTGACTCCAGAGGTGGAGGAAGAGGCAGAGAAGACAGCAGCAGAAGAGGAAGCAGAAGGAGCCTGAGACCTTTCTTGGTTTTTAAGGTGTTTACTTCACTGCAGTTCGTGCTTTGCATGTAGATGCCTGGTCATGCAGGTTGTGCTCAGGTTTAGAACGTTTATGCCTCGCTTCAGGCTCTGATGGCACAACGTGCAAACCACTCATGTCTTGTCGTCAGGACATTGTCTGAAGAACTGCCACGCCAATGAACTCCTTGGAGCTTTGGAGCTGGCTTTGGTGTGCTAGGTCCCTGGGTGCGGTGGGCAGTAGCAGGCGTACTGTCTCGGGGACGGCCGCTCCGCTTTTGCAGCCTGCTCCCTCGTTTGCAGTGCTGTTGCCTCTGTGCAACCAGCGCCTCTTCCTCAGAACTGGACACGTCACTAGCATGAACTTGAGTCAAGTCGGGGTCTAAGACCTCATTGTCCTCCACATAATCTTCCACCCGTTCTTGACCCCTGCCCTCCTCGTCGGTCTGCACACTGCATAAAGCCGCAGCAGTTGGCACCTGTGTTTTGTCATTATCAGACGTGCTGCAGTGGTATTCCCATTTCCTCATCCTGCAACATAAGTGGTTGGGCATTAGTGCATTCAATGTCTTCCACTTCTGGGGCAGGGCTATGTAGATGGCCTGGGGAAACACTGCCATCAGAGTCATCAAAAAGCATAAGAGTCTGCTGCATGACTTGGAGCTCAGGCTGCTTTGCAATGGGGTGAGGTGAGAGACTGATGGGCAGGGGCTGCAGGTGCCAACTCTGAGCTTTTTGCAGAGGACTGGGTGGGAGATACTGATACTGTGAAGAAACTGGCGCCACTGTCAGCCACCCAATCTACTATCGCCTGTACTTGTTCTGGCCTCACCATCCGTAGAGCTGCTTCCGGGCGTGTTTCACTTGGACCTGTAGCTGGCGCAGAACAGCCACGTCCCCTCCCAACAACAGGAGCTCCACCAGAACCACCATGACCATGTCCACGTCCCTTTTTTGATGTGCTCCTCATTATTTGCTTTCACCCACCAAACTAACATATCGTTTATCTCCGGTGTCAATTTTACTGCCAATAGTCAACAATTAAGTTCACTATACAATAATGCAGTGCCCGTGTCATAAACAGAATTAATTTCTTTAGGTCACACAACAGTGTAACAGAGCAATTCAATACAATTACTTCACTATCAACAAAAATTTGATTTTTCAAACCAACAATGTAACAGCAGAGGTTAACGGTTTAATTTGACTGTCAGAAATGCAGCGTACACCGCTAATGTGCTATCTACCACAAAACTGGTGTTTTTGCAACCAACTATGTAAATGCGGAGTTCCACAGGTTACTTAAAATGACTGAAATACAGGGTAGGCCTCAGATCTGCTATGTAGCACAAAACCAGTGTTTATTGCAACAAACTACAGAAATGCAGTATGTCACCCCAAAATTTATAAAACGTTGTATGCAAACGTGCTCTGTGGCACAACAATACGGGTTTATTAACCCAACTACAGAAATGCAGTTTTTCCACCGTAAAATTTTTAAACAGTTTTTTCTGCGTTGTATGCAAACGTGCTCTGTGGCACAACAGTACGGGTTTATTAACCAAACTACAGAAATGCATTATGTGACCTCAAAAATTATAAAACAGGTTTTTCAGCATTGTATGCAAACGTAATCTGTGGCACAACAGTGCGGATTTATTAGCCCAACTACAGAAATGCAGTTTTTCACTGCAAAATATAAAACAGTTTTTTCAGCGTTGTATTCAATCGTGATCTGTGGTACGACAGTACGGGTTTATTGCAGCAACTACAGAAATGCAGTATGTTACTGCACAATTTTAAAATAGGTTTTTCAGCGTTGTATGCAAACGTGCTGTGTGGTACGACAGTACGGGTTTATTCCACCAACTACAGAAATGTCACCCCAAAATTTTAAAAAATAGGTAATGTAGGGGAACTTGACCTGCCAGAAAAATGTTTTCCTCCACTGAGCTACCCAAAAATTATTAGGCTGATGTCCCTGGCAGGCTGGCACACATGCAGGTCACATGTAATTCCAAGGACAATGCAGTTGCTAAAATGGCCGCCGAGCCCCACCTCAGTAACAGATGGATTAAAAATTATTTTGCAGTATCACTGGGCTCAGGGATGGGTACAAATATGCAGCATAGCACCCTCAATAATTGCTGTAGTTTGAAGAGTTAACATCACCAAGTTCAACAGATTTCTTCCCTAATCTCTCCCTCATAGAAGCGCCAGCATCCTATCCCTACACTGAGAAAAGCAGAGTGTACGTGCTACGTGACTCCAGTTTAAATAGAGGCTGGGTCACATGCTGCACTTAGCCAATCACAGCCATGCCAATAGTAGGCATGGCTGTGATGGCTTCTTAGGGCAAAGTAGTGAAATGCTTGTTGATTGGCTGCCCTGCAGTCTTTCAAAAAGTGGGAAGAAATCGCCGAACAACAAACCCGAAACTGAACTTTTACGGAAATGTTCGAGTGTGGAAAACCGTAATGTTCAGTACGAACCCGAATTTTACAATTCGGGTACGCTCAACCCTAAAGTGGAACAGTGTGCTTCCATATTTTGTTTGCTGGCAGCAACAGAAAAATAGGCCTCCAAAATTCAGTCATTTCATGTTTTGTGGTGAGCCCAAGCAACATGTAAAAAGCACATATAGGGTATTGTCCAAATGGAAAAAGCATATGACTGTCTGATGAGGCGTGTATTCTCAAGGCCGCATACTGAATATCCAAATGGCCACTGAATAAAAATTAGAGTCCCTCCCCCCTTTTTTCTTCTTAACGGCATTCATTTTGTCTAAAAAGCCAAATAGTTAAATAGTTTCAAATGATTTAGCACTGTACAACATCTGCCCAGAATGAAGCCAGAATACCAGCAAATGAAAAATACGGTAGCCCTGTAAATGCCATGATGTGCTCAATTCCCACATTACATGTAGAGGTGTATGGTTAGGTATGTTTACATAGGGCATATTTATTGCAGAAAATCTGTTACTGCCCATGAATCTGAATGGGGTTTGAATGCAAAATATCTTTAGTAGCAGAAAAGATGTGCGTACATATTCTAATTTTGTACATGCTGTGTACACCTTTTTTTATTGCTCTCCAGTGGCTCATGCAACCAAAATGCTGAAGGAGGGGGGCTATCCCCCTCACTGCACCATCTCTTGTGTCTTCTCAGTTCCACTATCGAATATAAAACTAGACTAGACTGACTATAGCTTCCCGTAACCCTTCCTTTAGTAGGAAGCAGGAATAGCCCACTTGTGCCCAAAAGGGGGGAAAATTTGAGTGGTAAGTTCCATTCTATCTAAAAATACTCTCTGCCAGATACACTGCCACCAACTGAAAAACCAGGCACAGTAAATAAACATAACAGTTTCATAGCAATACTATTAAGGCACAATATCAAAGGACCTGGAATAAATAAACAGGTGACATTATTTGGTTAGCCATTAGAGATAGTAGCAGGGTGTAAGATTGGTGGTGCTAGCTTTGGGGTACTACATACCCCAGAACTTCTCCCTTTTTAGAAGATTGGGTAGTTAGTGTACCATATAGCAAGAAAATAGAGAAGAAAAGTAAATGTGCAGTTTCCAGTGTTGAATTTCATAGAAGTTGCCTGATTCAATTTTTCTTCACATATTATCAGCTCTTACTTTCTGGAAACTTAGTAGGAACATTTTTATGTCCAAAACATGTACTTTTTGTTTAACTCCTTAAGGACCAGGGTTTTTTATTTTTTGTTGTTGTTTTTTTTTTTTTGTGCTCCCTGCCTTCCCAGAGTCATAACCTTTTTATTTTTCGGTTCACATGGCCATATGAGGGCTTGTTTTTTGCAGGACAAGTTGTATGTTCCAACGCCCCCATTTAATATTGCATACCAAGTAGTGGGAAGCAGGAAAACAATTCCAAATAGGGTACAATTGCAAAAAATAAAGGAATTCCACCACAGTTTTGTGGGTTTTTAAATTCCGAAGTTCAATGTGCGATAAAACTGACCAGTTACTCTTATTCTACAGGTCAGTATGAATCTGGCAATACCCTATATGTGTAGGTTTTCTTACGTTTTGATAGTAAAAAAAAATTCAAAAGTTGGAAAAAACCTGCTTTACTTTTTTGTCGCCATGTTTTGACCCCTATAACTTTTTTGAAATTATATGTATGGAGCTTTATGGGGGCTCATTTTTTTGCGTCATAATCTTGTTTTTTTATTAATATCATTCTGGAGTGTGTATGACTTTTTGATCACCTTTTATTTAATTTTTTGTGGAAATAAAGCGACCAAAAATGGCGAATCTGCCATTTGGATGCTTTTTTCCATTTTGCTGTTTGACGTATGGGAAATTTTTTAAATATTTTTATAGTATGGGTGTTTTCGCAAACTGCAACACTCATGATGTGTATTCTTTTTATTTTTATTTTGGCAAAGGGGTGTGATTTGAATTTTTATGTTTTTAAATTTATTTATTTTTAAACTTTTTTTATTTACACTTTTTTATAGTTCCCATAGGGAACTAACATACATTCATCTGACTGCGATTATCATACATTCTAATGCAATAGCATCGGAATGTATGAAAAAATCACATATTTTCTATGAAGCCTATTACAGGCAAGGCTCCATAGGAAATACTACAGAGCAGCCTGGGTTTCATTCATAGAAACCCAGGTTACTACAGGTGTGCTCCGCCTCCTCCAATCGCCATACGGGGGAGCCAGAGCGCAAACCGAAAGTAAAACTTTTGGTTTGTGCGCACTCAGATGCCGTGGTCAGGATTGACCATGGCATCTGAGGGGTTAAATGTCCGCGATCAGCATTGCTGCCGGTCGCGGACATTAGCTGCGGGTGTCTGCTACAAGAACCATGCAGACACCCGTGGCTAAGGCGCCTGCATGAAGCAGGAGCGGGCGCCATCTTTAGGGACAGGACATGGGATGTACGGGTACGTCCTGTTTCCTTAAGAGGTTAATTGATTTTTATTTACTAATTTAAGATATTTCTTTATTTTGTTTAAATGCTTATTGGGGCTGCCATCTTGCCTGATCTCTACTCTGGTAACAACATTTAGAGATATGCTTTATAGTAACCAAATGGACCATTGGAACCTGTAGACCGATGATGTTCATTGACTTCTATGGTAAATTGGTTTAGACATATGTTTGTGACCCTAGCAGAGGTCACTATGCAGGGAGGACAAGGGGAAGCTGTGACCATGACCTGCTGTGACTCGTGCATGCTGCATTATCTGCTTCAAATGTATAACAGAGGTGTTGCCATTTTTTGTAAATGGACTGCTGAGCAGTGATCTTTATAAAACTGGAAATGTCAACTTGTTATGGGGCTCATTAACAAGTGTTAAAACTGCAGCATTTCAGTACTTTTTTTAAATAGACGGTGATGAGGAAAATTAAAAAAAAAAATACTTCATAAAAGTTTAAAAGTACACATTTAACATAAAACAATGTTTAAACAAGAGATCATTTTATGTCGATGCATTTACTTTAATGGGAATTTCCAGACAAAATTCTTGATTAGATTGGTGAAGAGCCCCTTAACTGGTCTCACTGACATGGTTGGCTACTTTTGGATGATACATCTGCAGTTTCTGGCTCTACATGGACTGACCTGGTCTGTCTTCTAGCAGGGCCAAGGGTAGACTTCAAGGAAGTGTGTCATGCACCTCCCATCTTACACTCTTTAATTTGTAGAATAGGAACTATGTAAAAGGGGTTTGCACCATCAGTACTCAGTTTAGAGGTTTCCTGGAATTCCTCCGTAATTTTAATTTCTTTTGAATTTCACTTTAAGCACCTAGATTCATGTAAGGTTGCGTTCAAATCTGTGCTAAGATTCCATAACTTCCTGTTATAGTAGTGGGAAATTGAAAATAACAGAAATTCCAGATCTGTTAAAAGACATTATTGGCTCTCAATGGACCCCATTGACTATAATATGGTCTATTGCTATTTTATCCTTCTTTTTGATGTAATCTGAAACAAAGGCTGTGGATGGTGGTTCTGAAGCACTTGTGAACAAAGCCTAATCTGTTATCTTGATGTAACTTATACTTTCAAGTCTGTTTGACTGAGAAAAATGATATTTTTTCCAACAACCAAAGGTTGTACTTACCTAGGCTGGAAAGTTGGTAATCTGTCCTTTCAATGGATATTTTTTGTACAAATAAATAGAAAAATATAACACCTAAGCAAAGAGATTAAATTTGTCCTTGATAAAAGGAAATTGAAACTGCTGAGAGTGTTCGCATTTACAGTGAATGTATTCATTACCAGACATAAGTAACACATTTAATCAATTTAATTTGATTGAATTAGGCTTGATAGTTCTTTTTTTTTAAGAAATGGTGTCTCTACTGGAGAGTCTAAGTTAAAATAACAAGTCTAGTTATCACAACCCACAATATAAAGGCTAAGTCATGAGCACATGAGTCACAAATTGGGATCTCCCATATGTAAGACATATCAAATAATGAGTCTTCTAGTTCTAGAAGTCACTTTAATCTTAGACACTTTCTGAACTGAGTGAAAGTTTCCACCCTAAAAGTAATAACATCAATGGTGGAAAATGGGGTTTCTAAGCAAATTCATCTAAATGTCAAGTAAGTCCTACTATTTGTCCAACACTTTAGCCTTCATTCTTATGCAGGTAAGGAACAAATAAAAGATTTGTCATTACATACGTCAAGTTAGTTATTTTTCAATTACTTAAGGTTAATAGATTCAGCAGTGAGTTATATACTCAATAGTGAGGCCGCTTTAAACCATTTGTTGACATTGCATTACTAATGAGCTCCCATGTACTTGAAGGAGACTACAGTGCATATTTATGGGGTGATTTTTTCACACACAGTCCCAGGTTGGATTACAGACTAGGTATTGTATTTGGAACATTGGGAATGAACTAAGAACCTCTAATACCCAAATACTTTTCACAAGGTATGGATTTATCTCTGCTTCCTAACATAGAACATGTGTTAATCTGAGAGTAGTGCTTAGATCTCTAATAAAATGTTTTTTTAATATTTTTGGTTTTCATGACTTGTCAAGACATCTTCAATTAAATGAACAAATCCATTATTGAGAAACAGAAAATATTAAAATATTGAAAAAGAGTTAATTTAGCTGCCCCCTCCAGATACAGTGGAACTTCTGTCCTTGTGCTGCAGTATTGTCTAATTTTCCAATTAATTTTATCTCTTATGCAAACCAAAGGCTCCTGGACTGTTACCCAGTTGCGCCTTTGTGGATTCAGAAAGAAAAATGGGAGTCATTTGTGGGCTAACTGTACTCTAAAATATGAGATATTTAACAGCTATTTTTACTTCACAGGGCAGGGGTACTCAACCACTCTTTGCACAGGTTCACATACGTGGCTCTGGATGTTTGAGCTTAAAACCAACAAAGATTACAATGGGGCACATGGGTTTTAAATGAGATGCATAGTGTCCTAGTGTTGGGTTAATGGGGTCACTATTTTTAATGTGAGACACAAAAGGTTGCTAAATTGAATACCCCATGTGCCACACAATATAACAGTATGCAACCCCATGTACTTTGCATTTTTAACCCCAAAGTGCTTGATGTGAGCCAAATTGGGGTTATTTATTGTGATTATGTGAGGTGAATCAAAATTATGTAAGGTGAATTGGGATAGGGGGTCATTATATTGGGCATATTTCAGGCGCAGCTAGTTACACCGCAATCTATGCCTGAAATATGCCTAATAGAATGACCCACTATGTATAACTTCTCCACGCTCATGCCAAGTCTAAAAAAGTGGGTGTGGTGTGAGTGGGGAAAGGGAGGGGCCAGTAGGCCCATCTAATTTACCATTTTCTACATATGTTTCAGGCATAGAAAAAGGTCTAAATCTAAGATAGCCAGGAAGCTGTTTTACATTTAGAATCGGCAGTGGATATGCCGAAGATATGGAGAGGACAGTGCCTCTCATAACTTTTGCAGAACCACCGCCAGCGCTGAGGTTTATTAAGACCAGCGTCTAAAATGCCGGTCTTAATAAATGTGACCCACAGAGTTACAAAAATTAGTCTTAGTAGGTTATTAATGTAACGCACAAAAACTTCATGTTCTGTGATGTTTCACACTTCATGTGTGTTTTTTTTTCACATTGTTCATTGTGCAGTTTGTCCCTGTTTCATATTTAACAAAGTGATATATTACAGCTGATGGTTTATATGAGTCCATCCATAGGTCCAGTCAGGGGCATAACTACCAAAGAGGCAGACTATGTGACTGCTATGGGGCCCAGGGCAAGAGGGGGCCCAGTTGGGATCATCTCCTCTTCTACTGAGGGTGAAAACTTGGTCAGGACTCTACCCTCTACAGAACAACTTTTAACAAATGAGACAGTGGAAAAAATGGCCCAAGGGTCATTGAAAAGGGTTTAGGCGGAAACCCTTCGGTTCTGTGTGGGGGCCTGGTTTGAACCTTGCTATGGGGCCCTTACTCCTATATGTTCTCCACTGAGTCCAGTCATACATTTGTGTACACTTCACTGTCAGCTGAGCATATTATAGCATTTTATAGTGTATCTAGCAGTGAATTACTTGTCCTTTTGTCCTTGATATTACCCTATATGACCCACCTATTATTTTCATCATGCATGTAAGCTTATTGTTTGCAAACATTATATTAAATAGAAATAATAACAGGATAAAATGTGGTTCTTCACAGTTGGGGTGCTGTCCTAGTGAACCAGCTACTACCAGCATAAGGTACTGGAGATCATGATGATGGTGGAGCACAGAATGCGAATAGGAACTCCCCCAGGAATCTCCCTCTATTGGCTCTGATCTGGTTCCTTAATCAGAGCTTTCCCCAGCCCATATTTAGATTTTTTATTTCCCATTACTTCCACATGTGATATAGACAGAATTCTCAAGAGCAACTCCACACATATTATAAACACTGTGGATTTTATACAGAGGAATTGCATGCGGAAAAACCACAGCATTGACAGTAGATGCAACTTAGAAGATATTTTCACAAATCACATCCAAATGCTGTGCAGAGTGCCTGCACCGGAATCCGCAGGTGACCCAGCATGAGGTGCAAATTTAAAATCTGCAGCATGTCAATTTATGTTGCAGATATCTTCTGGAATTTTACCATTTAAAACGCAGAGGGTGAAATCGGTGGCAAATCCCGATTACCACACCAAAAACCACCGGAAAATCTGTACGATTTGGTAAGGATTAGAGATGAACAAATCAAAGTTGACGAAGTAGAATTCTTTCCAATTTCAGGAAAAATTTGATTCGCACCAATGCCGATTTTCCTTATGCTTCGTGGTAACGAATCACATTTTTTCCTAAAATGGCTGCTGCACATGTTAAGACATGGAGCAAAGAACTCTGGGAATGACAGATCACCCACAATGACATGCATGCAGCCAATCAGTAGCCAGCCAGCCCCTGTGATGTGACAGCGCTATAAATAGCCTTAGCCATCTTGGATTCTGACATTTTCCAGTGTACTTAGTGCAGGGAGAGATGTGACAGGCACTAAGGACAGTGCTAGTAAAGACATTATTGTGTTGAAAAAACGATTTATAAGTTCAGGCAAAGATTATTCATATTGTAGGCAAAGGATAGGGAGGCATTATCTACACTATAAAAGGAGAACAGTATGTCAGACAGACAAGTGACAGGCCCTTCAAAGGGAACGGGCAGTGGCCAAAATGTTTCTGTCGCAGGCAGAAGAAGCAGCAGAAGAAGGGGGGTGGCAGCAGGAGTCGCAGTGAGAGGCCTGTGCTTCCAGTGTCATCTAGCGGTCGTGTCTTGACCAGCAACCTATGGTGCTTGAATGAATGGTTGACTCGGTCTTGGACTTCGTTGCAAGTGACATCAGACACCCCCAGCCAAGAGTCGGTGGGTTTCTATGACACGACCCTTAGTTGGCATGGCCCAGAAGCAGGCCCTGTGCCCCCAACTGTCCTCAACCTGCCTCTGTCATTTTCTGTTCCCTCAGTGCGAGAAGTATTTTATGCCATAGGCTTGGCTCCACTTTTCAGCGAGGACAAGCTACTAGAGGACAGTGAGCAGCTACTGCCCAGCCAAGATCTGGAGGAGACACCTGCCACTTCCTCCCGTAGGCGGGCAAGTAGAGATGATGTGAGTTGCATGGGAGCAGGTGTGCATTGTCCCACTCGTGATCGTAGGCACAGCAAATTGTTTTGCTATGTTTTATTGCCATATATTATGTCGGAATGTCATACTTCATCTCATGTCATATTCTCCCATGTCACTATCTTATTCTATGAAAGATCCTTTCATTCAGGCGAGTTAGAGTGCACTACACTAGTCTGACCACTAGATGGGGGCAGTGTGACAGTGTATATATAGCTTAGCTTGGGCCTAGTTAGAGGAAGTTCTTTCCAGAAGTTTAGTCAGTGTGCAGTCAAGATGTAGCTGCTAGCTGGAGGAAGGCCTCCTGCCTCTCTGCTCTCTCTCTGATGGCTCCACAGTCCAGGGTTAAAGCCTATAATATTCAGCCTAGAGGTAAGAAATCTACTTCTATAGCTTGCCCCTCTGGGGTAACCAGTGACAAAGCTGCAAACAGCAAGTTTCAAGGGGACTAATATATATTTTCAAGTATTCAAGTCAAAGGATAGCATAACGGCCATACTCAAAAGCTTCCCAGGCACCTTTGCAATTAGGTGTAGGACACAGCTTCCGGCATCCACACCTCCAGTTTAAATCCTGAGGACAGTCAGGCCAACTGTCGGAAAAGCACTGGAAATAGAGGTTCAAGGATTCTGAAAACCACCTTTAATCAAGGTTAGAATAAGGCGAGAGTTAATACCAGCCTAAGACTTTTTATACTTGGCCTTATACTAAGCCTAGTCTGAAGCAGTAGCCTTCATATATATATAAAAGACAGAGTCTGTTTTCCCTGAGGACTTACAATTCCCTAACTTTGTATGCATGAGAGACTGTATTTCATATCTGGATGTACTAGAGACGGTTTTATACTTGGATGTAACCGTTACCAGGAGCAACGTTCAGTAAAAGTCATAAGTTGGATTTCACTGCTGTCTCAGTTTCCAACTCCTCAATTACTACTACTATAAATTGTTGTACCACCACAAAAGGCACTAGCGTCATGACAATAAGGGACCTTGCCATAGGCACATTAATACAGACCACCAAGGGCACCTCAAACCACCATCTGGCCTGTGTCCCTTATAAGAGCGTGCCCCAGAGAATCGTTGTGCCATTTTCCTTATCACTTATGCAAGCCTGCCCAGGGACGACATGGCCATGAGTAACCAGAACTGTGTTCTCCCTCGGACTACCGTTATTCACACCGTGACCTCACATATAATTCCCCTGTCGGTCTGGCTCACTGCAGGTGTTGCGAGCAGGGGCTTCGTCATCATCAGGAGAAAAGGGTTGCAGCCTGTGTGTGAGGCAGTGGCTGAGCCAACAAAGTGGTAGCATGACAGTAAGTCAACAGGGTGGCAGCAGAGGGAGGTTGGGAGCCAAACGTGCGTGGGGTAGACCACCCACTTCCCAGGAGCCTATCTGCCTGGAAAGTAGTTGTGCAGGGTCCACGGAGGCAGCGGTAGCAGGCAGTCAGCGTATTGTGTTGGGGTAAATGCTGTACTCGGCGGTGTCGCATTTTTTTGTTAAGCTGCCAGAGGAGGTGAACATGGCCATTTGCCAAATTTGTGGGCAAAAGGTGAAGCGTGGTCAGGGTGCCAATGTTGCCACCATGGCCATGTGTCAACACGTGCAGTGTCACCATAAAGTAGCCTGGGAGAACCGTGGCTCGGGTGTAGTGGGCCAGCCTGCTGCAGCAACCGCTGTATCACCCAGTGGCATGCACCCGATTTCATGAAATCAAGGCTCCACCATCTCAGCTGAATGTAGCTGTCTGTCCTTTCCATCATCTACTGGTCCTGATGCTCCTGCTCCTCGTCCACCTACTCCTCGTCAGTCATTTCGTCAGCAATCGATCACCGAAGCAATTGCCAAGAGACAACAGTATGCGTGCACTCTAACGGCGCAGAATCTGAATGTACTCCTGCCGGTTCGCAGCATTGTTTTGGAAAAATTTGCTTTGATCCGAATTTATTTGCGACGTATCTCGTTAAAAAACTACGATTTCCGGGCTGCAGAAAGCCTTTATAGTGGTGTAGAACACTGTGCCTTGCAGCAACACGCAGAGGGAGTCTGATTTGGTAGTGAAATTATACTGTGAGTCCATATGACATGCAGATGACAGGCGTCGCTCTTAGAATCACTGCACATTTAATTTATTTGGGCAGTCACGGGGCCAAAACTGACCGAATAACTCAAGTATGATCTTGGCATTACAGGTCAATGTTAGCGCCAAGAAGAAGATGTGCACTCCTTTTACACCGTCGTAAGCTGATTCTACATAGATGTCAACAGAACTTGTTCTATTAAACGCTTATACAAGTAAAGGTCTCCGACAGAGTGGAGAGGGTGTCCGCAGTAAGTTTGTGTTGACATAACTGATTACTTTGCCCTTCCTCTGATCCATCAGAACAATTACCCTCTAAAAACGGATCCTGACTGTGGAGCATCCGCCATCACTCGGTCAGCATTTGGTTAGTAATCCATCAGTATTGCTGATGCCAAAAAAAAACTGAAGTGGTTCTAAAACAGAGATGACACGTGAATGGAATACTTGCATGTCTTCTGTGTTTTGTACCCACTCCTGCATTTGTCTGCCAAATCATAAGCCAATTCTGATGGGACCATACAGGCCTTACAGCTGCTACACAGACAGGATCCGTGCATCTCATTTTTCCTTCCTTCTGACAGATCAGGTCAAATAAATGATGATGTCAGCCAGGCCGAAAGTAAAATAGTGTCCCAGTCATGAAGTGGGGAAGGTGGGAAAAGCATGAGAAGTCCACAGAGTGGCACTATGAGAAAGTGGTGAGGTGGAAGCAGCATGAGGAGACCACAAAGTGGCGGCAGCATCAGGAGGCCACAGACTGGTACAATGACAGTGTGGAGGTGGCGGCAGCATCAGGAGGCCACAGAGCGGCACAATAAAGGGTCTGGAGGTGGCGGCAGTATGAGTAGGCCACCGAGTGGCACAATGACATAGTCTGCTGCTGGCGGCAGCACCAGTAGCAGCATCAGGAGAAAGCCACTGTGTGGCTCATTGACAGAGCCTGGAGGTGGCGGCAGTAGCAACATCAGGAGAAGGCCATCGATTTGCACAATGACCTAGTATGGAGTTGGCAGAGTATGAGGAGGACACAAGTGGAACAATGACAGTCTGGAGATGGCGGCAGCAGAAGCATCAGGAGAAGGCCACCGAGTGGCACAATGACAGAGTCTGGAATTGGCTGCAGCAACAGTAGCAGCATCAGGAGACAGCCACTGAGTGGCACAATGACAGAGTCTGGAGGTGGCAGCAGTATGAGAAGGCCACCGAGTGGCACAATGACAGAGTCTAGAGGTGGTGGCAGCATCAGGAAGAGACCACAGAGTGGCAAGGTGAGATAGTGTGTATATGGCAGCAGCAGCATCAGGAGACCACAAAGTGACCTGGTGACAGAGTGGGGAGGTGGTTGGCAATACCAGTACCCACTGACGAAGGTGGGTGAAAGAAGGAGCACTTGGCATCAGATGTGTGGCATCAGGCGGGTGGCAACATCAGAATAGTAGCTGAGGCAGGTAGCCAGAAGAAACCGCTCTCTTTTGTCAAGGTTTGGGTGAGGCGGCATGGATGATCTAATCAGATGCATCAGGAATTGGTGGGTCAAAATCCTGGCTGATCCAGGCCTGATTCATCTTGACAAAGGTCAGTCTCTCCACATTTTGGGTGGACAGACGAGTTCTTCTTGGGGTAACTATTGCCCCCGCCGCACTAAACACCTGCTCTGAAGCCACACTACTGGCCGGGCAGGACAGCTTTTTCAGGGCAAACTCGGCCAGTTGCAGCCACAAATCTAGTTTGGCTGCCTAGTAGTCCAGTGGATCTTCAATATGGGGTTGCAGGGTGCTGTCCAAGTATGCCACCACTTGCTGGTTCAGGTCCTGCTCCAGGTCTACCTGCTGGTGGTGGTGAGTAGTTTCTTCACTACTGTGAAGAAAGCTGCTCATCAACGACTGTAGATTTAGGCTGCTGCTGATGGAGCTGGTACTGGTCCTGCCACTCCACCATGCCCCAGCAGCCATAGCAGTGGAACGTGAGCACGGAGGGTCCCCCCGGTCAGACCTGCGAGAGGATTGATGATGACGCAGATAGGCAGCGGCCAACTGACTACATAGGATGTCTCTGTAGTAATTAGGTTTGTCCTCCCTCTCAGTAGGTGTAAAAAAGAACCCATTCTGGACCGGTAGCGAGGGTCCAACATGGTGGAGAGCCAGAAGTCATCCCTCTGCCGAATGGTAACAATTCGGCTGTCACTATGCGAGCAAGTGAGCATGCATCAAGGCCATTTGTGCAAGTGACTCGGAGGGACTCCCTGCCTCCATCTCCATGTTCCAGGACATGAAGCAGTGGAATGACATTGTTCATCCCATAGTCCTGGCAACTAACAAATAACGTGGCATCCTCAAAGAGCCTGAGCAAACGGCAGGTGACACGCCACTGGCTGACATCGAAATTACACAGGGGAGTACCCCTATCCGCTTGGATCATCAAAAATTTTTTGATGGCCTTTCTCTGTTCGTATAGTCAGTCCAACATATGGAGGGTGGAATTCCAACGGGTGGAAACGTCGCATATCAGCCTATGTTGGGGGATGCCGTTCTGCCGCTGCAGCTCAAGGAGGGTGTGCTTTGTGGTGTACGAGTGGCTGAAGTGCATGCAAAATTTCCTGGCCATTTTTAGGATATCTTGCAGATGGGTGGAAAACTTTAGGAACCACTTGACAACCAGATTGAACATGTGTGCCATGCAGGGCGCATGGCTCAGCCTTCCTTGACGTAGCGCCGACACCATGTTGTTCCCGTTGTCGGTCACCATGGTTCCGATTTTCAGTTGTTGTGGAGAAAGCCAGGAATCGATTTCTTGATGAATCACACAGAGCAGTTCCTCCCCTGTGTGACTCCATTCACCAAGGCAAACCAGCTGCAGAACAGCGTGACACCGCCGTGCCCTGCACATGTGGTATGCTGGAGGGGCACTGTGACTTGTCCCTGCAGTGGAGGATGAGGAGGCCGAGGCGGACATTGTCACAGAACCAATGGGGTGACACCATGGAGGCGGAAGCAGCGTGACCTGGCCAAGTTGCTGGTGTGGCTGTGCAGGAACCACATTCACCCCGTGGGCCGTAAAATACATGTATTGTCCCTGACTGTAGTTACAGCTCCATACGTCTGCTCTGCCGTGCACTTTGACAGACACCGACAGGCTCAAGGACTGGCCCACCTTCTGTTCTACATATTTGTGCAGGGCTGGTACGGCCTTTTTCACAAAGAAATTATGGATTGGGACTCTCAGATCTCGGCTCGGCACAACCATCAGTTCTCTGAAAGGTGCAGAGTCCACCATTTGGAAACTGAGGGACTGCAGTACCAGCAACTTGGCCTGGAGCACATTTAGCTTTTGCGCAGTTGGATGAGTGGGTTGCTGGTGAAGACTCGACCGCTAGGTGAGACCAGGAGCTCAGACCTCTCACTATGACTCCTGCTGTCATGCCTCCTTACTCTGCTGTGACCTCACCCTCAAACAGAAAGTTCAGAGGACACCAGAGACGAGAGAACATTTCTTTACCTTTATGGAAAGAATATTCCGGAACAACCATGATGGCACCCACGCTCCAAGACTCCGAGGAGTGTTGGTACTTACCCATATTCGGTGTGAATCATTCTAAAAAACCAGGGCAGTAGTATTCGACTCAAGCGCCAGGAACGAAGGCTTCTCACTAAATGATGTCTTACTGTCTGGTCCAGAACTTAACAGTCTTCTAGAGGTACTTCTACGATTCCGCAGAGATTCCACAGCATTTATGGCCAACATACAACAGATGTTCCACTGCTTCCTCGTCAAGGAAGAACATAGAAACTACTTGAGGTTCTTCTGGTACTGCAACAATGACCCCAATGAAGACATTGTAGAGTACCGAATGAGAGTGCACATCTTCAGAAACAGTCCTTCCCCTGCAGTCGCTATCTACGGTCTTAGACATTCAGCCCGAGAGGGTGAAGCAAAGTATGGGTCAGATGTCAGATCCTTTCTGGAAAAAGATTTTACGTGGATGACTGCTTGAAATCCACACTCATGAACAAGACCGCAATCAGTCTCCTGAAAAGGGCTCAAGAGATGCTGGCTTTATCTAATTTGAGCTTGCACAAAATTGCCGTGAGTTAATGGAGGCCATCTCACGCCAAGACCATTCAAGTGATTTAAAAGACTTGGATATTAGCACCAACTCCCTTCCAATGCAGCAGAGCCTCAGTTTTCTCTTGGATTTAAAAGCAGACACATTCACCTTCCAAATCAGCAAGGAAGAAAAGCCTTTCACACGCATTGGGGTTCTGTCCACCATAAACAGCTTATATGATCCTCTGAAATTAGTAGCACCTGTTACTATCCAAGGCAAAACAATGTTAGAAGACTTAACCACAGGGACGTCTGATTGGTATGACCCACTTCCCGTGGAGAAAAAGGGCCTGTGACAGGTTAGAAGAAGTCTCTCGAAGCTATGTCCAGCCTTTATGTGGCACGACCGTGTGCTTCCATGGCATTAACTGAAATCAAGATGCAAAGACTGTATATCTTCTGCAACGCTTCAGTCAAGGTGATTGCTGCTGTAGAGTAACTAAAGACCATTGACGTCAAAGAACAATGCCATATTGGGTTTGTCATGAGCCAGACCAAACTAGTGCCACTCTGTGAACACACGATTCCCAGACTGGAGCTCTGCGCTGCTGTGCTTGCAGTGGAGTTGGCTGAACTTATAACAACAGGAATGAACCTGGAAATCGAGGAAGTTGAGTTTTACACGGACAGCAAGGTAGTCCTAGGATATATTTGCAACAAAACCAGACACTTTTATGTCTACGTCTGCAATCAGGTGCTAAGGATCAGGAGATCCACTTGTCCTAAACAGTGGCACTACATGCCTATTCGGATTGCTGTGTTGAGACACTTAAGTAAGGCTCCGCGGTGTTTTTTGTAGCTGGTCTCCCTGAGATCAGCTATTGTTGCGTTTGAGTAGTCTCCGAGGCATTGCTCCCGGTTAGCCAGAATCCTACTCCACACTGATGAGGGGCAACACCCTGAAACAGCTGTCTGTGGATGGATACCTAGCTTAGGTTTTCCCTGTCACATCCTTAAAGCTTGTAATAAAGTGGGATCTTGACATAGGGGCCACTTAATATGGTGGATTTGGTGATCTCTGTAATGGAGACACCCCTTTGCTTGGTTTTCCTTCCTTTGAGGGATATCTGGCTTTCATTGTGTTGTAGACCCATAACTGGGGCTCCACATTTGTTTTGCATATTCCTGTTTCCCAGGGAACTTTGCACTTCGGATTGCTGTGTTGAGACTCTTAAGTGAGGCTCCGCGGTGTTTTTGTAGCTGGTCTCCCTGAGATCAGCTATTGTTGTGTTTGAGTAGTCTCCGAGGCATTGCTCCCGGTTAGCCAGAATCCTACTCCACACTGATGAGGGGCAACACCCTGAAACAGCTGTCTGTGGATGGATACCTAGCTTAGGTTTTCCCTGTCACATCCTTAAAGCTTGTAAAAAAGTGGGATCTTGACATAGGGGCCACTTAATATGGTGGATTTGGTGATCTCTGTAATGGAGACACCCCTTTGCTTGGTTTTCCTTCCTTTGAGGGATATCTGGCTTTCATTGTGTTGTAGACCCATAACTGGGGCTCCACATTTGTTTTGCATATTCCTGTTTCCCAGGGAACTTTGCACTTCGGATTGCTGTGTTGAGACTCTTAAGTGAGGCTCCGCGGTGTTTTTTGTAGCTGGTCTCCCTGAGATCAGCTATTGTTGTGTTTGACTACATGCCTACACAGCATAATCCTGTGGACCACGCGACTAGATCCATCGCACCAAGCCACCTTAAAGACACAACATGGTTTACGGGAGCCAGAAGCCCTGCAAAGGTTGGCATCACTGCAAACACGCCTTTAATGCTCCAAATATGGAAAGGTCCAAGAGTATAATAATTCGCACTATACAACACGAATGTTATGCTAAAAAATTGACTACCTGTCACAGATGATGTTGCAGATTGCTGGAACTTATAAATAAACGACTGACTGGCTTGATCCCAAACTAAGGAGCATATAGGTGAGCCCTATAAAACCCTAAGAGCTCTCCCTAACTGCTACACCCATGCAAAGGCCTCAATGGTAAACTATTGCATGCCCACGTACCTAAGGTTGTGTGACACCTGAAAACCCTATAATAGTGAGGGGACACGACCACTGGCTCCCTGCACTGAATATGGACACCTAGAATCAAGCCAGCAAGGAAACACAATAAAGGGGAAAAGACTTATCTGAGCAAACAGCAGCAGCAGCAGCAGCCTCCAGCAGTGAACACTTCATCCAGGAAGTAGTATAAACCGCAAAGTAAGGCAGTATGGGAGGGAATATAAAGGAAGACTATTAGTCTAATAAGTGGTAGAAGGAAAAGAGCTGACAAAGTGAAACCAAAACAAAGAACGTCATACAAAAGGTAGGGGAGAACTTCTGTCTTACCTTGTCACAGAACTGACAGTGACAGTACCCCTCCCCTCTATGGGTGGACTCCGGACACTCAGAACCCCCCTTCTCATTATGAGACCTATGGAAAGCCCTGATGAGACGAGTGGCGGTAATGTCCGCCACTGGGACCCACATCCTCTCCTCAGGACCATAGCCCTCCCAATGAACGAGGAACTGCAGAGAACCACGGCTAATACGAGACAATCCTGGAGACCTGAAATTCAAAATTACCATCAACTAAAATCGGAGGAGGAGGCAAAGAGAAGGGTACAGTGGGTTGGACATAAGGTTTTAATAGGGACCTGTGAAAAACATTATGGATCTTCCAAGTCTGAGGAAGATCAAGACGGAAACCAACGGGGTTGATGACTGACAAGATTCTGTAAGGCCCAATAAATCTAGGATCCAACATCCAGGAGGGAACCTTCAGTTTGATGTTCTTTGTAGACAACCACACTAGATCACCCACATTCAGGTCCGGACCGGGCACTCATCCTCTTTAGATTACCCTGAATCTTTTGCCAAATAAATGACAAGGACGAGGAAAATCTCTCATCATCAGGTAAACCAGAAGACCCCTCTCCAGAGAATGTCCCAAACTGCGGATGAAACCCATATGCACCAAAAAATGGTGACTTATCAGAGGACTCCTGGCGACGGTTATTTCGCAGGAAAAGTCCATGGCCAGATGTGCCCAAGGACGGGAAGGAATTAGTAACGGGAGGAGAGATCCTGATGGCCGTGAATGAGGGACCTTGGCACGAGCGCAGGTCTCGCAGGCTGACACAAAACCGTCAACTGTCTTACGAAGAGCCGGCCACTAGAATCTCCGAGCAATGAGGTCCACTGTGGCTCTACTTCCCGGATGCCCAGCAAGGACAGTATTGTGGTGCTCCTTAAAAACCTTATGTCGTAAAGCGTGAGGCACAAATAACCTCGCCGGAGGACAAAGATCAGGACCCTCTGCCTGAGCTGCCTGAACCTCTGCCTCCAAATCAGGATAATGAGCAGAGACGACCACCCCATCGGCCAAAATGGGACCCGGGTCTTCAAAGTTCCCCCCTCCCAGAAAACAACGTGACAGGACATCCGCCTTCACATTTTTAACGCCAGGGCGGAACGTAACAACAAAATTAAACCTAGAAAAGAACAAGGACCATCTGGCCTGTCTCGGGTTCAGACGCTTGGCCTATTCCAAGTAGGCCAGATTCTTATGGTCGGTAAACACGGTAATAGGGTGTCTGACTCCCTCTAACCAATGGCGCCATTCCTCAAAAGCCAATTTGATGGCCAACAACTCCCTATTTCCCACATCGTAATTTCTCTCTGCAGAGAAGAGTTTCCTTGAGAAAAAGGCACACGGTCGCCATTTGGCAGGAGAGGAACCCTGAGATAAGACAGCACCCACACCCACCTCAGAAGCATCCACCTCAACAATAAAAGGTAGAGAGACATCAGGTTGTACCAAAACTGGAGCGGAAGCAAAACACTCTCTAATACTAGAAAAGGCTTTAAGCGCATCTTCCGACCACAAGGAAAAATACACCCCCTTTTTTGTCATATCAGTGAGTGGCTTAACAACAGATGAATAATTCAAAATGAACTTTCTGTAATAATTAGCAAAACCCAAAAACCGCATCAGCGCCTTCTGATTCTCAGGAAGCTCCCAATCAAGCACAACGCGGACCTTCTCAGGGTCCATCCGAAAACCAGAAGTGGAGAAAAGAAAACCAAGAAACTGAATCTCCGGAACCGCAAACACATTTTTCCAGTTTAGCATACAATTTATTCTCCCGTAGATTCAGCAAGACCTGGCAAAGGTGGTCCCAATGAGTCTTGAAATCAGGTAGAGATGAGGGAACTTTAAAAAAAAGTCCGGCGTTCGGGTTGCGGTAAGTCGCGCATCCCGTTATGGATTCCACTATAGCGGCATATGGAATCCACAAGGGGCGGCTGCCACCAACCCGAACTGTTGAACAGCCGAAGGACCTGGGATGACGTCACTGTCATGTGATCAGTGCAGAGGGCGTGGCTCAGCACGGGATCCCATAACGGGATGCGCGACTTACCGCAACCCGAACGCCGGACTTTTTTTTAAAGTTCGCTCATCTCTAAAATCAGGATAAAAATCAAAATGTCATCTAGATATACCAGCACAAATTTCCCAATTAAATGACAAAAAATGCTGTTCACAAAGTGTTGGAAGATGGCCGGAGCGTTCATCAAACCAAAGGGCATAATTAAATTTTCCAAATGATGCTCAGGGGTATTAACGGCCATCTTCCATTCGTCCCCTTCCCTGACCCTGACAAGGTTGTATGCCCCTCTTAAATCCAGCTTGGAAAACACTTTAGCCCCAACAATCTGGTTAAACAGGTCCGGGATCAGAGGAAGCAGATAGGGGTCACAAATCGTGATACGGTTAAGCTCCCTAAAATCCAGACAAGGTCTTAAAGAAGAGTCTTTTTTATTAACAAAAAAAACCCAGCGGCAACATGTGACTTTGAGGGTCTGATATGTCCCTTTCTCAGGCTCTCAGAGATATAAGTACGCATGGCGACTCTCTCAGGTTGGGAGAGATTGTATAATCGTGATTTTGGCAGTTTGGCGCCAGGGAAGAGATTAATAGGACAGCGTACTCCCGGTGAGAGGGCAAGTCCTGGACACCACTCTCGGAAAACACATCAGAAAATTCTGAGAGAAAAGAAGGAACAGTTTTGGTAGAAAGCTCTGAAAGAGATCCCATGAGGCAATTCTCTCTGCAAAACTCACTCCAACCATTTATTTGCCTTGCTTGCCAATCAATGGTGGGGTTATGTTTAGTGAGCCAGGGTAGCCCCAACACTAGAGGAGTAGGTAATCCGCTTAAGACAAAACACGACATATCCTCAACATGAGCATCACCCACAGTCAAATGGATATTGTGAACTATGCCCATTAACGATCTCTGAAAAAGTGAAGCGGAATCAATAGCAAAAACAGGTATAGCCTTTTCCAATTTGCACACCTGGAAACCATGCATGGTTGAAAATTGATTATCAATGAGATTGACAGCTGCTCCACTATCTACAAAAATCTCACAAACAATGTTCTTGCTGTCTAGCGCCACCCTGACAGGTAGGAGAAAACAGGAACTACAAGCAAATGGCAAATCTTCATCTTTTTCTTTTTATTACCCTCAGAATACCCCATGAACCTCCTAGAGGGGCAAACATTAGCCAAATGATTTATTCCCCCACAACAGAAACAAACCCTCCTCTGAGAGCTGAATCGTCTAGTATCAGAGGAAACGAAACCCAGCTGCATGGCCTCCTCCTCAGAGGGGATTGAGACAGACTGAGACAGCCCCACTGTCCTTGGACTGAATATGACATGAAAGAGTTGTCTCCTTTCTCTCTAAGGCGCCTGTCAATACAAACAGCTAGAGACATGGCAGTCTCTAACGACACTGGTCTCTCATGAAAAGCAAATGCATCTTTCAATCTTTCAGAAAGACCATGGCAAAATTGACTTCGGAGTGCAGCATCATTCCAACCAGTATTAGCTGCCCATCTCCGAAATTCAGAACAATATATCTCTGCGGACTGTTTACCCTGGCATAAAAGGCGCAGTTTAGATTCAGCCAGAGCAATACGGTCCGGGTCATTATATATCTGCCCCAGGGCTACAAAAAATTTATCCACCGATTGGAGGGGCCGTGCCCCCACCGGCAGCAAGAGGGCCCGAGACTGAGCGTTATCCCTGAGCAGCGAGATGATGATCCCCACCTTCTGCTCCTCATCGCCAGAGGAATGAGGACATAAGCGAAAATAGAGTTTGCAAGCCTCTCTAAAGCGAACAAAATTCTCACTACCCCTGGAGAACGTATCCGGAAGCGAGATCTTAGGCTCGGAACAAACCCTATGAACGCCAGCAGAACTGGTAACCTGAAACTGAGACACAGTTTTACGGAGGTCTGCTACCTCCAGAGAAAGACCTTGCATACGGTCAATCAAGGCGGAAACCGGATCCATGCTTAAGACGGTATGGCGGTTTATAATGTCACGGATGATGTTGCAGATTGCTGGAACTTATAAATAAACGACTGACTAAGGAGCATATAGGTGAGCCCTATAAAACCCTAAGAGCTCTCCCTAACTGCTACACCCATGCAAAGGCCTCAATGGTAGACTATTGCATGCCCACGTACCTAAGGCTGTGTGACACCTGAAAACCCCATAATAGTGAGGGGACACAACCACTGGCTCCCTGCACTGAATACGGACGGAGTCAGGGTCACCTAGAATCAAGCCAGCAAGGAAACACAATAAGTGAGGCTCCGCGGTGTTTTTTGTAGCTGGTCTCCCTGAGATCAGCTATTGTTGTGTTTGAGTAGTCTCCGAGGCATTGCTCCCGGTTAGCCAGAATCCTACTCCACACTGATGAGGGGCAACACCCTGAAACAGCTGTCTGTGGATGGATACCTAGCTTAGGTTTTCCCTGTCACATCCTTAAAGCTTGTAAAAAAGTGGGATCTTGACATAGGGGCCACTTAATATGGTGGATTTGGTGATCTCTGTAATGGAGACACCCCTTTGCTTGGTTTTCCTTCCTTTGAGGGATATCTGGCTTTCATTGTGTTGTAGACCCATAACTGGGGCTCCACATTTGTTTTGCATATTCCTGTTTCCCAGGGAACTTTGCACTTCGGATTGCTGTGTTGAGACTCTTAAGTGAGGCTCAGCGGTGTTTTTGTAGCTGGTCTCCCTGAGATCAGCTATTGTTGTGTTTGACTACATGCCTACACAGCATAATCCTGTGGACCACGCGACTAGATCCATCGCACCAAGCCACCTTAAAGACACAACATGGTTTACGGGAGCCAGAAGCCCTGCAAAGGTTGGCATCACTGCAAACACGCCTTTAATGCTCCAAATATGGAAAGGTCCAAGAGTATAATAATTCGCACTATACAACACGAATGTTATGCTAAAAAATTGACTACCTGTCACAGATGATGTTGCAGATTGCTGGAACTTATAAATAAACGACTGACTGGCTTGATCCCAAACTAAGGAGCATATAGGTGAGCCCTATAAAACCCTAAGAGCTCTCCCTAACTGCTACACCCATGCAAAGGCCTCAATGGTAGACTATTGCATGCCCACGTACCTAAGGCTGTGTGACACCTGAAAACCCCATAATAGTGAGGGGACACGACCACCGGCTCCCTGTACTGAATACGGACGGAGTCAGGGTCACCTAGAATCAAGCCAGCAAGGAAACACAATAAAGGGGAAAAGACTTATCTGAGCAAACAGCAGCAGCAGCAGCCTCCAGCAGTGAACACTTCATCCAGGAAGTAGTATAAACTGCAAATTAAGGCAGTATGGGAGGGAATATAAAGGAAGACGATTAGTCTAAATAAGTGACAACTGGCAGAAGGAAAGGAGCTGACCAAAACAAAGAACGTCTGTCTGACCCTCTCACAGAACTGGCGGTGACACTACCTCAGCAAAGGCCAAACAGTTTCTAAGGACAGAGCTTTGAGAAAGCTTGATCCCATCATTGACCAAAATGGGTTGCTAAGAATGAAGGACCTAGTGGTGGTGTCTGTTGACGCCAGATGGGGAGTGTTTGGCCCAGCAGGGTTAGAAAATTATTCTAGTTTATTCTGCTAGAGCCTTGGCAATTTTGAAGTGTTTAATGTGGTTATAGCACCATCTAGCGGTGTTAAGTTGTTATACACTTTTTTTTCCTGTTACAAAGACCACTGCATTGTGGGAGTGCAAAGCATCCTCGGAAAGAGAAGCCTCCAGTCTCCAGGACACATCAGCAGAGCTGTCCTTTTGCATATCTCCTTCTCAAACTCCACCATCCTTGTAAATACATATCTGGTGGGAGATCTACTTTTGTTTCAGGGATATTGTGTTATGCAGAGCTGTTCAGCTATTTGTAATTGTTACTCCGGGAGTTGTTACTACTGTTAGTTAGACATGTAATCTTATGTACAGGCAGCCATTTTATCATGTGCTTCAGTGTTCATGCAAATGTTATAGTACGTGCTATCTATACTTTATTCTTATACTTGCTATTTGTATTTTTGTAGTTTTACCAAACAATCCTGTTTTACCAATCAAACAATCCTGTTCTACCAATAAACAAGTTAGACTACAAAGAACAGTCCTCTTTTTTTAGAAGACAGGAATGATTTATGCTGAATGTCAGACTGCACACATGTGAATGTGTATGAGGACAGAACAGTGCCTCTTCTCTGTTTCCTCATACTGTGCCAGTGTTCCTCCTCTTTGTTCCCTGCTTAAGCCCTACTCACTCCATATTCTAGATCTGGTATCTTTCTCTTTATGCCACTGCACACAAGTTCCATACAGAGCCAAGCATACTTGACCTATTGAGGCTGACTCTGGTCGGACACATGACCTCTTGATGCTCTGGTATGCATCTGCAGTGAAGAGGATGAGTCTTACTAGAAAACAATCAATTATTACCTAAGCATACCATGGAGCTTAGAGGGACATTCTTCTTTACTGTGCATCTGCCTGCTCCCTGTCATTCCAGCTGAGCTGGATGAATTCAGCCTCAGCACAGCTTACAAGGAACAGTGCCCTCCTCCTGGTCCTAAAAGCAAGGAGCCAGAAACCTGGAAACCATAGTCTACTAGTTCAGTATCTCTGTCATAGGCCTTATATAATTTAAAATGGGTGTCAGGACTGACACCAAGTGTCCTTGATGCTTCACGCAAGAGGTGGATTTTAAGCATATAGTTTGGTCATACCCAGTGCTTAGAGTGACAACATTTGTATGACCTTATAGATAAAGTATTTGGGATGGGGATCCCCAATGTGGTATGATCTGTTATTTAACCTCTTAGTGACCAGCCTGTTTTGGGCCTTACTGACCAAGCATTTTTCTTCCTTTTTTCATCGGCGCATTCCAAGATCTATAACTTTTTTATTTTTCCATCTATATAGCTTTATGAGGGCTTGTTTTTTGCTGGACAAGTTGTATTTTTTAATGGCGCCATTTTTGGGTATATGACTTTCTGATCAACTCTTTCTGGGAGGGAGATGGAAAAAACATCAATCCTGCCACTGAGTTTTTATATTATAAATTTTACGGCATTCATTTTTTGCTATATATAACAAAATATCTTTATTCTCTGGGTCAGTACGATTACAGTGATACCAAACACATATAGTTTTTTTTTACGTTTTTATTACTTTCTTGCAATAAAACCCCTTTTTTATTTTTAAAGAAAAAACATGTTTTTGCATTGCCACTTCCCAAGACCCATAACTTTTTTTTTTTTTTATATGTATGAAGTTGTGTGAGGGCTTGATTTTTGTGGGACAACTTATATTTTTCATTTGTATCATTTTGGAGCAAATGCCGCTTTTTGATCTCTTATTAGCATGTTTTTTCGGTGGCAGCACTTTACATGCAGCGGGCGCCATTGCCCACGGCATGTAAAGTGTTAAACAGGCCGGATCGGCACTCCTGCTGGTCCAGTCTGTTAGAGCAGGGCCGCAGCTCTCATGTGGTACGGGGGACCCGTGAAGCGCTTAGTCTGGGCCGCCCTAAAAAAGCGACAGGTCAGCCTAAGGCCCCTTAGTGACCACCGTAAAAAGGCGTATGGGTGGTCACTAAGGGGCTAAAATGTGGGAGATATTTCAATAGATAACATGGTTACAGACTCACTCACTTTAGATAGAGGTGTTACACTCAGTAATTATTGGAAAGGGGGGTATACTTGAAAAGAGGTGTCTTGTGTAAAGGGGTCTTGTGCAAAGCCTGCAGGACTGGCTCCCCTTTGCATACACTCTTACATACACTCTGTCTTACAATAATATAAGACAAGCGCATCTGCTCCTATGCAAAAAGATGGGCAGATGCCACACACTCACGGCTTTTTCCATTCACTGCAATAGAACTTCTAAGAATACCTAAGTATGCTTACTCAACTATTTTCAGAAGTGTAATTCCATTCCCAATAGTACGTAATAGGGCTCCTTTCTTGAGATAGTAGCAGGTCCCAGAGATGTGACGTGCACTTATCAGAAACTTATGCCATATACTGTGATTATACCATAAATGTCCTAATGGGACATCCCCTTTAAGTGATAAGATCTAAACTCTAAAACATTAGCAATAAGTGTTGATCTAATAGAACCCTTCTGGTTGACAAAATCCATTAATCGATACATGATTACTGAGAAAATATTTGTGATGTTATGTGATGCAATGATTGAGTCTTCCATGTAAATGATTGCAGAACAACCCATATGAGTATAAACACTCTCTACTGAATGAAGCACAGCCTCTTTCAGAAGGATGTGAGTCAGTATGGTCCAGTTGACATTGAATATGCACCAAAATAAACACACCTTTATGGAAGTGTAATTTGTGACTGCTACTTTATCTTGTCATGTTATATTTAGCTAATCCAGGGATAAATGACAAAAGAGGAAACTTCATCGCAAAAATTCTTCTACTTTAACTTTTCAAATTATAGCATTCCTTTTCTTGGAATACAATATCATTTTTGTCCTGTGAGGTGCCCTTTTACTAATCCTTTTCATTTCTGCTGCAGTGTATTTTAAATTCACTTGTTAAATATTACACAAAAGTATACAAACTGAGTAATTGGAGTTGAATTACTTCAATGATCTAACATACAATTCTAACAGTAAAGGGGCTATATGTGGATGACAATTAGTGATGAACGGCGAAGGCAATATTCGAATTCGTGATCTCCAGTCATTATTTACTTGATTGTGAAAATCAGCAATGTAATATATTCGCGATATAAATTCGCGATTAGAATATTCACGATCAACACTAAGGGGTAGGCAACTTTCCTATTGGTTGCTAGGGATGTTGCTAAGTGCCGATATTTGCGATAAATTGAGAGTTGCTCTGTAAGAATGAATTGTCACCATATAAGACTACATTTCCCTGCAGCAGCATCTATGGCTACATACAGATTACCCTGGAGAAAACTCCTTTAACTAAATTACTCATAGATTTCTTCTTTACAAAAATGCACTGAGCAGGAACAATTACTAGCTAGTAAAGAGCAGGTTCAAGGATATTTAAATATTGTGCCACAAGTCTCTGTTGAGTTGCAGTGATGACATTGCAGCTACCGTCATGTAAGCAGTGCAGCCAATCAGCAGGACAGGAATAGAGACCCGCAGTGGCTATTGAGCAAATTTTCCAGGCGAGTACTATTTATTTCGTAATTTTAGCAGACTCCCTGCATTTAACATAATTTTTAAATGTCCAGGATTCCCCTTTAATTTTGTCTATCATATAGTTGCAAGAAAAAGTAAAGAATTACCTGGATTTCTGCATTTAAGTCACAGTAGTCCACAGGGAGAAAAGGTAAGTGAACATTTATATTTAATATGCAGTAGGTCCCATTTCCAAACAACCTTGAGGAGAAAGTGTGGACCATACATTCCTGCAGATGATGTGTTTGAGTCAATAAATTTTTCTGAGATTCCTTGCTTGCACAGTCCTCTTCAGGCCATGCTACAACTTGTCAATAGGGTTAAGGTCAGGACTAGGGATGACCGATCCCGGTGAAGTTCGGGTTCAAAGTTTGGTTCGGGACCCGAACCTGACCCGAACACCGGACCCCATTAAAGTCAATAGGTACCCGAACTTCAATTTATTATTTTCCATTATAACATGGTTATAACGGAAAATAATAGCATTCTTAAGATAGAATGCTAAATAAAATGGCCATTGAGGGGTTAAAAAAAATAAAAAACCTCACCTCATCCATTTTATCGTGCAGCCGGTATCCTCTTCTTTCTTTAGGAACTGCAAATGGACCTGCAATGACGTCACCGTGCTCACCACGTGGTGAGCGCAGTGACATCATCGCAGGTCCTGTAGAATGAAGATAGAAGGATCCGGAACCAGAACTTCAATGAAAAAGTCCAGGTTCGGGTACCTCACAAAGTTTGGTACGAACCCAGACTTTGCAGTTCGGGATCGCTCAACCCTAGTCATGAATTGGCCAGTCCAAAACAAAAATGTCCTTTTTAACCATTTTTATAGGCTATATGCACTATTGGGGGTATTTGTATTTTATTCAATTTGGGCAAAAAAGAATTTTAATTGGTTTTATTAACATTTTATTAACTTTATTAAACATTTTCAGCCATTACTGAGATACAAGGGTTAAAATCAGTCTGTTTGCGCAAAATCTGTTTTCTTTGAATCCTGTTGACTGATGATTCATGTGTAGCTCTTATCTCTGACTTCCTGACCTCATAAACACATATTTAAAACATATTCTTATCAGTTTTTATAAGAATTGAGCTGTAATGAATATTTATGAGGTCCGGAGATCTGATATAAGAGCTACACATGAACAGTCAGATGAGGAGATTCAAAGAAAACAGACTGTGACAGCTTGCAGACTGATTTTTTTAACCTTTGTACTCAGGAGTGGTTAAACATTTTTTTAAAAGACCAATTTAAATTACAGATTTTTTAGTACAAAATAAGTAAAATGCGATCATAAAAATTGCCCCGAAGATGTCCATAGCCTTGAAGTTAAAGGAGTATTACGGTTGTGCAAAGCTTAACTTATATTACATAATAAATAAGTGCTTATTTTAGTGTTATTTCCGGTTTTCTACAGTTCACTCAAAAACTATTACTTTTGTTGCCCCTGTTTTCTATGATTATGAACAGTAGGTGCCTTCTGTTGTTCAGCATGTGCAGTGCCTTTCTTTTTCAAAGGAATAATCATGAGAGACCCGACAGGTGCCTGCACATGAATGCACTCTTGTTTATGTCTTTGTGAGAGCAAGATTATCTGCTAGCAGTGCTCACACATATGATGCCATGATTGATTCCATGGATCTGTGGGCATCACAAAGATCTGCTGGCACCCAGTTAAGGAGCAGAGATGCTCATGAACATACACATCGATAGTGCAGTGCAGGGAATTGTAGTTTTCGGCAATGGATTTCAATCATGCGGTATATGCATGGCTGCTATGATAGTATGCATCAAAGAACTGACTGGGTCGCAAAAAATGTACAGGGGATATGTCGGAAGGTGCATATCATCAGGCTAGGTAGTATTAGGTAGAAGCAGGTAGTGTATTTCTTTAAAAAATAGGCCATCAATATCTGATTAGTGTTGGTCTGACACCCCACACCCACACAGATCCGTTGGCACTGGATCTACACAGGTCTGTACTATGTGTGGAAGATTGAGCTGGTTACTGTAACACTGCTACGAGTTCCTTCTATGGGGGCAACATTGAAGTAATCAAGACTAGTGTTGATCACGAATATTCAAATTGCAAATTTGTATTGCGAATAATTGCACTTCGAGAATTCGCGAATATTTAGAATATAGTGATATATATTCGTAATTTCGACTATTCGAATATCCAAGATTTTTTTAAACAGTACACATGATCCGTCCCTGGCTTGTGGGTCAATGAGAAAGCAGCAAAATCTTTGATTTTAAGAGTAGTGTTGATTGCGTATTTTCATAATGCAAATTTTTTTCTTGTAATGCGACTTTTTCACAATCAAGAAAATAATGACTGAAGATCACAAATTCTCTAATATATGGCGAATATTCACCCAAATATTTGCGAAATATTGCGTATTCGAATTATGCCCCTGCCTCTCATCACTAATCAAGACAAGGCATAGACTCTGAGGCAGAAAAGCAGCCCCAAACCATGATGCTCCCTCCAACATTTTTTTGCATTTGGATAAGGTGTTGGTGTGCAGTGTTAGCTTTATTTTCAAACATTGTAGTGTACTTTTGTCTTGCACACTTTTGCCTCATCTGTCTATGCATCAATTTTTCATAAGCATTGTAGAACATTCAGGTGTTCATGGACAAACCCGAGATGGGCCACAATGTTTTTTTTTTTTACTGCAGTAGCTTTCTTTATGGTGTCCTTCCATTTTTACTCTTTTAATAGTGGACACATGAACAGTCTTGGTAGATATTTTGCTTTTACTCTTTGGTTCTTTCTTCGGGACTTGCAAAGCAATCTGCTGCAATGAGCCTGAGAAGATTTTGATTTCCCTGCCTCCCAGATTCCTCCGCTTGCTAAGAATCTTCTCTGCTTATGGCCTCATGCACACGACCATATGTTTGGTTCGCGTCCGAGCCGCATATTTTGCGGCTCAGGCGTTGACCCATTCACTTCAATGGGGCCGCAAAAGATGCGGACAGCACTCCGTGTTCTGTCCGCATCCGTTGCTCCATTCCGTGGTCCTGCAAAAAATAATAGAGCATGTCCTATTCTTGTCCGTTTTGCAGACAAGAATAGGCATCTCTATAATGGGCCGCCCATTCCGCAAATTGCGGAAGGCACACGGAGAGGCTTCCGTGTTTTGCATATCCGCAAAACACACACACTGGTGTGCATGAGCCCTATAACAGACACAATTCAGCTAATAGAAAAATGATGAGGCAACTGCAAAAATACCTAATAGAAATAAAATTCTACTAATTAGAACACATTATTGTCTATCAATTCAGCTATATGTTTCTATGACTTAAACCAGCATTTACTCTTGTACTTATGCAGTGGCGTAACTAGAGTTCTATAGGCCCCAGGGCAAACTTTGAATTGGGACCTCCCAGGCCCTCACTATAGGTTTGAATGCATTGTAGTACAATATTAAATAGAAGAGGTAGGTTTTTATTGTTACCATATGAAATATAGAAAAAACTAGTTTTAAAGTATTCTGGAACAAAGATTCCCCACATAAGGCACAAACCTTCTGGACCCATATCTTGGTAAGTCACTTACAATTAAAAAGATGGTAATCACAGTATATTAGCTGTCAGTCAGAGGCATAATTAGATACAAATTTTATATATCATTAATTTTTTACTTGCCGAAATTTGATTGTGAAGAAGTACGAGTCGTGATTCTTAACCAGAACAGAAATCCAAATCAAAATTAACCGGTCATGTCTAACTAGGAGGCATCAAGTAGAAAGGAAACAATTTGTTCTCACTGTAGGAAAGGAGATGGTAGCATTTAGTAATTATACTAAGTATTTTTGATGTTGGTAACATCTGCCTTCTTTTTAAAATAAAGCTTTCGTTATGTAGATAATTTATAATATAATACGTTTATAATAGTTCAAAGGAGTGTGTTGTGTTTTAGAGTCTAATTACATCAGAATTCTTTATAATTGTACACTATCTTTATCATTGTTACAAAAAAAAAGGCAGGTAAAATAATAGTGAAACCAAACTAGTTAACTGTTTAGTAGAACAAATTGAACTGGGTTAGTATGAACTTTTTGATAGTACAACTCCCTGTACCCAACAAACTGCTCACTTACGCAAAATACATATAACTAGAAGTTATGCCGATTTGCTTTAGACTCATCAAATTTGTCAACAATAGCTGGACTGTTTTCTTGCTCTTTCATTCACAATGCTTAGAAGGGCAAGGCCAGAAAGCCATTGTTGTGACATGCTGTTTCTCAAGTCATTTTTAATCGGAGATAATTTGGAAAATGATCTTTCTGCAGATGCCACTGTCACTGGTAATGTGAGGAAAAGTATTAAAGCTGTACATACATCTGGTAGGGTAGATAACAAAGCAGCATTGTCAATTATAGGAAGGTAACACTGCTGAAATTGCAGTACGGCTTGAAACATGTTTTTGTCTGATTCAGTCGCCATCTTTATTTATGAAAAAATCCAAAATTTATCATAAATTTAGAAAAATTCGCAATTTTCAAAATTTCTACTTCTCTGCTTTTAAAACAACAAGTGATACCTCATAAAATATTTATTTCTTAACATTCTCCATATGACTACTTTATGTTGGCATCATTTTATTTTTTTAGGACGTTAGAAGGCTTAGAATTTTAGAAGCAATTCTTAAAATTTTAAAGAAAATTTCCAAAACCCACTTTTTAAAAACCAGTTTAGGTTGGAAGTCACTTTGTGGAGCTTACATAGGTGAAACTTCCCATAAATGACCCCATTGTAGAAACTCCACCCCTCAAGTTACTCAAAACTGATTTTACATACTTTGTTAACCCTTAAGGTGTTTCACAAGAGTTAAAGGAAATGGAGATAAAATTTCAAATTTTCACTTTTTTTGGCAGATTTTCCATTTTAATCCATTTTTTCCTTTAACACATCGAGGGTTAACAGCAAAACAAAACTCAATATTTATTACCCTGATTCTGCGGTTTACAGAAACACCCCACATGTGGTCGTAAACTGATGTAAGGGCACACGGCAGGGCACAGAACAAAAGGAGCGCCACATGTTTTTCGTAAGGCAGATTTTGCTGAACTGAATTTTAGATGCCATTTCCCATTTGAAGCCCCCTGATGCACCCTTACAGTAGAAACTCCCAAAAAATGACCCTATTTTAGAAACTAGGGGATAAAGTGCAAGTTTTATTGGTATTGCATTGGGGTACATATGATTTTCAATTGCTTTATATTATGTTTTTTTTTAAAAGGCAAGGTAACAAAAAAATGGCTGTTTTAGCAATGTTTTAATTTTTTTACAGGCTAGATTATGTGCTATTTTTATAGAGCAGGTTGTTATGGACGCAATGATATCAAATAAGTCTACTTTCTTTGTTTGTTTCAGTTTAAATAATAAAAAAATCTATGTTTCTGTGTCTCCATTTTCTGAATGCCATCATCTTGTGCAGGGGCTCGTTTTTTACAGGAAGAGTTGACGTTTTTATTAGTACCATTTTTGGGTACAGATGATTTTTTGAATATTCATTATTACACTTTATGGTGCAAGGTGACCAAAAAATTGGTTGTTTGGCACAGTTTTTATTTATTTATTTGTACAATGTTCACCTGAGGGATTAGGGCATGTGATATTTTTATAGAGCAGATCGTTATGAACGTGGCAATACATAATATGTATACTTTTTCATATTTATTTAAGTTTTATACAATAATAGCATTTTTGAAGCCAAAAAAAAATATTTTAGTGTCTCCATAGTCTGAGAGCCATAACTTTTTTACTTTTTGACTAATTGTCTTAGGTAGGGTCTCATTTTTTGCGGGATGAGGAGTTTGATTGGTCATATTTTTGGGGGCATATTCCTTTTTGATCGCTTGGTGTTGCACTGTTTTTATTAATTTTTTTTTACGATGTTCACCTGAGGGGTTAGGTCATGTGATATTTTTATAGAGCAGGTTGTTATGGACACGGCAATACCTAATATGTCAACTTTTTATTTTTATTTCACTTTATCACAATAATAGCAGTTTTGAAGAAAAAAAATCATATTTTAGTGTCTCCATTGTCTGAGAGTCATAGTTTTTTTTTTTGACTGATTGTCTTAGATATGGTCTCATTTTTAGCGAGATGAGGTGACAGTTTTATTGGTACTATTTTGGGTGGCATACGTCTTTTTGATCGCTTAGTGTTGCAATTTTTGTGATGTAAGGTGACTTTTTTTTTGCACTATTTTTATTTTATTTTTTTACAGTGTTCAGCTGAGGGGTTAGGTCATGTGATATTTTTATAAAGCTGGTTGTTACGGACGTGGCGATACTTAATGTGGTATACTTTTTTTTATTATTTCACTTTAACACAATAATAGCATATTTGAAACAAAAAAATTATGTTTTATGTCTACATATTCTGAGAGCTATAGTTTTTTTTATATTTTAGAGATTTTCTTATGTAGGGGCTTAATTTTTGCGGGATGAGGGTGTTTTATTGGTACCATTTTGTAGGACATCTGCCTTTTTGTTTGCTTGGTGTTGCACTTTTTGTGATGTAAGGTGACAAAAATTGCTTTTTTTTTACACAGTTTTCATTTTTATTTATGGTTTATCAAACATGGTGGATCATATGATACATTTATACAGCATGTCGTTAGGGATGCAATGATACCTAATATGTTTTTTTTATTATAAAATTAGGGGAAAGGGTTTTTTTTCTTTTTTTTTTTACTTGAAACTAATTTTTTTTTATTAAAAACACTTTTTTTTTGCGTTTTTTTTATTTCTGTCCCACTTTGGGACGTCAAATTTTGAGGGTCTGATCACCTCTGCAATGCATTACAATACATCTGTATTGTAATTCATTGCCTGTTAGTGTATTACACAGAGTAATTCACTAACAGAAAGAAAATATGACAATACGGGCACTCGAACTCTATGGAGTTACATCAAAAAGTACATTTTATTGAATGGAAACCACAGTACATTAAAAATTTTGCATAAAAAATAAGAATGGAAATAATAATAAATAGCAGGTCCCACTTGAAGGTGTATCAAGAGTTAATAATCCCTGTTCAAACTAGCAGTTCCTCTGTCCACTTCCCGATAAATGAATAATTCGTTATTCCACAAATATTGATTATTTGGTGATACAAGGCTGTAGATAATTAACCATCACAAACCAACAATAAGGTGCCACATACGTTCCTAAGAGAGGTTGTCTCTATAGATAAATCAACAAGCCGACTTCGGCCAGAAAAGCAGATACGTCATACAAATTGCAGAGCAGAATGGTAAAGTGGAGCGTCACACAAATTACAGACTGGTAAGGTATGAAGCAAAGTAATCTGGTTGTCGTATCTTCGCCACCTGTCTGTGACCGAATTCAAACTGCTCACCGATACTCCTCTGCTGTAGGAGTATATACCAATATACGGAAGCACCGCATTCCACTGACCACCAGAAGAGAGCCACCTGTCATTCATATTTAATAATACACTAACAGGTTGCCCAGAAGACCCAGCCTTGGGCTGGATCTCCTTGGCCCCCGTAGAAGGCAGGTGCCGATGCCGTGCAAGGCATTGGGCAACTTGTGCATGGCACTGGGCTGCCTTGTAACCCATCGGGTCCCTTCCACAGCAGAGTGGTGACCCAATGGGCTACCTCACCCACCACATGTACCTTCTATGCCACAGTCAGCGTGGACCGCGACATAGAAGAGGCTAATCCTCCGGCATTGGCAGTGTTATCGGCAGATACAGCAGGGGACTATCAGGGACTGCTGGGCTCCTGCAGTGATCAAGCGCCCACCACTCAGGTAACCGCCCGATCAATATGACGTAATAGTACGTCAAAATGCAGCAAGTCATATGTCGGGAAGGGGTTAATTTAGACAGTGCCTTAAAGACATCAACAAACCGAAAGCGTAGGGCAAGCAGTGAGTCATAGCGGGATGACCATTGTGTAGGACACAATCTTTTTAGGGTCATAGAGGATTCAGTGGTTAGTTACTGCAGAACAGACCATTGGGTGATACAAAAAACATACAAACTGTATTACCTAAAAAAATCTTGACACCTTAGGTACGTGGCTCACTGCATCTTGTAGAACTAAATTAAGGTTGTGGGCTGCACAGTGAATGTACAAGGAATTTCTCTCTTTCTTTTGAATGCGAGTTTGAACACCCGAGTACACTCCACTCATGGTGGCAGCACCATCATAACCCTGTCCCCGACATTTTGATAGCTGCAAACCTGTGCTTTCTATACATTTTATAATGTCATTTTCGAGTCCTGCAGCACTAGGGTCTTTTACGACATGAAAACCTAAAAACGCTTCTTGTATATTTATAGCAGTTGCCATTTGATTTTGTCTCTGCTTACAGTCACATATCGGAATATTTGACTTAATTGGTCAACTTTGGAAACATCTTCTGTTGTGTCCATAATTATGGAAAAATTGGAGGCTTTAATTTCACTCACAATGCCTTCAACTTTTTTGCAAGGATATTTATTATTTAATTTTGTATTTTGGGGCTTAGGTACAGATGTAGCAGGGGTAACACACAAACTCAACTTAAATTTCTTAACTTATCGCGCCATTAAAAAGCAATTGCTTAACGCATTTAGTTGCATTTAATTTAGACAGCACGTCTCATAAAGCATGTGTGTTAATCCTACTACATCCGTATTTAGCTGTACCCTGTGGTAACTGGAGTAGCTCCTTCACAACATGGTCATATTCTGCAAGCAGCTCTACAATGGAGTGAAAGTTGCAATTATTACTCTCTCCTATTATTTCTATGTGACCACGGAAAGCTAGATTAGACATTGCCATGGTTAGGGTCACAATGGTTATTCTATGAAGAACTTGTCGCCAAAAGTTTTTCTCTTTTAAAATTTGTTTTTCAGTCTCCTCTTCTATTGTTTTTTTTTCCTCCATTGATTATATACAATACAAGTGTCAATGTGAGCTTGGGAAGCTTCATGAATTTGTATTTTGGCTGAAAGCCTTTGCCATTTTTGGATTCCTTTAGCCCATGCTCGTTCAAAGCCAAATTTTTTACGATCACCAAATCACCAGCATGGCTCGCAATAAGCAATGTTTAGCTTTGGAGAGTAGCATAGCCACTTGACTGGAATCTTATGGCCTGCTTTTGTAATTCTGTCATAGAACTTCTTGGAGAAAAGCCTGTTATCGTTATCTCTGGGAAATGGCTCTTTAGGTCTACAGGGGCCATTAGCAAGAATACATTTTTTTTTATGTTGGGGTCTGTTATTGTAATGGGAAAATATCCCCTATCGGTAACATACATTTCTTCAAGTAAAGTATAGTCTATACAGACAGTGCCAGTGTCTTCACTTTCTAAAGTTTCTTGTACTTCAGAGCTGCTGGCACTTGCAAGTGGCTCCACTTCTGTACTGATGCCAGGTAACCTAAAAAATTAAGTCCTTTATTTACAGTACTTGTGTAGAGATGTAGGTTAGCATTTGATTGTTTTTAAATTATTCAAAATGCACGTGACAATTTTCCACGTTACCACATTCACTATGACAAGATTTATATTTAGAGATTGAGCACAGAAAGAAATTTATCACTGTACCTTTGAAAATATACAGCTGTAATATGGTAAAGTTTAGCTTTATGAAATTTCTACATTGGGTACATGCCTGTAAAGGGCCCCTTGAAATAGTGACAGCGCCAAGAATATTAATGTACAAGTTTCACCTTGTTCAGGAAATGTAATATGGTACTGTTGAGGTGTTATATCTTATACATCAACTGGAACAGGAAGTAGGTTATTATTGATGTAGGAGTTTATTACTGCCATTTTTAATATCAGTTCTTTTTTTCACCATTTTATGTATCCAATCATATTTTTTGATATTTATGGAAAGTCCAAGATGACAAGTTCCAGTCCAACAACACACAAAAAGTCACCTCTAAAAAATGTACATGTGGATTTTGGGTTAAATCACAATTCATTGTCAGGATTAGTGCAAAATTAGACAAAGTTAGATAGCAGCTTAATTTAAGCCACACAGGGCTGACATCATGAATGTTAGGGCCCCATTCAGGCAAACCATGCGAAATCCCCCACCTGCCCTTCTTACATTCACAGTTATAACAGCCATAACAGTTTTTTTTTTTTTTTTGGGGGGGGGGGGGGGGTGTTAGGCCATTTTGCGATACACATATGTAAGTTTAACTTATTTCAACTTTTATTATGAGTCAAATGAAGGGAAAAAACAAACAATTGCACCATTTTTTACATTTTTATTTACACTGTTTACCAATCACCATAAATAATGTGTTAACTATATTGTATGGGTTAGTATGATTACAGGGATAAAAAATAATGTTTTATGATGCTCAATTTGTCACAAAAAAACAACATTAAAAGTGTTTTTTTGTCCTTATCTGTATTTTGTTCCTGTGCGCTGTGGATGCATTCCCAAAAATGTTAAACTTTTCATATGATCTGCACTGCTCCTCTCAAAATTTCCACACTGCACACAAAATTCTCCTCCTAATTGACAGAACCAATTGCCGCCGTACATCTCACAGAAACCTCCACTGCATCCATGGGTAGACCAGATTTCTATCCTAAACATAGATATTTCTATATGGTGAAGTACTGTGAGGAAACTGATATACAAAACACTTTAGTTATACTCACAAAACGCTTGTGTTAACTCACTTATCATTAGCCCTGCTGATAATCTCCAGTCTGTGCTTCACTGGCTTCCTGCTTGTTCACACTATCAGGTTTGTTAAAGGAATTGGCTCTGTCATATCCACAAGGTAACAGGGCAATCAACAGAGATTCTCGTATAATGAAGCACCGTTACAAAAATTTTCTAAAGCCACTTTAATATACACACATGTACACTATAAAAAATCAGCATATTAGTCAAGTTATCACCCCGCCCGAGTTTAGCTTTTGCTTCCTAATGGGTATCTCCAATTCCTCAGGGGAGATACCTGTCAATAAGGCCTCATGCACATGGCCGTTGGTGTTTTGCGGACCACAAACCGCGGATCCGTTCCGCAATTTGCAGAACGGAACGCGGCCCATTGTAGAAATGCCTATTCTTGTCCGCAAAACAGACAAGAATAGGACATGTTATATTTTTTTTGCGGGGCCACGGAACGGAGCAAAGGACGCGGACAGCACACGGAGTGCTGTCCGCATCTTTTGCGGCCCTATTGAAGTGAATGGGTCCGCGACCGAGCCGCAAAATATGCGGCTCGGACACGGACCACAACAACGGCCGTGTGCATGAGGCCTCAGGAGGAGAATCTTTGTGTGCAGTGCGGAAATATAGAGCGGAGCAACATGGATCATATGAAAAAATGTCACAAAAACACCTTTATTGTCATGCGTTTTGCTCCATTGTTTTTAATAACATTAACTCTGCAGAAAAATGTAACTAATGGCACCATTTTGGGGTACACATAACTTTCTGATAAATTTTTATTAACTCTTTCTGGGAGGGAGATGCGAAAAACAGCAATCCTACTACTGCGTTTTTACGTTATAAATTTTACGACGTTCATTTTTCGGTATAAATAACATAATATCTTTATTCTCTGGGTCAGTATGATTACAGTGATACAAAATACATATAGTTATTTTTACGTTTTACTACATTTTTTTCAATAAAAACCTTTTTTTAAAAGAAAATTTTTTTTTTGCATTGCCGCTTCCCAAGACCCATAACTTTTTTATTTTTCTTTCTATGGAGTTGTGTGGGAACTTGATTTTTGCGGGATGACTTGTATTTTTCATTGGTATCATTTTGAAGTAAATGGTGCTTTTTCATCGCTTGTTATTATGTTTTTTCGGTGGCAACTAAGAATAAATCAATTCTGTCTTTTTTTTATTATTTTTTTACATCGTTCACCGTAGAGGATACCTTAGGTGATATTTATTTAGTCCGGGTCGTTACGAACGTGGCAATACCAACCATATGGGGTGATTTTTTTTTTGCTATTTTCTTAATTGAAAAATGTATTTTAATGGAAAAAAAGCATCATTTTCTATGATAACCCCATTGTTTGTAGGCACTGTCCTTCTTTTATATTAAAACTTCACTTTATTAAGAGCCTACTTTTGTTCTAACGATTCCATGACCATAGCAGAAGCGCTACCCAGATTGATTTATTAACCCTGTGAATTCTAGCAGTTGTAGAGAGTACTTAGGTGTTATTTCATGCAAGGTGTCTCATCAGCCTGATGTGACTAATGGTGGCAGCTAAGATTGATTAGTTTCAGATGACGGAGTGGTGACAGAGGGAGGTCCAGTGTGACCCTGCAGGCTCCCCTCCTGAATCTAAGTCCCTGATCCTGACATTTCCATAAAGAGAGTATTTTACAGGTTTCCTTTGGAAATTGAGCCCAATATCTTGTGCATGGCAGGCATAAAGCTTACCACTCCACTACAGAACTACATTACTGCAAGATTAGAATTTTCTGTACCTAAAAAGCTGCAAAACATTATTACTATTTCATATATTTGGGAAGAAAACAGAATATTAATTAGTAGATGCCCTGGTGGCATCTCTGGAGCCACATAAACATCGAGAAAGAGATCTATTCTGTTATTTTATTTGGTGGTATAAGATGCTCCTCTTAATAAATTTGGCACCCCTTTTGGTTGCCGTGCACCAGTAAAGCAAATCTGTGTCCGCTATGTACTAGGGTAGATGGGTGCCATAATTTTTGGCAAATTCTGGTAAGTTACAATAATTCATCTACAAGAGGCCTTGTCCATTCCCACTAAGCCTTGACCACTTTTTCTGTCACTTTTAGTGCAACACAGTCAAAGTTTTTACAACCAGCATGAAACCATTTACATAAAAAATCTTAGAACAAAAGTTTGATGGCACTGCCTTTATCCCTTTCTCAAACAGTAAGCCTCTAAGATTGGGTATTCCTTATCACTCAAGGTGGTGCTCTGCCTCCAAGTCTTACATAAATGTCCAACGAAATGAAAACAAAAAGGCGGCACTCACCAAAAAGTGGATTCTTTATTCAAACATCTGGCGACAGGTCACCATGGCGGGCATGGGGCGGACAAACATAGCGCAGGCAAAATTATCATGGTGACGGCCGTTTCACGCCTCAGCACCTTCTCAGGCCTCTAACATTCTGATGTGGTTTTGTCTTTTTTTTATGCTGCCTCTGTGTACATACTGATTACATGACAGAGAAATTCGGCACAATACTTAGCATTACAAAATTAGCAAAATAGCACAATAATAAAACCATAAGATACAAATATTGTTTACAGATATACTCCGAGATCATTTTTGTCATTTAAAGCTAGAGGGCCCAAAGCTTCGGAGCTTATGTCTCTTTAGATGTTGAAAATCTGTACACTTGTATCCCACTAGATGAGGGCATTGAGGCAGTGATTGAAGTATTGAGTGGTACAAAAGTGAGACGCACTGCATTTAATATTAAAGAACAATTCCTTCAAATTTGGGGATAGATGGTACAGATAAAAATTGGAACAGCAATGGGTATGCTGGTCGCATGTACTTTTGCAAATTTGTATTTAGCAAGGTTTGAGGACATATATGTGTATTCGGTGGAAAACCCCTTTATTTCCTATATACAGCTATACTTAAGATTTATAGATGATGTTTTCATTGTGTGGTCTGACACGGAGTCCCAATTCAGAGACTTTGTGGAATATCTTAACACAGGAAATAAAATGAATATGAGGTTTACCCACAATTTTGGAGGTTCAAAGTTAGAATTCCTAGATGTACTAGTATTGGTGAAGGGTGGTGGGCTGGTAACCGAGGGTTATCGTAAACTAACAGCGACCAATGCACTGCTACATTTTTCTAGTTATCACCCAGATAGTGTAAAAAAATGCAGTCCCATATGGACAGTTCATTAGATTGAGAAGGATTAATGGCAGCATAAGCCATCCAGCCTTGAGTTTCGTGTGTGACAAGGGGACATTCTCTGCGTCTGGAGGAAAGAAGGTTTGTACACAAACATAGAAAAGGATTCTTTACGGTAAGAGCAGTGAGACTATGGAACTCTCTGCCTGAGAAGGTGGTGATGGTGAGTACAATAAAGGAATTCAAGAGGGGACTGGATTTATTTCTGGAGTGTAATAATATTACAGGCTACAGCTACTAGAGAGGGATCGTTGATCCAGGGAGTTATTCTGATTGCCTGATTGGAGTCGGGAAGGAATTTTTTTTCCTCCTTAAGTGGGGAAAATTGGCTTCTGCCTCACAGGGGTTTTTTGCCTTTCTCTGGATCAACTTATAGGAAACAGGCCGAACTGGATGGACAAATGTCTTTTTTCGGTCTTATATACTATGTTACTATGTATTAATAAGACAGAAAAGAGTTTCAAAAGATAAGCCTCAGATTTAAAGGAACAATTATTAGCTAGAGGATATCCATTGGAGCTATTAAATGAGGCTATGCAAAGAGCAGCATCCTAACATTACAGTGTACCTATAGGAGGACATGCTTGTACTAGAAGTAGAGTGAGCAACCAGAAACGTTTTGCTTTTTCCTTTAAATACAGTTCTATGGCAGATCAAATCAGGAAAGAGATGAGAGAGAAATGGGACATAGTGGAAAGAGATGATAATTTAACTGAGTTTAAAGGGTCTGTTCCACTAATAGCCTTCAGGAGAAGTCACACTTTGAAAGATAGGTTGGTTAGGAGTCATTATGTGGAACCAAGATCAGATACATGGTTGAAGGATTGGGTGCCAATGGGTATCTGCAGATGTGGGAATTGTTCTTATTGTAAGTATAATCCCATATGGGATTCATTATCTTTTGGTGGTCTATATCATAAAGTGAATACCTTAATTACCTTCAAGAGCGGGTCTCTACATAACTTTAGCGGATCCAGCCCTGGTCTAAATGTAAGCCAGCTTACTTTCTGGCTTACATTTAGATAATTTTCTACACCAGACCCCTCCCCTGCCCATGCCATTCCTACTTTTTTCGACCTGCTGTGAGCAGGGAAAAGTCACAGATTGTTATGCAAGTAAAGCTTTGCACCACAATCTGCGCCAGATATTTGCCTAATACAGGGATACTTCTAAAGGTAAATGACCCCCAAAATACTTCTGTTAACCAGGTGCTACTGATAAAGTCTGTGCCCTCATCGAAAGACTTTATAACCATTTATTTACAAAAAGGTCACATAGACCTACTAAATCCTTTTAGGGGTTACAACATAGATAGTAAAACATAACCTTTATTATATTTTTATAAAAGCTGATACATTTATTTATACACCCAGTCCCATTAAAATTATCAGGGAAGGAATCAGATATTCCACTCAATACTGAATGTGTGTAATCCTCTTTTACTTGGAGGTACTGCTTATGGCTGCAGTTCACTTTGCTGTGTTATAATGTGTGCATCTGCCATAGGTTCATGCATATGTTTTTCTACATTCCTATCAGGAATCCAGCGCATTCGTTGCTCAACATTGTGCTTGATGGCAACCTACAACTTTGTTGCAACACTGGAATGTGTAGCCAATTGCTCACTCTTTGAAGCTTCTTGGCAGTCAGATTCAGATTGTAAGTCAGTGTTGCAAAAATGTGATTGTATAATAGAGCAGATTTCTATTTGCTCCTACTGCACTTATATTATGGCGCTGGAACTACTTGACTAATTCCTATGTTTGTGCACACATGCTTTGTCACACTATGGCTCATGAGAGAGGAAATAGATTCCTACAAAATTACCAAGGAATGGTTCCCCTATTTGATCGTAAGTGGGCGCCCACTGCTCACCCCTCTTTACTATGAGCCATATCACACCAACTTTCTTAGCCACGCACATACACGCTGTTTTGCGCTTACCAACCACACATTCATTTATACAATTGTATGCTTCTGATTCGGTCCCTGTCTAAAAGCCAGCAGGCACTAACCCTCCCGACATGTTTCGCCGCATGTGCAGCTTCATCAGGAAAATAGGGTATCACATACTACTTGTCTTTACTGAGACTGAACCCACAAAGCCTGTTGCCTCTTGTAGCTGCCAAGCTTTGTGCCCCACATAAGGCTACTAAATATTCGTTTAACAAGTTCCAACTGTGTTCAAATGCATTACTACCGCCATCCTAGATTTGAGAGCCACGTATACCACTCAAGGGCCAAAAAGATCCTTCTGTAAGGTCTGAACCCTTTACAGGCATACCATATTATACCAAATATTCTGAAAGACTTAATAAACCTACTTGATATAAAGATGAAAAAAGTAAATACCTTAATTACCTGCAAGAGCAGATATACGTAGAGAGATTTAGAGAGAATATTAACTCCATTGCCACAGAAAATGGCTGCCCACGATTAATAGAACATGTAAGGGTGGGTTCACACTAGCGTTAGGGATTCTGTTATGGCTTTCCGTTAGAACATGGTTATAACGGAACATAACGGAATCCATAAGACGGAAGGACGGATCCGTTCTTTTGCCCATAGACTTCAATTATGACGGAATGCAAAAGGCTTCCGTTTTGCATTCTGTCTGGGCATTCCGTTATTTTCCGTTATAACCATGTTATAACGGAAAGCAATAACGGAATGCCTAACGGTAGTGGGAACCCACCCTAGTACAAGGGTCGCCACAAGGGAGCGACAGACAACCTACTCTCCTCTTGAAAGAGGCGGGTTGGATCATACGCTCCGGACAAAAATGATCTCTGAGTATTTCTGTAAATAACGTTTGCATCTTATGGTTTTATTATTGTACTATTTTGCATATTTTGTAATGCTAAGTATTGTGCCGATTTCTCTGTGAAGTAATTAGTATGTGCTAGACAGAGACAGCGGCGCATAAAAATTACATAACCACGTCAGAATGTCAGTTGCCTGAGAAAGCGCTGAGGCACGAAACGGCTGTCGCCACGATCCTTTTGCCTGCACTCTGTGCGCCCCATGCCCGCCATGGTGACATGTCGCCAAATATTTGAATAAAGAATCCACTTTTTGGTGAGAATCCACTATTTATTTTCTTGTTTGTTGGACATGAAACCATTTACAAATTTCTTGTTTTTTTAGCTTCTAAACTAAACATGGCTATTATGTTGCTAGCTGGGGGAAGAAACCATCAGTGATCACAAGTTCTCCAAATCCTAATAAACAAATCTTCAGATCTCATCTCCTTGGTTCTTTTACACCTCTTACCATTATTATAGGGAGACCAGTTTTCAGAGAAATAATGGACTAAACTCAGCCTATTGAAAGCAATGGCTAGTCTGGGTAAAAGGCAGGTTAGATGGGTCAGTGCAGAGGGAGAGAGCTGACCATTGCTTCTCTGCTCTGGTTATTAAATGCCCTCTCCTTTATTACATTTACATGCCCTAACAGGCACCATGGAAAAAGGGTGTTTAAAGCAGATCCTCCGTCTAACTCTATTCACACCTAAAATTAATCTTTGATTCTTTATCATTAATACTCAGATACACAACAGATAATATATACTGGAGAGTGAATCTGGATCGCACATCCTCAACACTATGCTTTTGATATAATGACTGTCTCAGCATAATTACGTGGCATATCCGCCCAATTTGTAATACATTGTATGCTGTGCATAAGAGGCATTAATATACAGTTTGATCAAAGAGCATAGGCCCACTAACTGCGACAAGGTTGCCTCTACAAGTGGGAAACTACTCTAACCTATAAATGGCGCAGCCATGCGTGGCGACCACCGGCGCCCCGGCACCGCACCAGCAGCAGACAGCGGGACCCAGGAGCCACACAGCAACCCCACTGTGCAGCAAAGCCTCCTTGGCTCTGGGACCCACCGCCCCACCAGCACAGCACCGAGGCAGCAATGGCAGACACGCAGTACTGCACCATGTGAACGAGTGCAAAGAGCTCACCCAGTCACAACCCTCAGGAAGTGCATCTGAGAGATAGGAGTTTATAAACCCCTTGCAGCTAAGGCTAATTAAAAACACCTAGTCCAAATGGGGAGGAGTGCTGATACCAGAGGTGGAAAAAGAAAATAAGTAATTACAATATATACTGGAGAGTGAATCTGGATCGCACATCCTCAACACTATGCTTTTGATATAATGACTGTCTCAGCATAATTATGTGGCGTATCCGCCCAATTTGTAATACATTGTATGCTGTGCATAAGAGGCATTAGTATACAGTTTGATCAAAGAGCATAGGCCCACTAACCGCGACAAGGTTGCCTCTACAAGTGGGAAACTACTCTAACCTATAAATGGCGCAGCCATGCGCGGCGACCATCGGCGGCACCGCACCAGCAGCAGACAGCGGGACTCAGGAGCCACACAGCAACCCCACTGTGCAGCAAAGCCTCCTTGGCTCTGGGACCCACCGCCCCACCAGCACAGCACCGAGGCAGCAATGGCAGACACGCAGTACAGTCATTATATCAATAGCATAGTGTTGAGGATGTGCGATCCAGATTCACTCTCCATTATACACAACAGATATTACTTTTCTTTTGTATGATCCTAAGGCCAACTAACTTATCAGCACACACCTTTTAATTTTTGTAAGGCTTTAATCGGATGCACAATGGACACTGGTGGCTAATGATGATTTTGTCAAACATCGGGTTGTCTTTCAATAAATTGGAATTAAAACGAAAATTGAAAAGCTTTTACATAAGATCACACATGGCCACATGATTTTATGACTTATTCAGATAGACATATTGTATCAGTATTTAACTGTCCAAATTCAGATGCAACATTATGACCCCTATGATTCTGAGGAACTGAATTTACAGCACCATAGACCACTACAAAGTGTAATGTATTGGGTCCAGGACTGTTAAACCCAAAATACAGACAGTTAAATGCAGGTACAATACATTATCTGAATGATGCGTTAAGCTTATATAAGACGGAGTGAATATCATACCGAATGTCATTAATGTGAACGAAATTGAATGAATGTTGCGAGATATAATGAGTATGAGCGATCAAACGACGAGCGAGGAATTGCTTGTTTCTTGCCAATCGTGGTCTTTCATCCAGCTCAAAAATTATCTTTCCTCGGTCACAGATCTGTTTGTATAATATGGAGTCGTCTACTCGCTTACAGATCATATAGAGGCATTTCACTGTTCCATCTGAAGCCCACCTTCATGATTAGGCATTTCTACATGTAATATACAGTGACGACTTTGTAGCCAACGATTAATGTGCCAAAGTACGAATGAACATGTCTTTATGAAATAAGCACATTTTTGGTCACAAGCGAGTCGCAAATCTTTGATCTATAATCGTTATCTGCAAGATATCTGCTGGTGTAATGCAAGCCTTACCCTGAACAGCTGACAGCCAATGAACATTAGCCTTTCAGAGTGAATTCTATGCCAAACTTCCTCTATCTCATGTCATGCAGTTATGACGTTTGGGGAATGGGGATGGCATTTGTTTTTTAAATTTTAATTTAAAAAACCACCACACTACATTATCCACTCTGAGGTCAACCAGAAAGACGTAACTAAAGTTGTGGGGTCCAATAACATTAAGAGGATTGAAAACAGCCCTATCCCTCTTATGTATCCTTTATAAAGATATATTGCTGTTGACCCTAATACAGAAGTGCGGACAGACCTCATGGATACAGACTCAGGAGAGAATGCAGAGTCCCACATTCAGTAATATGAGTTGGCAGACTGCAGATGTCTGCATGTAGCTAGCTAGCAATAGTAGTGAGTAGTACTAGCATTAAAGGGGGTGTCCCATGAAACATATTATGCAGTTTTCAAACCTTGACCTGGATCTGAACACTTTTGCATGTAATTAAAAATTTAGTATAGCCAGTGAGTAATTCAATAAAATGTACCTGTATAGCGCCACCTGATGTTTGTTTTTTTCTTAATTATTTGGCTGACTCACTTAGATGGCCACACATGCTCAGTTTCATCCTTCAACTAACTTCTGAGCTGTGAAGTTATGTAGAGACGCTGGTCTCTATATGACTTTAACGGATCCAGCCCTGGTCTAAATGTAAGCCAGCTTCCTTTCTGGCTTAAATTTAGATAATTTTCTACGCCAGACCCCTTCCCTGCCCATGCCACTCCTACTTTTTTCGACTTGCCGTGAGCAGGGAAAAGTCACAGATTGTTGTGCCAGTAAGCTTTGCGCCACAATCTGCGCCAGATATTCGCCTAATACAGGCATACTTCTAAAGTTAAATGATCCCCAAAATACTTCTGTTAACTAGGTGTTACTGATAAAGTCTGTTGTCTTTACTGAGACTGAACCCACAAAGCCTGTTGCCTCTTGTAGCTGCCAAGCTTTGTGCCCCACATAAGGCTACTAAATATTCGTTTAACAAGTTCCAACTGTGTCCAACTGCATTACTACCTCCATCCTAGATTTGAGAGCCATGTAAACCACTCAAGGGCCAAAAAGATCCTTCTGTAAGGTCTGAACCCTTTACAGGCATACCATATTATACCAAATATTCTGACAGGCTTAATAAACCTACTTGATATAAAGATGAAAAAATACAAAATCCTTTCCCATGAAAAGTTATAAATCAGGTTGAAGCATTCAGTGCTGTAACATCCACATGAACTGTGAAAACTGGATTCCTGTGGCTTTTTTTTATGACCCTAGAAAGGAGAACTTGGTTTTCTTTTGGTTCCATAAATCTTACATGCTGTTTTTTCATTAACTACTAACACTAAAATTATTTCTTGCTTTGAATTCTGTTAGATGTTGAAGACACAACAGTTTAGAAACTCTACAGTCCACCTAAGTTTCAAGGCATTGTGCTGTTCATATAAACGATGAAGCTTTGTATTTTCGCCAATATTTATGTCACAAATTTTGAAATGCACTTTTACAATCAGTAAATAAATTTTTTTTATTTTATGACAGAAGGATGATGTTAGAAGATATTAAAATGATAACATAATAATGGGGATATAGATGTTTCCAGTCTAAATGTTCTCACTTGAAAACCATTTAATTCTAAATACTGTAAGTCCATCATTTGATATCTGTAAATAGACATAGAATAGAAAGGGATTTTCCAGGCTCCTGATATTAATGAATGATCCTCAAGATTAATATCTGATCGGTGAGGGTCCAGCACTCCATATACCCATCTATTAGTTGTTCCTTGCAGTCTCTGTTGCTGGAACTAACACTCTCTTCAATGTATCCTGGTCCTGCAGGGTTACTGCAGCCCAGTTCCCATTCACTTAATGGAGAGCTGGGCTGCAGTAACCCAACACAGCCACTAAACTTTAAATAGAGCTGTCCTGGAGGCTGTACATCACTAATCGGATATTAATGATCTATCTTGAGGATAGATCATCATTATCAAGAGTGTGGAATACCCCTTTTAATGATTTCCCTCTCATCCTATTGGACCCCCACGAAGCAATTGCAGGGTGCAGAGGAGTTACTATGGCTGACAGGGTCCAACAATGGCCCCTAGGCCTGCAATGAATGGATGCCTATAAAGGCCCATCAGAATTGGCATTATGTCAGTTTTATTGTAACTGATGTAATACACAGCAATACAATATGAGTAATCAGAGGATCACATGTTCAAGTGCCCAAGACGAACCAAAAAAAAAATTCAAAACATTACCAAAAAAAAGTGTTTGGAAAAACAAAACAAAAAATCAAGTAAAAAACAAAAGCGGCACTTTTTTCACATACGAGCACATTTATTTACATAAAAATATATAAATGGCAAACAGTGACCTGCAAAAAAATAAATAAAAAATGTCAACATTACTGTTAATCAAAAAGTTATATGTACATTACAACTTGTTCCAAAAAATATAGGTTCTCATATGGGTCCATCATCAGAAAATGAAACATATTATGGGTCCTGGAATGCAGTTTAAAAAAAAGAGTATTTATGTTGCAAAAGTATAAAAAAATATAAATTTGGTATTGGCAAAATCGTAGTGATACAATTTTGTTTACATCATACAATACTTACAAGTCTAAATGTATCCATATTCTCTTTCTGTGTCTGTCTGTCTATCTATCTATCTATCTATCTATCTATCTCATATCTATCTATTTATTTATCTATCTACATATATAGTTGTGCTTAAAAGTTTGTGAACCCTTCAGATTTTTTTTATATTTCTGTATACATTTATCAGAAAACTATATCAGATTTTTACACAAGTCCTAAAAGTAGATAACGATAACAAAATCAAACAATTGAGTCAATATATTTGACTTGGTCATTGAATTATTGGGGAAAATGACCCAATATCCTGTTCACTTCTATAATGCAGCGTATTTTAGCCATCAGCCTACTGCTGACAGGCATCCTATTAGACCCCGTCTGTGGCAGGATCTAATGGTTGTACAAAAATGGTGAACATTGGGGCCTTCCGTAGGCACCATGCTCCCATGAAAACCCATGTTGGAGTGCCAATGGGGTAACCGTGGTAAACAGATAAGATTTGACTTATATCCCATCCCAATTGTTGTAGTAGGCTGCCTGCATGCTAGCCCTGACACCTGCTGCTGATGGTGCCTTCTCAGCTCCTGAGCCTTCACTATCACTGTGCTGTAAATGTACAGTTTGCTAAGTTCCATCTGCCCATGACAAATGGATGTCATTGTGCGGGAGGGAGCTAATTACAGAGCTCAGCAGAGCTCATAGTAGCCTATTAAAGTTTTTTTTTACCAAAATGAAGGGGCTGCAGTGCTGGTTTAACTACGTGTCCTCTTCAAAGGTTTTCAATGAACAGAGATATTCCTGGCCACCCACAGTGCAGGTATCTGTGGCACAGCACAAATTCACTAGAATCTACTTGCTAAGTCCATATACATAGTACCAGTGCTTCTACTAATAAATTGAATTATAATACACAATGCCCACTCCCCTCCCCTACTTTTTCCTTCTCCACTGTTTAGAAAGAGATATAGATGTATTTCTATGAATTTAAAATTTGACTAACCAATAATATCTGTTTGATCATATGCCCTTGATTATTGATAACAGTTAACATCATTAAAGGCTATGTTCAACTTTGGGGGCAATTTCCTTTTATTATTGCATTGTACTCATCGTGAGTTCTAAATTATTTTTAAATTGGTATTTATTAAAAATATGGTATCCTTTTTCTGTACAGAGCTGAGATGCTCTAGTAGCACCCTGTGGATTTTCTGTATTTTCCATCAGACCAGGAGCAGATGGACTTCTTATCTCTGCTCTTTGACCTTATAAACACTCATTACTGATAAGAATGTGTCTTAAATTAATGTTTATGACTTTTTTAGGAGTTTAGAGATGAGGCTTATTAGATTACCAGCACAAAGTGAAAGTACCAGTCACACAGCTACAAAAACAGTTAACTTTTTGTGACAGAACGGCTCATTATTTTTAATAAAGGCCAGTTGAAAAAATTATTTTTAGCCAAAAATGAGTAAAATGCAATCATAAAAAAAATTGCCGACTACAATGTAAATAGCCTTTCATTTGAAATGCCGTATGCATTGTACAATAATACTAAAGGGGTTGTCTCACTTCAGCAGATGGCATTTATCATGTAGAGTAAGCTAATACAAGGCACTAACTAATGTATTGTTATTGTCCATATTGCCTTCTTTGCTGGCTTGATTGATTTTTCATCGCATTATACATTGCCCATTTCCAGTGGTTACAGCTAGTGTTTAGCAGATTGAAGTATCCAAAGTGGACTTCATCGCGAGGCCAAATTTCCTTTTTGCTTTGTGGTAACAATTTTCACTCAAATGGCAGTAAAAAAAAAAAATTATACTCACCTCATCCATTTGATGCAGCCATCTTGATTGAATATCCCGTGTGAAATCGTGCGCTGTGATGTATGATGCCACCACACCGGCCAGCTTTTGCACAGGATCTTCAATCTAGATTGCCATGGCCCCTTTGCACTCAAATGGATAAAGTGAGTATTTTTTAAACTGATTAACCTCTGAAAGCCCTAATTTTTTTTTATCTCAGATGCCACAATCAGCAATGAATGCGGCATCTGAGGGGTTCAATGACGGGGGTGGCGCAATCGCTGTTCCTTCCATTGCACTTGCTTCTTACACCAGAGAAGCTGGTGATTTTTTTTTCTATAGTTTTCAAGCATAGCCCCTGAATACGAGCAGTGTATAATGTGATGGAAAAATGTATCCAGCCAGCAATGGAGACAATATGGAGAATCACAATCCATTAGTAAGTGCCTGGTATTAACTTTCTCTACATGATGAATGCCACTTGCTGAAGTGAGAAAAGCCCTTTAAGTTGGCCATACACATTATATGTACACACACCAATTTTGATGGAATGGTTGAACAATTTAATGTGTATGGGAGGTCTCCTCACTCTCGCCCAGTGGCAGATAGAAGAAAAAATGGCTGTTGAATTATTGCATTCTTCTCATCAATGTAGCATGCATGTTGTTGAGGGTCAGGAGAGATAGCTATCAGGTGAGCAAGCTTTCAGTCAAACTTATTTCATGTGTATGGCCAGCTTTAGCTATGCAAAAACTATTTGGTGAAGAAGTAGGTTAATGATGTACTGTGTTTGATGGGCAGGAAACAAAGTCCAGCAAGCAGAAGTCTCACACCTCTGGGAACAAATGTATAAGGGTACTTTCACACTAGCGTTAAAGTTTTCCGGTATTGAGTTCCATCCTAGGGGCTCAATACCGGAACAAAATGCTTCAGTTTTGTCCTAAAGCATTCTGAATGGAAAGCATTCTCTTCAGTATGCATCAGGATGTCTTCAGTTCAGTCACTTTTACGGTATTTGGCCAGAGAAAATATTGCAGCATGTTGCGTTATTTTGTCCGGCTAAAATTCCTGAACACTTGCCGGAATGCCGAATCTGGCATTATTTTCCATTGAAATGTATTTACGCCGGATCCGGTACCAAGTGTTCCAGAAAAACGGATCATACGCAGACCTTTAGAAATGTGAAAAAGATAAATATTGGATCCATTTTTCCAAATGACACCGGAGAGACGGAGCCGGTATTTCAATGTATTTGTCAAACGGATCCGGATCCGGAAACAAATGGTATCCGTTTGCACATGGATTTCTGGACCCAGCAGGCAGTTCCCGCAACGGAACTGCCTGCCGGATTCCTCTAACGCTACCCTAAGCTGTAAGTCTATATTTCCTATAAATATCTTCAAAAACTAAAAATTTGAAAAACTGGAATTGATGCAAATTAAGAATAAATGTAAAGTTTGATAACTAGAGCCATTATGTGAAATAAAAACGATACGTTATGTATTATACTTGTGTAGCCAAATAAAGTATATATATTAAATAGTAACATAGCGATATATCAATTAGCTTGCAGATCCATTTACCTACCAAACAGTAAAACAAAACAGAAATAAATAAATCATGTCTATAAATAAGCTAGAAAATGAATTTTATTTCGGAAGACCAAACTGTTACTTCTGGCATACATTATTAAGAACCGCTCATTGTTGGGGAATTATGAAGCACACCAAGAGTATATTACTTTTTATCTATACTGGTATTATGCAAGATTCCTTTACAGAGTTTAAATACCACCAGAGTTTTGGAATTAAACAAGCATATGGAAAACAGAAAGGATGAGGAGACAAAAAAAAAACCCAAATAGATTTCCGATTTGGAAACTGCACTTTTAGAAGGCCTGAGAGCTAAAACAGAACTTAAAGTATGTAGAGTTTGGGGACTTAGCAGAAACACATCTGTTAGCTGTCCTATGGAATATTAAAATATTTGGGGGGATTTTGGATAATAATAATGCTGTGAGAACACATATTTTCTTTTGTCTTTCTGGCAGATTAGAGATGTGACTCGTTTTTTTTCCAAACAGGAAAGAAAAGTATAGCCTTCTTTTTAAAGATGATTGGAAGAAGCCTGTAAAAAACTGATTTAGGGAACCTTTAGTATATGCCCAGGAAGACATAAAAAGAGACAGAATCATATATATTACAGATGTAGCAGGGGTAAGACTCCAACCCTTAACTCAAATTTCATTATCTGATCACGTTATCTTGAAACAAAAGCCATTGAGAAGCAATTGCTTAACCAGTTTAGTTACCTATAGTTTAATTAACACATTTCAGAAAGCAGAGGTCTAAACCATGCTACATCCGTATGTATCAAATTTTTAATCTATGAGTCTTATGAGTTGCTTGCACCGTGGTGTAACCCTCTTTCTCAGGATGTACCAAACTGTAGATTTTGCCACTCTTAATAGTGTAGCAATTTCTCGGATGGGTTTTTTCTGTTTTCACAGATGAAGAATGACTTGTTTAACCTGCATGGAGAGCTCCTTTGACCGCATGTTTACTTCTCAGCAAAATCTTCAAAATGCAAGCACCACACCTCAAATCAACTCCAGGTCTTGTATGTGCTTAATTGAGAATGAAATAATAAAGAAATTGCCCACACCTGCCCATGAAACAGCCTTTGAGGCAATTGTCCAATTACTTTTGGTCCCTTTAAAAACAGGGCACCACATGTAAAGGAGCTGAAACTCTTAAACCCTTCATCCAATTTTAGTGTGGATACCCTCAAATGAAAGCTAGACTTTGTCTATGTCCACTATATAACTATAACTTGAATATGTTTTAGTAAACAGGTAAAAAAAAAAGTGTCAGTGGCCAAATATATGTGGTCCTAACTGTATATTATATAAAAAGAGCCCAATTAGGGCTATCAATGTATATCCCAACGTAGCACTGCTATACCCAGTTCACTTCTGCAGCTATATGTGGCGAAAGCATTTAGTGTCGTATTTCAGAACTACAAGAGAAATATATACGCAGTTCACTTTTGCAGTTATTGGCGCTAAAAGTGTTTAGTGTCGTATTTCAGTTCTACAAGAGAAACATATACACAGTTCACTTTTGCAGTTAGTGGCCTATTTCAGTACAAAAAGAAAAATATATTGTCAGTTCACTTCTGTAGCTATCTCTGGTGAAAGTGTTTAGTGGCATATTTAAGTACAAATAGAAACATATATATGCAGTTCACTTCTGCAGTTATATGTAGTGAAAGCGTTTAGTGGTGTATTTCAGTACAAAAAGAAAAATATATACGCAGTTCACTTCTGCAGTTTAATGTGGTGAAAGCAATAGTGGCCTATTTCAGTACAAGAAATAAAATATATTCTCAGGTCACTTCTGAGGTTATATGTGGTGAAAGCGTTTAGTGGCCTATTTCAGTACAAGAAATAAAATATATTCTCAGGTCACTTCTGAGGTTATATGTGGTGAAAGCGTTTAGTGGCCTATTTCAGTACAAAAAGAAAAATATATTCTCAATTCACTTCTGCAGTTATATGTGGTGAAAGCGTTTAGTGTAGCCTATTTCAGTACAAAAATAAAAATATATTTAGCACTTTTAGGGGTGTTTATATTTAACTTTTATTTATTTAGTTCAGCTAACAGTATGTCAGACAGAGAAGTGCCAGGCCCTGCACAGGGGATTGGCAGAGGTCTAAATGTTTCTGGTGCAGGCACAGGTCACAGCAGAGTAATGGGGCGTAGCAGCAGGGGCCACTTCGAGAGGCCTGAGCTCCCAGTGTCAGCTAGCGGTCATGTCTTGACCAGCAACCCAGCTGTTCTTGATGGGTTGACTCAATCTTCAACTTCATCGCAAGTGACAGCAGCGCCAGCAGCCTGAGTCTAGAGTCGCTGATGAGCAGCTTTCTTCACCCGCATAGTGAAGAAACTACTCACCAGCAGGTAGACATAGAGCAGAACATGAACCAGCAGGTGGTGGCATAATTGGAGTGCACCCTGCCAGCCGTCATTGAAGATCCATTGGTCTATTGGGCAGCCAAACTGGATTTGTGGCCGCAACTGGCCGAGTTTGCCCTGGAAAAGCTGTCCTACCCGGCCAGTAGTGTGGCATCAGAGCTGGTGTTTAGTGCGGTGGGGGCCATAGTTACCCCAAGAAGAACTCGCCTGTCCACCCAAATTGTGGAGAGACTGAATTTTGTCAAGATGAATCAGGTGTGGATCAGCCAGGATTTCCACCCACCAATGCCTGATGCATCAGACTAGATTATCCATGGTGCCACACCAACAGTTTGACAAAATAAATTGGTTTCTTCAGGCTACCTGAGTTACTATTCTGATGCTGCCACTCGCCTGATGCCACACATTTGATGTCTTTTTTCACCCACCTTTGTCAGCAGGTACTCGTATTGCCACCAACCTCCCCACTCTGTCACCGGTTAACTCTGTCATCTCCTCATGCTGCTCCCACCTCCACACTGTCACCTTGCCACTCTGTCATCTCCTCATGCTGCTTCCACCTCACCACTATGTCATAGGCCCACTCTGTGGCCTCCTGATGCTGCCGCCATCTCCACACTCTGTCACTCTGTCCACTATTTGCCGTTCAGTGGTGCAGTCATATATGGTAAAGCCCTTTTTGCTGTGTATTAGTGGCAAAAGAAAAAGATATTTGACGTTCAGTGGTGCAGTTATTTGTGGTAAAGCCCTTTTTGGCGTGTATTAGTGGCAAATAGAGGTGGCTGAACTCTGCTGCTCTGCATCTCTTGTTGTCAATGTCTCCAACTATGCCCCTCTCTAGATTTAGAGCAAATACATTATTTTCATGTAGAGATCCAATAATTATTTTGGAGGCATGCAGTGTATGCAAGCTTTGTGCGACCCCTCTCATCACTCTCATAATCTCGTCTGAACTCACTTTATTGTTGGCTTGAATACAGCTTTCGCCAGGATAAAAGCGGGCCATCAGAAGTTGCATAATCCCAGATTCCTCTTTCTGTTGTAACCTTTGTGATATTTTAACGCCCTCACAATCACTTGTTCTGTATCCACACCTACAGAACAGCCCTTGAGTAAAACTTTTTGTTTCTGGATTTGTGTGCACACCAGTGGGCGGTGTGAGAAAGTAAAGGCTGAAGCGGCATCACCTGGCCATGTTGCTGGTGTGGCTGGGCAGGAACCACATTTATCCAGTGGGCCGTAAAGTACATACATTGTCCTTGACCATAGTTACATAAACCGACCCATTTTCCCAAAAAAGGCAGTTTCACATAAAACATTTCACCACATTCATGAACTGGAAGTTCATTTGGTGTCTGCAGCAGAAAGCAAGTTAAAAGCGTTAGCAGCCAAGTTTGATATACTTAAAAGTCTTAGGCGTGAAAATAACAACATGACGTTATGTTTCACACACTGCGCGCTTATGTGATGATGTCCTTATCAGTGCACGCTGCAGAGGAGCCTGTGTGTGCTGCAGAGTGCGAGTGTGGCGCCGCACGTCCATAAGAGCAGCGCACTAATACATACACTATCCCTGCACAAAAATGCGAACTAATTCACACCAGCCCGCATCTATCTGCGGTGTTGCTTACTGGACACTACGGGGACTTCTCTGCAACACAGAAACAGCACGAGCGCCGTGTCTCGCTCTTCCAGTGCGGACCTACTTCCTCTGCTAAGTCCCGTTGACTGCAGATCACTCCTCCTCAGGTGCCGGTGTTTTTTTGTGAAACTGACAGCTTATAACCCTCTGTTGAAAAGTCTTTAGTGGCGCATATACGTGGAAAAATGAAAATATACTCGGCGTTCACTGTTCCAGTTATATGTGGTAAAGCCTTTAGTGGCATATATTAGTAGAAAAAGAAGAATGTATTCGCCATTCAGCGCTGCAGTTGTCTGTTGAAAAGCCTTTAGTGGCGTATATACATGGAAAATGGGAATAAAATAGACTCGGTGTTCACTGTTCCAGTTATATGTGGTAAAGCCTTTAGTGGCGTATATCAGTAGAAAACGAAAAATTTATTCGGCGTTTCATTTATGTGTCATCTTTGTTTTGGATCCACTCCTGTTTTCTTAGCATTAGCATGCTGACAGGATCCGTTTTTGTGGGTTATTGTACTGACACATCAGAGGAAAGGCAAAAAAATCAGTGACGTCAAAACAAACTTACTGCTGTAACCGTCTCCACTCTGTCGGAGGGCTCTACTTGTATAAGCGTTTAATAGAACAGGTTCTGTAGACATCTATGTGGAATCAGCTGATGAGTGTGTAAAAGGAGTGCGCTTCTTCTTGACGCTAACATTGATCTGTAAGGTTGAGTTCACACTTGAGTTATTTGGTCTGTTTTGGCCATGTGACTGCCCAAATAAGTGAAGTCATCTGCATGTCCTACTGACTCACAGTATTATTTCACTACCACAGCAGACTCCCTAAGGCTCTCTGCAGCCCAGAAATAGACTTTTTTGTGTAATTTGCCGCAAATAAATTCAGATCAAAGCGAATCTTTTTGAAAAATTCGGTGAACCAGCCGAATCAAATTTTTGAGAAATTCGCTCATCTCTAACTATAGAAAAAGGGTTGTTTTTTCTTATTTGGGTAGCTTCAACCCTATATCAAGTTGGAATCATTTAAATACCCAATTCCTATTTGTGGGTTGGTAGCTATTTGGGGAGGGATAAATTTAATAGTCTACGATCTAATTTTCTGTGTATGTATTGGTTTGGAGCGCAGGTCTGTCGCAATATTGTTTAATCTGCTATTTATGCGACCTTCCTTAGCTCCATTTTTATACTCTGGTTTTAGTTAAAATAATGTTTTTTTTTATGGGTGTTAGGTAGAGATAAAATGGGCGTATCTTGTATTATTGGTATATTACTTTTTATCAACAGATAATTGTGTCTTTCTTCCACTTTATCATGTGGTTTATCACATGATTCATTATGTGTGTTCCTGTTATTCCTCAGTATGTGATGTATCACGTGATCTATCATGTGTATCTCTTCTATTCCTCAGCATGTGATTTATCACATGACTTATCACATGGTGTATCACATGACTTATCACATGATGTGTCACATGATTTATCACATGATTTGTGATTCTTATCAGGAATGGCTGTGTTTACATCCGCCCCTTGGTGCATCATTGTTCTAACCCCAAACAGATATTTAAACCCACATGTGGACGTTTTATGGTAGCTGCTATCCTGCTCAATGGGGATCCTTATATCCTGAGGAAGTTGGCGCACGTGAGTGGTCCACATGGACCTTGCTATACTGTATTGCATTGTTATTGGTTCTCCACAGCGCTGACTGTAAATAGCCTACATTGGTAATTTTTGGAACCTACATGTATCTTTTTGCATCAGGTCGTTGCTCCATATTTTTTATGCTCGGGTATTGCTTTGTAAGGACTCCAATAACAGATGATTATCTTATCTATTGTTTTTGTTGTATTGCCGTCTTTGTCCCCTGAGGAACCTTTATCAATCTACTTGGGGAAACATGTTGGGATTTAGGGTATTATTTATTTTACAATTTTGGTAGGGCCTCTAGGGGTATAGTAGGCTTAGGTACCAGGACAGAGGGCATCCACCATCAGGGTGTTCTTCTGGGCTGAGCCACTATCTAGGGTTCCCACAGGGTCTGATTTACCGCTATGTAGCCCTTATTTGTCCCTGATGCCAAGTTTATCACTGATTATCAGTATAGCAGTGCTATGTTGGGATATACAATGATAGCCCTAATATATATATATATATATATATATATATATATATATATATATATATAATATATTAAAAGTTATGATTTAATTGTTTTTTTGCTTTCTGTGATAATACTTCGATTTTTGCATGACCAACATATGTGAGTTTTTTGTATCAATTGTTTTACTACCATGCCATGATATTGCCCAACATTCGTTAACCCCTCTAAACCAGAAAACTGCCAAAAATTCAATTTTGGTGCATGCCGCAACTGCATGATTTGCAACTTTTTGGGGAGTTTGCGCCCGTTTTTCTAAAAGTGGGTGGTGTGGGGCTGGGAGTGAGTGGCTAATTTATTATTAGAAATTATTTTAATTTTCACCTGAAATTTATGACAGCTCCTGGCTGGCGTATATATCAGGATTGGGGCACATATGTGATGTGCTTCAATTATTAAATAATAATTTAATACATGATTATTAAATTATTAAATTATTAAAGCAGCTCTGTCACCAGGATCAATCTTATTAAACCGGACATATTGCCTGGTAGGGCTCATCATGCTGATTAAAACAGTGCCTTTCTTTCGTCTGTATGATAAACAGCTACAGAGAAATCTGTATTTTATTCATATGCAAATTGGAAGTTTGAGAACTAGGAGGCAGGGCTGAAACTTTTGAGCACTGCTTTGTAACACCCCCTGTGCTCTGCACACTCCCCCTCTCCTTGATTGACAGGGCTAGACATGCTGAGTTGTGTCCTAGCATCTACATATCATATACACCACTGTGTACCATAACTTCACCACACTGAGATCTGCTCAGAAAGCTCATATACATATTTCTGCTTTATCCCCAGGCCCAATATATGGTTATAAAGACACCAGTAATACAGTCCTGATCAAAAGTTTAAGACCACTTGAAAAATGGCAAAAAATCATATTTAGCATGGGCTGGATCCTAACAAGGTTCCAAGTAAAGCTTCAACGTGCAACAAGAAGAAATGGGAGTAAGACAAAACATTTTTTGAGCATTCAATTTAATGAAAACAAACGAATAAACTTAAACAGGCTGTTTTACAGCTGATCAAAAGTTTAGGACCACACCTAAAAAAAAACACCTAACCCCCCCCCCTTTTTTTTCTCTCTCTCATTTAACCCATAATAAAAGGCTATACTATAATAAATATATCATCATATAATAACAATAAAAGGCTTTAGTACATTGAGAATAGTCTTTTGTTTTGTTTTTTTGCTTAGAAACTGTAAACTATTGCTGATTTAATCACAGCATAATCATATATTGTGCCTGTGAATAAAGTGGCCTGGTGACAGAGCCTCTTTAAGAAACATACACCACTTAGTAACTGAAACATCTCATGCCAGTGGGGCAGAGATTAAGCCTGGTGTGCAAAATGCCAGTCTTATTAAGTATGCCCCATTTATTTCACAGAAAATTTGAGCTAAAGTAAGGCGTCCCACATCTGTATATTACTTTATATGTTTATGCATTGATATTTTTCACAAGCATTTAGCCCTTTTGCCAACAACTGGCACAGAAAAAATTTACAAAGATTTAAATTTAAAGGTAATGTGTCATCAGATAATGATTAGGGTTCGGCTGCACATCAGGTCAAAGTCCCGAACTTGACCCTGAACCCGGACCCCATTAAAGTCAATGGGGACACGAACTTCACTTTATTATTTTCCATTAAAAAATGGTTATAATGGAAAACAATAGCATTCTTAAGCGGGAATAATAGATAAAATGGCCACTGAGGGGTTAAAAATAATTTAAAATAACTCACCTCATCCACTTGATCGCGCAGCCGGTATCCTCTTCTTTGTTCTTTCTGCAGGACCTGCAAAAGGACTTGCGATGACGTCACCAAGCTCACAACGCTTGTCACGTCATCGCAGGTCTTTTTGGCGGTCCTGCAGAAAGAAGTGGATACCGGCTGCACGATCAAGTGGATGAGGTGAGGTTTTTTTTAATTATTTTTAACCCCTCAATGGCCATTTTATTTAGCATTCTGTCTTAAGAATGCAATTATTTTCTGTTATAACCATGTTATGATGAAAAATAATAAAATCACCCCAACACTGAACCCGAACTTCAGTGAAAAAGTCCGGGTTCAGGTCCAGGTACCCGAACTCGCAAAATTCGATACGAACCCGAACTTTGCAGTTCGGGTTCGGGCAACCCTAATAATAATCTATTGTTTAAATCGTTAAAAAATACTGAGATGTGAACAGACACATTTAAATCAATGTATCACGAACCAGTGCGTGTGAGCCCACTGTTCCACGTGTCCCACCTCCTCTAAGGGCATTGTCTAAATGAACACCTGATGGTGGGGATAGACTTTCCCAAGGGGAACACCAGGTCGAGGCAGCTAGTCCAGGCGGACCAGGAGGTACCTGAGTGGGTACCAGAAGTACAAGCATAGTCAGGCAGGCGGAGTCGTTACCAGGAAAAACAGTGCAGGAATGAAGGATGAGGCAGAGGCATAGGTACAGGTCAGGCAATCCAGTTCAGCAACAGGAGAGTAAAGGCATGCAGGCAGGGATCAGACAGGTAGCAGAATCCAGGAACCAGCCATAAGTCAGGAGCACACGTGAGTATCAAGAGATTAGCAGACACAAGGACCTTAACACTGAGGCATCTGGGAAGGGGTCTGAGCCACTTTAGTACATGCAGGAGAGCCTGGGTTGATCAGCGAGGTCACATGACCCAACCCATACAGCCCAGTGAGTGATGCGGCCTGCCCCTAGGGCAGTGTAACAAGAAACCAGCAGCAAGCATGCTGTGGCCAGGGCTGAGTGAAAACTGTGGAGTGGAATCCTCAGAACCACAGCACATACACCAACAGAGCCCAGGACTGCACCGGTGGACCAAAAGGATCACCACTGAGCATGGCACCCAGGACCACGGCGGTAAGCAGAGGAACAGCGGCGTACAGCAGATGCTGTTACACAACGAATAGGTGTGCTATCCATGGAAAATGTGGACAGCACACGTCAGTGAAACACAGAAATGTGGATGAGGCCTTATTGTGAGTCAAAACCAGTAGTAAAGCCAACTCAGAGATCAGGTGTAATGAAAAAATCTGCAATTGTTCTGTGTTTTTGACCCGAATCTGGTTTTGGCTCACAATAACTGATGGAAATAACTAAGTGTGAACTTGTATAGCCAAATCGTTTATTATGAACAAGCAAAAATAGTACAAAAATTGCAACTATTAAGCATTATTTTATTATTATGTTGAATAACTCAGAAATACATGATTGACACACATTAAAAACAGTTAAAAACCTAACCTAGGTCTGCTCTGCAGGTCGAGGGCTCATGAACACAAAGTTAAAGTGCCAGTGCAAAAAAGGCAGGCAACACCAATGTTATATATGTGCATCCGGCCAATCCAGTGGTGTGGTACAAATCAATAAGATGACATATATACAAAGTGCCAAGAAGTACACTCCATTCCCATACACCACTGTGTTGTTGTAATTTTTGTACTATTTTTGCTTGTTCATAATAAACGATTTGTCTCTACATATTGTTTGATTGGTTAATTATTAGTTGGTGATATGCAGAGGTTCTAAATTTTGGGAATTTTGAATTGGTTCCTAAGTGTGAACTTGGCCTAAGCAAGCTCTGAATAGCAGCATGTCATTACAGAAGAGCATTCAGTTGTGGGATCCTGATTCGCTCAGTTGAAAGCTCTTCTCTAACAATGTACATTTCAAGTGAGCGGCTCAGGCTCCTGGCATAGCGAATAGGTAAGTGCTGTGCCAGGAATTAGCTAAGATCAGGGGCACAAGGCAGGAGCAGCGATCTGTACACAGCGCTCGCTTCAGTCCCATTCCACATTATGGTGGAATCTGTACAGTAACAAAATAACTCGTCACCCTACTACTAGATAAATAGTTCAGATTTTAAACTTATAAAACTACAATTTTGTTTTCAAATTGGTAGAAAATGTATTTGTTCTGTGTGTGATTCCCACATAAACCGCCAACACTAGACTACATTTCTTATTGCTGATTTTTAACAGTAATTTGGTGGGAAAAAGTGGCTAATAAGGGAATACACTGAAAAAACTGTCATGGTTTTGTTTGCGGAAGAAATTTAGAATATGCTTTGCCTGGAAAAACATTTATGTAGACTTTGTCTGCTACCTTTCAGCCTCTGTCCAGTTATTGGGATCAAACAAACCCCAATCATTCATCAAGTTCGTCCTACAGGATATTTTCTCTCTGTGTTATAGCATCCTATTCCCATTCCAAATAATTGTACATGACAGACAAGTTGGCTCCTGAAATATCAACAGCGTAAATACTATGTAAATCTACATTATTCAGAGCCAGGCTGGTTGTGATGTTAACGCTATGCCACGGCATCTGATAACTGCATATTTCTGGAAGCCAAGTGTTTCTAATTTAAAACGATTGATCTCATTTTTCTTTTCTCATGTTTACCAGCCTTTTTGTCAACACTTCAAGACAGGATTAAGTGATTTTATAGTTCCTCTACTATTTTTACAATGTTATCTAAAATGTTAATATTAGCTTTTTTTCATTTGACTATGAATTCGATGTCTGATATCTTTTTTTTGGAGGGGGGTTCAATGCAGAGCTGGAACTTTATTATAGTACAGTATATAATGTAGAAATTCTGGATAGAAGCAAGAATCCTACTCTATATCTATTATAATGATGTTGTATGAGCTTTTCCCATTTAGGAATATTAAATATCTCAATTTACTGTGGAGGCAACATTTCAGATAATGTACTATGATGTCTCATACTAAAATATAGTTAAAGGCTGTGTACACCTTGGGGGCATTTTTTTTCTAAATAGGTTTTACTTATTTTGGGCTAAAAATATTTTTGTCAATTGGCCTTATTTATAAATTGTCAGTAGTTTTAGTGATATCAGTCTATTTGCAGACTTTCCCTCCTGAGTTCTGTCCGCTGATAGCAAAGTGCTATTCAAACCGATAATAATATGGCTTATATGAGTGTTAATATGGCCACCTCTATTGTTAAGCAGCAGTTTCACAAGCACATAGAATGTACGTCCGGGTTCACATCTGCGTTGTGAGCTCCATAACTGTAATCCGGTCACTGTATCTGGCGTACATGCCGGCTTTCAGCCAGACAAAAAATGCTACACACAACATTTTTTTGTCTGGCCGAATGTCAGCATATATGTCGGAAAGTGGCCAGATTACCACCAGATTGCATTATATTGAATGGGGATCCAGCGGTGCACAGTGGTATGCGGCTATGCCGGATACGGTGAACTCTGGCAGATGTGAACCCAGCCTAAGAATTAGACTGCACAAACAATAGCCAAGATTAATATGTAATATAAACATATTGAATGTGTCATCAGAAAATGATTGTTTAAATCAAGTTTTCATTTTAAACATTTTTTACAATTTTTAGTGATTTTTGTTTTACTTTCCTATTTCCCTATCAATATTTGAAAAAAATCCTAAAATATGCAGTTTTGCCACTAGGCCTAAAATATATACTTAAATACGCAGCACTCAAGGATAGAATTTGGGTGCTCAAAGTTTGGGTTCCAAACCCGTATTAGTTACACCATTCCTTGTGCTGATTCACTCATTCCTGTCTCCATAAGTGGTTGAAAAAAGTCTTTTGACCGAAATATTGCAATTTTGTTTGCTTTGTAAAAAAAAAAAAAAACAAGCATCTATTTTACATCCTTATCTGTAGTGCTCCCATTTTTACTTATCTAGGTCTAAATTATAACAAGACTTACTGCTCTTTGAGAACGAACACATGGGCCATAGACACAAAAGACTGGAAGTGACCTAATGGACTTCTATGGTAGACTTTTCTGCTCTTGCTGTGACTTGTGCAGAGGTCAAGAAGCAATAGGTAAGCCTATTGTGAATGTTGGAACAATTTCCTCTAGTGGGCCAAAGGAACTTCAGCCCGAGACTGCAGTTATCTTCTGGGTTAATATTTGAATACTGATTTAAGGCTTTAATTAAGGCTTGTAAATACCCACTCACCATGTCTGGGTATTTAACATGCCTTACCTGTGGTTACATTACAAAGGTGTTATTTGTCATAGTAATCCTGCATATGAAGATAATGAGATAGTACTAAAAAGTTACCTGTACAGAACAGGAAGTCTTAATATATAATTTGGGGTAGTAGTTATGTCTTCCTTTTTTTTATTTAACCATCATAGCTTTCACTTTTCTATTTGAAAAGGATCTTTGGAAAACACAATGGACCCCTTTGACTTATAATATTTTGTTCAGATTATTATTTTTTTTTACAGCAACAATAGTGCAGAATATTACAGTATATAAACCTTGGACTAAAAAGAAGAATCAAATGGGAAACCAATAGGAGCTTGTTTTTTACCTTCTTGTTTTCATTCATATTTACATATACTATATTATATGCATGGATCCCATTATTTTCACTAAAGTGTTCAAGTTGTATAAGTTTCCATATGTTCTTTTATGATTTTGTTTTCTGGAATAAATAGTTCACCTTGTTTTTCCACACTACCCTCAATATATGATAGATTGGGTAAGTAAGGCAAAATAGGGGGTAACTAGCTATAATGTTTTTAGTTGTAATTGTCCAAAGGGATATCCCACTCAAAAATTAAAAAATCACATTGTGTTCATACTATATATATCCTTATCTTTACACCAATTATCCAGGGTCTAGCAAAGGACAATTTGAAGCTATCCTGGAAGCATAGTTTCTTAGTTAAAATTTCTCAGCCTTTTGATAGTGAGTCCCTACGATAATTCCAAAATCTTCACCATAAATACCAAATTCCTAATAAGGATTTTTACAAATACCTACAGATTATGTATTTCACAAACTCTAAAATGATCCTCAAGGTGAAGGCCAATCAGGATATCTTCAATTTAGGATCTAGACCTCCTACCGCAGGCTCTACCTTTTGGCCCATTTATTTACTCATAGGCAACAAAGACTCTTTCACCAAGTCAACCCCATTTCTCAGGGGAACAAGAACTACAAACAACATACAGTGGCTTAGAGTGGTCTACCGCTCAAGGGTTATCTCTTCCAACCTGAAATGTACCTTGCATGTTGAATCATTTGTGAAAACCAATTTAAGGTGGTATTACACATCAGATAGATTATGTTATATGTTCCCGGGCATCTCACATCTCTGCTGGCGGAACGGCGAATGTAGAGGCACTCTATTCCATATACTTTGGAGCTGTCCTAAGCTAATCCCCTTGGGGCACAAAATGTTTACCATAGCTTCTGACATCACAGGTATTAACATACAGCCTTCTCCAGCTCTAGGTCTTCTACTTGTAAAGGTAGATAGCATCCCCTCGAGATGCTGGCTAGTAGTTGTTCAACTGTTCATAGCAACTAAATTTGCATTAACGATAAACTGGAAAAGTTGCCTCCTCCAGAAGGTGCCTACTACCTTCCTTTATGAGAAAACTATGGCCCATGTGACCTCTACTGTCCTGAAACTTGAAAAGATGTGGGACACCTGGATTTCCTTGAACTATGCCTTAGTCGCATAAATTTTGCTCCCCGCAATTGTGGATTTGCATGCTTATTATACTGGAACCTTGCCTGGTTGTACTGTTTTTGTTAAATTTTTCTTTTGCTTTTGGATTATGTAATGACATCCAAATTTTGAAATCACAATAAAAATATACAGATTTTTTTAAAAAAGGACAATTTGAAGCTGACCTTGGAACCAGAATATCATATTCCACCTTACTGATTCTAAATCCTGCATGTGCAAAGATACAAAAATGACTTAAAAGTGGATGTACATATGTCCTGTATATCCAGAGGGTGGGCCCCCACAACAATTTCCTCTGGTGGGCCAAAGGAACTTCAGTCCGACACTGCAGTTACCTTCTGGGTTATTATTTCAACACTGATTTAAGCTGTTAGGGGTATATTTACACGCAGCATATTTGATTAAGGCTTATAAATAGCCACTCACCATGTCTGGGTATTTAACATGCCTTACCTGTGGTTACATTACATAGGTGTACTGTATTATTGACTGCGACTGCGAAGGGAGTGGAATTCCATGAAATGTAGGTAGTTGCTCACTGACATAACCAGACTCGTCCATCAGCGATCTTCATCGAATAACACTGCACATATACTGAGCATGTTGTAGTCTCACATGCTGTGCAGTGTTATTAAAGAGGTTATGCAATGAATAATGTAAAAAGTGAAAATCATACATAACCTTATACATGACAATTTCTTTCTAACAAACTTAGAACCAGCTCCATACCTCACCTGTAACCAGAGATCTCCCCATTCCTTTCTGCAATTGCTCTACTAGATTTATTTTAATCTGGCAGCTCAGGGGGAATGTCCTTTCTCATTGGGTGTGTCCTTTCTTCTGCAGCTGGTAGCAGTTGAAGGATGGAAGTGAGCATGTGATTCCATCTCAGTGAGCTAGACAAAGAATATTGAAAAAGAGCAAAAAGCAGGTGGCGGCATACAGATAGATTTCATATACAGATAGATTAGGGGCTATACTACATTTCTGATTACAAGCAATTATAACAGTATCAGATCCAGGTTCTGGTTTGAAAAATGTAGAATATTATTCGTGGGACAACCCTTTTAAATGGAGGCCACTGTTGAACAGGTCTGGCTATGTGCCCCTCTGTCTGCAACCATATTGAGGATGTGAGCACAGGGCAAACAAGGGAGTAGGCTGTACTATAAAAGGCGGCAGCACTTCTCAAAAAGGGAACATCTCTGTGAACTTGTAATACCTATATATTTACTTATATAGCGCTACTATATTCTGCAGCGCTTTACAGACATTAGCATCAAGCTGTCCGCAATGGGGATCACAATCTAAGTTCCCTATTAGTATGTCTTTGTAATGTGGGAGGAAATCGGAGTACCCGGAGGAAACCTATTTAAATACGGGTAGAACATACAAAATCCCTGCAGATGTTCTCCTTGTTCGAACCCAGGATCCCAGCCCTGCAGGGCACCATTGCTAACCGCTGAGCCACCGTGCTGCCCATATATTAGTAAGTGGCTAATTGTGCTGTTTCCAGCATTTGGAAAATTAATGTTAAAGTGGCTAACCCCTTTTAACCCTTGAATTCCTCACCTTTCCTCCAGTTAAGCAATATCTGTCTTGTGTCACATCCCTTGATATATTTGTCACATGAATTCTATAATAATCTTATTAGATTTGCATATACCCCATCTGCATGTTACTCACAGTATTTCTATGGAGTGTGACTATTACAGCTGTAATAGGTAAAAGTTACTATAACCTAATAAATGTAATACTTTGACAATAGAAACAAGTTTAGTAAAGGAATGTATACCTATACCTGAAGATAGATTTACTAGCATTTTTCATAAATCCCAGTTTAGCATAATTTTCTAGCTAGTGTTACAACTAGCTACTATTATTACCTATTTACTAATCAGAAACCAATAGGAAATAAATCACATAATTTGTCACATGCATCCTTAATCAGTACAAATAGGCAAGCATTTTAGGCATTTAAACTCAGTTGCTGGTGAAACTGGATGCAATATAGAAACCACTAACACAGCACTATGGATTACTGAGTATTAATAAAAATTCCCCTTCACAGTTTTCCGAAAGAGAGATTTCCTGCTGCCGCAGTCTAGCCTTTGTTGCATAATCCTACTTTCCTTCCTACTTTCCTGTTGACTGAAGCAGAATTGAAAAATGCTTAGTTATTCAGCTACCATTTAGGTCAGCAAAAGCAAGAAATCCTTTAGGCAAAAAGAGCAAAATCCCTTAACAGACTGTTTAGAGTGTTTATCATAGATATTGCAAAGAGGAATTCAAAGAAAGCCTTAACTACTTGCCAAGGAGCTTCTGCAAAAGACCATCTCTGTGAGAAGTCCACCAGATTTCTCTGACAGAGTTTCAGTTTTACTATTGTCTATTAACGTTAGGCTCTTTTCACATCTCGTGTTTTCCTTCCATTGGATGTATATGTCAGAAGTATTCTCCCACATACAGTGGAGGAAATAATTATTTGACCCCTCACTGATTTTGTAAGTTTGTCCAATGACAAAGAAATGAAAAGTCTCAGAACAGTATCATTTCAATGGTAGGTTTATTGTAACAGTGGCAGATAGCACATCAAAAGGAAAATCGAAAAAATAACTTTAAATAAAAGATAGCAACTGATTTGCATTTCATTGAGTGAAATAAGTATTTGAACCCCTACCAACCATTAAGAGTTCTGGCTCCCACAGAGTGGTTAGACACTTCTACTCAATTAGTCACCCTCATTAAGGACACCTGTCTTAACTAGTCACCTGTATAAAAGACACCTGTCCACAGAATCAATCAATCAAGCAGACTCCAAACTCTCCAACATGGGAAAGACCAAAGAGCTGTCCAAGGATGTCAGAGACAAAATTGTAGACCTGCACAAGGCTGGAATGGGCTACAAAACCATTAGCAAGAAGCTGGGAGAGAAGGTGACAACTGTTGGTGCGATTGTTCGAAAATGGAAGGAGCACAAAATGACCATCAATCGACCTCGCTCTGGGGCTCCACGCAAGATCTCACCTCGTGGGGTGTCAATGGTTCTGAGAAAGGTGAAAAAGCATCCTAGAACTACATGGGAGGAGTTAGTTAATGACCTCAAATTAGCAGGGACCACAGTCACCAAGAAAACCATTGGAAACACATTACACCGCAATGGATTAAAATCCTGCAGGGCTCGCAAGGTCCCCCTGCTCAGGAAGGCACATGTGCAGGCCCGTCTGAAGTTTGCCAATGAACACCTGAATGATTCAGAGAGTGACTGGGAGAAGGTGCTGTGGTCTGATGAGACCAAAATAGAGCTCTTTGGCATTAACTCAACTCGCTGTGTTTGGAGGAAGAAAAATGCTGCCTATGACCCCCAAAACACCGTCCCCACCGTCAAGCATGGGGGTGGAAACATTTTGCTTTGGGGGTGTTTTTCTGCTAAGGGCACAGGGCAACTTATTCGCATTAACGGGAAAATGGACGGAGCCATGTATCGTGAAATCCTGAGCGACAACCTCCTTCCTCTGCCAGGAAACTGAAAATGGGTCGTGGATGGGTGTTCCAGCACGACAATGACCCAAAACATACAGCAAAGGCAACAAAGGAGTGGCTCAAGAAGAAGCACATTAAGGTCATGGAGTGGCCTAGTCCGTCTCCAGACCTTAATCCAATCGAAAACCTATGGAGGGAGCTCAAGCTCAGAGTTGCACAGAGACAGCCTCGAAACCTTAGGGATTTAGAGATGATCTGCAAAGAGGAGTGGACCAACATTCCTCCTAAAATGTGCGCAAACTTGGTCATCAATTACAAGAAACGTTTGACCTCTGTGCTTGCAAACAAGGGTTTTTCCACCAAGTATTAAGTCTTTTTTTGTTAGAGGGTTCAAATACTTATTTCACTCAATGAAATGCAAATCAGTTGCTATCTTTTATTTAGTTATTTTTTCGATTTTCCTTTTGATGTGCTATCTGCCACTGTTACAATAAACATACAATTGAAATGATACTGTTCTGAGACTTTTCATTTCTTTGTCATTGGACAAACTTACAAAATCAGTGAGGGGTCAAATAATTATTTCCTCCACTGTATATCTCCAGAAGCATCCGTCTTATGCAGTGGCGTACACACAATCCATGGGGCCCCGGTGCAAAACTGATTAATGGGGCCCCCTCCCCTTCACCCTCCCCCCCCCCCCATTTCTGAGAGTGCTGCTAAGGGCCATTTTAGCCCCAGTTTACTACTAAAATTAAACGTTTGGCTAAATAAACTATATTACAAAAATATAACCTATCACTTGCCCTACACTTTAGCAAAAAAAAATAAAAATTAAATGGCAGTTACACTTTAAGCTTTGGGCTACTAAGGGCTCTTTCCGTGTAGCTAATCTGCTGCGTGAATGAGTGCCAAGCCCCATTCCAGACAGCAGAGACTCAGAGCAGTAACATGATTGACTGTGATCTTTTATCTACAAAATCACGGTGGCAACCTTATCTCACTGTGATTTTGTAGCAAAAAGAACACAAAGAGGCACGCAGCATTATCAATCATGTCACTGCTCCATGAGTCTGCTGCCCAAAACGGGGCTTGGATCTCTTTCACGCAGCGGATTAGCCGCACGGGATACGCTCGTGTTAAAGAACCCTAAGCCCAATGGTTACACTCACCCAGTCCTAATAAAATCTGGTCCTACCTCATCCAGGGTGTCGCTGGCATCGGCGTGATGTCCGCTGGATCCAGAACAAGGTCCCTGTGGTGATAGAGAAAAAAAGAATAATCACATAAGGAAGTAAATTGACCAGATTATGTGCCCCCTCACAGTAGTAATGCCAAATATGTGTCCCCTCAAAGTAGTAATGACCAGATTATGTGCCCCCTCACAGTAGTAATGCCAGATAATGTGCCCCCTCACAGTAATAATGCCAGATTATATGCACCTCACAGTATTTATGCCCAGTTATGTGCCCCCTCACAGTAGATATGCCAGATTATGTGCCCCCTCACATTAATAATGCCAGATTATATGCACCTCACAGTATTTATGCCCAATTATGTGCCTCCTCACAGTAGATATGCCCAAATATGTGCCCCCTCAGAGTTGTAATGTCAGATTATGTGCCCCCTCACAGTAGTAATGCCAGATTATGTGCCCCCTCACAGAAATAATGCCAGATTATATGCACCTCACAGTATTTATGCCCAGTTATGTGCCCCCTCACAGTAGATATACCCAGATATGTGCCTCCTCAGAGCGGTTATGCCAGATTATGTGTCCCTCACATTAGATATGCCCACATATGTGCACCTCACAGTGGTTATGCCAGATTACCTGCCCCCTCACAGTAGTAATGCCTTCATATGTGCCCCCTCATAGTTATGCCTTCATATGTGCCCCCCTCACAGTAGTTATGCCAGCTTAGGTGCCTCCCTCACAGTAGTTATGCCTTTATATTTGCCCCCTCATAGTTATGCCTTCATATGTGCCCCCTCACTGTAGTTATGCCAGCTTAGGTGCCCCCTCAAATTAGTTATGGCCCCCCCACTTGCCCTTTGCCCCCAGTCTGCAGTCTTAGAAAAAAAAAAACATACTTACCTTCTTCCCTGATGACAGGCTTCCACACTCATCTCGCTGCTGGCTGTGCTCAAGGCAGATTCGCGGGTTTTCAGATCTCCTCCCACAGCCAGCCGCGCGATGTGGGGCCAGCAGGGGGAGCTCCTGAGCTGTGAAGCAGGGATGAGAGAGGTTTCCCTGCTTCACTATGGAAAGGAAATGCTGGCCCGGCGGCCAGGTGTGAGACTGTAAGTGAGTGCACGCCCCCCATCCCCCTCCCCATATTATACATGTAATGGAGCGCTCTGATGGGGCCCAAAATTGCCAATGTACTTCATGCTGGGCCCCATCAGAGTGCTCCGTTACACGTTTGTACAGCCGTTTTTAACATGATTTAGTGTGGGAGGTGGGTCCACAGGTGGCCGGGCCCCCTGGAGCGCCGGGCCCCGTCGCAAGTGCGACCCCTGCAACCCCTATATGTACGCCACTGGTCTTATGCCACTGCAAAAGCGTAGAATGCCATACATTGCCTTTGACTCCCATTCTTAGAAAAATATACAAAGTAGTATATGTTTTTATTTTTTACTATGTCCTTCTGTAAAGGAAATAGCAGCTAGTGATGAGCGGCAGGGGCAATATTTGAATTCACGATATTTGGCAAATATCCCTTAGACTATTCGTCATATATTCGCGAATATTCGTATTCAAGATTATTCTATTGATTGCGAAAAATCGGCAATGTAATATTCGCGTAATGCGAATATTCTAAAACATGAATATATAGGAGGAATCATGACTTCAGATGGAAAAAAATGACGAATATTCTAAAAAAAAATAATATAGCACTATATTCTATAGTGCTATATGTTCGTGTTTTAGAATGTTACATTGCCGATTTTTCGCATAAGAGAAAATAAATTAAATAATGAAGAATATTCTAATTCACTACAGACTAGAATATTGCAGCCTTCTCACATTGGCACACAAGCAAGAAGCAGGTAGGTATACAAGGTAATGGGTTCAGATGAAAAAACAAACAAATATATATCACTTTGCAAATATATATCACTATATTCAAAACATTCGCGAATTCTCGAAGTGCCGATATTCGCAATAAAAATTTGCAATTCGAATATTCGTGCTCAACACTAATAGCAGCAGACTGAACTGTCCTGTACAGTGAAAAATAGGGTATGCCAACACATACTAGCCCAAAAGGAAAGCCTTTAAGCATGGATTGGATGCATTAGGGCCAATAGATGCATCTCGCAATAGATGTGCCAATAGATGTTCAGCTTTCCTGGTGTATAAGGGTGAACACAGCCTAAGCCTCCTCTGTTAGAGGACCACTTCCCCCTCACAAGTTAATTTGTCACTGCAATTTTTCGTGGTTTTCTCATAGAGGTTTAAGAGGAGGTTCAGATGGTCCACCAAATGCATGTCCTAAATGTACTTAACTGCATGTCATGTGCATGGAAGGCTTTTACCAGGATCATTTATTCTTTCAAGTTAGTTCCTCAAATGCAAGTTTTCAAGTGACAGTAGGGATCTTAAAATAATCAACATTGTGCCCCCCCCCCCCTATTCATCCTCACTGCAATGAAAGTAGAGATCTGGAAGGCTGAGTATGTGTCACCTTAGCACGTGCACCGGTACTACAAGCTGACACATAGTCCTCAACACAATTGCGCAACCCTGGCCACCAGAATCTACGAGAGATGAGGTCGGCAGTGGATCTGCTCCCAGGGTGTCCCATAAGAACTGTACAGTGATGTTCCTCAAACACCTTGTGACGCAATTCCGATGGCACAAACAGTTATCACCACCCCTTCCAACAGTATAGGACTCTGATTTTCAAAATCACCACCTCCAGGGAAACTACGTGACAAGGCATCTGCCTTGACGTTCTTAACCCCAGGACAATACAGTAGGTGACAGTGAAATTGAATCTGGTGAAAAACAAAGACCATCTGGCCTGCCTCGGGTTCAGTCCTTTAGCCGACTTCAGGTAAGCCAGGTTTTTGTGATCAGTGAACACTGTGATCGGATTAATCGCCCCTTCCAACCAATGACGCCATTCCTCAAAAGCCAATTTAATGGAAAGTAACTCTCTGTTACCCACATCATAATACATCCGGCTGCACCAATATAGGGGCAGAAGAGAAGCATTCCTTAATCGCAGAAAAGGCTTGCAACGCCGAATCAGACCACACTGAAACATCTGTCCCTTTCTTAGTCATGTCAGTTAAGGGTTTTACTATTGTTGAATAGTTCTGAATACATTTTTGGTAATAGTTGGTGAACCCCAAAAACAGCAAAAGAACCTTCAGATTTTCGGGTCGATCCCAGTCCAATACATACACAACTACAAACCTCCCCACAAGGTGATGAAAAATGTAATTCACAAAATGCTGGAAATCTGCAGAAGCATCGGTCAACCCAAAAGGCATGACCAGGTTCTCAAAGTGCCCCTCAAGAGTATTTAAAGCGGTCTTCCTTTCATCCCCTTCCTTGATCCTAACCAGATTATATGCCCCCCTTAAGTCCAACTTAGAGACCATCTTGGCACCAACAATCTGGTTAAAAAAATCGGGAATCAAAGGAAGATGGTAAGGATCACGGACGTTAATCCGATAGAGTTCACGGAAATCCAGACATGGCCGAACACCTCCGACCTTTTTTTTTAACAAAAAAGAACCCTGTTGCCACTGGAGACTTGGAAGGTCTTATGTGTCCATTAGCCAAACTCTCAGAAGTATACTCTCTCATGGCCAGTCTTTAAGGTGCAGAAAGGTTATTAAATCTCGATTTTTGTCAATTTAGCTCCGGGACAAAGGTTGATAGGACAATCAAATTCCCGATGCGGAGGTAAATCCTGGCATCCACTCTCAGAAAATACATTGGCAAAATCAGATATAAAAGAGGGTAATGTCTTAATAGGTAAAACAGAAAAAGATGTATTCAGACAATTGTCAATGCAATAATCACTCCAATCCAGAATCTGTCTAGCTTGCCAATCGATGGTTGGATTGTGCTTGCTTAACCACGGTAGACCCAGAACCACCGGAGCAGGGAGACCCTCCAACACAAAACACGAGATAAATTCTTCATCAAAGTCACCCACTCTTAATCTGATATTATGCGCCACTTGAAATAAACACTTCTGAGTTAGAGGTGCATAATCAATAGCAAAAATGGAAATGTTTTTTTCTAATTCACTTGGTGACAACCCGTGCATACGGATGAACTGAGCATCAATGAAGTTCACCCCGGCTCTGCTGTCGATAAACACCTCAATCCCCACAGTTTTTGACTCTAGCACCACCTCAGCAGTCAGGAGAAATTGGGTACTACCAGTCAAAGACAAATAAACATTTTCTGACTCTCCTCTCACCCCTCCAAGAGTCAGATGGATATTAAATGTCCCTCTTTTTTCTTTTTGCCGTTGAATGTATGGACATGCTCTGATAAAATGTCCATTTTGTCTGTAGAAAATACACACTTCCTTCCTATTACTAGTATACTTAAAAATGGATCCAGGAGTAGCTCCCTCTAATTGCATGGGTTCATCCTCAGACATTAACCCTAGGAGTAGCTTCACCCAAAGTGTCAGAGGATGATGATACATCATGTGATAGTACGTCCCGAGAGTGGGGGCCTAGATCTCTCTCTCAGGCATCTATCAATGCGTATAGCCAGAGCCATAGCAGCCTCCAGAGACACTGGGGTTTAATGAAAGGCCAAAGCATCCTTCAGCCTCTCTGATAACTCTTGACAAAACTGGCTACGGAGGACAGGATTGTTCCACTCCGTATCAGTAGCCCACCTTCTAAACTCAGAGCAATAAATCTCAGTGGAACGATCATCCTGATGAAACCCGCGCAGCTTGGTTTCAGCTAGAGAGGTCTGATCTGGATCATCATAGATAAGACCCAAAGCTTCGAAAAATTCATATACCGACCAGAGAGTCTGCGATCCGGTCAGCAGAGAAAAATCCCATGACTGGGCATCCCTTAAGCCAGAAACAACACAGATAAAAATTGATCCACAAGGAAAACCTGTCAGAAACCACGTGTTGCCAGTCTCACAGATCTCCTGCCACTCACTGTCGCCGGGACGTCCATATGTCTCGGTATGTCCATGACTGCTGAGTGCCCCAACAATCCCATAGACCTGGAATGGAGTAGCAGCTTGAATGCTCAACTTCTGCTCCATTTAAACTCCTCTTCACTGTGGTTATGAGGCAAGGAGGAAGAGGGACTTGGTACCACCTTCTTGGGATCATCCCAGTTGTGGGTACTCAATAATCAGACAGTTAAATGTCAATTCTTGGAAACACCTTTTACCATCACAGGTAATAACTATTATGTAGAGAGTATTGCTATTCCCTCTCTCTGACAACTCTCAGTGATCTGCAGTTATTGCTAAGGCTTCACCTCACAGCCCTGCCCACTCTCCAGTTCAAGAAACAAAATTCTCATTAACTGGGGAAAAACAGAACACTTACACGGTGACCTACTTTTCATCTTTTTAGTTGCAGATTTGCTAATTCTATGGCTCCTTTTCAGCCGTATAAGATGGCCACACCACTTCTGAGTCTACCTGGTGCATGTGTAGCCCAGGACACTTCCTACTTGTCTAGTCCTGCTCATGGATTCGCCAGCACTCTTCAGTGGAACAGTGAGGGCCAATCCAAGGGCAGCAGGAAGTGCCTTGGGTTACCAAATACATGCAGTGTCCCACTCCTGATCGTGGGCACAGCAAACTGGTTTTATTATGTTTTATTGTCATATATTATGTCTGAATGTCATACTTCTTCTCATGTCATATTCTCCCATGTCACTACGTGATTCTATGTAAGATTCTTTCATTCAGGCCAGTTAGATTGCACTACACTAGTCTGACCACTAGATGGGGGCAGTGCGACAGTGTATATATAGCTTAGCTCGGGCCTAGAAGATAGTGTGTGAAAGAAAGTTTAGTCAGTGTGCAGTGATGTAGCTGCTAGCTGGAGGGAGGCCTCCTGCCTCTCTGCTCTCTCCCTGATGGCTCCACAGTCCAGGGTTAAAGCCTATAACATTCAGCCTAGAGGTGAGAAATCTACTTCTATAGCTTGCCCCTCGGGGGTAACCAGTGACAAAGCTGCAAACAACAAGTTTCAAGGGCAGGAGCATAGCTATAGGGGGTGCAGAGGTAGCAGTCGCTACCGGGCCCAGGAGTCTGAAGGGGCCCAAAGAAACTTGTGCCGCATAAGAAGGCACACAAAGCACTGAGGGAAGGGGGGCCCAAGCAGAACTCTTGCACCAGTGCCCATGGACCTTTAGTTACGCCCCTGTTCAAGGGGATTAATATATTTATTAACAAGTATTCAAGTCAAAGGATAGCATAACTGCCATACTCAAAGGCTTCCCAGGCACCTTTGCAATTAGGTGTAGGACACAGCTTCCGGCATCCACACCTCCAGATTAAATCCTGAGGACAGTCAGGCCAACTGTCAGGAAATCACTGGAAATAGAGGTTTAAGGATTCTGAAAACCACCTTTAATCAAGGTTAAAATAAGGAGAGAGTTAATACCAGCCTTACCAGACTTTTTATACTTTAAAAGCCTAGTCTGAAGCAGTAGCTTATGTATAAATATATATATATATATATATATATATATATAAGAGCCTGCTTTCTCTGAAGACAATTTCCTAACTCTGTATGCATGAGAGACGGTATTTCATATCTGGATGTACTAGAGACTGTTTTATACTTGGATGTAACTGTTACCAGGAGCAACAGGAGCAATGTTCAGTAAAAGTAATAAGTTGGATTCCATCCTTGTCTCAGTTTCCAATTCCTCAACTACTACTACTATAAATGGTTTTACCACCATAAGGGCTCGTTCACATCACCGTTTCTCCTTTCCGTTCTCCTGCTCTGTTAAGGAGCAGGAGAAAGGAAAGGACGGATTCTGCAGATAACTGACACCTAACTGAGCGTAACGGAGCCTAAAGACCCCATAGACTATTGTGGGGTCTTTTAGGTGTCCGCTCAGAACGTCATTTTTGAGCGGAGACGAAAGTCTGCAGTTTCCCTCAGACTACCGTTATTCACACCGTGACCTCACATATTATTCCCCTGTCGGTCTGGCACACTGAATACACAGTCTCAGTCATGAAATCTGAGAAGTGGTGCAGCCATCTTGGATGGCAGAAGAGGAGCCCGGGAATTGGCAGATCTGCACCTAAAAAGATCAAAAGGACAGCACTATGTTCTGATAGGATGTTATTGTTCTTTTTTAACCGGAGTTTCACTTTAAGCTGCATGCACACAGCCATTTCTATATTTCACTCCATTAAAAAACGATCCACAAAATATGGATACCTTCCATTTTCATTCCATATTTATCTAATTCCCTTCAATGGAAAGGTCTTTTCTCATCTGCAATACGAGCAAGAATATATATGACCTATTCTATAATTTATTGAATGGAAACATGGATAATTAATTGAATGGAAACATGGAGTTTCTCTTAAAGCATCCTCTTTTTATTAAAAAAAAAAAAAAACTCTGTACAATACCTAAAAGAAATTTGAAATATTATTTTTTTAGGGATATACTTTTTTTTTTATTAGATGTATAGGGAATAAGTTAAACATTCATGTGTTCTATAGTTAGTAGGGCCATGTAATTCGATCCTACAATTATATTACTTTTTAAAGCTAAAATGTAGCATTGGTCTCCTTTGTAGTCCAGACTAACCACATCTAAACTGTAAATGGATTTATTTTGTTTTGTTTATTTCGAATCAGTAAATGAATCAATGAAATTCTGACACAGGAATTCGTATTTTCAGGACTCGGGTCCCACCCTGCTGTGCAGTCATATGTAAACAATTTGTTGGTGTGCACAGTAACAATGTAGCTGCTGTATAGAGTTACCCGGCAGCACATGACCAAGAAAGCTATCCATAAATCAAAGAGATTTTCTTACTTTGTGGTTCAGACATTTTATTTTTGACATTATGTACTGAAATACTTTGTTTTCATGTATTTGTTTGAATGCGGTAAGTGAAGCTTAGGTGCAGTGGAGCATTTGTTGTATGCAAACTGTTACTTTACAAGATATTTGACAGTAGCTTCAATGATCTCAGATTATAAAAATTATTGATCTGTTATGACTATCTGTCCAAACTTTTTTTATTAAAACCATATGGATTTCCTTTTTCAGATTTTACTTAATTTCTGCTTGATTTGCATATAAGAGGGAAATGTATAGAACAATAGAAGCAGCACTATGGTAAAAGATCACCATTAGTGTAGAGCGAAGCAAATCATTTGAAGAAGAATTCAGAAGTTTAGGAAAAATTTGATTCAAAACGAATCTGAATTTTCTCGAGCTTTTTGGTAATGAATCAGGTGTTCCTGAAATGGCGGCTGCACATGTTACAAAGCTAAACTAAGAACAGAGAAGACAAGCCCGGGAACACAAGATCAACCATAATGCTGTGCAGCCAGCCAATCAGCAGGAGAGACATGGCAAGCATTCATACATTAGGAACAGTGTTGCTGAAAACGATTAATAGAAGAATATTGAGGAGGGAAAGTGCAGGGAGAATTATTCTACGTCAGTTTTATTTATTTATTCCTACAATTACTTATTCCTACATCAGCTATAAATGTAATTTAATACCAATAAGATGGAAGCTTTTATTATTCCAGCGCTAGTGTTCCAACCAATACCATCCAGTATGGACCCCTTAGGGGGGCCAGGTCTTAATAATAACCATCCTCATCTTTTGCTGGCTTTACTTCTTCCAAATCATCCTTTAAAGTCTCCATGTCCTAGAAATGTCAGCAAGATGTAGAGAGAGGAGGAGCTGGATGTTCCTGATGACAAATTCTCATCAATATTAGATAATGTGGAAAAGGAGGAAAAGCAGATGGCAGAAGAAGAGCTCCTACCTGTAGGGCAGGGGAGCGCTGGGCTTGGAGAAGTGGGTATGCCAGAGCTGATTAATATTCAGTGTTTGCTTTTAGGAGGTGCCACATGCTTAAAGATAAGATAAGTACGCAGTCCTTTTAGGGAGGAGACAAAAACCTGCTTAGTTGGGTGATAACCCAAGGGTAACCACCGCTGTGGAAACTGTACATGTTGCAAATTTAACCCTCAATGGGAAACTCTATTTTTTGGAGGTGTCCAATTAGGATAAAAACACTCATCACTTGTAAAACCAAGTTTGTTGTTTATTTATAAATCTGCACGTGTGGCAGATTCTACATTGGCAAAACCATTAGAAACCTAAATGAAAGTATTATCTATAAGTTCAGGGAAGGGTTGGCCACGTGTCATAGAACATGTCAACTCCACACATAACGGAGATGTCAATGTATTGAAGTTTGCAGGCATAGAAACGGTACAGAACCTCCCTCAGGGAGGAGACAGGCACCGCAAACTATTAAGGAGAGAAAATAGATGGATACTGCGCATGGACGCAATGGGCCAGGTCTAAATGACAAAATAGATTGGCGAGTTCTCTTACTATCTAATGTGTCAATAAGAGATTTGTTGCTTCCACAATTGTGTTTTATCACACTATGCAGCTCCGACTCCAGGGTGATGTCAGAACAGTGTGCCGAGTTCGCGGCGCAGCGGATGATGTCTTAGTTGTGAGACGCCAGAGCTGATGTTTAAATAACTGGCGCGGACGCGCAGTTATACCAATGGCCAGATGAAGCGCTGACGCGCGAAACGGCCGTCACTGAATCTCACTCACTGCTTGTTTGTATGTAAGTCCGTCCCATGCTGCACATTATATGTATCCTGCTTCTGAATGCAGGCACGTGTGTACTCAGCTATATACGTGTATCCAACGTTCTGATGTATTCAGCTATTGATGTATTCAGCCTCTGATGTATTCAGCTACAATTGTTCATGTATCCAGCTTTTGATGTACCTAGCGATCCATCTGAGGACTAAAGAAGCTTGTTGCACCGATTGGTGAGTGCCGCCTGAATATTTTTCTTTTATTTGTTGGCTGATTACTGTTCAGTGTTTACTGTCAAATAACCTGCAGGAGATTGCAAGCAAGAACAGCAATAATCTGAATATCGTCCCCCCACCTAATCAGCAAAACCCCATACCAGTAACAGCCCTTGTTTAAAAGTGCATTAAAGGTGCTGCATGGCCATTAACATTGAAGACCGACTATACATCTGCGGGCTAATTGGCCTCGTAGATCTACTCTGCAGCATGGCTGAAACCCGCCCTTAGTATGACTGCTCCATGTGGTCATCCTCTAAGGCAGAGTGGCCTGGTTTTACCTGATTTATAGCGATTCGTGGCAAATTTATTCTGAAAAAAATCTAATTTCTTAGCGAACTTCACTCATTTCTAATCACCATAAATCATGAGTTTTCCCTGTGAAATGCTACCCCCTATTTCCTGACATCCTAGGCACGTGTCCTCATGTGCCTTGTTGTAAATATGGCCCTGAAAACAGAGGGGTGATGTGCCCATTGAGTATGCTGTTAAAATAACCTATGACTACCATAATGACCCCATTGTCTTGATTGGAATTTAGCAGTTGTAATTACACTTCACCGCCTCTACAAGTGAGACAACTCATAGTTAATGTTAAAGAGAAAGTAGCGCTCACAAGAGTGCTGCTACATCTTCAAACAGCTGATCAACAGAGGTGTTGGGAGTCGGACACCTGCAAATCTAATATTGATGATCTGTCCTGAGGATAGATCATCAATATTAATCAACTGCTCAACCTGTTTAACTAGCCCTTAGTCAGGCTTACTTGTCACAATGTTATAGCGGATTGTTGGGAAAGAAGCGTTCTTTCCCGAATGTCGGCTGCTTGTTTGGTGAAGGAGACCACTTGTCATGGTCCCTACCATGATAGCGGTGAGAAGATCTGAGAGACTGGTAGCACGTGCGGGCATCTGACAGTCTCTCTGTTTTCATCTTGCAGTGTTGTTGTTTGCTAATGACCACACCTCTTGTCAGGTGCAGCTTGTGGTCAATACTGAGGCTCTATTTAGTTCTGACTTACACTGCTTACCGTGCGGCTGATATTTCCTACTGGAGTTGGTTGAGCTGGAGTGTTGTTCCTTTGGATCTCCTGCTCCTCCATTCTTATTTAAGCTAAGTTCATTTTGTTTTGCATTTTGTTGTTCGCTTGTGTTTGTTGTTGTCTAGGCCTCAGGGAGTCGCTGGTTCCTTCATCTGGGGAGGAACCAGTAGTCTAATTCCCTGTCAACACTAATAGGGACTTCCAGGGTCTCTAGGGCTAAGGTTCCGGTGTATGAGTATTTCCACCTTCAGGGTCTACTCATACTGGCAGGAGTCAGGGAGAGGTCTAGGAATTCCTAGGAGGTCACCATCCCTCTCTCTTAGCTTTGAGGCCTAGACTTTGGTCTATTCCTTCCATGTGTTATCTGGTGTTATCCCCTCCCCATTACCTGTGACACCTCTATATTTACATGCAGTGATCACCTCCACAATATGGTGAAGAGCAGTCGCTATTGTGATCCCTCATCTCCATACAGAATCATTGTTTTTTTTTAGGCAGCACGATATGCTGCCCAGAAACGATGATTGATGTGCCTGCATATATGACAGGATAACCCAATGAACGTGCATGTCGCTTGTTCATAGGGTGATTGGCAGCACATGTAGATGGACAGATTGTCGAGAATGAGTGTACGCAGGAACAGTCGTTCCCAATAATCTACCCTTAAGTTGGGCAGTGTAAATCCACCTTTACACAGAGTTTTGGGACTTTAGTCATAGCTTAATTTTACATGGAGTGCAGAGATTTCATACCATAGGCTGGAAGTTTCCAGTTTGCATGCATTTTCAGCACACAAAGCAAATGTCTCTATGCCTTTTTTGACTCTATATACATTAGAAGTGATAGCTAGTCTAGGGGGAGCACATATATTCTGAATATTGGATTACAGTTAAGACAAAAAAAATCCAAGTTATGTATGTCAAGGATCTGGCAACCACAGACCAGGTGCAATTCTGTCTATTTTTTTTTCCTATTCATGCCATATCCCATCTATATGAGATCTTCTGTCAGCTTTCCGCCTACAGTAAGATGGTAGAAAAAGGAAGTGAGTCGAGCATTAAAAAATGCATGCAAACTACCATACTTAAAAAAAATTACAACAAAAAGGTTTGATCCCAGCTGCTTAAAATGGTTTAAATGGGATTTTTAGACCCAAGGTCTGTTTCTTGCACCACTGCTTCCATTCACTTAAGAAAGAATAGCACTGTAATAACCAGCTCCGTCCACTACCCAATGGATTGAGCGTGTAGTTGTGGTGCCGATTTCTGGTGCTGGAGCTACTCCCAAACAACTAATTGACAGAAGTGCAGGCTGTTGGATCCCTTGCGAGTTGATATTGATGGACTATCCTGTGGATAAATCAATGGTATAAAAAAAATCATAGAAAACCCCTTTAAGGTTTCAGCAATTTAATTTTTTTTTCCATCTCTGAAAATTTGGGGATACATTTAATATATTGAGTAACCTCTATAATTTTTTTGTTTGGGGAGGGGGGTAGGAATGGAAGCACAACTACAGCAATACCAAATTTATATAACTTTTTCAATGCTTTACGACTTTTGTACACTGATGAGTCTCTTTGTTCACCTACTGGTAACACGTTTTATGATTCACTTACGTATCATATTGTCCTTCCTTTCAGAGATTTTAAGTACGGGAAGACAATGTCTTTCTTAAAACATTCATAAAAGCCGCCTTTTCTGTACTATTACTGATACATTTGAAAATTTCCAGTGTATTTTCTTGATGAACCTTTAAATTGAAAGAACACATTTCTTCAAACAGTGACACTTTTTTTTCACATTCATTATACTTCCCCAGTCTCATAAATTACCAACTGTTACTTGAAAAGATTGCTTTGCTCAAGGGAACTTTAAGACACAAAGAACTCTTGTATACAAAGCCATTTTCTTCCTCTTAAATATAAATAAATGTGAAGCTCTCCAAGCATTTTCTTGACAAGTAAGCAGTCATAAACAGCAGAGAATGATTTCCTAAACCTAACAGAGTCATACAAAAACTAGGTTACCCCGTGTGATGAAACGTGTTTGTAATTGAGCTGCCATAAGCCATATCACATTGATCTCTCTGTCTCAGGTCATTGCTGAGGTCATGGAGCTGTGTAGACTGTTGGGTGGCACAGGGCAATGGAATGAGCCTGCCACACATTATGAAAAATATTACAAGTCACATCTAGTGCAGGCTGAGCAGTGTTAATGTATTAGGGATCTAGAAGCATAGTAAAATTCATAAAATGTCACATGGCGGAGGAAATGTATAAATCGTAGCATTGTTGTTTTCACTACATTAATAATTATCCACCGTTACTTGGCCCCTACTCCACTTGAAACACTCAATTTATCAATTACATTTTCCACTCACTATTTATTAAATCTTTTAGAAAATAATTGCTATTTCTGAAATGGACACGTGCCATGTAACATGATGGTAAGTTACTTAAGTGCATCACTGTTTCCACTAAAATTTAATATTTGTCAGTTTGAATATGGCATTGAGTATACTGACTAACATATTGGCTCTGAGTGCAACTCTGAGAGCTTCATTGTTTTTGCCTGTGAAATCATTCTGAGATATGAGCTTTCCAATTCCGAGTCAATATAAAAATGTGGCTTTTTGATTGAAAATAATCCCCCTTGATGGACTATAGGCAACATGGAATACATCAAACAGTATATACTGCAGTGCCCAGATGTACTTCAATTACATAAAATCTTTCATGATTTTGAGGGCCTCATAATAATAAAGATACAGGAACTGAAGTATATTGGAACCTGTCAACAGGCATGGTGACATCTGCCAGTGTCTTCTGCATCATAGCACAATACAGGCTGCCAAATGGGGCATTAATGAGCAGCTTGATTTCCCTTTCACTGCCCTGCAATGTAATTCAATGTCTTTTGCTCAGAATTAGAACATTTTACATAATACATATGCAGTAAAACCTCTTTTTGAAGACTATCCTCTTATTCAGACCTGATTTCCTGATTTTTAACCCCACCTTATATTATGCATACTAGCCATTTTCTTTGAGAAGACTATTTTCTTTATCTAATTTTGAGTGGTTGCCTGAAAGAGGTTTACTGTATGTTGGGGAATTGTTATTCATGTATTGCTCTAATTTACAAAAGTGGGGGAAAATTGCTGTGTGTCTTATAAAGCAAATACTAATGAACGCTTTCATTATAGAAGCACTCATTAGTACAGTAGGACCTGGGAGGGGTACGTATATCCCTGCTAGCTTTTGTATTACTCACATTTCCCTGGTCTCCCTGGCGCCATCCGGAGTATGAGAGGTAATTTGTTTTATTTATTCTTTGGTCTTATCTAAAGTTTGATGAAGATTGAGGGTCTGATCTGGGGGTCTGATGAAGATTGGGGGTCTGATTTGGGGGTCTGATAAAGATTGGGATCTGATGAAAAAATATTTTTTTCACATTTTCCTCCTTTAAAACCTGGGTGCGTCATGGTCAGGTGTGTATTTTAGTGTGCAAAATATGGTAAGCCTACACTTTATGTGTGCATGTGCTGAACAATCAAGAAGTCGATCTGATTATTCCCCTTAAATATCAGTACTGGTGAATTAATAGTGATGTCTTCTACCAAACCATCATCTTTGCTATGATAAAGCCTCAGGTTTTTATGCACAAGACAATAATACACACAAAACAGCAATAGCTCTAATCACAAATTAATAAGTGCTGTTCATATCTCCAAGAATTCTTACACACCAAAACCGTACACAGCACTGATTGATATAAAATATATATTTTATTGATCACTGCATAAATAAGATAAGTACATTAAAATGGCGGCATACATATACGAGAAAGAAATGACTCACACTGGTACATGATACATCAAAAGTACAGGCTCCCAAGAGTATGGTGTTAGCGTGGAGTCACAATAACCACATGGTAAAAAACATCAAAATGTAGTAAGTCAGGAAAAAACCTTAATATATAATAAACTTCATTGGCGATGCAAACAACTAATGGGAATAGAATAGTCTACCACATATGGTGTAAATCTAAAGTGAATAGTGCCAAATAACTAATACCAAAACCATGAGGGGGTATATCATGAAATAAATAATAACGACCAGTATTATTCAGACCCCGACGCGCGCTTAATGTTTCGTTTCCTCGGGGGATCATCACATCATTACAGGAATGCAATCTAAGGTAGAATAATTAAGGCATATAAAAATATTTTGTGTGTACATAAGTCATAAATTAACATGTTATTTATCGTGCATAAATATATGGCATAAAAAGGGCAGTTTTTTCATTCATGACCCCCTTTCAAAAATATACTAGTTATACATACCCCAGAATGGTACAGAAGCAACTCATCCCACAAAAACAAACTGTGTCTTCAAGTGGGGAAGAGGCAACTGATTCCACATAAATCTAATTCTTTATGAATTTTCCAAAAGATTAACATTTTGCCAAATGTAAGACTTTTGTGATTTGTCCTATACAAGTTGCTTTAAAATGGCTGCCAACATTTTACTGATCAGAAGAGAATAAGGCATCTGCCACCAAACAAATATCTTTTTTAGACAGTTTTTTTTTAATAAAAAAAGGAAATCCAAAAGAGAGTATAGTGCTATTAAACAGGTTGTTTGTTACCACCGGCTACCATCTGTCTACCTGTTAAAGAGCTAGAAAATGGTTGGATACAGTCCTCAGGCCACAGTATTATACACAACTTTTCTGCTAACCAATTCGACTGAATCCGACATTAATTTTGGGAAATTTATTAATCTCTCCAGTAAGGATTAAAAGGATAATTTGTGGATCGTAATAACCAGCAACTTGTAAATATCATTTTTTATCGGGTTCAAGGAAACCTGTCACCATAAACGTAATGTAATCTGCAAGCAGCATGTTATAGAGAAGGAGGAGCTGAGCAGATAAATATAGGGTTTTAAAGGAAAAGATTCAGTATAACTTGTATTTTATGCTTTTCAATTCCTGCTCATTCTGGGCTTTGAAGTCAAGAAGGCAGTCCTATCAGTGATTGACAGCTATCTCTGTATACACAGTCATAGAGGGAAGTTTGTCAATCACTGATAGTACCGGATACTTGACTTCAAAGTCCAGAATGAGCAGAGATTTAAATGAATCAAACCCTAGTTTTTATGGAATCTTTTCCCATAAATCTATAAGTCAGCCTGCTCAGCTCCCCCTGCTCTATAACTGTCACGACTGTGACTGATCCAGATAGGTCTGGGAAGAGAAGGTCGCAGCGACTTGCTACTCGCGATAGCTTGTGAGTTTGCTTCATGGTTCAGGGTATGTCATCCAGGTTTTGCCTTGTGAACCTTTTTGTCCTGACTGGGAGTTGGTAGGCATTCTTCTCAGGTGAGTGCTGTCTGCCACTCCCAGCTACTATATTAGTTTCAGTTTCACTTGCAGTCATTGCCAGATATAGTCCTTACTTCCAGTGCTATTCTGACCTTGGAAGGAGATCGTTTGACGGTATTGCTGTGGTGCTCGTGTCTGGCGTGGACTGTCGTTGTTGGGATCATCTTCTCTGCTCGTGACTGGATAAGTCTATCTCTGCTGGAGATTGTTTGTTTGTTACTGTCTTCCCCTGTTGTTCTCCTAGACATGAGTGATGGTGACTAGTGCTCCCATCTGCCTTTCCCCAGTCTAGTCTTCTAAGGGTCACTCAGGGTTTAGGCATCCTGCTCGCCGCACGGGTTCACACCCCGTCTAGGGTATCAGGGCAGACAGATGCCAGCGTAGGGTTTGTCAGGGGTGGCCGTTCTTTTTCCCATCCGTAGATAAGGGTCCCCCTTCCCCTCCGTCTGGTGCGACACGACTGCTGCTGGGATAGCGGTCGTGACAGTATATCTGGCCTTTTAATTCTTCTTTTTGTATTCTTCTGTTCCACTATGGATCCGGTTACGGTTTTGGAGAAACAATTACAGGGGTTATCCCTTGAAGTGGCAGGATTAAAAGCAACAGTACAGCAGCAGCAGCAGCAATCCTTGGGTTCCACCGTTGCTATGGGAGACCAAGGTACTCCTGAGCCAAAAGTGGCTTTTCCTGATAGGTTCTCAGGAGGGAGAGACCAATTTGTAACCTTCAGAGAAGCTTGTAAATTGTTCTTCAGGTTACGCCCTAGATCCTCCGGCGGTGAGGAACAACGGGTGGGCATTGTAATTTCTCTCCTGCAAGGAGATCCGCAGGCTTGGGCTTTCTCTTTACCATCTGACTCTCCGGCCTTACGATCAGTGGAGGAGTTTTTTGAAGCCTTGGGTCTCGTGTATGATGACCCGGACAGGGTCTCACTGGCTGAGTCTAAGCTACGTAGACTTCGGCAGGAGAACCGGTCAGCTGAACTATATTGTTCTGAATTCCGTAGGTGGGCTACGGATACATTATGGAACGACTCGGCCCTTAGGAGTCAGTTCTGCCAGGGGTTGTCTGAAAAATTAAAAGACGCGCTGGCTGTATACGAGGTCCCTGGGTATCTGGAGGCTGCTATGTCTCTGTCCATAAGAATCGACAGACGACTCAGGGAGAGACTATTAAATTCTACAGAGGCCTCTATAGGGCAGGGGTCGGTTTGTTGTGATCCAGTCGAACCAATGCAAATAGGGGCGCCACTAGACGGGTGAATCCTCCTAAGGTCCGCCATAGGTCAGAGGTTTGTTTTCGTTGTGGGGAGGGGTCATTTTGTAAAGGTATGTCCCTCAGAACCCAAGAGATCACAAACTAAGGAGACCGCCCGGAAAACTAGAGTCCCCAGACTGTGCGGAGGATAACAGTCTGGGCGTATTTGTTTCCTCCATACGCATGTCTCAGTTTTTGTTGTCCGCTACCGTTGTGGCGGGCAATAAGACTAAGATCTGTTCCGTCTTTTTGGACAGTGGGGCGGGGGTCAATTTGGTGGATTCACGGTTTGCTCAGGCTCTGGGTTTTACTCCGGAACCGGTATGCAGAACTATTCCTGTTTTTGCCATCGACTCCTCCCTCTTACTCAGAGAGAGTTAACTCAGATCGTCCATAATATCCATCTGCAGGTAGGGGACCTCCATAAAGAGCATATCTCTTGTTATGTCCTGGACGGTCTTCCGGCTCCTATGGTTTTGGGGCTTCCCTGGCTGGTGACTCACAATCCCATGGTGGATTGGCAGGCCGGGAGATTGTGGAGTGGAGTGAACATTGTAAGGACAACTGCTTGAGTAGTAGGTGCTCAACACTCTCTGTAACATCTCTACCTTCCTTTCTGTCAGATTTTATGGATGTGTTCTCTGAGAAGGGTTGTCAGGGGTTACCACCTCATCGTCCATATGATTGCCCAATTAATCTGTTACCTGGGGCAAAACTACCTAAAACCCGGTTATACAATCTTTCTGGCCCGGAGAGGAAGGCTATGAAAGATTATATTTCGGAAAGTTTGGCTAAGGGACACATCAGACCCTCTTCTTCACCCGTGGCTGCAGGGTTCTTTTTCGTTAAAAAGAAAGATGGGGGCCTGCGTCCTTGCCTGGATTTCCGGGAATTAAACCGGATAACTATCCGAGATCCCTATCCTCTTCCTCTCATTCCCGACCTCTTTAATCAGGTTGCTGGTGCTAAATGGTTCTCCAAAATGGATCTCAGAGGAGCCTATAACCTGGTTCGCATCAAAGAGGGGATGAGTGGAAGACGGCTTTAATACTCCGGAAGGGCATTATGAAAATCTGGTCATGCCATTTGGTCTTACTAATGCGCCTGCGGTGTTCCAACATTTTGTCAACGATATTTTTAGTCACCTTATCGGGAGATTTGTTGTGATATATCTTGATGACATCCTGGTCTATTCTCCGGATCTGGATACACATAAGATCCATGTGAGACAAGTGCTGCAGATATTAAGGGCCAACAAATTGTTTGCTAAATTAGAGAAATGTGTGTTCGCCGTAAAAGAACTGCCATTTCTGGGGTATGTGTTGTCAGATTCAGGTTTCCGCATGGATCCAGAGAAAGTCCGGGCAATTATGGACTGGGATCTGCCTGAGAACCTGAAGGCATTGCAACGCTTCCTGGGGTTTGCCAATTTTTATAGGAAGTTTATAAAGAACTATTCCTTGGTGGTCAAACCACTGACGGACATGACCCGAAAGGGATCCGATTTTTCCAAATGGTCACATGCAGCCAAAACTGCCTTTACATCTCTGAAGGAAAGATTCACCTCGGCTCCTATTCTCGTACAGCCAGATGTCTCGCTTCCTTTTATTGTAGAGGTTGACGCATCTGAGGTGGGGGTGGGAGCGGTACTATCTCAGGGCCCGTCCCTGGTGAATGGCGTCCGTGTGCTTTCTTTTCGAAGAAATTGTCTACTGCAGAAAGGAACTATGACATTGGCAACAGGGAACTTTTGGCTATTAAGTTGGCCTTAGAGGAGTGGCGTCATTTTTTGGAGGGGCGGTTCATCCCGTCACAGTGATTACCGATCACAAGAACTTAGTATATCTGGAGTCTGCTAAGCGTCTCACCCCTAGACAGGCTCGGTGGTCGTTGTTTTTACTAGGTTTAATTTTGTAATAACCTATCGCCCGGGGCAAAAATACTAAAGCGGATGCATTGTCTCGAAGTTTTCCTGGAGGGGTGATGATGATGTTCCAGAGCCTATTTTGCAAAAGGGGTGGTGGTCTCTGCATTACACTCAGGTTTAGAGGGAGGGTGTTGGAAGCTCAGGGGACGCCCGGACTCCTGCCCCTCGGATAAACTGTTTGTGCCAGAAAATTTACGCCTGGAGATACTAAAGGAACACCATAACTCCGCACTGGCAGGACACCCAGGTAGTAAGGCAACCTCTGAATTAGTGTCTCGTCGGTTCTGGTGGCCTAAGTGGCGCCAGGAGGTGTTGAATTTTGTGTCTGCATGTCCTACCTGTGCTCGTTCTAAGGTGGATCATACTCGTCCGGCAGGGCGTCTTTTACCTCTGGCCATCCCCAACAGGCCTTGGACGCACCTATCAATGGATTTCATTACTGATCTACCAGTATCAGCAGGGAAGACTGTTATTCTTGTTGTTGTTGACAGATTCAGTAAAATGGTGCACTTTATTGCTCTGACCGCTTTGCCTAATGCTAACACACTGGCTCAGGTTTTTATTGACCACATCGTGAAGCTTCACGGGGTCCCTTCCGATATTGTTTCGGATCGTGGTACCCAATTTGTTTCTAAATTTTGGAAAGCTTTTTGTTCTCGTTTAGGGGTTCATCTGTCGTTTTCTTCATCTTTCCATCCACAGTCCAACGGTCAGACTGAACGTACCAATCAAAACTTAGAGACATATTTGAGATGCTTTGTTTCCGAAAATCAGGAGGAATGGTCATCTTATTTACCGTTAGCCGAGTTTGCCATTAATAATCGTCGTCAAGAATCCACCGATAAGTCACCATTTTTTGGTGCGTATGGTTTCCATCCTCAGTTTTGTACGTTTAGTGAGGGGGGCCGTCTGGGATTCCCGAGGAGGAACGATTTGCGTCTTCACTTTCATCAGTGTGGCAGAGTGTGCAAGAAAGTTTGAAGAGAATTGGTGGCAGATACAAACGTGTGGCTGATAAGAAGCGCTCTGAAGGTCCGGACCTGGGGGTGAATGACTTGGTGTGGTTGTCTACCAGAAATATCAAGTTGAAGGTTCCCTCATGGAAATTAGGTCCGAGATTTATTGGTCCTTATAGGGTAATTAAGATCATTAACCCGGTGGCTTTTCGTCTGGAGCTGCCTCAGACTCTAAGGATCCATAATGTCTTCCACAGATCTCTGCTTAAGAGATATGTAGAACCTCCTGAACCATTGCCACTACCGCCTCCACCGGTGGTTGTTGATGGCAGTCTTGAGTTTCAGGTAGAAAAGATTGTTGATTCACGATATGTTCGCCGCTCTCTTCAGTACCTGGTGCACTGGAAAGGTTATGGTTCCGAAGAGAGAATGTGGGTGCCAGCATCAGAGATAAAGGCGGACAGACTCATTCAGGCCTTTCATAGGTCCCACCCGGAGAGGCCTGGTCTTGAGGGTCCGGTGGCCCCTCGTAGAAAGGGGGTACTGTCACGACTGTGACTGATCCAGATAGGTCTGGGAAGAGAAGGTCGCAGCGACTTGCTACTCGCGATAGCTTGTGAGTTTGCTTCATGGTTCAGGGTATGTCATCCAGGTTTTGCCTTGTGAACCTTTTTGTCCTGACTGGGAGTTGGTAGGCATTCTTCTCAGGTGAGTGCTGTCTGCCACTCCCAGCTACTATATTAGTTTCAGTTTCACTTGCAGTCATTGCCAGATATAGTCCTTACTTCCAGTGCTATTCTGACCTTGGAAGGAGATCGTTTGACGGTATTGCTGTGGTGCTCGTGTCTGGCGTGGACTGTCGTTGTTGGGATCATCTTCTCTGCTCGTGACTGGATAAGTCTATCTCTGCTGGAGATTGTTTGTTTGTTTGTTACTGTCTTCCCCTGTTGTTCTCCTAGACATGAGTGATGGTGACTAGTGCTCCCATCTGCCTTTCCCCAGTCTAGTCTTCTAAGGGTCACTCAGGGTTTAGGCATCCTGCTCGCCGCACGGGTTCACACCCCGTCTAGGGTATCAGGGCAGACAGATGCCAGCGTAGGGTTTGTCAGGGGTGGCCGTTCTTTTTCCCATCCGTAGATAAGGGTCCCCCTTCCCCTCCGTCTGGTGCGACACGACTGCTGCTGGGATAGCGGTCGTGACAATAACATGCTGCCTGCAGCTCAAAAACCATTTTCAACATGGCAGGTTCCCTTTAAATATGTGAAGCACAGATATACAAGATATTAAAGAGAATTTCAGTTCTCCTGATGTGTGTTTTAGGAAATACTTATATTCCCATAATATAGCAATTCTGCAGCATTTTTTAATACCATCTATTGGTTGACTTACTCTGCAAAAGAATTTTGTGGCAGAATTTTGTCAAAAATATACCATATTAAGCCATATTTTTTCCCATGAAACCACAGCACTTTTCCACAAAGTCCCTCTTGGGGGATGTGGTACAGGTGAGTATTCTTTTTTATATACTTGCTTGATAAATATGTCAAAAATAAGAAGTGCCAAATTGTATCAAAGATGCACCAAATTGTGTCACACAATTTATTCCAGCTTTCACTAGTAAATATGGCCTCTGTGTTTTGCCTTTCCTCTGTTACTCTTTCTATAAAAGTTCAATGTTCAGCACTGACCAGAAATTGAAAAATACCTTGGTTAAATTGTTAACTTAGTAAATAGTAATTGAGATACAGAATTTCAATTGCTACACAATATTTATGTTTCCATCCTTATATATTTCAATATGAGATATATAGTATATACACTGACCAGCCAATAATTGATTATACTATATCTTCTCTGCACCACAAAACAAAATGTCATGTGCTTTCCGAGGTGGTTTGGTTCCACTGGGTTCCTACGGATTTGGCTTTGGGCCAGGGGCGGACTGTTTTGTAGTTGGGTCCAAATTGATGTAAGGCAGGGCCAGCAATACCATGTTGTGGCACATTATACCATCCCAACAGTGCAAAATACCACAGTCCATCACAAAATACTGCTAGCAACACAAAACACATCCCTAAAACTTCCACTGGCTGGCCCCTTGGCATCGGCCCACTGGGAAATTTCCCTGTAAGGTCTATGGCCAATCCACCCCTGATTTGGGCTAAATCCAGAAGCTTAGTCTAAGTGATCCCCTGGTACTCAATTTCAGCCTTTAACCACTATATAGAGATCTGGACTTTGCTAAGGGGAATCTTTAGGTTTCAATTCTGGCAATAGTCTCCATTACCAATACCTGCCACGAAACTGGAAAGATGATGCCATGAAGATGGAACCAAATCAGCAGGCAGAAGTTGAAGACAGCAGGGAAATGGTCAGTATGCTCTTAACCAATGAAAGGCTGGAGTCAGGACTGATGGAGTTCTGGCACAATGGTAGGCAAGCAGAAGGTTTCAAGACAGGTGTCAGATGGTAAACTTGGTCACGATCAAGCTGGATCAATATTAGGAAATCAAGACTGAAGTACTTCTTAACAGCGAGCTGGAACCAAACAGACCTTATTCTTATGGCAATTATCATTGAGGGGAGAGCCCTAAAAAAGCCTAGACCTGCTGGGTATTGGCTGATGATAGTCCTAAAGGGACCAGAGTGAGAACAAAATTTTTAGATTAGTTGTGCATGTAGCCCCCATTAGTTTTATGGCTATAGTATGGACAAATATAATGGTATGAATTACAGATATAACACCCATGTCTCCAACAGTTCTGTTGAAACAAAATAAGATGTAAGTCACGGTCACATGTAGCGGGTTACAGCCAAATGGGGCATATTTTGCAGTGCAAAGTCTCACATAAAAGCTGGAACATAAATGGACATGCTGTGGATTTAAAATCTGCACCGCTTGTCCATTTATGTGCAGGTTTTCTTGTGGAGAATATTGGCAGTGTGTGGAGGAGATCTGTGATAATCATCCACTTTGCTGCTACTGTAGGTCTAAATGTGGCCACAACCTAAGGGGTCTAGGTATTGAAGCCTTAATTTGGACGGTTGTTTATCTTACCCGACAACTTAATAAAAGATTTCATTTAAAACAATGGAACTGATGAGATGAGGGAGTAACAACAATGATAGATGCAAAGTAAGCAGTGAAGAATACATTTTATCAGGAATTAACAGCTTTTAAATGGGACATAAAGAACTGGTTCAAAACATTAACATAAGCCTAGAAGAATATACTTTGTTGCTCATCTGTTGAGAACGTCTAGAGAATATGTATATTACCTATACAGTAACAGTCTTTATACAGCATAAAGACTTGCAGTTTACATAATGGTTTGACAAAATGAATAATTTTGCAGCTGCAATAGGGAAGGATCTTGAAGCAATTATATGGGCATAACCAAGCCAAAGTGGTCTGCCATCCAGAGGAAACAAGCCTTGAATAATCAAGTGAGAAGAACACTAGGAAGAAAGAAAGAAATGAATTGTTTTAAATCAAGTAAATCGGTAGTGACAGATATCAAGAACAGGCACATATGTAGTTTTCTGGTTCACATCCAATTCAAACCAATTTGTAATGTTCAATAGCTAAGTATCTTCAGAGACTGTTCAGTCCAATTGCCTTCACCCTTGCTGGTGTTTTTTTGGGAATATGTGGTGACAAGAAGATGCTATCATTTTGTACGGTTCATTTTAAAGCGCTTTGATATTCACAACGCTTACACATAAAGTCAGTCTTCCTACTCCCAAACTAGGAGGTTTCAAAAACATGAAACAGATGAAAGTACTTTCATTGAAGTGCCCAATCAAGTACCACTAATATCATATGTTTGTGATGCAAAGTGTCTTATATGGCCAGGATTAGGTCACGTCATATTGAATACAACTCACCATATGTAGCATTTTGATTCAGGATTAACAGTACATTATGCTTAAGGAGATAAAACTTGGCGTGCTACCTTTATGTACTTATGAGATATTTAAAGTGAGTAGTAAAAAGAAAATAAAGGCTCAACTATACTAGGGATGAGCGAATCGATGGTGGTGGTGGCCCGTGCCTTTTTCTGCCTTTCTCCCCTGAGTGGGCATGGGTACCACATGTCTTACTCTGCCATGCAGATGGTCTGGTCCAATTTCAAAGTTAGTCGCACTGCCTGGTATACGTCCCAGTTCACACTCTCTCCAAGGAAGCGGTAATCTCCTTCAACCCAGCCAGTACACTTTTGTCCCACAGGATAGTCACTTCATAGTCAGTGGGACTCAAGTGTACTGGCTGGGTTGAAGGAGATTACCGTATCCTTGGAAAGAGTGTGAATTGGGACGTATACAAGGCAGCGCGACTAACTTTGAAATTGGATTTGACTTTATGTGATTGTGACCCAAATCACTCAGAGGTCTGCGAAGCCAATCATCCATCAGTAAGCACAGTGGTGAACTGTTTTATTTATTTATTTATTTTATTTTTTTTGTTTTTTATATATAATTTTTCTATTGTGAATGCAGATGGTCTGGACCCACATCCTCTTATCTGCCACCTGCAGCAGGCCAAATGTTCCTTGGGTATGCTGCTGCCCGGATCCTCTGGTACAGCCCATAGCCTGTCCTCTTAGGTTCCTAGTTGTCTAGTCCTAGTAAAAGTGTGCTTATTTCTGTCTGATTGCCCATGTACCAAACCTTTCCTCTTAACTGTGACCAGAGAGTAAAGATGAGCCACACTCAGCATCCGTAGAGGAAATGTTTCTTTATTAAATCTTCAGGGCTCAAGATAGCTTGGGTGGAGGGTAAACTCACATGGATGCAAAAGAACAGCGACGGCCGTTTCGCGGCGTCCCTCTTCCTCCGGCTGCAGCCTTGTGGAGCCTTGCACCCCATCATTATGATGGATCGTTGGGGCCGATTTCTATATCGTGAAGATTTAGGTGAGAGGACTGGTGCCATCAGTATTCTTGCTTCCTGCTTTCCTCTTAACTGTTTCTGCTCATCTGCTGCCTACTCTGATCATAGTCCACTATACTTTGTTGACCCTCGGTACGAGCATAGCCTGATCTTTCAGTGCTTCACACTGGTGTCTCTGATGCCCGTGGGTCAGCTGCCAGCTACACCGGGACTATTCCAGGAGGTAGCAGCTTGGTTGGTTACCTTCAGTGAAGTCCACATCCCTGTTCAGAGGTTAAAGGATGAACACAAAGGGACCGCCCTTAGGTCTAGCCCTAAGCCATAAAGATTAGTTGGCATAGTGGATCCACATCAACTGCCCCCTTAAAATTAGCAGGAATTCTTTAACTGTGAGGGGCCGACTCCCAACAACTCCACTGATCATCTGTTCTACAGTAACCTTGGCACATGGAGTAGGCACTAGAATTACATGTCCACTGTGTAGTGGATGGAGCGGGTTATTGCAGCTCTGTCCCTAATTAAAGTGCTCCTCTTTAAATCCTTCTGTCACTTTTTGCCATTAAAAAAGCGCAGGTAAAACCTCAAGGATTTTTTGCATGCAACATGCATTTTTTTATTATATATATATATATATATATATATATATATATTTTTTTTTTTTTTTTTTACTAACATGCCAGCATTGTATTTTTTCAGACATTTTTTTCATTCATTATGGAGAAAAAAAAAGCTCTGAAAAGATGTAAAAAATAAGTGTGATGGGGCCTTGAACAGGAACATTTCAATTTCTTCAATGTGCAGCATTTTTTAACTAAAATGCCATAGACTCAAAAATACTCGCAGATTAAAAAAACATCACTAGCAAAAATATGCATTTGTGTCCTGTGATTAAAATTCCCATAGACTTTCAGCTAACATCTAAACTGACATTTTTCCCACAAAAATGATGACTTGCGTTAGCAGTTTTCAATACACACCATGTCAGATTTTATCAGCAGCTTTCAACCTTTTGCAATGCAAAGGTTGAAAGCAGCAAAGGACACGCTATTATTCCTGCAGCAATGAAATTACAAAAGAAGCCCATTTTAGAAGTTTTTTTGTGGTGGAGGATTTCAGATAAATGAGTTGGAACTTCAGCAGTGAAGTTTTGCCGTGTGACTGTATCTTAAAAAAGAGCCGGGCGTTGGGGAGGTGTCTGCTGGTCAATAACTCTCAAGCTTCTGTCCGCATGGCTCAGATTGATACACAGGAATTTCCCTAAATGCTAAGAGAAGCCGAAGAGGAACTGTCCAGAGGAAACTTTTTCTCTTGCCCGACTCTTTTTGAAACTATGTTTTCTCTGAAATGTCTCAGTGTTTCCAAATAAAACATAGTTCCTTATAGCGATTGAGCCATGCCAGTTGGTATTTCATACTGCTCATTGTTTGGATAGCATGATTCTAATGACAGGTAGATTGAAATTTGGGTGTTTAAAAAATTTTTTTTACATTATTTTAATGTTTAGCAATCCATCAGTTTGTATATATATTCAGAAGCACTTCCTACTTACCTCTTGCTAGATATATATATATATATGCTGTGAACTGTGATTAGTAATGCTTTCTAGTGGAATGCTTTAGTTTAAATGTCAGTTCTTTGTTCCTCTGTCCATGGCATCTAGGATTGCTCCAAACAACATTTCATTGCATTGTGCATTGTATTTCATTTTATTGTACAGTGACAATAAAGGCATTTTATCTTATTTTATCCATTATTTTTTGGTAAAAAAATTTCATTTTTATTTCTACACTTTTATAATAGTACAAAAGGCTATGATTTCTACGCTTTCTATGACACTTTGATGTCTAAAATATACTTTTAGAATACTTGCAGTGAGGCAAAGGCTATATTTGACAGCACAGTTCTACTGTAACTGAGGTTGCTATAAAAATTTCTATTTGCATAGGAAAATATGCTTCTATGGGACATTAAAGGTTTTTCAGGATTTATTTTCAAATGGCCACAAAGCAAGGAATGCAATACAATAAGAAAATAACAATTACCTGGTAAATACCTGGCCAGTCCAGAGTGGTAGCACTGGAGTGGCCATGAATTTATTAGGTAATGGTTATTTTAGGAAGAAAACCATGAGAGTTCTGTGTCCTAGAGGCAAATTGATTAGAGCATACCCATGAGGAGTTTGTGGTCTACAGTGTCAAATGCTCTAGAACAGGGGTGCACCACCTGCGGCCAGGGGGCCACACGCGGCCCTCGATACCATTTTGTGCGGCCCCCAAACATCTGGTAAAAGACATGTAAATCTATGTCTTATGGCTTCTTACATGTATCTTTCATGTATTCTCCTATTAAATGGGAGTCCTAGAACTGTAACTAGACATTTATAGTATATACTGTATGTTCAATATGCCAAAAATACAGTATTTCACTTAGTAATACTCCTTTAAGTTTTATTTTCGGCCCTTGGAATTGGTTCGGGCTGACAATGCGGCCCCCAACCAGAAAAGGTTGTGCACCCCTGCTCTAGAAGAATGAGTAGTGGATAGTTGCTATTCTTTTTCAATGTCAGAAGATCTTTGGCACTTGGGTAAGGGAAGTTTCTGTAGAGTATATGTCACGACCGCTATCCCAGCAGCAGTCGTGTCGCACCAGACGGAGGGGAAGGGGGGCCCTTATCTACGGATGGGAAATAGAACGGCCACCCCTGACTAACCCTAAGCTGGCACCTGTCTGCCCTGATACCCTAGACGGGGTGTAAACCCGTACGGCCAGCAGTATGCCTAAACCCTCAGTCACCCTAAGAAGACTAGACTGGGGAAAGGCAGATGGGAGCACTAGTCACCATCACTCATGTCTAGGAGAACAACAGGGGAAGACAGCAACAAACAAACAATCTCCAGCAGAGATAGACTTATCTAGTCACGAGCAGAGAAGATGATCCCAATAACGACAGTACATGCCAGACAAGAGCTCCACAGCAATACCGTCAAACGATCTCCTTCAAAGGTCAGAATAGCACTGGAAGTAAGGACTATATCTGGCAATGACTGCAAGTGAAACTGAAACTAATATAGTAGCTGGGAGTGGCAGACAGGACTCACCTGAGAAGGATGACTACAAACTCCCAGTCAGGACAAAAAGGTTCACAAGGCAAAACCCGGATGACATACCCTGAACCACGGAGCAAACTCACAAGCTATCGCGAGTAGCAAGTTGCTGCGACCTTCTCCTCCCAGACCTGTCTGGATCAGTCACAGTCGTGACAGTATAGAGTGTGAAAGCCAGATTGTAAGGGTTCGAGAAACTTGTTAGGTGGTAATAGACCAGATGCGCCAAGAATTTAGAGATCAAGGGGAGATTACAGACAGATCAGTAGTTAGTAGCACATATTGGGTCAAGGGATGTTTTTTTTTTTAGAAGTAGTTTATAACAAAATGTTTAAAAATGAAAGATGCCAGAAGAGAGGTTAAATATTGTAGTTAAGTGATAAGTGACAGCAGAGCAAAGGGACTGGAGGTGGTGTGAAGGAATAGGACCACTAATGCAGGTCCACTGTTGAGAAAAAGAGAAGAGCCTGGAGTTTTCTGTTATAGGGAAGTGTGGGAGGGAGGGGAGTCAATGCTGGTTGGAGACTGGGAGAATATTTCTTGCCGGATACTGTTGCTGTTTTCTTTGAAGTAAGTGGCCAGGTCTTCAGCCCTGAGGTCAGTGATGGGTGTGTGCACTTTAGGTCTGAGGAAGGAGTGAAATATATCAAATAGTCATTTTGGGTTATTTAAAAATGAGGAGATGAGAGAAATGAATTAGGTTAGTTTGACAAGATGAAGAGAAGAGTTATAGGTTTTAAAAGGGGTTTCCAGCATTTTACTACTACACCCAATCAGCTGTTTTGAAAAGGCAGTAGCACTCCTGTGAGCACTGCTGCCTTTTCCTTGCTCAACAAGCATAGAGCCATACATTGTACAGAGCTGCTCAGCCCTATTCACTTGAATAGGGCTGACATGCTACTAGGCCACGTGACCGATGAATGTGTCATCACTCGGCCTAAGAAAAGCAGAAAAATGGCTGCTTCCTTCCCAAACAGCTGATCGTCAGGGGTCCTGGGTGTCGGACCCCCACTGATAAGATATTGATGACCTATCTGGATATGTTCAGCACATCTAAAGCAGAGCTAAGAAAACATGTTTCAGACATGTGCCAAGCTTGCCATGATCTGTGTTGGGAAGTTCAAAGCATAATGGAAGCTGCTTCATCCAGGGTGATTTTGAGGGTATGGGTGTAATGATTTTCAGCCAGATCTGAAAAACAGAGGGAAGATATAAGGGCCAGTGATAAATGTAGGGTTTAAAGAGCTGCTGGGAGTTAATGGTGTGTAGGTCTCTGTATGTGGAGGAGAGATCTTCATGGTAAGGCAAAGAAGATTGTGGTCACAAAGTCGGAAGGATGAATTGGTAAAAGTCAGAAACTGAGCAGTGGTGGAAGAAGACCAGATCAAAGGTATTGGCGTCTTTATGTGTGACATAGGAACTAAGTTGTGAAAGGCTGAGAGAGAAGGTTACAGAAAGAAAGTAAGAGACATATGAGGAGATTGAATTGAATTGTCAATGGGGTTGTTAGTCACCCATAATAAGAGTTGGTAATTCACATTATTTTATGATCACATTCCCTGCTTTGTGGCCATTTATTTTGTTTAAAATTATAGCCAACCCTTTAATAACAAGCAAAGTATCAAAGGGTTTGGAACAGATCAGCAGTGGATCATATTTGGCAAAGTCACCCGAAACCAAAGCATAACTCATCTTCCTATGTTATTCTATAGAACAGTACAAGCAGCTCAGCTGCACTTAAATGATTTTACATCGTCTAAAACAATAAACTGAGAAAAGATAGAATCTAAAATAGAACTTGCTGGAAGTGTCCGCAGAACGGAAAATTATAGTCTTTCATTGTGGTTGTAAATTCCATGGTCATAAATTTAAAGCTAAATGTCAGACACACATGTAGTAAACATACAGTACAGTCAACTTCTATCCAAGGTTACCTGATATACAGTATATCTACAAAATGAAATAAGAACACAAAATTTAGAATGATAATTCTCTGGAAATGGAGATAATATAAACTCAGACTCTATCATTGCAATATTGGTCAATTTATGGTAGGAATCCTTATGATGTTGGTCATTAATATTATCTGGATACAGCATATTGTCGTTTTATCACTACTAAAAGGTATAGAATACCAATAAGTTATGTCTGCTGCTCACATAATAGCAAAGTAATGTGAGATTAATTGCAAGATATCATAAAAGTGTGCATGTTCAACTTTCCAGTGTTTTGCTATGCTCTTTGATTTATTCTAATAACCATGTGAACTACCGACATGTGCAGACACCAGAACTGATGATCTTGCCGCCTGCAGTATTTTTGCAGGAGTTTCCTTTTATTGCATCCCACTTGGAAGAAAGCCTTTGACAAATCATACAAAGACAACATTGGCATGAGTCTGGTCATGTATTTCAATTACAAGATATGCTATGTTTAAAAATCATAACAGTTATTGAGGGTACAATTTATTATACATATACACCTATCAGCCTTAACATTAAATCCACTAACCAGGGAAGTAAATAACACTGAGTATCTGGTGACAATGGCATCTGTCAAGAGGTGGGACATATTAGGCAACAGGTAAACAGTCAGTTCTTGAAGTTGATAATTTGGAAGCAGGAAACATGGGTAGGAGTAAGTATCTGAGTGACTTTGATCAGGTCTTATAGGGTCTTCACAGAAGGGAGTGGTTAGTGCCTACCACAGTAGTAGTCACCTTTTGTGAGGCAAGGTAACAAAAAAAGTTGTTTTGGCACCGTTTTTATTTTTTTGTCATTTAGTGTTCATCTGACAGGTTAGATAATGTGGTATTTTTATAGAGCAGGTTGTTACAGATGTGGCAATACTTAATATGTATACTTTTTTTAATTTAAGTTTAATACACTAATATCATTTTTGAAACAAAAATAAAATCATGTTTTAGTGTCTCCATAGACTGAGAGCCATAGTTTTTTTAAATTTTTTGGGCGATTGTCTTAGGTAGGGTATAATTTGTGCGGTATGAGAAGACGGTTTAATTGGCACTATTTTGTTGTGCATATGACTTTTTGATTGCTATTACACTTTTTGTGATGTAAGGTGACAAATTTTTTTTTATTTTCTGTTGGTGGTCACCTGAGGGGTTAGACCATGTGGTATTTGTATAGAGTAGGTTGTTACGGACGCGGCGATACATAATATCTAAGCTTTTTTTTTTTTTACATTTAACACAATAAAAGCATTTTTGAAACAAAAAAAATTATGTTTTAGTGTCTCCATAGTCTGAGAGCCATAGTTATTTTTGTTTTTTTTTGGGCTACTGTCTTAGGTAAGGGCTCATTGTTTGCGGGATGAGGTGATGGCTAAGTACTATTTTGGGGGGCATACGCCTTTTTGATCGCTTGGTGTTGCACTTTTAGTGATGTAAGGTGACAAAAAAAAAAAATCTTAGCACAGTTTTTATTTTATTTTTTTAACGGTGTTCATCTGAGGGGTTAGTTCATGTGAAATTTTTATAGAGCCGGTCGATACTGATGCGGCGATACTTAAAATGTCTACTTTTCTTTTATTTTTTTCCCTATTTTATATAAAAAAATTTACTTCATTTTTGGAGAGGACATTTTTTTTACTTGAAACATTTAATTTTTTTTGAAATTTTGTTTTTTAAACTTTTTTTTCACTTTATTTTTGTCCCACTCTGGACTTCAACTTTTAGGGGTCTGATTCCCTTTACAATGCATTACAATACTTCTGTATTGTAATGCATTGGCTGTAAGTGTATTACCACTGTAATACACTTACAGCCTGCTTGCATGTGAAATCCAGTGGGGCTGGATCTCACAGGCTCTCCTTGAAGGCAGGCACGATGCCTAAGGAAGGCATCGGGCTGCCTTTCCTACAATGGGGTCCCCGTCACAGCAGCGATGGGACCCCATGGACACCGGCACCTGTAAGGATACCACACGTGCCGCGGTCAGCGATTTCACCAATGTCGGCGCATACAGCATTGGTCCGGCTATCAGTGATAGGACCCCTGCCTCTGGACCCCTGCCTCTGATCGAGCGGGTGCAGTTCCTGCACCCGCCCGATCCGCACAATGTACCTGTACTGCGCTGGGATTTCTGTCCCGCATTTCTGCGCTGTACATGTACGGCGCTGGTATCCTAAGGGTTACAAATCTACAATAAAAAAGGGACATTTTTGGGAATTCCAATTTTATCGTGACTGTGAAAAGATTAAAGCAAGCTGATGTTATAGCAAGGTTGTCTTTTGTTATAAGCATCGCCTTCGACTTTCCAACTGCATGTAAAATTTCTTCTAGTATTAAAGTCGGGTGAGGTTGTAAGGCTATCTTTCTTTTATCCTGATTTAAATAAAATAGAAAAGGTCTCACTCGTGCAGAACACATGAAGGTTATAAAAGGAGGATAGACGCCAAAGAGACACTAAATATAGCTTTTCTTTGACTGGTCAGAAAGATAAGTAAGGGAAAAGACTGTGGTTAGTCTATAAATCATGTGCCAGCAAGTTTATCACGGAAGACTACAGATTATGTTGGGTAAAGTAATCAGGAGGAAGAAAGGGAGGCTAAAATAACAAAGTGAGAAGGATATTTTGACTTCACAATCAAACTTTCCTTGACTTCTGCCCTTTGAGGGGAGAGCGGTTTCGTTAGAAAACATATTATGGTTGTGAATTGTGATCCTTTACTATTTGGCTGAAGGAAGAAGCAGCACAAATCTGACTATTTTATACTTCATGCACTTCCACTCCCTTCATAAGATTAATGAATGGTTTAGAAGATCAAGGTTTGCCTTTGAACAAATCTTATGAAATTAGTGTGGTCAGTTTATACACATGGCTGGAATTGCCTTTGTCTCATTTGTGTAATACAGTATTTAATCTTTCAGAACAAAGACAAGAGCTTGCTCTTGAGCAGATTCAGTTTGTCTTAAAGGGGTTGTCCAAGATAATTTAAAATCTCAAACAAGCCATGCAACAGCGGAAAAAATAAATAAATCATCCTATACTCACAGCATTCTCCATCCCCGTTCTCCTAATGCCGCTTGTTTACGGACTGCAGCAGGGACGCGCCAGTATACGGCATGTAACAGCTGCAGCCAATCACTGCCCCCAGTGGTCTTACACAGAAGACAGTGATTAGCAGCAGCTATGACGTTCTGTACATCTGCGCATTAGGGTACTTTTACACTTGCGTTAGTGCGGATCCGTCTGTTTATTTGCATAGACGAATCCGCACCTATAATGCAAACGTTTGTATCCGTTCAGAACGGATCCGTTTGCATTAGTTAAAAGAAAAATGACAAAGTCCAAAACGGATCCGTTTTGAATTACATTGAAAGTCAATGTGGAACGGATCCGTTTTCAAATGCACCATATTGTGTAATTGAAAACAGATCAGTCCTCATTGACTTACATTGTAATTAAAAACGGATCCGTTAGGCTCCGCCTCTTCAGACGGACACCAAAATGCTGCATGCTGCGTTTTGGTTTCCACCTCAAAAACAGAATAGAAGCGGAACGGAGCCTAACTGATGCATTCTGAAAGGATCCTTATCCATTCAGAATGCATTGGGGCTTAACTGATCCGTTTTGGACCGTTTGTGAGAGCCCTGAAACGGATCTCACAAACGGAATCCAAAACGCTAGTGTGAAAGTACCCATACTGTGAACATGACAGACACTCATTGCTGCAGCCAATCACTGTCCTCAGCATTAGACTGCTAAGTACAGTGATTGGGCCAGCAGGCATGACCATGTTTACACTGCCAAACCTATCAATCAAAGTGCAGATGGTGTGGCTGTTGCAGAAGGAACTTCATTTTTCTCAGTAATGTGGGCACATATGAATATGGGACCAACACAGATGCCTTCAGCTGCCAAGCACACATGCAACAGGTCTCCCAGTTTCATAGGTACAAATCTGCTGACAGATGCCCTTTAAAAAGGGCTAGGTTGCTGCCAAAAAGACAGGTTGATCATGTAAATGTGATTTTCTGTGTCCAATGCAAAGCTCCTAGAGTGACACGGGATCAAGAGCCAGAAAAAGAGGTCAGAGTTGAGAAGACTGAGAATTCTAATGGAGAGCTGGGGCTATGCAGGACTGGGAGCTGCTGAACAGTGGGCCTGAGAAGAGAGATGCCTATATTAGCCTGAAGGATAATTGCAATACTAAGGGGTCTATTCAAGGAAAGCATACAGGTTACTGTGGAGCACTAGATAATAGACGTGTGGCAATATTTGAGCACTATCACATCTGAGACCTACTGGTCTGACCCTAGGCCTGCAAAACAAACGCTATCTTATTAACTCTTGGGAAAAGGTTTATTTGCTCCAGAGACTTTTCTTCAATTGCTGTTGTTGGGGCTAAGGGTGGGTTCACATCCTGTTTTATGCCTCCGTTTGACGTATACGTTAGAAAAAAAGATTGGAAAATACAGCATACTACATTCTTCAGAGTCCAGTAAAAAACATATACTTTTTTTTACCATTGTACTATTGTTTTGTTTTTTACAATGGGACTCTATGGTGAATAGATGCCACTGTATGGCATCACTCTGAAGCATCCGTTTTACGTATACGTTTTTTTGTATATGTTGAACAGAAAAATATGATGTGACCCCAACTTTAAGTTTCCTTCACAACAGTGCATCTACAGTATACCTTTGAATGAGTATAATCAATAAGCTTTGTGCTTCTGCCTGAGTGTAACTGGCAAGCCTTGTGCCTCTGCCTTAGTATAACTGATAAGCATGGTTCCGCTGTCTGTCACGACCATGGACATGGTGCTGACTCGTTGCGCCGCATGCCGTTGCCAGCGGCGAGGTTTCTGGTTGCCGCACGTGTGGGCTTTTAAGTGGTGGCCTCACGTGCGGTTGCCACTGGCAATACAGTTGATTTTGCATGCGTGTCTGGTTTCCCCGTTGTGTTTTTGGCAGTGCAGCAGCCTGAGCTTGGTGTCAACGCATGGTGTTAACGCATGCGGTTGCCTTTGGCAACATGTGTTCATATGTGTGCACTTCCCCCATTTGGTGTGCACGGGGTTAAGGTGGGTTTGCTAGGTGTGGTGGGTTTGACCTCAGGCCTCCTTATATGTTGGTGTGGTGGAGCCTGAGGTCAGTTGGGTTTTGTCTGTCTGTTTGTGTAGGAGCTCTGCTCCCTGGCAGAATGTTAGTCTGTGTGAGCCACCCTTAATTGTTATATTGTTTCCCTTGCTCTGTCTATGTGTGCCCTCCTGCGTGCTTCTGTTTGCCCTTCCCCACCTGGTGTATGTTGTTATGTCGTGGGCTTTGTTTGGAGGTTTGTGTTATGGTGTGTCTCCTCCGGAAGGGGGTTGCTTTCCCGGAAGGGTTTAAGCAAAACACAGACTGTGTGCTGCCCTGCCTGGAGGCCCCATGCATCTGGTGTCCGCATGGGGGTCCAGGTAGTTCTGGCCTTGGTGGTCTTCTCGGCTGCGGCAGGTAAGTGTGTGTATTCTGGATGGTTTGTTTCCCCTGTTAACTTACCTGCCATGCAGGCTTGCATGTAGTCTGGTCTCTGACTGCTACTGGGCCTCTGGAGACACCTGCTCATCTGTGGTTTAGGATGAGTGGGTGGTCTCTGCCCTTTCACCATCCTTAGGGCGATGCAGGTATGCCAGGGCTCTAGGTTCATGTAGTATGGGCCCTCCTACCTTCTGGGTCGGCTCATACCGTTAGGAAACCAGGGCAGTATAGGGACGCATTAGGAGGTGACCTGCTCCCTATTCCCTGCTTTCCGACATAGCAGCCTCGGACATTGCACGGTGGGGGGTTTCCCCCATTCCCCACCGTGACACTGTTCGAGTGTAACCAACAAGCCTTGTACCTCTGCCATAGTGTAACTAATAAGCTTTGTACCTCTGCCTGAGTAGTAATCCTTAAGAGCTGTGCTTTATGTGGAAACTAAAAGACTTCTTGGTGCTCACCAGTCATCTGTGTGGGACATTCCTGCTTGGAAACTGTTAAACTAGAGTAGCTGGATAATAGAATGGAGCTCAAGAAACATAGGTTTGTCCCACAAAATCTAACCAGGAGCCTCTTCCTCCAAAATTGTATCTTTATATGGTTTGTGTTATCTGATCTAAGATAGAAAGTGAAGTTTGTAAAGAGTGATATGCACAAGGCTAGTTTTAGGCTCTGTATACTTACCAAAGCTCTAGGCTGTGTATACTTACCAGAGTTTTAGGCCCTTTTATCAATTCACTTTGTTCCACATAATCCTGCTGTTTGGTGCAATTTTGACTAGAGATGAGCAAATCAAAGTTGTCGAAGTGGAATTCTATCCGAATTTCAGGAAAAATTTGAGTCGCACTGAATCCAAATTTCCTCACTCTTCATGGTCATGAATCATCAAGCAAGGAACTCTGGGAACGAGGGATCACCCATAATGCCATGCATGCAGCCAATCAGCAGCCAGCCAGTCCAGTGATGTCACAGCCCTATAAATAGCCTCAGCCATCTTGGATTCAGCCATTATCCAGTGCACTTAGTGCAGGAAAAGACGTCAGCAGGCGCTAGGGACAATGGTAGAAAAGACTATAAAACTTTTATTTTGCTGTATAGAAATTCAGGGAAAGGATAGTGAAGAATCAATCCACAGTATTGAAGCAAAACAGGGTTCAGTAGGGGAGTTTACAGCCTGGGTAATAGCAACAATCCTATTACACCTTGCTGCACTGACTGGATCCAAATTGCTATTATATAGCTCTGTAATTCCAGCAAACCATTCTTGTTATTGGGGTGCAAGTGCTGTTTGATACAGCCATTAACAGGGTTTATTACAAGAAAATATTTCTAAGTCTTATTTGCCCTTTTGCGGTACAGTTATATGTTCTAAAGCAATTTTTGGCTTGTATTAGTGGCAAAAAAATTATATTTGCCGTTCAGCTGTGCAGTTATATGTTCTAAAGCCCTTTTTGGAGTGTATTAATGGCAAAAAAATATATATTGGCCGTTCAGCGGTGCAGTTATATCTTCTAAAGCCCTTTTTGTCACATATTAGTGGCAAAAAAATATATATTTGCCGTTCAGCGATGCAGTTATATGTTCTAAAGCCTTTTGTGGTGTGTAAAAGTGAAAAAAAAAATGGCTTATTAGCCATTGTGTGGTGAAGTAAGAAAATTACAGACTTTTTTGGGGTGTTTTAATTTCCTTTTTTTCATTTATTTGATCTAACAGTATGTCAGACAGAGAAGTGCAAGGCAGAGGCCTTAATGTTTCTGGCGCAGGCTCAGGTCGCAGCAGAGTAAGGGGCCGTGGCAGCAGGAGTCACAGCGAGAGGCCTGAGCTCCCAGTGTGTCATCTAGCGGTCGTGTCTTGACCAGCAACCCAGCGGTTCTTAAATGGTTGTCATCCACTTCGTCCCAAGTGACATCAGACACCCCCAGCCAAGAGGCAGACCCTGTCATTGCCCAGAGGCAGACCCTGTGCCCTCACCTGTCTTCAACCTGCTTCTGTCCTTTTCTGTTCCCTCAGCCAGAGAAGTATTATATGCTGTGGGCTCAGCCCCAATATACAGCAAGGACAAGCTACTAGAGGACAGTCAGCAGCTTCAGGCAAGCCAAGATGTGGAGGAGACATCCGCCGCTTCCTCTGGTAGGCGGGCAAATAGTGATGGGGAGAGTGGTGTGGGAGCTGGTGTTGCGAGTGGTCAGGCTCCTGACCCAGAGACCGTTGAGGAGGACATCAGTGACATGCAGACAGTACTCGATGATGATGATGTAGCTGATTGGACTTGGGAGCCGGGTGAATTAGGGGATTCATCATCATCGGGAGTAGAGAGTGACAGATTGCCCGTGAGGCAGCGGCAGAGCCAGCAATTGGCTAGCTTGGCCGGGAGTCAGCAGGGTTGCAGCAGTGGGAGGTCAGGAGCCAAATGTGCTTTGGAGAAGCCTACCTGCCCGGAAAGTAGTGGTGCAAGGGTTCACGGAAGCAGCAGCGGTAGCAGTCAGTCAGTTGTGGGTAAAATCACATACTCAGCGTTTTGGCAGTTTTTTGTTAAGCCACCGGAGGAGGTGAACATGGCCATTTGTAGAATCTGTGGGCAGAAGGTGAAGCGTGGCCAGGGTGCCAATGTTGGCACCATGTCCCTGCGTCAACATATGCAGCATCACCATAAAGTGGCCTGGGAGAACTGTGGCTCTGATGTGGTGGTCCAGCCTGTTGCAGCAACTGCTGCATCACCCAGTGGCATGCACCCGATTTCAGGCAGTAAAGGCTCCACCACCTCAGCCAAAGGGAGCTGTCTGTCCTTCCCATCATCTGCTGGTCCTGATGCTCCTGCTCCTCCTCCTACTCCTTGTAAGTTATTCCATCAGCAATCGATCACCAAAGCAATTGCCAAGAAACAACAGTATGTGTGCACTTATCCAATGGCGCAGAAGCTGAATGTGCCCCTGGCCAAGTTGCTGGTGCTGCAGTCGCTCCCTTTCCAAGTGGTGGACTCTGCACCTTTCAGAGAACTGATGGCTTGTGCTGAGGCGAGGTGGAGAGTTCAAAGCCGTCATTTCTTTGTCAAAAAAGCAGTGCTAGCCCTGGGCACATATGTAGAACAGAAGGTGAGCCAGTACTTGAGCCTGTCTGTGTCTGCCAAAGTGCACGGCAGCGCTGATGTGTGGAGCTGAAACTATAGTCAGGGACAATCCATGTCCTTTATGGCCCACTGGCTGAATGTGATTCCTGCATAGCCACACCAGCAACTTGGCCAGGTGACACCGCTTCCGCCTCCACGTTGTCACGGCTTTGGTCCTGCGACAATGTCCACCTATGCCTCCTCATCCTCCACCATGTCCTCAGCCTTCAATGCAGGGACAATTCACAGTGCCTCTCCAACATACCACATGTGCAGGGCACGGCGGTGTCATGCTGTTCTGCTCCTCGTTTGCCGGGGCGAACGGAGTCACACAGCGTAGGAACTGCTCTGTGTCCTTCATCAAGAAATTGAATCCTGGCTTTCTCCGCGACAACTCAAAATCAGAACCATGGTGACCGACAATGGGAAGAACATGGTATCGTCGCTGCGTCAAAGAGGGCGGATCCATGCGCCCTGCATGGCACACGAGTTCAATCTGGTTGTCAAGCGGTTCCTAAACTCTTCTACCCATCTGAAAGATATCCTAAAAATGGCCAGGAAACTTTGCACTTTAGCCAATCGTTCACTGCAAAGCAAACCCTCCTTGAGCTGCAGCGGCAGAACGGAACCCCCCAACATAGGCTAATATGCGACATTTCCACCCATTGGAATTCCACCCTCCATATGTTGGACCGACAATACGAAAACAGAAAGGCCATAAACCATGATCCAAGCGGACAGGAGAACTCCCCTGTGTAACTTCAATGTCAGCCAGTGGCAGCTCATACGTTTGCTCAGGCCCTTTGAGGAAGCCATGTTATTTGTTAGTCGCCAGGACTACTGGATGAACAAAGTCATTCCACTGCTCCATGTCATGGAACAGATGCTGGTAAATCTGGCTGGTCAGAGGACTAGAGACATGGTGCCTAAATCTCATGGCCACATGAGCCCTATGGGGGCTGAAATGGAGGATGAGGAGGACATTAAAGCACAAGCAATGTGTAGCGAAATGGGTGTTTTTTCTACACAGCTGACAGGAGAGGAGGAGCAGGAACAGCCAGAGGAGCTTCAGGGCGATGAGGCAGAGGACTCAGACACACCGTGGAAGTATGCAGTGGAGATGGAGGCAAGGAGTCCCTCCGAGTCACTTGCACAAATGTCCCGATGCATGCTCACTTGCTTGCGTAGTGACAGCCGATTTGTCACCATTCGGCAGAGGGATGACTTCTGGCTCTCCCGCGTGTTGAACCCTCGCTACTGGTCCAACATGGGGGCCTTTTTTACACCCGCTGAGAGGGAGGACAAACTGAACTACTATAGAGACATCCTATGTAGTCAGTTGGCTGCTGCCTATCTGTGCCATCATCCATCCTTTCGCAGGTCTGACTGGGGGGCCCTCTGACTCACGTTCCTCTGCCATGGCTGCTGTGGCAGGATGGGGGTATAGCTGATGAGCAGCTTTCTTCACCCACCTAGTGAAGAAACTACTCAGTAGCAGCAGCTCGACCTGGAGCAGGTCCAGCAGGTGGTGGCTTACTTGAACAGCACCCTGCAACCCCAGATCCGCTGGACTACTGGGCAGCCAAACTGGATTTGTGGCCGCAACTGGCAGAGTTTGCCCTGGAAAAGCTGTCCTGCCCGGACAGTAGTGTGGCATCAGAGTGGGTGTTTAGTGTGGGGGAGGCTATAGTTATCCCAAGAAGAACTCGCCTGTCCACCCAAAATGTGGAGAGACTGAACTTTGTCAAGATGAATCAGGATTTCCACCCACCAATGCCTGATACACCAGACTAGGTCATCCATGGTGCCACACCAACACTTTGACAAAAGAGACCGGTTTCTTATGGCTACCTGCCTCATCTACTATTCTGATGCTGCCACCTGCCTAATGCCAGACATCTGATCCCAAGTGCTCCTTTTTTCACCTACCATCTTCAGCTGGTACTGGTATTGCACCCACCTCCCCAGTCTGTCACCGGGTCACTCTGTGGCCTTCTGATTCTGCTGCCACCTCCACACTATGTCACCTTGCCACTCTGTGGTCTCCTGATGCTGCTGACACCTCCACACTATGTCACCTTGCCACTCTGTGGTCTCCTAATGCTGCTGCCACCTCCACACTGTTATTATGCCATCCTTTGGCCTCCTCTGATGTTGCTGCCACCTCCACACGGTCACCTTACCACCCTGTGGCCTCCTCCTGATGCTACTGCCACCTCCATGCTGTCATTGTGCCAGCCTGTGGCCTCCTCCTGATGCTGCCGCCCCCTCAACACTCTGTCGTTCTGCCACTCTGTGGCCTCCTGATGCTGCTGCCACCTCCACACTATGTCACCTTGCCACTCTGTGGTCTCCTGATGCTGCTGCCACCTCCACACTATCTCACCTTGCCACTATGTGGTCTCCTAATGCTGCTGCCACCTTCACACTGTCACCTTGCCACTCTGTGGCCTCCTGATTAGGCTGCTGCCACCTCCACACTGTCATTATGCCACCCTGTGGCCTCCTCCTGATGTTGCTGCCACCTCCACACTGTCACTTTACCACCCTGTGGCCTCCTCCTGATGCTGCTGCTACCTCCACGCTGTCATTGTGCCAGTCTGTGGCCTCCTCCTGATGCTGCTGATTCCGCCCCCTCCACACTCTGTCGTTGTGCCACTCTGTGGCCTCTTGATGCTGCTGCCACCTCCACACTGTCATTGTGCCAGCCTTTGGCCTCCTCCTGATGTGCTGCCACCTCCACACTTTGTCATTGTGCCACTCTATGGCCTCCTCCTGATGTTGATGCTGCCGCCACCTCCACACTGTCATTGTGCCACTCTGTGGCCTCCTGATGCTGCTGCCAACTTCACACTTTGTCATTGTGTCACCCTGTGGCCTCCTCCTGATGCTGCTGCTGATGTCACCTCAACATTATGTCATTGTGCCACTATGTGGCCTCCTGATGCTGCTGCCACCTGCACACTATGTCACCTTGCCACTCTGTGCTCTCCTGATGCAGCTGCCTCCTCTACACTATGTCACCTTGCCACTCTGTGGTCTCCTGATGCTTCTGCCACCTCAACACTATGTCACCTTGCCCCTCTGTGGTCTCCTGATGCTTCTGCCACCTCAACACTATGTCACCTTGCCCCTCTGTGGCCTCCTGATGCTGCTGCTGCCAACTTCACACTTTGTCATTGTGTCACCCTGTGGCCTCCTCCTGATGCTGCTGACGCCACCTCAACATTGTCATTGTGCCACTATGTGGCCTCCTGATGCTGCTGCCACCTGCACACTATGTCACCTTGCCGCTCTGTGCTCTCCTGATGCAGCTGCCTCCTCTACACTATGTCACCTTGCCACTCTGTGGTCTCCTGATGCTTCTGCCACCTCAACACTATGTCACCTTGCCCCTCTGTGGCCTCCTGATGCTGCTGCTGCCAACTTCACACTTTGTCATTGTGTCACCCTGTGGCCTTCTCCTGATGCTGCTGCTGACGCCACCTCAACATTATGTCATTGTGCCACTATGTGGCCTCCTGATGCTGCTGCCACCTGCACACTATGTCACCTTACCACTCTGTGCTCTCCTGATGCAGCTGCCTCCTCTACACTATGTCACCTTGCCACTCTGTGGTCTCCTGATGCTTCTGCCACCTCAACACTATGTCACCTTGCCCCTCTGTGGCCTCCTGATGCTGCTGCTGCCAACTTCACACTTTGTCATTGTGTCACCCTGTGGCCTTCTCCTGATGCTGCTGCTGACGCCACCTCAACATTATGTCATTGTGCCACTATGTGGCCTCCTGATGCTGCTGCCACCTGCACACTATGTCACCTTACCACTCTGTGCTCTCCTGATGCAGCTGCCTCCTCTACACTATGTCACCTTGCCACTCTGTGGTCTCCTGATGCTTCTGCCACCTCAACACTATGTCACCTTGCCCCTCTGTGGCCTCCTGATGATGCTGCTGCCACCTCCACACTCTGTCATTGTGCCACCTTGTGGCCTCCTCCTGATGCTGCTGCCACCTCCACACTCTGTCATTGTGCCACTCTGTGGCCTCCTGATGCTGCTGCCACCTCCATACTGTCATTGTGGCACAGACAATCATTGATATAAGACTTCCAAAACAATAATCCCTTTTCTCCTTTTTCCACTAAGCAGGGATCTATATCTTCCTCCTCCCAGTGAGCCATGAATTGGTTGGCGAAACTGCGGGCGAATTTTGCCTCCATCTGCATGACAGTTGTAGATAGTAATTGTTGATGAAAACTATTTGTGAATAAGAGTTGGGGTGTTATAGAAGGTTTTAATGGATATTGTTTATCATGTTTTAAAATATTTACATATGTGTAATTTAGAAAATGCATTTGATATGTAATAAAAGTATTTTTATATATGTTAAAATGGAGGAATGAATCTGTGATGGGCAGATAAAATGAAGTTAACACCCATTAACAGGTATACATCCCTGATGAAGTTGAGGGGAAACCTAGGTTGGGCAGACTCCGGCCAATCAGCTTTTACATCGATGTACCTTGTTTTTATCCACTCTTGTGAGTGTACGAGTGCCTGCAGCGCTTTACTATATTTGCTCTCAGATCCTTGATTTATGCAGCAATAGAGGGTGCAGAAAATGTGGAAGCGGTACCGCAACTGACACTACAGCAGTGTTCAGCAGCATGGGTAAGGAGAGGAGAGGTTTTGGCATCCAACATTCTTAATCTGTCTGTGGATTTGGTAACAGAAGCGTGGTCCGTAAACTTTATTTTAATTATCCCATCAGTGCTGTCAGTATCAGACTGTGCAGACTGTACACCAACAGATGGTAACACCCATCTGTACCTTCATTGCAAACTGCTAGCATGGAATAGTAAAGAAATGGCACAATATAAAAAACGGATGCTCCAGAATTGTTATTATATGGGAAGTGCAAGTAGTTACTAAAACAGAGAGGTTTTAGGTCCACTTAATTAAGGATCTGTCGCCACTTCTGACATGTCTGTTGTGGCACTCGTGTACGTATGTATTGCATTCTCTTCACATGCACTCCATCTCCCTTGTAGCAGAGGTGCAGTGTAATTACAGCCGTTCATCCAATTGTGAAAGGGTGAGGAAGGTGTAATTACACTGCAGCAGTGCTACAAGGGAAATGGTGTGCAGGAAATCTTTGGAGAGAAGACAGAGCTAGCACAAGCACCATGGCCTCTTCACCAGTCTGATTGGTGGGGGTTCTGGAAGTGGGATATTGATGACTTATCTGCACAGCTAACCTGCTCAACCCCTTTACGTACTGATCTAGAGGCTTACAGTTTAGGACGCTGTTAAAAATACACTCATTCTTAATTAAATTGCATTTACAAAATATATACAATATATACTTTATATATAAATACAACAAGCTGGACCGCGGGGGCAACACCCGAGGTGACGGTGGGCCGATGGAGGTAGTAGTTCATTCGTACTCACGGTAAGCAGAGCCTCCCTGGGTTGGCAATGCAGTGGATGAGAAGAGAGCACTAAATCCTCCGGGACACTCTCGGTTGCAGGGAACCTGCAGGTGCTCTTGATGGCATTTGGTGTTTAGGGTGTTTTGGTGGCTGGGCCCCTGGGTTTGTGATGCCAGCACCGTAAGGTGCAAATGATGAGTGTAGTAGTGGAAATGATGAGGAGTCAGTTGTTATCAGACAGTTGAACATTTACTAAATCACTTGTCTTCAGGTAGTCAGTACATATACGATTCATTCGTATGGCATAAGTGATGATTAAGAAATAGGTTCAATTGTATTCCTTTTATCAGGTTTAGGCAATTGTCAGTTGAGGAGTTCCCTTTAAGGGTTACACTTTACAGGCAAGACTTCTTTAATTATACTAAATCCAAACTATAGCACTCTGGGACTAAATATGCTGGTTCTACTGACTTTGAGCTATCCTATCAGGGAGATCTCCCTCGTGGCAGGCATCAGTCATCTGCTTCATTATTTGCAGGATGCTCTCCTAAAAGGTCTAGGTTTTCCACTATGTCCTGAAAGGCTTGAATAGTGGATAGTGATGTCCCGAACTATTCGCCGGCGAACAGTTCCCGGCGAACATAGCTTGTTCGTGTTCGCTGCGGCGGGCGAACATTTGAGATGTTCGGTCCGCCCCCTATAAATAATCATTGAGCAAACTTTGAACCTGTACCTCACAGTCAGCAGACAATTCCAGTCAATCAGCACCCTCCCCCCCACACCTTCCCACCTCCTATAAAAACGGCAGCCATTTTAGATTAAGTCTGAAGCTGCATGTTAGTGTGAGCAGGGAGACTGCAGCTGCTGCTGTGCTGATGATTCTGAATTCATAGGGAAAGCGTTATCTAGGCCAGTGTTCTGTGTTCACAGACTCATCTGCTGTAAGGACAGCTTCACAGTACCCCAAAAAGCCCTTTTTAGGGCTGCTACATTAGTCTGCTTTTATTTTTTTTCTCCATATATACAGTTGTGTTCAAAATTATTCAACCCCCAATGCTGTAAAGGGTTTTAGGGAACTTAGTGTACATTTGTAATTGTGTTCAGAATGAAATCTTACAAGGACTTTTTAAAGAACCAAATGCAACTAAAAGGACATCAATTGTTTTTGTAATACAGTATTAAATGTTTTTTTTGTGATTTCTTCATCGACACAATTATTCAACCCCTTAAAGACTACCAGTCTTAAGAACAGAGGTTCATTCAAGTGTTTTCGATCAGGTATTGAAAACACCGGTGGATGTCAAGGAGCAGCAATCAAGCATAATAAGCACCAATTAGGCAGATGTAAAATGACTGTGATACTCAGCTCCTTCTAGACATATACTGGTGTGTTTACAAACATGGTGAAGTCAAGAGAATAGTCCAGGAAGACAAGAGAAGAGCTGATTTCTTTTCACAGGAAGGGCAATGGCTATAAGAAGATTGCAAAGATGTTAAACATACCAAGAGACACCATAGGAAGCATCATTCGCAAATTCAAGGCAAAGGGCACTGTTGAAACGCTACCTGGTCGTGGCAGAATGAAGATGCTGACTTCGACTGCTGTGCGCTACCTGAAGCACAAAGTGGAGAAAAGTACCTGTGTGACTGCTGAGGAACTGAAAAAAGATTTGTCAGATGCGGGTACTGAAGTTTCAGCTCAGACAATAAGGCGCACACTGCGTAATGAAGGCCTCCATGCCAGAACTCCAAGGCGCACCTCTTTGCTGTCTCCAAAGAATAAGAAGAGTCAACTGCAGTATGCCAAAAGTCATGTGGACAAACCACAAAAGTTTTGGGATAGTGTTCTGTGGACTGATGAAACAAAATTAGAACTGTTTGTGCCCATGGATCAATGCTATGTTTGGAGGAGGAAGAACAGGGTCTATGAAGAAAAGAACACTTTAGCTACTGTTAAGCATGGTGGGGGGTCAATCATGCTTTGGGGCTGTTTTGCTTCTACAGGTACAGGGAAGCTTCAGCGTGTGCAAGGTACCATGAATTCTCTTCAGCACCAGGAGATATTGGATGAAAATGATGCAGTCCGTCACAAACCTGAGGCTTGGGAGACGTTGGACCTTTCAACAGGACAATGATCCCAAGCATACCTCCAAGTCCACTACAGCATGGTTGCAGATTAAAGGCTGGAACATTTTGAAGTGGCCATCGCAGTCACCAGACTTAAATCCGATTGAGAACCTCTGGTGGGACTTAAAGAAAGCAGTTGCAGCGCGCAAGCCTAAGAATGTGACTGAACTGGAGGCTTTTGCCCATGAAGAATGGGCGAAGATACCCGTAGATCGCTGCAAGACACTTGTGTCAAGCTATGCTTCACGTTTAAAAGCTGTTATAACTGGAAAAGGATGTTGTACTAAGTACTAAGATGAATGTCACTTGGGGGTTGAATAAAACTGAAAATGATGTGAGCACAGAAAAGACATTTGTGGTTATTTCATTATAAATGTTATGTTATATTTGTCTGACTTACAAGTGCCTCTTTGATTTAATTGTAAACAAGATGACTGAAATGATCAAAATCAATGTCAAACTGGCCAAAACACTCAATTTTAGTGGGGGTTGAATAATTTTGAACACAACTGTATATTGCAGTTGCCTGGCCTGCCCGAGTGTGAGGAGCTGCAGGCCCACAGACTATAGTGTGCCCACGGCCAGTGCCCACCACTCATACCGTGTGGCACAGGACTTTGCATAAAAAAAAGGCATTTCATTTTTACACTTTAATCTAATTACAGTTGCCTGCCTGCTGCCAGTGTGTGTCAGGCCCACTTCCACTGAATGTATTGTGCCCACTGTCAGTGCCCACCACTCATACTGGGTGGCACCGTAGCTTGCCGATAAATAAGGCATTTAATTTTTACCCTTTAATCTAAGGTTAGTTGCCTGCCAGTGTGTGTCAGGCCCACTTCCACTGACAGTAGTGTTCCCACTGCCAGTGTCCACCACTCATACCGGGTGGCACTGTAGCTTGCCGATAAATAAGGCATTTAATTTTTACCCTTTAATCTAAGGTTAGTTGCCTGCCAGTGTGTGTCAGGCCCACTTCCACTGACAGTAGTGTTCCCACTGAAAGTGCCACCCACTCATACCGGGTGGCACAGTAACTTGCATGCATAGTACCACTAATCAAAAAAAAAAAAAATGACAGGCAGAGGCAGGCCACCCCGCAGGGGCCGTCGTTGTTGCCACATACCCTGAACTCGAACAATTATGAGGACATAGTTGACTGGCTTACACAGTCACCCAATCTTACTCCAGCTCAGCTTCGGGCACCTCTCAAGTTACCACTCGCCCGCCCTCCGCCACCACCAACACTAGCACCACAGCCGTTTCATTTGATCTGTCAGAGGATTTATTTTTATTTACACATCAGTTGGAACAAATGAGTGATGCACAACCATTATTGCCAGAGGATGTAGATAACAGGGATGTCTCAGTCAGGCAGCATTACACACATGGACGTACGGTGTGATGATGATGATGTTGTACCCACTGCTGCTTCCTTTGCTGAGTTGTCAGATACAAGTGAAGCGGTAGATGATGACAATCTGTCCGTGGATGTCACGTGGGTGCCCGCTCGAAGAGAAGAAGAACAGGGGGAAAGTTTAGATGGGGAGACAGAGAGGAGAAGGAGACGAGTTGGAAGCAGGGGGGGGTCGTCGCAAGGAGCTAGTGGCACAGTCAGACAGCATGTATCGGCACCCAGGGTCAGCCAGACAGCATGCCAATAAACGCATGCTGTTGATACCACCAGAATGCCGTCATTGCAAAGCATTTTTTTTGTGTGTCTGCAAGAAACTGAGTCGTGGGAAGCCCAACACCCACCTAGGTACCACTGCTTTGCGAAAGCACATGATCTCACATAACAAACGCCGATGGGATCAACACATAAGTACATGCAGAACACAAACTCAAAGCCACCATGCTCCTCCTGGTCCAGCATCTTCAGCCACGTCAACCACTGTTGTCCTCCCTGCCCCCTCTCAACCACCCGCCACTCCGCCTCTCACCTTCAGCAGTTCCTGCTCATCTGCCCACAGTCAGGTGTCTGTCAAGAAATGTTTGAGCGTAAGAAGCCAATGTCACCCCCTTGCCCGACGTCTGACAGCTGGCTTGTCAGAACTGTTAGCCCGCCAGCTTTTACCATACAAGATGGTGGAGTCTGAGGCCTTCAAAAAATTTGTAGCTATTGGGACACCGCAGTGGAAGGTACCCGGCCGAAATTTTTTTTCACAAAAGGCAATCCCTAACCTGTACTCTATTGTGGAAAAGGAAGTCATGGCATGTCTGGCACACAGTGTTGGGGCAAGGGTCAATCTGACCACTCATACCTGGTCTGCAAAGCACGGTCAGGGCAGGTATATCACGTACACAGCGCATTGGGTAAACCTGCTGACAGCTGCCAAGCATGGAATGTGTGGCTCTGCAGCGGAGTTGGTGAAACCGACACGACTTGCAGGCAGGCCTGCTGCCACCTCCTCTACTCCTCCTACTTCATTCTTTTTGCTAACCTCCTCGGCTGAGTCCTCTTCTGCTGCTGCATCTTGCTCCACATCATCAACTGCACCCCCCCAGCTTCCCATGGGCTATTCCACATCCCGACCACAACAGTGTCACGCCGTCTTGGGGTTGACTTGCCTGAAAGCAGAGAGTCACACCGGACCAGCACTCCTGTCCGCCCTGAACGCAGAGGTGGATCAGTGACTGACCCCGCACCAACTGGAGATCGACAAAGTGGTGTGTGACAACGGAAGCAATCTGTTGGCGGCATTGAATATGGGCAAGTTGACACATGTGCCGTGCATGGCACATGTGTTGAATCTGATTGTACAACGCTTTGTGTGTAAGTACCCAGGCTTACAGGACGTCCTCAAGCAGGCCAGGAAGGTGTGTGGCCATTTCAGGCGTTCTTACTTTTCTGACATTCAGCGGTGAAACAACATGCCAGTGAGGCGCTTGATTTGCGACAGCCCGACACGTTGGAATTCAACACTCCTAATGTTCGACCGCCTGCTCCAACAAGAAAAAGCCATCATTGAGTATTTGTATGACCGGGATGCTAGGACAGCCTCTGCGGAGCTGGGTATTTTTCACGTTACTGGATGCTTATGCGCAATGCCTGTAGGCTCATGCGTCCTTTTGGGGAGGTGACAAACCTAGTCAGTAGCACCGAAGGCACCATCAGCGAACTCATCCCATTTGTTTTCTTCCTGGAGCGTGCCCTGCGAAGAGTTCTGTATCAGGCCGTAGATGAGCGTGAAGAGGAAGAGGAAGTGTTGTGGTCACCATCACCACCAGAAACGGCCTTATCATCATCGTTTGCTGGACCTGCGGCAACGCTGGAAGAGGAGTCTGAGGAAGAAGAGTCAGAGGAGGAATGTGGCTTTGAGGAGGAGGAAGACCAACCACAGCAGGCATCCCAGGGTGCTCGTTGTTGTCACCTATCTGGGACCCGTGGTGTTGTATGTGGCTGGGAGAAAGACCAGACCTTCAATGACGTCAGTAAGGACGAGGAACGGGAGATGAGTAGCTCGGCATCCAACCTTGTGCAAATGAGGTCTTTCATGCTGTCATGCCTGTTGAGGGACCCTCGTATAAAAAGGCTGAAGGAGAACGACCTTTACTGTGTGGCCACGCTACTAGACCCCCGGTATAAGCAGAAAGTGGCTAAAATGTTACCGAATTACCGGAAGTCAGAAAGGATGCAGCAGTTCCAAAACAAGTTTAAAATGCTTTACACAGCTTATAAAGGTGATGTAACTGCACAACGGGAATCTAACAGGGGAAGAGGTGAAAGTAATCCTCCTCCTACCACGACCGCGTGGGCAAGGACAGGACGCTTTACAGATGTGTTGTTGATGGAGAACATGCAGAGCTTTATAAGTCCTATGCATCGCCACAGCCCTTCAGGGTCCACCCTCAGAGAACGACTCGAACCGACAGGTAGCAGACTACCTCGCCTTAAAGGGAACCTGTCACCTAAAAAACGCTTATAAAGCTGTTCATATTACCTTATAGTGCCACATAGTAGTTTTCTAAAGCGCTTTTTCTTACCTTTTCAGCATTTAGGCTCATAGAGAAATCGATGTTTTATTCAGCCGCTGCCCCGTGCTTCAAGTCAGGCTTGAAGTCAAGGGGGCAGCGGCCTAGGCTTCTTCAGTCCTGCTCTCCCCGCCTCCTGCTGCCTTGATTGACATCCAGCATCTCAGTGCCGGGACCGTGCTCTCAGCCCGCATGCGCAGTAAAGCCTGCATGCGCCCGCCAGTCTGTCACAATCGCGCCCGTGCGGCTGGCCTCTGAGGCGTGCCGGAGATGACGCTTAATATGCGCAGGTAGAATAGATGGCGGGCGCGATTGTGACAGACTGGCGGGCGCATGCGCTGTAGCAAGAATAAAGACGGCTAAATGTACTCACCGGAGCCGGGACCGCTCTCCTTCTGCCCTTTATTGCGCATGCGGGCTGAGAGCGCGGTTCCGGCCCTGAGATGCTGGATGTCAATCAAGGCAGCAGGAGGCGGGGAGAGCAGGACTGAAGACGTCTAGGCCGCTGCCCCCTTGACTTCAAGCCTGACTTGAAGCACGGGGCAGCGGCTGAATAAAACATCGATTTCTCTATGAGCCTAAATGCTGAAAAAGTAAGAAAAGGTGCTTTAGAAAACTACTATGGGGCACTATAAGGTAATATGAACAGCTTTATAAGCGTTTTTTAGGTGACAGGTTCCCTTTAACTGCAGATATCGACACTTTGAGGAGCGATGAACCCCTTAACTACTGGGTGTGCAGTCTTGACCTGTGGCCTGAGCTATCCCAATTTGCGATAGAACTTCTGACCTGCCCCGCTTCAAGTGTCCTGTCAGAAAGGACCTTCAGCGCAGCAGGAGGTATTGTCACTGACAAGAGAAGTCGTCTAGGTCAAAAAAGTCTAGATTACCAGTCCTTTATTTTATTTATTTATTTATTTATTTTTTCTTGTAAATTTTTGTTTATTTTAGAAAAGTATGTAAAGCATAAACATATCGGAGTCAAATCACTCCTACAATTACATCTTAACATCATAAAGATCTAGTTACAATTGTACAGTTGTGTAATAAAGATGAATGAGGCGTGGATACTGAAGGGACTGACAGTGGGGGATACATTTGACTAAAAAAGGCCTGATAAGATGCCTTGGGCTAAAAATGGTCCCCACGCTGCTGTATTTAATCTCTGCATGCCGGATGACTTGCGTGACTTCTCCGCCACCAACTACCTAATTTTTCAGCCATGTGTACATGCTTAATTTTTCTGGCCTCTGGTGCTGCACTGTGGCTGCAAAAATGAAACAAAAAAAAGGCACATACAAGTGTCAATTCCCCTTTGTGATCGTTACCTTGTTGTGGTGAAGGGGCTTGCGTATCACAATGAAGCGATTAACTCTATGAGTGTGTTGGCAATGTTGGCACACCCCAGATGATAAGGTCATTGCTTCATTGTGAACAGACCAAAAGCGATCGGCTGGATAATTTTTCATAGAAAAAACATTAATTTTCTTTGTGATCATCTAAGGTGATCATTAAAGCCTACTAGGCCACAATGGGCCCACACTGCAGAATCATTGTTTTCTGGGTAACTTAACTGTCACCTGAACTACCTCAGCACGACCATTGGCTTTTAAAAACCGCCATCGCCTGCAATCTCCCAAACGTGCGCACGAGCACAGTCATCACTACACCAAGATTGACGCATAGAGGAATAAAATTTATGTCATGAGTGTGTCAACTATTGACAACTCTTTGCGGTTTAAACTGGGATTAAACTGATAGGAATAGTACTACTTAACACACCACTCATATAGGGCGGTACAGTACATTGCACGGCGCACGAGCAGTGCCCAACATTGGTAGTAAGAGGACCGATCAAGCTTCTTTTTCCATCTCCTGGTTCCTAAAATCTATTCGATACACGTCCCCTGATAGGGGACTAAACAGGGGTTTAACTGATAAAAATAGTACTAGTTAACACACCACTCATATAGGGTTGCCCAGTACATTGCACGGCGCACGCGCAGTGCCCCAAATTGGGAGTAAGAAGACCGACCAAGCTTCTTTTTCCATCTCCCGATTCCTAAAATCTATTCGATACACGTTGCCTGATAAGGGACGTAACAGGGATTAAACTGATAAAAATAGTACTACTGATTACTGAACACACCACTCATATAGGGTGGCACAGTACATTGCGCGAGGAAGAGACCTTCAATGACGTCAGTGAGGACAAAGAACGGGACATGGCCAGCTTGGTATCCAACCTTGTGCAAATGGAGAGTTTGCGGTTGTGCAAATGGACTGTTTGCAGTTGTTTGCAGTGCGTTAAATGGGGGGTTTGGTCTGTCACAGTTAGGTCGGTCACTGTGAAGTGGGCGTAACCCTTACACTACCTTAAACAAAAGAGGATGTGATGGGCACTAAATGTAACGGTTATAGTCACTCTCAGGGAGGACTCAACACTCGTCGTGGTACACATGGAGAGCAGCTTCAGCACTCCTTGGAGCGAACACTCACCTGCTTCAGCAGCCACTGCAGTAAGCCTTTATCCACCCCTCACCACAAAGGGAATGGCGAGTAAACAGCTTCAAGCTCGTGGCCACATTTAATGGAATGAAGCCTGTCTAATCTTATCTTCATCTTTAGAGCAGTGACGCTGGTTAGAAAGTCAACTTAGGGGGTGGAACTGGCACTTCCAGTTGGAGTGGCAGCATTGTTCTTCTTCTAGGGGCTGTTCTCCACGGTAACGTGTTATTTGTCTCAACAGTGATGTGGATCCAAACTGTCTTCTCACCAGTCCAACAAGGATGACATGCAAACCTGCAACACTGCAAGTGGGCAAGGCAATACATCTCAATCTTACTGAGGTGGAGTAGCAGCACTGCCCAGCTTTTAAAGGGCCAAACCGCTGCAGTGCTCACTAAAATGGCCGAGGCACTCAAAACTTTGGGGAAGTGGCACATATGTTAAGGTGGTTAATGTCTCACCACCTTACACCACTGTACTGTTAGAGGTTTAATATGAACTATTTTTTCTACTACCACCCCTGGGAAGAGCTCTCAGTACATGGAGGAGGTATCAGGGATTAACATCTACTGTTGTATGCACACTTATACAGAGAATATTATCAATCACTGAAAGATGTTCATGGGGGTGATCATAAGTTAGAAAATAAAATATATCATTGTATAAATTAAACAGTTTGCTGAATCTTTTCCCACAGAACTATAAATCATCCTGCTCAGCTTCTGCTCTATAACATGCTGAATGCAGATTGCACTGCCTTTTTGTCCCAGGTCCAGCTGAGCACCTGAAACATACAGGAAATGTAGGGTGCTATAACTAACAAAGAAAGAGAGTCAAGCCAATAGAGACCAATGTACACATGTGGATAAAATTGTTGGTACCCTTCCATTAAAAAAAGGTAAAACCCACAATGGTCACTGAAATAACTTGAAACTAGCAAAAGTAATAATGAATAAACATTTACTGAAAATCAACTAATAAAAACAAGACATTGTTTTTGAATCGTCATTCTACAGAATAATAATAATAATAATAATAATAATTATTATTATTATTATCATTATTATTATAATAACTAATGAAACTGTCCTGGACAAAGATGATGCTACCCATAGAAAAGATGGATAATGCTTTTATCATGTGGACATGTTAAACTAAGGTGTGTCCTTAGTAATCAGTCAATCTGCCTGTCACGGATCAGAGGGTGTGAACCCACTGTGCCACTGACTGGCTATATTCTGGAGAGGCGTGTCTTAGCAACTACTTGGTTTTCACTAGAGCCTCTGATGGTGAGGATAGACTTAAGCCTTGCGGGTGGTTGCCAGTGGCTGCTCCAGAGCAATCCCTGAGTCCCAGACTAGGAGGTACCTGAGTAGGTACCTGAGGTACAAGCGTAGTCAGGCGGGAAGAGACGTTACCAGGAGCAATGGTGCAGGACCGAAGGATGAGGCAGAGACGTGGTCAGATAGGCAATAGGTCAGGGCAGGCGGCACAGGTACAGGTCAGGCAATCTGGGTCAGCAACAGGAGAGTTAAAGCAAGCAGGCAGGGATCAGACGATAAGCAGAGTCCAGGAATAAAGTATAGATCAGAAGGACACGTGAGTATTAGGAACCAGCAAACACAAGGATCTTGACACTGAGGCATCTGGGAAGGGGGCTGAGACACTTATGTATATGCAGGAGAGCCAGAGTTAGTCAGTGAGGTCACCTGACCCAACCCACACAGCCCAAGGAGTGATGCGCTCTGCCCCTTAAAGCAGTGTAACACGAAACCAGCCAAACTCATGCTGTGTCCAGGGCTTAGTGGAATCTGTGGAGCGGAATCCTCTGAACCAATAACATGTACACAAACAGAGCCCAGGAGCGCAGCGGTGAAATGGGAAGCACCGGCCACAGGACACCGCTGAACACATCGCCCAGGACCGCGGCGATAAGCAGAGGAACAGCAGCGTACCACAGCCACTGTTACACTGCCTATTTAAAGGGTGAAAAGTATTCATATTCGAATACGAATATATAGCACTATATTCTAAATATTAGCGAATTCTCGAAGTGCCGATATTCGTGATTAAAATTTGCTATTTGAATATTCACGCTCAACACTAGTCACATCAACTCTATGTTCACAGATGCAAAAATGAAGCATACAAAGAAAAGAACATTGTAACTACTGTGAAACATGGAGGAGGATTGGTTATATTTTGGGGCTGTTTTGCTGCATCTGGCACTCTATGTCTTGAATCTGTGTAGGGTACAATGAAATCTCAAGACTATCAAGGCATTCTGAAGTGTAATGTGCTGCCCAATGTCAGAAAACTTGTTCTCAGTTTCAGGTCATGGGTCTGTCAACAGGATAATTATGGCTGAATTGGATAAAATTTTGCTCTCTCATCTTAAAATAGAACAGGTTAAACAACTTGATTAGCCATTAAAAGAAGAAAAGCTTTTTTCAGCAGTAGCCTCTCTTTCAGGGGGAAAAGCTACAGGTAGTGATGGGATCCTGGTCGAGCTATATAAACAATATGGAAAAACTTTTTTGCATTTCCTTTTGGAGTTATTTGAGTTTTCATTATAGAGTTGAGTTTTCAATATAGAAAGTGATAAGTGATATATATAAAAGAGATGAAAATATGGACAGCACTCCAAAGATATAAATCAATCGTGAGGTTTATTCACCCAGGTGGTGAGGAGCGACGTTTCGGCTCACATGAGCCTTTCTCAAAGATCCTGAGGAAAAGAATTCTTATAGACCTGTGTCATTAATGAATGTGGATTATAAAATCTTATCTGAAATTCTAGCCATGAGATCAGTAAAAGTGATACTATCACTAGTATATAAAGATCAGGTGGGATTCATGCAGGGGAAGTTAGTGATGTAGAATAACCAATGGTTGTTCTGGAATATCCAGGACGGATGAGAAGGGGCTGAGGAATAGATGGTGGTCTCTGTAGACACTGTCAAAGCTTTTGACCGGGTCAAGTGGGACTTCATCTGGTGAGTCCTGGAGAGAATGGGGTTTGGTATGACATTCAAAAATTGGGTAAAACTCTTGTATAGAGGAGTGAGGGCATGTGTAAGTATAGAGGGGAAGGCATCAGGAATGTTTCAGCTTGCTTGGGGGAAAAGACATGGTTGTCCTCTTCCCCATTGGTGTTTGCCCTAGTGTGAGAACTACTGGCGGAACTGATCAGAAGTAATTATGAGATAAAAGGCTTTGTTTATGGAACGAGTGAGGAAAGAGTGTTATGACATGTAGATCACATGGTCTTATTGTTGAGGGATCCCTTAATTTCAGTTCCAAAAGCAATCAAAATAGTTGAGAATCATGGCAAGTTCTCTGGGCTAAAAATGAATTGTGAAAAGTCTGTATATCTGCCCTTGGGACAAGGAGCAGTCTTGGTGAGGAGGTGGAGTAGGAAATAGTCTTGAGTTGATAGACTCATTTAGATAGGAAAACAGTCACAAGTGAGGCTACTTTCACACTCGCGCTTTGGCTTTCCGTTTGTGAGATCCGTCATGGGCTCTCACAAGTGGTCCAAAACAGATCAGTTTTGCCCTAATGCATTCTGAATGAAAAAGGATCCGCTCAGAATGCATCAGTTTGCCTCTGATCAGTCACCATTCCGCTCTGGAGGCGGACACCAAAACAGTTGAAAGACTGACAAAGGTAAGAGTTTATTTAAAATGGAGCAAAATGATTGCAGACCTATTGACCAAATCTTGGTCTGACAGCTTGAATATGGTTCCAAAAACATCAAATAATATGTTTTTTAGGATTTCCAGATATTTATGTTACATGGGGTTTATTATACCCCTAGGGTATTAAACAAATTTGCTTCTGTGAAAAATAAAGAATGTCTAAGATGTATGTTGGTTGATGGGGACCTAATACATATCGTGTGGAGATGCCCAAAGTTGCATCGATATTGGTAGGATATAATAGGCAGATTGGAGGTTGACTATAAAGTTTGTTGTGCATTGGTAGATATATAGGGGGAAATGGGAGCAAAAGAGAATAGGTTAATGGCACTTAGAGGATTGATGATGGCAAGAAGAGAAATTATGAGGAATTGGAAATTGGACCTCACTCTATCGATGCAGCATTGGGACCAACAAATGAAATGTATGATGTGTAAAGAAATCTTGGAAACTGATTTAAATATAGAACCCATATGTGCCCCCCAGCGCTGTTTGCTGGCATCTGTTGTAATCACCATCTGTTGAGTCTGGTGCCATTCTACACCTCTGGACAAATTCTGCCGATCTTTCCACCAGGACAGGGACCCTTTCACTGCACATGGAATTTTTACCTTCTTCTCTAGTGAGGCCTGTTTTTTGTCCCAAACTTTAAATAGAAAAGCCTGAAGAATCCTTGAGTGTGCCTGTGACAATTTCACTGAAGGAATGGTTGACTTCATAAGTCCTAAAAGAGTCATGATGTCTCTGATATAGGTCAACTTTTGTCGCTGAAAATTTAGTATTTTTTTAACTAATTCTTCCCGTTTTAGATCTGGAAGAAAGGAAGACATTAGGTGCGAGTCTAGAAGGACCCCTAAGAATATTTTCTTTTGGGAAGGTAGAAGACAGGATTTGTCGAAGTTTACCTTCCATCCTAGGTCCCCCAAAGTATTTAGGATTGTTTGGAGATGATTCAGTAGACCTTCTTCTGTTGGGGCTGCTATCAGAAAATCGACTAAATACGGAATAAGAAGGATTCCTGCTAGATGGAAATATTTTGCAGCTTCTGCCATGATTTTGGTTAAAATCCTTGGAGCGGAACAAAGGCCGAACGGCAAGGCTTGAAATTGGAAGTGATACACTTCTCCCTGAAAGTATACCGCCATTCTTAGAAATTTATGGAATTGTGTGTGGATTGGGACGTGGTAGTATGCGTTCGAGATGTCTAATGTGACCATAAAGTAATCCTTTGCAAGCAAATTGACTGCCGATCTGATAGTTTCCATTTTGAACCTCCTGTACACGATGTACATATCTGTTCAAAATTTTGAGATATATGATTGCTCGGAAGGAGCCATTGGGGTTTTTCACCAGAAAAATTGACGAATAAAATCCTGTTCCCTGTTCTTCCGGTGGACTCGCGTTATTGCTTCTTTCTCTAGAAGCAGGTGTATCTGTTTTTCCATTGCTATTTGGTCTGACCCCTTTAGGAATGGGTTTATCATAATGAACTGTAGGTGGTATCCCTCTTCTAGAGTTGAAAGCACCCAAGGGAATGCCTGAATTTTTTCCCAGGCGTGCCCGAAGCATTTTAGTCTTCCACCCACTGCACTTCTGGCATCATTGGGATGAGGGGCGTGTGTTTTTATCTGGATTGAAGAGGAATCACTTCTTTCCTTTAGATGCCTGCCAGGCAGATCCTCTGTCTCCTGGGAGGCGGGACATCCTCCAGGTGGTGCAGTTGTTGACTCACGAAACATCACTTCACAACCAGAAAATTGTCATTTGGTGTGCACTGTCAGGAACACGAATAGTGGGCCCAATTTTCTTCAAATCAACTGAGAATACCACAATTTACCTGGACATCTTTGAACAATTTTACAACCAACTAAGATCAGAAGAAAAAATGTCCTGCTTTGTTCAACAAGATGGGTCCGCACGTCATGGATCTCACTGGCACGAGTTCATGAACTGTTTATGGACCAGACTTGTCCACGTGCAATTTTTATCTGTGGGGAAATTTAAAGCAGAACGTGCACGCTAACAATCCACATCCCCTGGATGAAAATTTAACAAACACTATCCGTAGTATCACTGTTGAAGAGCTGCAAGCAATATCAGCCAACATAATCGGACGTGCCCAATGTCTGATTTTCAATAGCTGATTTTCAGTAAGTTTTTGTTCATTATTACATTTGTCAGTTTCAATTAATTTCAGTGACCATTGTGGGTTTTTCTTTCTTTAGCAGAAGGGTACCACCAATATTGTTCACGTGTGTATAACTCTGAAAAAGTTAGAATATTTTTAATTGAGCTACATAATAAACATTTTGTCAAAAAATATCTCTTGATTAAATCTCTCCTCCTGGTAATAATATCACTAAAGCAAACTTTCCTAGTTTCAATAACTCTCATAGACTTGAATAGTGAGAGCTGCGCACATGCCTATACCCCACTTAGCCCACACTTGGATTCTAGTACCAACAGTAACCTTTCATGCGGAATGGCGGTAAATGGACTCCTGCTTTCCCAAGAAGGTGGAGTCTGAGAGGTTGGATCCCTGCATATCAGATTTTTATGGTATTTTCTGTGGCTATAACGTGGAAAAACACCTTTAAGAGCATATTTTAACTCTTCAGTTTAGTAGAAAATAACTATCTACATGACAAAAGTTGGAATTGTCAAATAGGAAATGCACCATTAGTACAGGGTGATCCAGCAATCACACAGTTGTCTTGGCAAGTAGACCACCCTGTTTGATGCTGCTGATTTTGGCAGGAGATGTGACTGCCTGTTACAATACTGACAGTGTATCTTTAAAGGGAATGTGTCATCAAAAAATGACCTATTTTTTAAATCACATTTTCATTTTTAAAGAACTTTTGATGGTTACTTTTAATTTTCTATATCAATGTCTATATTTAAACAAAAAACATAAAATCCTGCCGACTTAACACTGACCACTAAGTCTAATAATAGTTGACACTTTTGGTCTATACAGATCACTTTACTGCAGTTACTTGCTTATCTGTCATTTTAATCCTGTCTGTAATGATATCACCTCTGGATATAATAAGACAGGATCCACCATTCACAATAGGTGATTGTCAGAACTTACCTATTCTTTCCTTGTGCAATGACCTCTGCAAAGGTCACAGAGCATGCCTAAAAGACTCTCCCATAGAAGTCAACGAGGTCCCCTCCAGACCCATGTGGTTGCCATAAAACTATTTTCTTAGTGCTTTCTAAATGCAGTTAAGAACAGCTCAGGCAAGATGGTCACCATCATAATCATGTTCAGGAAACAGAATAAAAAAAATCTGCAACTAGAAAATAAAAACATTAGAAAAAAAACGAGTGTTTCTATCTGGTTTTAGCTTTTTGGTGACATTTTTTCTTTAAGTTTGAGCATTACATACCTAAGATGGCCAAAATTAGGTCTATTCCAAATCATGTTGAACACTTCCTTTCTTCTCTAAATATGGACACATGAAAATATGGACACATGAAAATACCATAATGGTGACAAGCAGGTCAACCAATAACAATTATAATTATCCAATGAATATTTTCCCTCAAGAAACAATTATTTAATACAATAATTTATACTGCTACAAATTGTGGATCTCTGAATTATACATTAAGACAATATTTCTATCCTCTAAATAAATCTATAATAGATTTCTCTTAAGCAAAGAATATTTCACAAGAGTATTCACAGCGAAGGAATGACCAGTGATCTATGAACTCCTACAATCTGTGTGCCTGTATCCTTTTGCCAGGCTTCTAGCTCTCTTGTCCAATGCAAGGGAAAAAGCTGAAGACCAGACATGATTCATCACATGTAGGGCAGCCAATTCACATTCTAAACTTTATATGCTCAAGGGATGGAACAGCTGAGTAAAACTGACCACTTAAGCAATGATGTAGACTAAAGATTCTCAGACCTGGTTTATTAACTGAGGTGAAATTTTATGTGGTAGCAGGGGAAATTGAAAGCAAAAATATCTAGGGAGTGAAAAAATTACCCCCCCCCCCCCAATAAAAACAACAAAATATGTAGCTTCTGGCCACTGATTTTCCCTTTGGTGACCTTAAAGCATAGACAAGCCAAGTCCACCAGTGCAGGAGCCACTCTTACAGAGAACCTCTCCGTGCTGGCTCATAGAAGGTGGTTCTGAGTGGGCAACTGCTTTTATGATGTCCATATGAATAGGGGTGTCTTTATGAGTCCCTTTTTAACGTCACTTGCACATAACTGTACTCAGGACTTGCAATGCATTATCTATGGCACCTAAGATCTGTATGACATATGATTGTACATAATGACAAACATAGAATTTTTTGTTCTCACAGATTCTCATCTAGCTTTAGTTTCTTTTAAATGTTAATGGGATTTGTGTAGTGGATCTATGAAAACTTGCTAGCCATTTATAAAAAAACAATCTTCTCAACCATATCAATGTATTGCCAGTGACTGCCATTGCAGTGTCTTCACAAACTTATTTCTCAAATGCAAAGGCTGTTTACAAATCCTTAATTAAACATCTGGTCCTGGCAATTAATGAGCCATTCTTATAATCTAATCTTATGTCTCCTGTCAGTGTAGAGTATATTTTTGAACTTTTGTCTAATCACTTTTCAAAAGTCATAGCTCACATACAATCAAATAATTCACTGTATATTCGGCATATTGGGATATAGTCTCAACTTTTACTCAACGAGCACCTCAACTATCATTCAGATACATAGAGTCAAAAAAGATAGGCAAGAAAACAAACACAAAAATGATAAACACATCTTACATGATGTAATAAATAGATACGTATATGTATATATAGATACTATAAACACAGAACATAACAGGACTCTCAAGGCACTTAATGCAAAATGTATTAATATATATATATATATATATACTAGCAGAAGGACCTGGCTTCGCACGGGTATGTTTCATTTAATGTTTTTGTGTGTGTTGTTAAAAGATATCGACAGTATCCCTTATAACAGTGACATCTACAGTAACCCACCCCTTAACAGTGACGTCCACAGCCCCCCACCCCTTAACACTGACCCTCCCACAGTGCCCCACCTCCTTAAAATGGGACCTCCACAGTAGCCCACCCCCTTAACTTTGACCTTCACAGCAGCCTGCCGCTTTAACAGTGAGTTCCACAGCACCCCACCTCCTTGACAGTGACGTCCACAGGGGCCTTCTCCCTTAACAGTGACCTCCCTAGCACCCACCCCTTAACACTGACCATAGGTTACAATCCCCTTAACTGTGACCTCCACCATTCCCGGCCCCTTTAACAGAGGCCTCCACAGCAACTGCCCTGTGACCTCCTCTGTACAGCGCTCTCTTATCAGTGACCTCACAGTACCCCACTGCTCCTTAAATAGTGGCCTCCACAGTCCCCTCCTACCTTAACAGTGACCTGACCTCCACTGTGCCCACCCCTTTAACAGTGACCTCCACAGCGGCCTGCCCCCTTAACAGTAACATCTATAGCGCCCTCCCCTTTAACAGTGACCTCCACAGTGGCCACCCCTTTATTAGTGAAATATATATATACAACTAATACCACAGTTGATATGTTAAATAAACATGAGGTTCTTAGGAAATATATTTTGACCAAAAAATATCTGTGCCCACCCACCACAGCAAGGGGACCTCAGTCCAGGCTGGGACCTACTCTATTTAATACTTACCTCTATGCCAGTGGATATCTACATTCGGGAGAGCAGAACCCATACATATACTGTGTTGCCATCAGGCATCCAATGAGAGGAAGAGAAAACTTAGCTATGTATGTATGTATCACCTAATTAAAAGCATTTGTGGAATGGATGGGATGTCAGGAGTGTATATTTAGACTTGGAGGCATCCACAGCTCCAAGTATGTACGTACAAAGACAAAAGATTCAAACACAAAAATGATAATCACATCCTGCATGATAAGATAAATAGATATGTGGATGTACATGGGCATAATTAAAGATACAATTGCAGAACATAAAAGCACTAAATACAAAAACTATTTTTAAACTAACACCAGTGCCTTGAGAGTGCTGTTATGTTTTGTGTATTTTGCTTTAATTATGGCCATGTACATCTGCATATTTATCATATCATGCAGGCTAATTTTTGTGTTTGTTTTTTTGTCTTTGTAGTTATTAGGTCAACAGTCAGTGTCCACCAGTGCCCTGCTACTTACCACAACACTCAGCAACCTGCAAGCTGTTGTCTCCATTGCATCAGTCTCTGTTTCCTTAGGGCACATATGCACCTGTGGTCTCTTAAAGGGCCAGTGTGTGCATTTCCAAATCCTTCCCTAGCTAATAGCTAACGTTACCCTGGTATTTAAGGCAGCCTCCTCAAGGGGAAGGGGGGGTGGGGGTGGCTGAGCTTTGAGGTTTTCTAGTCTCTTCTAACCAGCAAAGGTGTTTTCTCTTGTCTGACTTTAGTGTGATACATACAGTATAACTGGGTTTTCTCTTCCTCTTATTGGATGCCTGGTGACACACAGAAGTAACAATTGTAGCAACCTATATGTTGCTATATGTAGTATATTTATGGGTTCTGCTCTCCTGAATTTAGATACCCACTGGTATAGAGATAGGCATTAAATAAAGTAGGTGAACTGAGATTACCTTGCGTGGTGAGTGGGGCACAGATATTTTTTGATCAAAATACTTTTCCTAGGAACCAAAAGAAACCAAAAGTGAGTACAAATGCAAAAATGTTGCATGTGGAAAGAAACCCTGAGATACTTTATACATTCCTCAAATATTCTACTCTTGCAGGTTAATGACAACTTTAGTATTTGTAAAAATAGAATACAATTGAGTGTAACTGTACATTAAAGAGTCGCTGTATTCACTCACTTAATAGAGAATGGTGTAACAGGCAAATTTCTAAATCACTTCATTTTAAAAAAATCTGCCTGCGTCCACCTGAACAAAAAAAAGCTCTAAAGTCATGGCCACTAGGGGTCTCACTTCCACCTAATTTGCAGTCCACTGCCTGTTGTCAGGCAAGATCCATCTCTAGTAACCGAGACTCAGAAGATGGCTGAGAGGAAGTGGGTGCATGTCAGAGCTAGATTAGATTGTGAGTCTAATAAAACAACTGCTTTTACTCTGCTTCTGAAGAACACAGGAACCTTATGTGTGTTTGGAAGCGTGATTTCCTCCTCCTTATTTGTAAGGGCTCTGGAGCTCAAAACAAAGATAATGGAGTGGAAAGTAAGGGAAAAGATGTCACAGCAGTAAATTGCTGGCAGAAGGGAGACACCCCCTGCTTCTGAATGAAATGCATCTAGCTATGCTGCTGAAACAGGGAATAATATGGCTGAATAAAAAACATTAGGGATGCCCAAAAATAACTGCTCCTTCACAGGTATGATTGTACATAGAAGCAAAGCACAGCCATTATGCAAACTTTTTTTGAAAACTCAGGTATACTTTAAAGTATAAAACTTCCCACTTTTTAGAGAGTAAGTCTGTGTTCACATTTGTGTTTTAGGATCCGTTTGGAGTCTCCATTGCAGACTCTGTCATAAATGCTGGACAACATAGTACAGCATGCTGCATGAAACCCAACTGTCCCCATTAAGGTCAATAGGGTTTATCATTCTTGTCTGTGATGCTCCTATGACAGAGGAGAACAAAGGAAATACAAGTGCTGATGTGAACGTGGCCTAAATATAAAATCTACAAAGAAAACGTACACAAAAACTGTAACTCAAAAACAAAGCAAAGCATCAACTATTCAGTGTAATTGTATTACAATGTTGGACTTGTAAATAGTTCCATAATTATGAAGGCACCAAAAACTGTTGATTTTTCTGAAAATAAAAGTGACCTGACATATTCTTCAACATTTTCATCCAATACAAGAACAAAGTCTTAACAGAGCAGCCAGCACCCAACTGCGAACCAGATTGAGCCTGTTTGTTTTAACTCAATTTATTTCATAATTCAGTAATATGTTATTTCTCTCGATGGAAGTACAGCACAGCAGACCAACAAATGTAATAGAAAAATTGAAAACAGGGTTATGTCAAACTAGAAAATTTAGAACAAGTGTATGCAATGGAAGAATGGTTTTAATTAAAAAATATAAACTATCAAAAATATATGTTATATTATACTTGTTACAAAAATGTTGATAAAACAAAATCATCAGAATTAGATATTTGCTCTCTTGCTCATCATTCTTCAGATTTACAGAGGACCTGTCCCCTCTTCTGACATGCCTGATTTAGCAACTAAGTGTATTCCCCATATAGCAACAATTCAGGAGCAGCTATTCTTATGACTCTATGTTGTGCATCCACTATTCCTACAGGAAGTTTATTCATGAATTACCAGCATTCTGTAATAAAGGTTGATCTGGGTATTACCAGGTGGAGTGTGTCTCTGCACATTCTGCCACTGGCAACATTTAATCGATAGTGTCAGACTGTGCAGGGACACTCATATGGGCCTTTAATGCAGACTGTTGATAATTAAGTAATTTAGAATAATAGAGAAATGAGACCACAAATGTTTATACCAAAAAAAAATTGTCATTTCATGAGAATGCAAATAATTAACAAAGCAGATATGTCAGCAGAGGTGACACATCCTGTGTAAGGGAATCTATCACCAGAACTGACTGCCTCATTACTTTAGTCCCTGAAGGAATTAATCATGTGAAACTAAGCCAATCAGCCTGATAGGCACATTAATTTACATATAGCCAATTAAATAAACAGTGCTTTTGAAGAAAGCCCCCTGTGGGAGCCAGTGTGGAGGATGGGACTAGTAGTGACCCTTATGTAGTGTAGTTGTGTCACGGGTCCTACCTCAGGCCGTCACTCCCTGGAATCTGTTGCAGTGAACGTGAGAGCACTGAAGAATGAGGCCAGAGTTGAACCTAATAAACTTCTTTTTTCTAAGTGCAACGTAGAACTTGAAATACATACAGTAGCAGCAGGCTTTAGTGCAATTCTTCACTGGCATTGCCAAGGATATTGAGGCCGGTTGGTTGGTGGCAATTCAGCACTTAGGTGATACTGGCCTAGTGGTTGTTTGGTGATGAGGGTGTCTTTAGCTGTATTCCCTCACTTCACAACAAGGTCTGTAGAAGCTGAATACATCAGTTCATTCTGCCATCTTTATCTTCTCAAGGATTTACTTGAGGCAATTAAGTAATGGTTTTCTCTGGAGAAATCTATAATACGAGTAGAAGCGCTACGTCCTCTCTACACTGCAGCTACACAGAAACACCCTCCCTTGGCAGGAAGCAGGACCAGCCCACTACCACACTGATCCTGCCAACCTTTGCCATACTTTCCTTGCGTGTAGTAATAGCTAGGAAACAAACTGTGAAATGCGATGCATAACAATGAACAATTTGGAGTACCCCCAGGTGTGGGGTACTACACTTCCCCCAATGCCCTATAAAAACGCTCTCAGTGGCTACTTTTTGGTCGTGTACCTCTTTTTTAGTTGACATGTGTCTATGATGCACTCAGACATTTTGCTCAGTTAACAGACTTTGAGAGTGGCTGCATCACTAGATTGAGGGAAGCAGGATGGTCATTTGGTGAATTGCCCGCCATCTAACTGTTAGAAGGTGGTTACATGAGGGCATGCACACTAGATGAACAGGCTCTATGTGGCCCAAACAGACCACCAATAGAGAGGATTGTTTGATCTGTCCACAAGCACAAGCCACAGTTTTGTTGGGTCTTCCTCTTCTGTCAGGGGCCGACTTGGGAAAACCCTGACCAGCTCAGTACACAGTCACCCCAGGAAGGAGTTAACTTATCAACAGATTTATTTGGGAAAGGGGAGCAATGGTGAAGAACATAAAGACAATGCAATAAAAGGAACAAAGCACAGATTGCGATTCTGTCTAAGAAAAACCCTGGTGAAGGGTATGGCCATCTTTAACGGTAAACCGTTATGGTAGTCCCACACACTCTTTTTTGGAAGATAAAGACAGTATGCACTTCCCAGCAATCTACTCCAAGCACTCAGCTTACTATTCCCTAGTGTCTAGCAATTAACCCAGTCCGGACATAGGGGCCCAGTTGCAGAAAACATTTCTGGGCTAATGTTAATGCACTTATGATTGTCCTGCCCGGGAACCAGCTGGGGGCTGCAGCATTCAGAAGCTTGGGTGGCAGTGAACTCGGGGTAAAGATACTCTTGGGATGCAGGTTTTTCAGAAAAATAAACGGTGAAGTCGACCAATCCTGGGGCTGTTTTCACAAAACCGGGCAAGGGTCAAAAACACAGAAAATCTATCTATTATACCTTATCTCTGTGGAAGCTCCACTCCTGGTTTTCACTCACAAACACTGATGACTAAAAGTGGCCTAAGAAGAGAGGTGTGGTTTTAAATGTCTGAACATGTACAACAAAGTCCACTGATAAAGGTTTATTCGGCATCTACTACATGTCAGACACCCTTTAGTTAATTCTGATGATTTGGAAAATGAAAAGCAAAGTCTAGATTATTGCATACATTTATTTTATATTTTGCATATTTTTTTTTAAGAAATGTCTTTTATGGTGAAGAACATAAAGACAATGCAATAAAAGAAACAAAGCACAGATTGCAATTCTGTCTAAGAAAAACCCCTGGTGAAGGGTGTGGCCATCTTTAACGGTAAACCGTGATGGTAGTCACATACACTCTCTTTTGGAAGATAAAGACAGTGTGCACTTCCCAGCTATCTATTCCAAGCACTCAGCATACTGCCAGACTTGCTGCTAGCTTCCCTATTCAACAAGAGCTGGTGAACTTGCCATGCAACACCCCTATCACTACAGGGCCATGCCAACAGTGGAATAGTCGCCCTGATAAGAGTGATCCCATTATCAAGAACCCTGAGAGGTCCCTGTGGCTGGTATGGAATCTATATTGTGTTCACTGGGTAGCTGCTGGCAAGTGGAGCAGACAGGTCGAGTAGTTGTACTAGTTGAGGTAAGTAACAGAGTGGTCAAAGTCAAGATTCCATCACTGCAATGTCATAAACTAGCCAAGTCAAAGCCAAGAGAGGCAAAAGGTACAGAGATGCAAAGGTAGAAGACAGTCTAAGGTCAAACATAGTAGCGGGCAAGGAAAAGGCAAAGAGGAGTTGGATAAACAAAAAAGCTAAAAAAACACAGAAATACTCACTACATGCACACAGGAACCACGTAGCATCTGCATAAACTGGCCAAAAAATATCCCTAGAGTAGGATTTAAAGAGGACCGCAAAGGTTAATATTGGCTAGCAACATCCTTGGGAAAATTGGCATATATGTCATGCGATATACTGGACAGATATGTAAACCATGGAACACATATAGTGTTAACGCAATCAAAATGTCATTGACTGAACATTTTCACACCTTCTGTCTAAACAATTTAAAAAAATTTCATTATGAAGAACTGGGACCTAAACATGCAGCTCCTGAATGAAATCTGAAAGAGCAGAATCTATTAAACAGTTAATCATTACCTCCCTTACAGCTATGGTGTTCGATTGAGGGCTTGTGCATATGCCATAGCCATATGCACAGAGCCTATATAGTAGTGCAAAGAGCCTCTACAGCTCCCTAGTAGAAGTGTATCTCTACAAATGAGAACATACATTATTGTCATTAGACTAGTATACAATAGTGCCCACTTATATTGGTGACTGGTATATTAAATAGTAGTAAATTTAGGAATGGGAGTAATAAAGTTAATAAAACATCACTTTTAATGAGATCAAGTAAAAAAATAGCTCATACGTTGAGCTCCCCCATGTATCAAAAAATGGACAGACAACAAATATAGGTTAAGGGCACAAGTGATCACCCAGTCAGGGTCGATACTGTGTTAAACCGGATCCTTGATCCAACTCAAGTTCACCGCATACGGGTGAATTCACCTGTGGAGGAGTTGGTCAAGTAGTAGGGGTAAGTACATCCTGGGGAGAAATTATAGTAAAAAGTCCCTGATGTTCCCCTACTTGGCCTGGTGTGCCCTAGGGAGACTATCACTGGGTCCAAAAAACCCCGCAAGGGGTGGCCCAATGCCGGAACCTGCCCCTGTTAACGCTGTCCCTAGTACAGCAGCGAGATGAAAAGGGGGGTTTGGACTGGATAGCTATAGATAAACCCTGGGCCTATCAAAAATACTGATATAGATGAAGACACAATGTATGGCCTCAAAAAAAATGTGTATCAAGTTACAACGAGGTGGGGTGGCATCCCAACACGTTTCGTCACACAAACACCCGTGTGGACGGTTAGACTCATCAGGGGACACAAAACCATCCAGCTCATACAATGGATACAGATACTTATTTTTATTATTATTAATCTGGTGAGGTCATCAGATCCACAGAGCACATGGAGTCAAGGCTCTGGTCAAACGACAGCAACCTGCGGGGAAAAGCACAAGAGAAGGGGACGCAAATATAAACATCACCAACGTGTGCGTCATAAATACCAGTGCTGAATAGAAAATGCCTTACCTCCGACCCAGATGTATGACCTAGGTCTGGAGTATACCGCAGGCGGCCGTAAGTGGCACAATCCCGGTGCTGGTTTGTGAAGTGTCCAGTGAGCCATGGGGCAACATCGGCTTAAATTGCCGCCAAACCAGCGCTGATCAGTGTGCGCCACAGCCGTGCGCCCAACAATGACGTCACGCCGTTGCGGTCACATGATCAGTCACATGTTCAGTGACTTCACCCGACAGCCAGCGCATGCGCCGGGAGCCAAGTCGATCGTGATGAAGTACATGGCACCCCTGCGCCTGCGCATTGTGGCTGAGCAGAAGATAAACCGTGATAGTCACCGGTAAAAAGAAAACGGGTACAGGGCTCTATTAGATTAAAGTGGATCTCGAGACTTATGAGATCAGTATACACTAAGCCCCGCGTCAATTCGATTATTGGTTACATACATACAATGATAAGCAATTGAATGCTGTCCCGGAGGACGGGAGCAGAGAAAGAAAATATTTTTGTAAATACCTCTGCTACAACCTAACCTCAGAGATATAGACCACAAAACAACCTATGTTATAGGTGTGTGGAAAGAAAAAGGCATTTATGGTCAGGTTAAATGTATCACAGGAAAGACAATCTATGATAATCGACTTTACTAGACTATATGAGATAGTGCAAAAGAGATGACCGTCCCTAGACATAGGGGCTGAAATTCAATTGTTCATTGAGGCCCAGGGGGCGGTGGTATTAAGTTGAAAGATCCACCAAGTCTCTTTTTGGAGGATCTTTCTATCCCAGTCACCGCCCGGCTGGATTTGCGTATACTGATCTATTCCCATGAATGACAGTACAGAGTCACGTCCCTCGTGGTAGATCAGAACGTGGCGAGCCACTGGGGTGTCCCTCCGGTTCCGGATGTCGCCTAGGTGCTCACCTATTCGAACACGGAGTTCTCTCCGTGTTTTACCGACGTACCTAAGTCCGCACTCGCATGTACAGAGGTAGATAACCCCTGTTGTGCGGCAATTGATAAAATCTAGGATGTGATATACGGAACCCGTACGAGCACTCCTAAACGTCTTCCCCTGTTGGATAAATTTGCAGAAGGAGCACCGACCACACTTAAAACTCCCTGTACGGGGCCCCCAGCCATGTGTGTGATTTAACACAAGGTTGATTAAAATGGCTGTGCACTAGGTGGTCCTTTAAATTCGTGCCCCTTCGGTAAGTGATGGAGACATGTGGGGTAAGAACGTCTGCAATGTCTGGGTCCAATCTCAGTGTATCCCAGTGACGGCTGATGATCTGGCGGACTTCTGGTGCAGCTGAATCAAAGGTTCCAATGACCCGAATAAGCCCAGAGGAGCCGACTTCGTCCTTCTTATTCGGGTGGAGTAGGTTCGTTCGATTGTGTAAGAGAGCTTTCTGGTATGCTGGTTTAAGGACCCTCTCAGGGTAGCCACGGGCCTTAAAACGTTTCCTAAGGTCCCAGGCTGCTGTTTTAAAATCCCTGATATCCGAACAGTTTCTCCTCAGCCGCAGATACTGTCCGGTCGGGATCCCTCTCCTCAGAGGGGCAGGATGACAGCTGTCCCATCTGAGGAGGGAGTTGGTGGCTGTGGGTTTACGATAGATTGTCGTTTTCAGAACCCCATCCTCACCCCTTAGGATGCATGTGTCTAGGAAAGGGAGATCGTTTTTAGTGATCACCGAGGTAAATCTGAGGTTGATGTCATTTTGATTTAGCTCGTGGACCAGTCTATGGAAATCCCCCTCGGTGCCGCTCCACAGCACGAAAATGTCGTCAATGAAGCGGCACCAAAGGACAACAAACTCTTGGTACCATTGCTGGCCCTCTTTGAAAACGATGGTCTCCTCCCACCAGCCCAGGAGGAGATTGGCATATGACGGTGCACATGAGTTGCCCATGGCGGTCCCCTGAGCTGGTGGAAGGTACGGCCATCGAACACAAAGTAATTACTGGTAAGGATGAAATGAAGTAGTTGCAGAACGAAGTCATTGTGGCGTTCACATTGGAGGCCCCTGGCTCTTAGGAAATATGCCGTTGCTTTTAAACCATGTCCGTGAGGGATCGAGGAATAGAGGGCCTCTACGTCAATGGACGCTAGAAACCAATGTGGTTCGATGGAGACCCCTCAAGTTTAGAAAGTAGGTCACTCGTATCCCTCACGTACGATGGAAGAGACTCCACAAGCGTACGTAGAATACAATCGACGTATATCCCACAATTCTGTGCTAGGCTTCCTACCCCAGAGACAATGGGTCGACCCTTAACTGGTATTGTCTCTTTATGCACCTTAGGTAGGCAGTAGAACGTTGCAAGGATAGGGTGGGTAGGAAAAAGATAATTGAACTCCTCTTTGGTGATGAGATGGTTGTCCCTAGATGATACCAAGAGTCGTTCAAGGGTATCTTTATATTGTGGTGTCGGATCTCGTGAAAGTATTTCGTAACCAGATTTATCCTCCAAAATGGTGAGGCACATTTCCCGATATGCATCGACATCCATCACGACCACATTCCCCCTTTATCGGAGGGCTTAATCGTGATGGATGTCTCTTTTTAAGGGTCTCAATTGCCATTCTCTCCTCCTTACTGCAGTTATATCGCGGTGGAGGGAGTGTTAAACCAGCGAGCTCGTCCAAGGTATATTTCAAGAAGATATCAATGCACGAGACTTCTCCCATCGGGGGCATACGGACACTTTTAAGTTTCAGACTTGTGAAGGGACCTACCCCTGAAGTGTCTGGGAGAGGGTCACCCAAATTATAAAGTAACCTAACGTCCTCCAGAGTGTCCAGTGGTATCCCAAGTTCTCGACACTCTTTTTTTCTCTCTGGTTTTAAAGTGCTTGTGCCACTTCAGTTTTCTAGCAAAGAGGTGGAGATCTTTAGTCCATTTAAACAAATCAAACCTCGTAGTTGGTACAAATGTGAGCCCCCGTTTGAGTACTGTTAATTCTGTGGGGAGAGGGGCCGTGAGGAGAGGTTGATGACAGACTTTTCAAGACACGGGTCTACAGGGCCTGAGGGGGTGGGGGATGTCGATTTCTTAATGGGTATTGTACTCCCTGTTCTAAAAAAGAGGAAGTGGATGAAGATGCAGGTGAAGGGGGGGTGCACTATTGAACTGATGTGATTGTGTGGTGGGAATATTCCTACTATAGTTAGTGCGTCCCCCTCGACGTCTATTTCTGTAGCCTCCCCTACCTCGACCTCTACCCCTTGATTGTTTATCCCTATCGCTCTCTGATCCATCGGTATCAGTTGAGGAGAGATCTGATTTTAGTGTGTTCTCTGGGTTTGTCAAAAAGAGGTAGGCCCTATTGTCTTTAAAGTCCTGTGAATCGCGGAGAAATTGTTTGTGTTTGCGATCTTTCAAAAAATATTGATATCTCAGTATTATTTTGAAATTAGTATCTATTTTGAAAGATCGCAAACACAAACAATTTCTCCGCGATTCACAGGACTTTAAAGACAATAGGGCCTACCTCTTTTTGACAAACCCAGAGAACACACTAAAATCAGATCTCTCCTCAACTGATACCGACGGATCAGAGAGCGATAGGGATAAACAATCAAGGGGTAGAGGTCGAGGTAGGGGAGGCTACAGAAATAGACGTCGAGGGGGACGCACTAACTATAGTAGGAATATTCCCACCACACAATCACATCAGTTCAATAGTGCACCCCCCCCTCCACCTGCATCTTCATCCACTTCCTCTTTTTTAGAACAGGGAGTACAATACCCATTAAGAAATCGACATCCCCCACCCCCTCAGGCCCTGTAGACCCGTGTCTTGAAAAGTCTGTCATCAACCTCTCCTCACGGCCCCTCTCCCCACAGAATTAACAGTACTCAAACGGGGGCTCACATTTGTACCAACTACGAGGTTTGATTTGTTTAAATGGACTAAAGATCTCCACCTCTTTGCTAGAAAACTGAAGTGGCACAAGCACTTTAAAACCAGAGAGAAAAAAGAGTGTCGAGAACTTGGGATACCACTGGACACTCTGGAGGACGTTAGGTTACTTTATAATTTGGGTGACCCTCTCCCAGACACTTCAGGGGTAGGTCCCTTCACAAGTCTGAAACTTAAAAGTGTCCGTATGCCCCCGATGGGAGAAGTCTCGTGCATTGATATCTTCTTGAAATATACCTTGGACGAGCTCGCTGGTTTAACACTCCCTCCACCGCGATATAACTGCAGTAAGGAGGAGAGAATGGCAATTGAGACCCTTAAAAAGAGACATCCATCACGATTAAGCCCTCCGATAAAGGGGGAATGTGGTCGTGATGGATGTCGATGCATATCGGGAAATGTGCCTCACCATTTTGGAGGATAAATCTGGTTACGAAATACTTTCACGAGATCCGACACCACAATATAAAGATACCCTTGAACGACTCTTGGTATCATCTAGGGACAACCATCTCATCACCAAAGAGGAGTTCAATTATCTTTTTCCTACCCACCCTATCCTTGCAACGTTCTACTGCCTACCTAAGGTGCATAAAGAGACAATACCAGTTAAGGGTCGACCCATTGTCTCTGGGGTAGGAAGCCTAGCACAGAATTGTGGGATATACGTCGATTGTATTCTACGTACGTTTGTGGAGTCTCTTCCATCGTGCGTGAGGGATACGAGTGACCTACTTTCTAAACTTGAGGGGGTCTCCATCGAACCACATTGGTTTCTAGCGTCCATTGACGTAGAGGCCCTCTATTCCTCGATCCCTCACGGACATGGTTTAAAAGCAACGGCATATTTCCTAAGAGCCAGGGGCCTCCAATGTGAACGCCACAATGACTTCGTTCTGCAACTACTTCATTTCATCCTTACCAGTAATTACTTTGTGTTCGATGGCCGTACCTTCCACCAGCTCAGGGGACCGCCATGGGCAACTCATGTGCACCGTCATATGCCAATCTCCTCCTGGGCTGGTGGGAGGAGACCATCGTTTTCAAAGAGGGCCAGCAATGGTACCAAGAGTTTGTTGTCCTTTGGTGCCGCTTCATTGACGACATTTTCGTGCTGTGGAGCGGCACCGAGGGGGATTTCCATAGACTGGTCCACGAGCTAAATCAAAATGACATCAACCTCAGATTTACCTCGGTGATCACTAAAAACGATCTCCCTTTCCTAGACACATGCATCCTAAGGGGTGAGGATGGGGTTCTGAAAACGACAATCTATCGTAAACCCACAGCCACCAACTCCCTCCTCAGATGGGACAGCTGTCATCCTGCCCCTCTGAGGAGAGGGATCCCGACCGGACAGTATCTGCGGCTGAGGAGAAACTGTTCGGATATCAGGGATTTTAAAACAGCAGCCTGGGACCTTAGGAAACGTTTTAAGGCCCGTGGCTACCCTGAGAGGGTCCTTAAACCAGCATACCAGAAAGCTCTCTTACACAATCGAACGAACCTACTCCACCCGAATAAGAAGGACGAAGTCGGCTCCTCTGGGCTTATTCGGGTCATTGGAACCTTTGATTCAGCTGCACCAGAAGTCCGCCAGATCATCAGCCGTCACTGGGATACACTGAGATTGGACCCAGACATTGCAGACGTTCTTACCCCACATGTCTCCATCACTTACCGAAGGGGCACGAATTTAAAGGACCACCTAGTGCACAGCCATTTTAATCAACCTTGTGTTAAATCACACACATGGCTGGGGGCCCCGTACAGGGAGTTTTAAGTGTGGTCGGTGCTCCTTCTGCAAATTTATCCAACAGGGAAGACGTTTAGGAGTGCTCGTACGGGTTCCGTATATCACATCCTAGATTTTATCAATTGCCGCACAACAGGGGTTATCTACCTCTGTACATGCGAGTGCGGACTTAGGTACGTCGGTAAAACACGGAGAGAACTCCGTGTTCGAATAGGTGAGCACCTAGGCGACATCCGGAACCGGAGGGACACCCCAGTGGCTCGCCACGTTCTGATCTACCACGAGGGACGTGACTCTGTACTGTCATTCATGGGAATAGATCGTATACGCAAATCCAGCCGGGCGGTGACTGGGATAGAAAGATCCTCCAAAAAGAGACTTGGTGGATCTTTCAACTTAATACCACCGCCCCCTGGGCCTCAATGAACAATTGAATTTCAGCCCCTATGTCTAGGGACGGTCATCTCTTTTTGCACTATCTCATATAGTCTAGTAAAGTCGATTATCATAGATTGTCTTTCCTGTGATACATTTAACCTGACCATAAATGCCTTTTTCTTTCCACACACCTATAACATAGGTTGTTTTGTGGTCTATATCTCTGAGGTTAGGTTGTAGCAGAGGTATTTACAAAAATATTTTCTTTCTCTGCTCCCGTCCTCCGGGACAGCATTCAATTGCTTATCATTGTATGTATGTAACCAATAATCGAATTGACGCGGGGCTTAGTGTATACTGATCTCATAAGTCTCGAGATCCACTTTAATCTAATAGAGCCCTGTACCCGTTTTCTTTTTACCGGTGACTATCACGGTTTATCTTCTGCTCAGCCACAATGCGCAGGCGCAGGGGTGCCATGTACTTCATCACGATCGACTTGGCTCCCGGCGCATGCGCTGGCTGTCGGGTGAAGTCACTGAACATGTGACTGATCATGTGACCGCAACGGCGTGACGTCATTGTTGGGCGCACGGCTGTGGCGCACACTGATCAGCGCTGGTTTGGCGGCAATTTAAGCCGATGTTGCCCCATGGCTCACTGGACACTTCACAAACCAGCACCGGGATTGTGCCACTGACGGCCGCCTGCGGTATACTCCAGACCTAGGTCATACATCTGGGTCGGAGGTAAGGCATTTTCTATTCAGCACTGGTATTTATGACGCACACGTTGGTGATGTTTATATTTGCGTCCCCTTCTCTTGTGCTTTTCCCCGCAGGTTGCTGTCGTTTGACCAGAGCCTTGACTCTATGTGCTCTGTGGATCTGATGACCTCACCAGATTAATAATAATAAAAATAAGTATCTGTATCCATTGTATGAGCTGGACGGTTTTGTGTCCCCTGATGAGTCTAACCGTCCACACGGGTGTTTGTGTGACGAAACGCGTTGGGATGCCACCCCACCTCGTTGTAACTTGATACACATTTTTTGAGGCCATACATTGTGTCTTTATCTATATCAGTATTTTTGATAGGCCCAGGGTTTATCTATAGCTATCCAGTCCAAACCCCCTTTTCATCTCGCTGCTGTACTAGGGACAGCGTTAACAGGGGCAGGTTCCGGCATTGGGCCACCCCTTGCGGGGTTTTTGGACCCAGTGATAGTCTCCTAGGGCACACCAGGCCAAGTAGGGGAACATCAGGGACTTTTTACTATAATTTCTCCCCAGGATGTACTTACCCCTACTACTTGACCAACTCCTCCACAGGTGAATTCACCCGTATGCGGTGAACTTGAGTTGGATCAAGGATCCGGTTTAACACAGTATCGACCCTGACTGGGTGATCACTTGTGCCCTTAACCTATATTTGTTGTCTGTCCATTTTTTGATACATGGGGGAGCTCAACGTATGAGCTATTTTTTTACTTGATCTCATTAAAAGTGATGTTTTATTAACTTTATTACTCCCATTCCTAAATTTACTAATCTAATTTGAGTAATATCCGAGGCCAACTACATGTGTGACGCCTCGACCCTATCTGATTTTTCCCTTTTTATATTAAATAGTACACTTTGGTTCTTGATATACTTGATATACTGTATGTGCATGGCAGGTATGCATTAATACACAGTGGTGCCAGATATACCCTAGTATTGCCAGGTGCATATACATAATTTGCCATACAGCTGTGTTAATATCTGCATATCTATTTGACTACAGAGTAATGCTGGCTGTGTATTGGTAAGAATGCAACAATGCAGCCTATATATACAGGGTAACTGTCATGTTTTCATAAAAAAATCTCTGGAAAGAGACAGAGGATATTAATGAAAGCTGTTATTATAAGGTAATTACAGATCTTTTGACAATTATTGACAGACTAAGTCAGGTATACATGCCTAGCTCTAATAAACTTGCAAATAAAAAAAAATATGACAGTTACCTAAACAATAAGACTAAACAATAGTGGCATGTATATCTGCCCATAGACCATTACTACATATACACTTACCTGATGTTCCATCATCCTAAGCGTGCACAGCCTATTGCATTAGGGTGTACACCCTAAAGCACAAACACGCGAGCGTGTGTATGTATGTGTGTATGTAATATATACATATTTATATATATATATATATATATATATATATATATTATACACATATACACACATATATATATATACAAATACACAATGCATGCATACAGACCCACACTCATATAATTATCAATATAAACAAAAATAAGTTAAATAACCCCTGTATAATAATGTACCCTGATACCCCTAGTTATATTACCCCCTGCATTGAACCCCCCCCCCCCCTTCTCCAACCAAACAGCACCCTTACTCACATAAAACAAGTAATATATAATAATATAGCTTACAGTGAATGACTGTAAATACTTACAGATCTGAAGACTGCTGCAGGCTCAAGATCAGTGCTCTGTGCAGTGGGTAGCTGGGCTCAGGGATGGAAGTGAGCACCGCTCTGCAGTTCAGAGAGGAAACATATAAGACACACTGGCCCATAAGACACACCTAGGTTTTAGAGGGGGACAATAAGAAAAAAAAAATTTTTCATTACACCTCAGGTCAGACCACCAATCAGACTCCCAATGTTAATCAGACCCCAATAAGACCTCAAATCAGACCCCCATTCAGACCTCAGCTCAGACCCCAATGTAAATGACCCCCAATCAGACCTCAGATAAGAGCCCCATGCCTCTCATTGCCCCCATATCAGCCCCATGCCTCTCATTCGCCCCCACATCAGCCTTTATACCATTAGCCCCCATTATGCCTCTCATTAGCCCCCTTCATCAGCCCTTATGCCTCATTAGCCCCCATCATCAGCCCTTATGCCTCATTAGCCCCCATCATCAGCCCTTATGCCTCATTAGCCCCCAGACAAAACAATAGCTGATCTCAGGGAGACCAGCCACAAAAACACAGCGGAGCCTCAGTTGAGAGTCTCAACACAGCAATCCAAAGTGCAAAACTCCCTGGGAAACAGCAATATGCAAAATAAATGTGGAGCTCCAGTATCGGGTCGACAACACAATGAAAGCCAGACATCCCTCAAAGGAAGGAAAACCGGTGCAAAATCCACCTTATTAAGTGGCCCCTATGTCAAGATCCCGCATTTATACAAGCTTTAAGGATGTGACGGGGAAAACCTAAGTTATCCATCCACAGACAGCTGTTTCGGGGTGTTGCCCCTCATCAGTGTGGAGTAGGATTCTGGCTAACCGGCAGCAATGCCTTGGAGACTACTCAAACAAAACAATAGCTGATCTCAGGGAGACCAGCCACAAAAACATTAGCCCCCATCATCAGCCCTTATGCCTCACTAGCCCTATCATCAGCCCTTATGCCTCATTAGCCCCAATCATCAGCCCTTATGCCTTACTAGGCCTCATCATGAGCCCTTATGCCTCACTAACCCCATCATCAGCCCTTATGCCTCATTAGCCCCCATCATCAGCCCTTATGCCTCATTAGCCCCCATCATCAGCCCATATGCCTCATTAGCCCCACATTATGCCTCATTAGCCCCCATTGTGTCTTATTAGACCCATTTTGCCTCATTAGCCCCCATTATGCCTCATTAGCCCACCATTATGCCTTATTTGCCCCCATTATGCCTCTCATTAGCCCGCATGTGCCTCATTATGCCCCCATGTGCCTCATTATGCCTCATGTGCCTCATTATGCCCCCATGTGCCTCATTAAGCCCCCATGTGCCTCATTATGCCCCCATGAGCCTCATTATGCCCCCATGTGCCTCATTAAGCCCCCATGTGCCCTATTATGCCCCCATGTGCCTCATTATGCCCCCATGAGCCTCATTATTCCCCCATGTGCCTCGTTAGCCCCGCATTATGCCTCTCATTAGCCCCCCATTATGCCTCTCATTAGCCCCCATGTGCCTCATTATGCCTCAAGTGCCTCATTAAGCCCCCATGTGCCTCATTATGCCCCCATGAGCCTCATTATGCCCCCATGTGCCTCATTAAGCCCCCATGTGCCTTATTATGCCCCCATGTGCCTCATTATGCCCCCATGTGCCTCATTATGCCCCCATGTGCCTCATTAAGCCCCCATGTGCCTCATTATGCCCCCATGAGCCTCATTATTCCCCCATGTGCCTCATTAGCCCCGCATTATGACTCTCATTAGCCCCCCATTATGCCTCTCATTAGCCCCCATGTGCCTCATTATGCCCCCATGTGCCTCTCATTAGTCCCCCATTATGCCTTTCATTAGCCTCCCATTAGCCTTCATGTGCCTCATTATGCCCTCATATGCCTCTCATTAGTCCCCCATTATGCCTCTCATTAGCCCCCCATTATGCCTCTCATTAGCCCCCCATTGTGCCTCTCATTAGCCCCCATGTGCCTCATTAGCCCCCATGTGCTTCATTGTGCCCCCATCAGCCTCAATTTAAAAAAAATATAAATACACTTACCTCTCCTTCTCCTGGACGCTGCCGCTCCTCGCAGCCTGTTCTTCCTCCTGATGTCAGCTCTCAGCTGTGCGCTCTGAACTGGCGTGCACAGTGGGACGTCATGCTGTGTGCAGCCCTGTACAGCCGACAGCCGAGGACCAGAAAGCGGTAAGTTCACCACTTTCTGGTCCTCCGGTACTAATAAGCGCGTCATCAGTATTCGCCGGACAGCACCCTGATTAGGGTGTGCCCAGGCACACCCGGCACACCCACCCCGTGCACACGCCTATGTCCATCATCATACTTGTCAGCTTCTGGAATGTCTGGAACACTCACAGCTAAAAAGGAAATCCGTCAAGTCATTGAACGTGTGAGCAACCATGAGTGGAGAAAACCACAGAAATGGGGACATGTGGAAATCTCAATGTCTTGTTTGAGGCTTGCAATAGGGTAGTTTGGGATCTGATATGGGGTCTACATACAGGAGGGAGTCTAAGGTTTCTGAAAGGAGGAGTCTAGTCTTGAGTCTGTAAACAGAGAGGATATGGGTTCTGTAAACGGTGGGGATCTAGTCTGGGGTCTGTAAGCAGGCTTGGCTTGGACTGGGGTGTGTAAACAAGGGGGTGTCAATATTTTTTATAGAGTGTCTGGGATCTTTATATTTTAGGAAATCAGTGACCTATAATTTTCAGACGGTCAGGCATTTGGTGCACATCTATTTATGGAACTGTATGTGTTTAGGGATCTTTGAGAATCTGTATTTATTTATGGGTCTGTATTTGTCTACGAGTGTGGTCTGGATTCTGTGTTTACCTGGTCTTTTGTATGCCAAAAGAAGCTTATACAGTATGTACTATTTTGGATTAATATGGCCTATGTTAGGGGCATATATAATTGGGGGGCACACAGCCCAACGATTTTGCTCCATCGTGAATCTCCTTGATGACGTCTATCACTCTCTATCTAGAAAGGAAGAAAGACTGGATAAAGTGACCACATGAGGGCCACCTGGGAGTTGGACAGCTCTATACTTGCATAGATAATTTAGTGGATAGGAAGGGAAAGGATAGTTATTTGGTCATCTGCTACATCTATTGGTTATTCCATGCATAGTAACCTAGCCACTCACAAAGTAATAAACTGTAGAAAGTGGATGAGACAGTAATTTCTCTGGCAGTGCTTTATGATTATGTATATATGTCATATTTATTCAATTTTTTATTTCAATTGTGTGCCAGATATAATTCAGGATGGAAAATTGTTGTTGTACACTAAATTGTCTGATGACGAATTAATCAGAGTAAATGGATTAAAAACTAGTCTGAGGGTGGACTGTTGACGTGTCAGTCATTTTTTCCATCGAACATATCCTTTTCTTGAATGTGGTAACAGTGATGCCTGCTGCAATGATGATTGGTCCAAAAGAGAATGCCCATACACTGCATGAAGCACACACAGCTATGCTCGGCAGAAGTTTACAATGAATTGAAATACAAAAGTGAAAAGTGTAAAAGAAATCATTTATACCCAATGCTAGATGTTATGAAATTTTCTGCTGAAAACATGATTTCTTTGAAATGCTAGCTTAGTTCTTTTCCATATGCAATGCAGCTGTTCAAATTCTAAATGTACAGGAAATACTGATAACCTGCTCTTAGCTGGCGACATGAGTTAGTACCCGATAGTCAATACAATATTGTATTCTGCATCTAGAGCAGTTTGACTCCAACTATGAATGAGTATGGACCTTAAATAGGAGTTTGACCAAGTCACTGTGTAGTCTTCGTTTGACTCTGCTACCATTATTTATATGTGAGCTAATATGTATGAGTATGCCCAAGGATTTTTGTTTATAGGCCTCCAGGGAAACCAGTGCTCCATAAGTAAAATTTATATGTAATTTATGCAGTTTTAAAAATTGTATACAGCAGGGGAAAATTTTTGGAGGAACAATAAATTGAAAAAAAAAAAAGAAGAAGTTTTATGTATTACAGAGATGATGCCAGCTCTAGTCCCATAAAATCAAATATTAATCTCACAGATACATTTTATTTCTTGCATGTTTTTAGAATTGAATCATAATGACATCATTTGCACACAGTACATGAGCATGCGGTTTATACATCAGATTTAGTTTTTGCCCTCCATGAACTACTGAACAAATGGTTCACATAGACAGTGCAATTACTAAAACAATCCTAATCCATATAAGAAGAATGCAAATAAAACTTGGCATTTAACTTCCATTGCTTTTGAGTTTATTTTATAGCAATCTGGAGAAGCATACAAATGTGTCATGTTTTGGTCCAATAATCTGGACCGTCTTCAGACACAGATGAGCAGGAAGTTACACATTGAAAAATTAGTCAAACATAAATCTGTAGTGTACAAAGTATCTAGTGAAGTGCATAGGCTATGTATTCTTAGATATATTCTTCAGGTCCAGATTATAGGACCCATATTGTTACATATGTTTTCATGCTTCTGTGGATTGTTTAAAATAAATTCACAAGCAACTGAAGTTTTACTTCCATACAATGACCATTTAACAGTGCTATACAAAAAACAAATAATACTGCATACAATGCCCAACTAAAGTTCCTTGTACACTGGCTGATTTCCTGTCTGGTAGTGCATGAACATGGTCACATACACTGATCTAGCCAACGATAATAATCTGGAGTCGGCGGAAGTCACTAGTGTTGAGCGTGAATATTTGAATTTCGAATTTTTATCGCGAATATCAGCACTTCGAAAATTTGCGAATATTTCGAATATAGTAAGATATATTTGTAAAAACAATTTTTTTTTTTTTTGGTCATCTGAACCCATTACCTAGTATACCTACCTGCTTCTTGCTTGTGGGCCAATGTGAGAAGGCTGCAATATTGTAGTCTGTAGTGAATTTGAATATTCTTCATCATATAATAAAAAATTCTCGTATGTGAAAAATCGGCAATATAATATTCGCGTAATGGAATATTCTAACACCCGAATATATAGCACTATAGAATATAGTACTATATTTTCGTTTTTTAGAATATTCTTTATTTTTTCCCATCTGAAGTCATGATTCCTAGTGCTAAATATTCGTGTTTCAGAATATTCGCATTACGTGGATATTACATTGACGTTTATTTGCATAAAAGAAATCTCTTTTTTTTCCTTATGCGAAAAATCGGCAATGTAATATTCGCGTAATGCGAATATTCTAAAACACGAATATATAGCACTATAGAATATAGCGCTATATATTCTTTTTTTAAAATATTTGTCAGTTTTTCCAATTTAATGTGAACAGTCATTGGCCCAAAAGCAACTTACACAGGGAGGAATCATGACTTCAGATGGGAAAAAATGACGAATATTCTAAAAAAAGAATATATATCACTACATTCCATAGTGCTATATATTCGGGTTTTAGAATTTGCAATACTCGAATATTACATTGCCAATTTTTTGCAATCAATAGAATAATCTCAAATATAAATATTTGTGAATATATGACGAATATTCTAACGAATATTCGTGAAATATCACAAATTCGAATATTGCCCCTGCCGCTCATCACTAGAAGTCACGTGAGGCACCAGAGGATGGCGGGCCAGTAAGTCTAAGCGCAGTTAGCCCGCACCTGCGCACTGCTCTGACCATTATGCACAGAGGAACAGCTTTTCATATCGCGCATGCGCTGGCCAACTAAAGACAGCTGCGCTAAGACTTGCCGGCCTGCCGTCCTCTGGTGCCACTTGTGACTTCTGCTGGCTGGAGGCAGGGGAGGAGGTAATAATATGAAAGAAGGTTGGACCAGAGAGCTGAAAGAGGTGTGTTTATCTGGGCACATCGCCGAGGGGCCTGGGCACTTGCACCAGTAATGCCGCCCCTGGGCATTTGCAGAAGCTCATTTTCATACGTTTAAAAAGTGTCTTTTTCATGATCTCGACGAGGGACAGAGAAAAGAAAGGTGCCATTGTAATGAGAGCCAAAGAGTCTATAACCTTATCTGAGCAGTCTAAAACACTTAGATTAGGTGACAGACTCCCTTTAAGTTCCCAGTCCGCCCATGCATCCTACATATATTTCATATATTCAATCAATTTTATTATTGCAATATAAAGCCCCATTCTACTGAGGAGTCATCATTTTGTATTATATTTCTACAATGTTTGTATTTCTAATGTACTTTTTCCTTGTAAAAATACTTGCTAGATAATTTGGATTAACGCGAAAGAAGTAAATCTACTATTCATGGCATTTGTGTTAAAAATTATAAAGCTGTTTGTTAGAAAGGGTCTCCAAGATGAAAATATAAAAATATGCTTAGAACAGGGTTGGCACTGGCTGAAAGACAATTTAGCTGTGGAAACTTAAAGGTCCTCTAGATCAGGTATCCAAAGACAAAATATAGAACAGTCAACAAAATGTAGCATAATCTCCTTATGTGTCTATGTTATTTGCTCTTGTTTCAGAAAATATCACAATTGCAGAAAACTACAATAGAACAGCAGTGCATTGTTCTCTTAGGCTGCAGCCATGTCTTCTCCCCCCTCCTTCTCCCCCTCTGATGCTAATGTACACGAACCCGGAAGTTTAGGAGGAGGGGGATGGGTTTAGTCTAGAGTAATTTTTGTCTACACAGTGAACCTTGGGATTTCTTAGTAATAACACAAAATATATTTGGTAACGGTGCCAGCCATAGTGCCAATATTACCAATGATAAAGGACACATAGTACCAGCCATAATATATACAGCCGAATAGCTAATCTGCCCAGTGATGTACTGATAATTCCTCCTCTTTATTGCATAATTATGCAGATTTGCCTTTCAGCAGTTCGGATAGCTGGGTAGCATGTGGAGATCAAAATATGTATATATAGTATCTACTGTACTCACAGTTTTTTTGTTATTTTATTTATGTATATAGTGTATACAGAATGTATTTACCAAGTGTGGTCTCCTTTAAATCTCTGCAGATATTGTTACCAAGATTACCTGGACTGCTGAATTCCAAATTTGCCTAAGGGCTCATGCACATGACCGTATGTATTTTGCAGTCCGCAAAAAACGGATCCGCAAAAAATACACATGACGTCCGCATGCATTCTGTATTTTGTGGAATGGAACAGCTGGCCTCTAATAGAACAGTCCTATCCATGTCCGTAATACGGACAATAATAGGACATGTTCTATTTTTTTGCGGAACGGACATATGGAAACGGAATGCACACAGAGTAACTTCAGTTTTTTTTCGTGGACCGATTGAAATGAATGGTTCCGCATACGTTCCTAAAAAAAAGCGGAACGGAAACGGAAAGAAAATATGTTCGTGTGCATGAGCCCTTACTGTTTAGTGATAAATCCCTTCATATAGATAGACCAACTTGCTGTCCAGGGTTCTGGAAAAGCTGGATGACAAGACTGTAGAGCTGAATAGGTGATTATGCTGCTCTCGTACCATGTCACAGACTCACACAATATATCAAGGCAGCATTGTGTGTATTTAATATAACCAATATGCCCCCATCAATACCCCAAAGAGATTGTCTCCCAGAAGGCAGAATGCCAGAACAGCCTGTTTATTAATTGGTAAATCCCCAGGAGCCTGAAAAAGAAGAGCAAGAATCTCTGCGAAAAGTAGCCATGATGTAACAAAGCTAGACTGATTTCTAATTCAGGATCCCGGGAAAGCTGGGTAACACATAATGTGAAGCTGTAATAGGGACCACTAAATACTAAGTCTACCTAAATAAATCCTAGCTAGGAAGATCTGCCTTTCATGGTTCTGGGTAACCGGGTTACAATTATGTGGATTGATTATTTTTTATTTTGTAATCTTGGTTTTATTTGTATATGTCAAAACTGAGAAAAAACTCCTGGCGACAAGAGGTGCAAAATGCCCAAACACCCCTGGCAGCAAAAGGGCTAAGCATGTCTCAGTCATGAGGGTACATTTTTAAGTTTTTAGAAAACTAAGTATAACCACCAGAATCCAAAAGGTAGGGCAATTCAAAAGCTTAAAGGGCTTCTGTCAGCAGGTTTGTACCTATGAAACTCGCTGACTGGTTGCATGTGCACTTGGCAGCTGAAGGCATCTGTGTTGGTCCCATGTTCACATGTGCCCGCATTGCTGAGAAAAATGATATTTTAATATAAGCAGGTTCAGGCAGAAGTCATCATTCTTTCACTGCCTGGCCCTGGCAATCAAAGTGCAAAAGGTGCGGCAGCTGCAGAGAGAGCTGAGTCTCTAGGAGTAACAGCAATGCCCCCGTTGCTCCTAGAGGCTCATTTGCATATATTAAAACATCATTTTCTTAGCAATGTTGCCACATATGAACATGGGACCAACACAGATGTCTTCAGCTGCCAAGTACACATGCAACAGGTTCATAGGTACAAATCTGCTGACAGATGCCCTTATGACTGATTCTATGTGTGGAAATTTTCTTTTATATTTGAACCCTAAACTATGCAACCTATGATGCAAATTAACTGTTACAAAGTTGAAGTATCTAAGTAGGTGCATAAGAAGTACAATTCTGTGCACTTTAACATCTCTCTAAAGTAGGGTATTGAAATAATGAAATCATGGTCTAGCTTCCTTCACTGCCATGGGTTTTACAGATGATTTTTAGAACCATTTGAATGGCCCTATCAGGCTTAAAATGCAAATATCCCTAAAAGACAGAATACTGTACCCTCATTACCTTTACCCATGAGCTTTAATTGCTGTGACAAAGGAGAACCGTGTCAATTGAAGTTATTTTACAATGTTAACAGGAATACAAAGCAAGAACTAGACTTGTGAACTAAGTGCCTGCTGCATAAAACACATCTTGTGAGGTTTACAGTACGTAAAAATACTGTCTGAGCGTTCAGCCCAAACTATGCTTGTAAAAGATTTTAACATACCATTGTCCTTTAGTAAAGACCATCGTGTGTGAATATGAGAAAGCACAGTGTGCTCTTTCCTCTTTTTACAGGACGATATAATCCTGTGATAACACCTGAATGAGCTTTTATTGTTCTGTATTAGTCTTGTAATGTATATAGTATAATCAAACAGTCTAATGTAAAACTATATTATTTCTTGGGCCTTTCCAATAACTTCCATTACCTACTCCCACTCCTGTCATCAGAGAGGCAATATAAAATGAACAGACAATGCACTCCAGTGGTAGGCCTCGCAACCTGAAACTGTATTGAAACAGAGATATGGTAGTTATTTTGTCCATAGTTGGCCTGTCTACCTCTGCTCCTATCAAATATTCTTTAAGCCATTATTCTCTCCAGTATCAAAACTTTAAAGAGAATATTATATTATAATATGAAGACAGACCAAAATATGTTTTGTAAGATCTGAAATGGTCACATACCATATTTTTCGCTTTATAAGACGCGCCTGATGATAAGACGTACCTAGATTTTAGAGGAGGAAAATAAAAAAATATATATTTTGAATCAAAAGGTGTGCTAAAAAATGTAATAAAATAAGGGAATAATTCACACTGTTTTGGGGTAATCTGGTACTGAGGCACTGATATGGAGGGATCTGCGGAAGATGTACTATTGTGGGGGAATTTGCGGAAGACGCAAGCACTGTTATTGAGGGTTTGGCAGATGACGCACTGTTATGGGGGGATCTGTGGATGACACTATTATGGGAGGATCTACGGTTAACACACTGTTATGTTGTGGGACTATACCTCCCCTCATCCTTAAGAATGCATCCTGGCACTGCAGTACATGAACACATTCTTAAGGATGAGGGGGCTATTGTCACATTTAATATAAACACTTACCATTAAACACCAATTACGGTACAGTCCCTCAACAGTGTTTATATTAAGTGACTATAAGTTCCCTCATCCTTAAGAATACATCCATGTACTGCAGTGTCAGGATGCATTCCTATGGATGAGGGGGGTTATAGTCATAAAAATCGCAAATGCTAGGACCACAGGTGATTGCGGCCCAACTGTTCCCAAACGTCATAATCAGAAAATCATATTTAATGTTCAGGTCTGTCCCTGAGAGCCTCTTCATATCCTGGCTTTTACTCACCCAGTGTTGGAGACGGGCCAGTGGACAGCACAGCATTCTGGGACGACAGAAGGCCAGTATGAGTCCCTCTGTTCTTCCTTCCTAATAGCAGCGGCACACATAGCCAGGAGGGAGTAAGCTGATTGGTGGAGGCGGCGGAGCAGCAGTTCCCGCCGGCGCTCACCACCAATCAGCACAACATGCAGGGCAGCAGTGCAGAGGAGAAGGAGAATGTCTCTCGTCTCTCCTCCTCCTCTGGAACGGACCCTGGCTGCAGATAAAGGACGTGCGGGCTGGTGGCATTCAGCTAAATGTTTCACTGCCACTGCCCACACCAGAGTTCTTTATACCCAATCAATGCCCCACACTTCTTCCTCCTAGCCAGCCACCATGATTTTGGCACATGTGCTTTATAAGACGCACTGACTTTTTCCTCCCATGTCTTATAAAGTGAAAAATACAGTACTTTTTACACAATGGGGTCAGGTCCGAATTAATGGTGTCCTCAAAGCTGAGAAATACAGGCAGATAGTCGCAATGACCCTCGGGGAAGAATCTGATAGGCTCCAAATTTATTCTGCAGCAGGACAACGGTCCCAAACATCCAGCCAATGTCATTAAGAACTATCTTCAGTGGTAAGAAGAACAAGGAGTCCTGGAAGTGATTATACGGCCCCCACAGAGCCCTGAGCTCAACATCATCCAGTATGTCTGGGATAACATGAAGAGACAGAATGATTTAAACAAGTCTACATCCACAGAAAATATGTGGTTAGTTCTCCAAGATGTGTGGGACAAACTTCCTGCCAAGTTCTTTGGATAAAACTGTGTGCAAGTATATGTAGAAGAATTGGTGCTGTTTTCTAGGAAAAGGGTGGTAACACCAAATATTGTTTTGATTTGGATTTCTCTTTTGTTCATTAACTTTGTATTTTATTCTTAAGTCTTCTAATTTTGGAAACACTCTTACCTGGCAGCCTTTTTTCACACATGTCTAAAACTTTTCAACAGTACTGTACTTTATCAGAGACACATCTCTCATTCTTCTCTTATCAGCTATTTTACTGCTCCTCTTCTCTTAAATAGTGTTGAGCACGAATATTCGAATTGCTAATTTTAATTGTGAATATTGCCACTTAAAGAATTGACGAATATTTAGAATATAGTGCTATATATTCTTGAATAGTGTTGATCGCAAATATTATAATCGTGTATTTATTGCGAATTTATCGCGAATATTGGCAACATCCCTAGCAACCAATAGGAAAGTTGCCTACTCCTTAGGGTTAAATGCGAATATTCTAATAGCGAATTTTTATTGCGAATATCTCCAGTCAATATAAATAATGACTGGAGATAACGAACTCTCGAATTTACGAAAATATGGTGAATATTCGGCCAAAAATTTGTGAAATATCGCAAATTCGAATATTGGCTATGCCGCTCATCACTACTGTTAAACTAATGTTTTTTTCTGCATTCTCTGCTGATTTTGGCTTGAGACACCAAGATGGTCTGTCAGCTCACTGAAGGATCAGATGACAGCCGCCCAGAGGGGTATATGGAGAGGGGAGTGGGTTGGAGTTGCAGTAAGAGAGCCACAGAGAAAAGAACTGAAGGAACTTATAGCAAATGTTATCTCACCCAAATACTTTATTCACATAAATTCTGTTTGGTACGTCTCTAAAATATGATATATGGTTCTTTTGTATGATTCTAAGTAAGAGAGTGATTTAGGGAGCAGAATCTCCTGCTTCTTCCTGTGTAGTCTATGGAAGATATCGTAGAAGTTGGTCTCCATCCTCTACCTCATGCAAAACTAAGAATTACAAAAAAAATCAGATATATTTCCTGTACACACATGAAGCTTATATATATAAGTCATCTGACAGTGTAGGCAAGAGCAGATCATTTTATAAAGAATGGAAATTTTCAGTTGAAAAGGTGTATGTCACGACTTGGTGATGTTTGCTGTGACCTTTTGGCCACGCATGCTTGCTGCCGGTGGCAACGTGTTGTTGCATGTGGGGGCACTTCCCTTTTAAGGCAGTCTTCCTTCCCATTCTGGTAAGCACGGGGTTAAGAGGTGAGCTAGGTGGAGCTGGGTGTGGCCTCATGGCTCTTATTGTTCTGGAGTAGAGAGCCTGAGGTCAGTTTGTCTTCAGTGTCTTGAGGAGCTGGTGCGATTCCATCTGCCCAGTCCTTGAGGGCCACCTTATGGGACATCAATCTCACCTGATGTCTTTGGATGTCACCCCTTTGTGTCTGTTTCATTTACCCTACCTCACTTGTATGTTTGGTGTGGGTTTATGTTTGGTATTGTTGTTATGTCTGGTTTGGTGTATCATGTCTGGCCTGTTTAGTAATTCAGGTCAGCATGGATTCCAGACATATCCTTGGTAGGTCCTATCCTCCGGAATGGGGTCTCTGGAGTTCCCCGGAGGGGGAACTACAAGCAGCGCTGCCTGGTGCCACCCTGGTTCATCCCACATGGTGGTCCAGGATGGTTTCTACTAGATTCCGTGTTTGGTGTTTGTGCTGGGCTCTGTCTGGTGTATGTATTTCGGCCTAGGCGCATTACCAGGATCCAGTGATAGCGGCGTGGACAGCGGAGTTCCTGGTTGCAGCTGTGTCAGGTAGGTGTTCTTGTTGTTCCTGTTGGCAGTGGTGTTTTCTGCCTCAGGACACTTACCTGGTTGCTTTCATCCCCTTTGTTGCTAGGCCTGTTGGAGACTCCTGTTCCTCCATGTCGTAGAGGAATCGGTTGTCTCCACCTTCTGATGCCATATTGCAGGGACCAATAGGGTCTGTAGGGCCAAGGTTCGAGAGTATGAGCCCCCTACCATCGAGGGTGGCTCGTACAGTCCGTAGGTCAGGGATAACTTGGGGGAAGCCTAGGAGGTGTCCTGCTCTCTAATCCTTGCATCCAGGCTTAGTATCTTTCCTGTTATATCAACTATATACGGTGGGGGGTTTCCCCCACTCCCTACCTTGACAGTGTAGTTGTCATGAGGTGACTTCTTCACACTACCTGCAGCCAGCCAAATATGAACTCTTGGTTGGCATATGAGAAAACACATTCAGAGACCAACTGAGTATGTTTAAAGATATGATTGTTGCAACTATATTTTACATTTTCAATGCGTTAAACCACATCAACCACAAGGAAAGTGTTCAGTACAGTTTGGAATAGGGTTAATATTGGCAACTGTAAGTCATGGATAAAAATGCTGAATTCACTTTTATAATTCACTTGTGGAATGGTCAATAAAGACCAGATAAACTGTTTGGCGTGCATGGGGATTGTCTTTAGTATCCTGGAGAAGCTTTGTTGATTGTATATGTCCTAATTGTTAACTATACATTATGGTGATATTGAAGGAAAACTGAAATTATGGTTACAATCCACTGGTGGGTTTCAGACACCACCTGCATGCTGCATGAGTGATACTTATTGGGATCCTTAATAGGAAATTAACAGTGTTCTTTGTTTTAGTCGATGGAAACCAGATGAACTATTCAGAGTGCATTGGGATTGACTTTAGTACTTAGTAGGAGTCCTGGAGAAGCTGGGTTGATTCATGCCAAGTTGAATTAAAACAGCCAGCTGGACTGTAACTCTATCAAGAGGGAAAAGACAAATACACTGTGCTATGATGACAGGCAAAGGCTGTGTCTACCAGCTCAAGTCCCTAAGACCCCGCATAACCAGATAATTCAACTGGTGCACTTACTCTTACTGCCTATTGAATACAGATTAATTAGACCAGTGGCTTGCACAGCATAATCAATTGTATCAATTCTGTACAGTCCAGTTGTTTGTTACTGTGAGATACATATGTTCACAGTTAAACATAGACGTAACAAAGATGTTAAGATAATCTGACAATTTCAGCCCTAAATCACATTTTTATGATTCTCTACATTCACAATTAAATTGACTGCTGATCCTCGTATGGAATTCAGCCTGAAATGTCAGGAGGTCTTCTTGGAGTGTATGAGGTCCCTCTGCTGAACCTTTATAGTAAAAAATACTCCAACTGTGAACCCTGTAAAACCTGCCATCCTAGTTGTCTCTGGGCCTGAAGATAATCAATTAAGCTTTTCCTTGGAGAAGTTTAACTTTTTAGAGGTGAAGGAGGATCTATCTATCTATCTATCTAAAAATGCAAACAGACAGCACTCTCAAATAATTGAAAAATAAAAAAAGTTTATTCACCCATGTGGACACCACCTTTAGGGCAATAATCTATCTATCTCTACTGTATCTATCTATCTCTACTCTATCTATCTATCTATCTATCTATCTATCTATCTATCTATCATGTAATTATATCCACCATTAATAATATAACAAAGCTCACTGCTTTTCCTTTAAAAAAACAAAAATAAAAGACACAGAAATCGCAGAAATTAAAGAAGGCAAATTAATTTAATATTCAATTTCAGTATTCTAATACTGCAACCCCATTTCACATTATGTAATAGCTAAAAATAGAAACTGCACTAATGCTACTTGATGTATAAAAATTAAAGCCTGCAATTTCAAAAATAAATTACCTTTTCAGTAAGAAAATTGAAAGAGCTAAACTTTTATTACTTTTCACTTTACTCATTTTAGACAAGAAATATGAAATGCATAGACTCACATTTGTGAAATATATGAAGAAACAACCTCTATGACAATTTTATTTCTGCCTTGGTATAAAAAGGCTATTGTATTGTAAAGATGTGTGAATACTATGAAATAAATGTGGTGGGTTATAGGATCTGAAGTCACTTTTTATTTTGTGACTCCTGTAACCTCTAAAGTCATTTTAGGGTACTTTCACACTAGCGGCATGGCTATCCAGCAGGCTGTTCTGGCAGGTGAACAACAGCCCGCCGGATCCGCCATGCCGCAAGTACCTGTGTGCAGTACTTTTAGTACGGCGATCTCCGGCCGTGCACTGCCATGCTGCGCCATAGCACCGCCCCCCGCCCCATTATAGTCAATGGGGACGGAGCGGCAGCACGGCAGTGCATGGGTACTTGCGGCATGGCGGATCCGGCAGGCTGTTGACCCGCCGGAACAGCCTGCCGGATAGCTATGCCGCAAATGTGAAAGTACCCATAGTATAAGTATAATAAATGCCGCTGCACATGTATAGCATATCAGGAAGTGAGTTTTAGAGACACACCAGATATGCAGAGTGCACAGGAGCTGTGCTTGCTCGATCAGTGGCAGGGGTCCGGCTGGCATTGATGAAAACTAACTCTGGTGGATTAACCGTGGTCAATGCTGACTGCTGTATCTAAGGGGTTTACAGTGATGTGATACCAGCGTGCCGATTGCTGCTAAAGGAGCTCGAGGCCTTACAAAAGTCTCTGGGCCTGCTAGCTACGGAGGCCTATGAGGTTTAGCCCCCAGACTGGGTCTCATAGGCAATTGTCATTGTAATACTGACAGTCACAATGCAAAGCACTATGTATTGTAATGCATTGGTGAAGGGACCATACCCTCAAAAGATGAAGTCCTCTAATAGAACGAAAATAAAAAGTAAAAGGAAAATTTAAATAGGGTTTTATAAAATTTTATAAAATTAAGTTTTAAGTAAAAAAATAAATTCATCATCAAGTCATATACAATTGAAAAACATAAATTGAGTATAGCTGCATCCGTAAGATCCACGTCTGTAAAAAATATCACATGATCTACCCCTTCAGGTGAATGCTTTAAAAAATAAAAAATATGGTGCCAGAATAGCTATTTTTAGGTCATCTAGTCTCACAAAAAGTGTAATATCGGGCAATCAAAAACTGGTATGCAACCAAAAATGGTTTCAATAAAAATGCCAAATTAGGGCTCATGCACACAAACTCATTTTCTTTCCGTGTCAGTTTCGTTTTTTTGTGGACCGTATGCAGAACCATTCACTTTAATGGGTCCGCAAAAAAACGGAAGTTACTCCGTGTGCATTCCGTTTTCGTATGTCTGTATTTCCATTCCGCAAAAAAATAGTACATGTTCGCATTACGGACAAAGATAGTACTGTTCTATGAAGGTCCAGCTGATCTGTTCCTCAAAATATGGAATGCACACGGATGTCATCCGTATTTTTTGCGGATCCGTTTTTTGTGGACTGCAAAATACATACGGTCATGTGCATGAGCCCTTATCCTGCAAAAAACGAGCCCTAACACAGGACGATCACCAGAAAAATAAAAAAAATATTGTTATCAGTAAATGGTGACACAAAAACATGATGTAAAACAGAAAAAAAAACATAGACATATTAGGTATCACCGTGTCCGTATCGACTATCTATAAAAATATCAGATTATCTACCCCATCAGGTGAACGCCCTAAACAAAAAAGAAAACTATGCCAGAACACTAAATTTTGTGGTCACCTCGCCTCACTAAAAAAATATCAAGCAATCAATAAAGATTTCACCTCGTCTAGCAAAAAATGAGCCCTCATACAAGACCATCTGTGCAATTTTCATTTCACAAAGTCCCCGGCTCGTTAATTCCTGCAAAACACCTGTAGTGTCAAAACGCTCACCTCGCCTCTTGATAATTAAATTGAGGGATGAAGTTTCCAAAATCAGGTAACTTATAGGGGATTTTCACTTTACTGGTACCTCAAGGGCTCTGAAATTATGATGTTCCGCCTGAAAATTATTCCAGCAAAAACCTGTGCTCCAAAAGCCAAATGGTGCTCCTTCCCCTCTGGCCTTGTGGTGTTCCCATACAGCAGCTAAAAGGGAATGTGTCATCGGAAAATGGCCTGCTGTTTAAATCACTTTTTTATGTTTAACATATTTTTAAATAATTTTTTATGATGCTATTTTTAATTTTCCATGTCACTTTATATATTTAAGCTAAAACCAAAAATCCTGCAGCTTTTGAACTGGTCACTATGTGTATTAATTGGCACCACTTTGTGCGGATCACTTTACTGCAGTTAACTCATTCTAATCCAGCCTATAATTATATCATCTGTGCGTATAGATAAGACAGGATAGAAATGCGGGATCCAGCTCTTAATAAAAAAGAGATTCTTTATTTAATGCGGTATAAAATTCCATTGAACAATTCCAAGGTACTCTGTCTACGCATTTCAGACCCTGCTATATCGGTCCTTACTCATGACACACATTACAAACATTAGTTATTCCCTATATACCCCCATTTCACTAAGGATTGCAGTATCACATGATCAGAATAATAAACTAATCAAAAATTTGAACACAAACTATTCATCAAAAGAAAAAATCCCCCAAAAACATATAGAAATTTTTAAAGATAAGACAGGATTCACCATTCACAATAGGTGACTGTCAAAACTTATCTATGCTTTCTTTGTACAATGACCTCTGCACAGGTCACAGAGCATGCCTAGAAAACTGTCCCATAGAAGTCAATGAGGTCACCTTCTGACCATTGTGTCTATGGGTCTAAGGCAATGTTCTTAATGCTTTATAAATGCTGTTAAGAACAGCTCAGGCAAGATGGCCACCCCCACAATCATGTTCAAGAAATGGAATAAAAAACCTGCAATCAGAAAATAAAAACACATTACATAAAAAGGATATGTGTCACTATTAGGGTTGAGTGAACCCAAACTGCAAGGTGATTTTATCATTTTCCATTCTAACATTGTTATAACGGAAAATAATAACATTCTTTGGTGACACATTTCCTTTAAGTCCACATTTATGGCATTCCCGTGCCCAGTTGAACCCACCAATCAATTCAAGTAGTGTGTTGTGAGTCTCAGATGTCACTAGCTGGCCAAGACATATCGGCCAATGAAATGCAATATCTGTGAAAATAGTGCAATTTTCCTTTTTCACGGTGAGCTGCGCATTAACTTCTAAAATATGAAAATCTGTGGTGTCAAAATGTTGACTTTACACTTTGAAGGAGTTATCCATTAATTTATATTTATGACCTATCCTCTGGATAGGTCATCAATATCAGATGGACCGGGGTCCGACATCTGGGACCTCTGCTGATCATCTCTTAGAAGAGGCCGATCTTCCATGAGTGCCATGGCTCTCCCTAGGCCATATGACGTTACTGTACATTGGTCCAATTAAAGTGAATGGGGCTAGCTGCAATTCCAAGCTCAGCCTCTATACAATGTACTTGCCAGAGCTCTGGTGAGTGTGGCTTCCTATAACAGCTGATCGGCAGAGGTGGCAGGACTCGAACCTCCACCGATGTGATAATGATGATCTATCCTGAGCATAGGTCATCATGATTTTTACCTGGATAACCCCGATAATATCTTGAGGGATGGAGTTTCCAAAATGGGGTTACTTCTCAAGGGTTCCAATTTTTATTTTACCCCAGAGCCTCTAAAGTTCTCAGCACAGTTTGTGTAAATCAACAAATTGGGCCTTAAATGTGCATAGTGCTCTTTTATTCCTGAGCCCTGTGGTATGTCCAGGCAAAAGATTAGGGTCACATGTTGGGTGTGTATAATACCAGAAAGCAAAGCAAAATAATAGGAGGGCTCGCCCTGGCACACACTGGTCAAAACATATTGGGCACTTAATTGACATTTCTGTGTAAAAATTGCAATTTGCTGTAAGATAATCTTTGTAAAATGGCTGTTTGGTCAAAATGCTTGCCACACCCTTTGGTAAATACTGTGAGGGGTGTGGTTTCTAAAAAATTTTTATTTTATTTATTTCACCTTAGAGTCTCTGCAGTTGTCCGCCAGTGCTGTATAAATCAACAAACTAGGCCTCAAATGTACATGGGCTCTTTCTCTTCTGAGCCCTACGGTGTCCCCAAACAGCACTTTATAACTTTATAAGAAAATGGGTAAGACATTTTAGGGTCTTTGTCATCCTGCTTTGTCATCCTGTTATCCTTTGTGAAAATGAAAAATCTGTTGCAACATTTTATTAGAAAAATAATTTTCTGCTTTCATAGTCAAGTGTTTTTAAATTTTATGATACGCCTGTAGGGTAAAAATGCTCAGTATACCCATCAATAAATTCCTTGAGGGGTATAGTCTCCAAAATGTGTTAACTTTTGGGGGGTTTCCACTGTAGGGGTGCCTCGGGGTCTTCCATTGTGAGCTCTGTGTTGTGCCCATACAGCAATTTAGGATGACGTATGGGGTGTTTCTGTAAACTGCAGAATCAGGGAAATAAATATTGAGGTTTGTTTTGCTGTTAAACCTGACTGTTATAGGAAGAATGCATTTAAATGGAAAATATGTAAAAAAGTGAAATGCTGACATTTCACCTCACCTCCATTTTTCCTAAATCTTGTGTAACATCAAAACAGTTTACAAAGTTTATAAAATCAGTTTTGAGAAGTTTAAGGGGTGTAATTTCTAAAATGGGGTTCTTTATAGGTGGTTTCTATTATGTTAGCCCCTCAAATGGACTTTTTAACTGAATTAGTCTTTTAAAAAGTTGGTTTTGGAGATTTTCTTAAAAAATTTTAAATATTGCTTCAAGATTTCTAAGCCTTCTAAGGTTCTAAAAAAATAAAATGACATTTACAAAATGATGGCCACTTAAAGAAACATTTGGTGAATGTTAACTAATGTCTATTTTAGAGGCAAAAAATGCGATTTGACCGGTTTGCCGAATTTGGTTCGGTCCAAATTTATTTGTGGCGAATCTCATTAAAAAACAGCTATTTCCTGGCTGCAAAGAGCCTTTATAGTGGTGTAGAACACTTTGCCTTGCAGTAACATGCATAGGGAGTCTGCTGTGGTAGTGAAACAATACTGTGAGTCAGTGAGACATGCAGATGACAGGTTCATCTCTTAGAATCACTGCACACTTCACTTATTTGGGCAGTTACGGGGCCAAAGCTGACCAAATAACTCAAGTGTGAACTCAGCCTTACAGGTCGATGTTAGCGTCAAGTTCTATTAAAAGCTTATACAAGTAGAGCCCCCCCAGACTGAGTGGAGAGGGTGTCAGCAGTAAGTTTGTGTTGACGTCATTGATTATTTTGCCCTTCCTCTGATCCGTCAGAACAATAACCCCCAAAAAACAGGTTCTGTCTGTGGAGCATCTTCCTTCACTCAGTCAGCATTGGGCAGTAATCCATCAGTATCTCTAAAGCCCAAAAAACAGGAGTGGATCCAAAACGATGGCACATGAATGGAATATTTGCATGTCCTCTGTGTTTTGTATGCACTCCTGCTTTTGGCTACCAAATCATAAGCCAATTCAGATGAAAAATTGGGACCATGTCATGCAGGCCTTACAGCTGTTACATAGACAAGATCCGTTGTGCGTCTCATTTTTCCTTCCTTCTGACAGATCAGAAGAAGGGTCAAATAAATGATTATGTCAGCCAGGCAGAAAGGCAAAATAGTGGCCCAATCAAGAAGTGAGGATGGTGGGAACAGCATGAGACCACAGAGTGGCCCTATGACATAGTGGTGAGGTGGAAGCAGCATGAGGAGACCACAGAGTGGCCCAATGACAAAGTCTGGAGGTGGCAGCAGCATCAGGAGGAGGACTCAGAGTGGCACAGTGACAGTGTGGAGGTGGCAGCAGCATCAAAAGACCACAGAGTTGCAATGTGACATAGTGTGGATGTGGCAGCAGAATCAGGAGACCACAGAGGGGCAAGGTGACATAGTATGTAGATGGCAGCAGCATCAGGAGACCACAGAGTGACACGGTAACAGAGTGGGGAGGTGGGTGGCAATACCAGAACCAGCTGAAGATGGAGGGTGAAAGAAGGAGCACTTGGTATCAGATGTGTGGCATCAGGCGGGTGGCAGAATCAGAATAGTAGCTGATGCAGGTAGCCAGAAGAAACCAGTCTCTTTTGTCAAAGGGTTGGTGTGGCACCATGGATGATCTAGTCTGATGCATCAGGCATTGGTGGCCGGGTGGAAATCCTGGCTGATCCACGCCTGATTTATTTTGACAAAGTTCAGTCTCTCCACATTTTGGGTGGACAGGCGTGTTCTTCTTGGGGTAACTATGGCCTCTTCTGCACTAAACACCCGCTCTGATGCCACAATACTGGCCGGGCAGGACAGCTTTTCCAGGGCAAACTCTACCAGTTGAGGCCACAATCCAGTTTGGCTGCCCAATAATCCAGCGGATTTTCCAGGGTGCTGTCAATGTATGCCACCACCACCTGCTCCTGGTCTAGCTGCTGCTGCTGGTGAGTAGTTTCTTCACTAGGCGGGTGAAGAAAGCTGCTCATCAGCGATTGTATGCTCAAGTTGCTGCTGATGGAGCTGGAACTGATCCTACCCCTCCACCACAGCAGCCGTGGCAGAGGAATGTGAGCGCAGAGGCCCCTCCAGGTCAGACCTGCGAGAGGCGTGAGGATGGATGATGGTGCAGATAGGCAGCGGCCAACTGACTACATAGGATGTCTCTATAGTAGTTCAGTTTGTCCTCCCTCTGAGCGGGTGTAAAAAAAAAAGCACCCATTTTGGATCGGTAGCGAGGGCCCAACAAGGTGGAGAGCCATAAGTCTTTCCTATGCCGAATGTTGACAATTCGGCTGTCACTACACAAGCAAATGAGCATGCATCGGGCCATTTGTACAAGTGACTCAGAGGGACTCCCTGCTTCCATCTCCACTGCATACTGCCACAGTGTTTCTGGGTCCTCTGCTTCGTCTTCCTCATCGCCCTGTAGCTCCTCTAGCTGCTCATGCTGCTCCTCCTCTCCTGTCACCTGTGTGTAAAAACCACATTGCTTGTGCTACAATGTTCTCCTTCTCCGCCAGTTCAGTGAGATCTAGGTGCTATGTCTCCATTCCCTTGACCAGCCAGATTAACCAGCATCTGTTCAAGGACATGAAACAGTGGAATGACGTTGTTCATCCAGTAGTCCTAGTGACTGACAAATAATGTGGCCTTCTCAAAAGGCCTGAACAAACGGCAGGTGTCACACATGAGCTGCCACTGGCTGACATCGAAGTTACACAGGGGAGTACTCCTGTCTGCTTGAATCATCAAGAAATCGTTTACAGCCTTTCTCTTTTTTGTATAGTCGGTCCAACATATGGAGGGTGGAATTCCAACGGGTGGAAACATCGCATATCAGCCTATGTTGGGGGTGCCGTTCTGCCACTGCAGCTAAAGGAGGGTGTACTTTGCGGTGTACGAGTGGCTGAAGTGCATGCAAAGCTTCCTGGCCATTTTTAGGATGTCTTGCAGATGGGTGGAAGACTTCAGGAACTGCTTGACAACTAGATTGAACACATGTGCCATGCAGGGGGCATGGCTCAGCATTCCTTGATGCAGCGACGACATCATGTTCTTCCCGTTGTCGGTCACAATGGTTCCAATTTTGAGTTGTCATGGAGAAAGCCAGGAGTCGATTTCTTGATAAAGGACACGGAGCAGTTTCTCCCCTGTGTAACTCCGTCCGCCAAGGCAAATGAGGTGCAGAACAGCGTGACACCGCCGTGTCCTGCACATATGGTATGCTGGAGGGGCACTGTGAATTGTCCATGCAGTGAAGGCTGAGGACACGGTGGAGGATGAGGAGGCGGACATTGTCGCAGAACCAACGGCGTAAGAATGTGGAGGCAGAAGCGGCGTTACCTGGCCAAGTTGCTGATGTGGCTGTGCAAGAACCACATTCACCCAGTGGTCCATAAAGGACATGTATTGTCCCTGATCGTAGTTATAGCTCCACACGTCAGCCCTGCTGTGCACTTTGGCAGACAACGACAGGCTCAAGGACTGGCCCACCTTCTGTTCTAAATACGTGTTAAACTGCCTTTTTTGCAAAGAATTGACGGCTTGGGACTCTTCACCTTGGCTCGGCACAAACCATCAGTTCTCTGAAAGGTGCAGGGTCCAACTCTTGGAAAGGGAGGGACTGCAGCACCAGCAACTTGGCCAGCAGCAGATTTAGCTTCTGTGCCTTTGGATGAGTGTATGCATACTGTTTTCTCGTGGCAATCGCTTCAGTGATCGATTGCTGATGGAATGACTGAAGAGGAGTAGGAGGAGGAACAGGAGCATCAGGACCAGCAGATGATGGGAAGGACAGACAGTTCGCTTCGGCTGAGGTGGTGGAGCCTTGACTGCCTAAAATCAGGAGCGTGCCACTGGGTGATGCATTGGTTGCTGCGGCAGGCTGGACCTAGGGTTGGGCGATATCAAAAATATTGCCACGATAAGATATTAAGAAATTTATCGCGATAACGATATATATCACGATAAATGCCCATTTAGAAGAAAAAAACACTTGGAGACATTATACTGTATGGGGGCAGCACAAGGAGACGTTATACTGTATGGGGGCAGCACAAGGAGACGTTATACTGTATGGGGGCAGCGCAAGGAGACGTTATACTGTATGGGGGCAGCGCAAGGAGACGTTATACTGTATGGGGGCAGTGCAAGGAGACGTTATACTGTATGGGGGGCAGCGCAAGGAGACGTTATACTGTATGGGGGCAGCGCAAGGAGACGTTATACTGTATGGGGGCAGCGCAAGGAGGCGTTATACTGTATGGGGGCAGCGCAAGGAGACGTTATACTGTATGGGGGCAGCGCAAGGAGGCGTTATACTGTATGGGGGCAGCGCAAGGAGACGTTATACTGTATGGGGGCAGCGCAAGGAGACGTTATACTGTATGGGGGCAGCGCAAGGAGACGTTTTACTGTATGGGGGCAGCGCAAGGAGACGTTATACTATAAGGGGCACAGGGGCAGCCGCAAGGAGGCGTTATACTGTATGATGCACTGTTATGGGGGCACTGTGGCTGGCGCACTGTTATGGGGGCACTGTGGCTGACGCACTGTTATGGGGGCACTGTGGCTGGCGCACTGTTATGGGGGGCACTGTGGCTGACGCACTGTTATGGGGGCACTCTGGCTGACGCACTGTTATGGGGGCACTGTGGCTGACACATATATAGCATCTTATGCTATATATGTGTCATCCACAGATCCCCCATAACAATGTCAGCCACAGTGCCCCCAACACTGTAATGTCTTTAGAAGTAGCAGGACCTTAATAACTATTGTGGTGCAGGCTCCCGGGCAGCTCTCTGCTCCTCCATGTGCCGTCTGCTCCTTCATTCATAAAGTGGGCGGAGCATGGAGGAACAGAGATTAACTACATAAATACTGAATAAGAGCTGCGGGGCCGGTGCAGTGTTACTCTGCAGTAATACACCGGCCCCGCAGCTCTGATCCAGCAGTTATGTAGTTAATCTCTGTTCCTCCATGCTCCGCCCACTTTATGAATGAAGGGCAGACGGAGCACAGAGGAGCAGAGAGCTGCCCGAAGCCTGCACCACAATAGTTATTAGGTCCTGCTATCTAAAGAGATTAACTACATAAATACTGGATAAGAGCTGCGGGGCCGGTGCAGTGTTACTCTGCAGTAATACACCGGCCCTGCAGCTCTGATCCAGTATTTATGTAGTTAATCTCTGTAGAAGTAGTCGGACCTTAATAACTATTGTGGCGCAGGCTCCCCGGGCAGCTCTCTGCTCCTCCATGCTCCGCCCACTTTATGAATGAAGGGGCAGACGGCGCATGGAGGAACAGAGCGCTGCCCGGGAGCCTGCGTCACAATAGTTATTAAGGTCGGGCTACTTACTACCTGCCCGGCGCCCGGCACTACATGTCCCGGGCGCCAGGAATTCGGCCCTGACATGGATGTTTTAGGAGCGGTTGGCACACATGCGACCGCTCCTATGACGTCATTAAATACCGCGGTTATTAGGAAACTGTGATATCGCCATATCGCAGTTTCTTAATACCGCGGTATATCACAGCCACCAGTATATTGCCCAACCCTAGCTGGACCACCACTTTGGAGCCACGGTTCTCCCAGGCCACTTTACTGTGACGCTGCATATGTTGACGCAGGGCCGTGGTGCCAACATTGGCACCAAGGCCACGCTTCACCTTCTGCCCACAGATTCTACAAAAAGCCATGTTCACCTCCTTTGGCGGCTTAACAAAAAACTGTCACGGCGCCGAGTAGGTGATTTCACCCCAACACTCCGCACTGACTGACTGCTACCGCCGCTGCTTCTGTGAACCCTTGCGCAACTATTTTCCGGGCAGGTAGGCTCCTGTGAAGCGGGTGGTCTACCCCAGGCACGTTTGGCTTGGCTCCTGACCTCCCACCTCTGCCACCCTGCTGACTTTCGGCCTCACTAGTGAATTGCTGGCTCCACAGCTGCTTCACAGGCAAGCTGCCACCCTCTTCTCCTGATAATGATGAAGCCCTTCATCACCCGGCTCCCAAGTGCGATCAGCTACATCATCATCATCATCAAGTACTGTCTGCACGTCACTGATGTATTCCTCAACGGTCTCTGGGTCAGGAGCCTGACGGCTCACAAAACCAGCTCCCACGCTACTCTCCTCATCACTACTTGCCTGCCTACCGGAGGAAGCAGCGGCTGTCTCCTCCACATCTTGGCTGTCCAGTAGCTGCTGACTGTCCTCTAGTAGCTCGTCCTCGCTGTGGAGCTGAGCCCACAGCATATAATACTTCTCTGGCTGAGGGAACAGAAAAGGACAGAGGCAGGTTGAGGACAGGTGAAGGCACAGGGCCTGCTCCCGGGCCATGCCAACTAAGGGTTTTATCTGACGAACCCACCGACTCTTGGCTGGGGGTGTCTGATGTCACTTGGGGGAAAGTGTATGACCGAGTCAACCATTCAAAAACCGCTAGGTTGCTGGTCAAGACCCGACCGCTAGATGACACCAGGAGCTTGGGCCTCTCACTTTGACTCCTCCTGCCACACCCCTTTACTCTGCTGTGACCTGTGGCTGCACCAGAAACATTTAGGCCTCTGCCACTCCCCTGTGCAGGGCCTGGCACTTCTCTGTTTGAGATACTGTTAGATCAAATAAAGAAATAAATAAAACGAAATTAAAACATCCCAAAAAAGTCAAATTTTCTTACTTCACCACACAACGGCTAATAAGTCCCCTTTTTCCCCTCTAATACACTCCAAAAAGGGCTTTAGAACATATAACTGCACTGCTTAACTGCAAATATATATATTTTTTGCCACTAATACATGCCAAAAAGGGCTATAATTTTCTCACTTCACCACACAATGGCTAATGAGCCCATTTTTTCCCACTAATACCAGCCAAAAAATGCTTTAGAACATATAACTGCACCGCATAAGTGCAAATAAGACGTAGAAATAATTCCTTGTAATAAACCCTGTTAATGGCTGTATCAAACAGCACTTGTACCCCAATAGCAAGAACGGTTTGCTGGAATTACAGAGCTGTATAATGGCAATTTGGATCTGCAGTCAGTGCAGCAAGGTGTAATGGGATAAATCCTATTACCCCGGCTGTAAAGTCCCCTACTATTCTGCTTCAATACTGTGGAATGATTCCTCACTATCCTTTCCCTGAACTTCTATACAGCAATATAAAAGTTTTAAAGTCTTTTCTACCACTGTCCTTAGAGCCTGCTGAAGTCTCTCCCTGCACTGGAAAATAGCTGAATCCAAGATGGCTGAGGCTATTTATAGGGCTGTGACATCACAGGGTTGGCTGATGATTGGCTGCATGCATGGCATTATGGGTGATCCCTCGTTCCCAGAGTTCCTTGCTCCATGTCCTAACACATGCAGCAGCCATTTTAGGAAAAAATTCGATTCGTTACCATGAAGCGTGAGGATTTTCGGATTTGTTGCAAATCGATTTTTTTCCTGAAATTCACATCAAATTCCACTTTCGACAACTTTGATTCGCTCATCTCTGATCACTATCTGTTGTAAAATCAGAGAAATTCTAATTTTCAAAATAGAGAATTTTTCCAAATTTTTTTGTAATTCGGGATTTAAAAAAAAAATATATGGTAAAACATATTGACTTAAATTTACCACTAACAAGAAGTATGCTGTTTTATGAGAAAATAATCTTTGAATGGCCTGGAAAAGTACAAGCATTCCAAAGTTATTACCACATAAAATGACACTTTGTCAGATTTACAAAACTTGGATGTGTCAGGAAGGTAAAAAACGACAGGAAGAGATTAATAGAAATTCTGCCTTAACATACAGAAAATGTCTGAGCATGCCTGCTCAGCAAAGAAGGTTAACATTGCAGCCAGTTATTGGCTGAGTACAAGTCACCAACTCACCAGGCATTTCCTGTGTGACTTGAGGAACCAGAAAGCAGAGACCAGCAGGGATCCAGGAAGTGGCAGATCAGGAGCAATTGGGAACTGGTGAGGGTGAGCAATGCTTCTTTTTTATCCCACTCTAAAGCCTTTTCTGTAATTTTTATCCAATGGACAACTACTTTAAAGTTCATGTATGCTGTTACCACCTCCTGCTATATTCAATATTTTCTGCATCTGTTCCTTTCTTATACACTTATCAAGTCCCAGCTAAGTTGCACCACCCTCTTTTGTGATCTCTACAAGAACAGACTAGTACCTTTCGACTCCTAAACTCTGCTCTCATCCACCATTGTCCTTCTGATGTCCCTCTCCTCCTTTAATCCCTCTACTAGTTGTTGTATAGCGAAGAAGGACCGGCACTCACTTTCTTGATAATATGAAGAGACGTTTATTCAAGGCATAATAGCATCATCAGAGACTAGTTTCGAAACTAGAAACTACGGTAGTTTTAGAAACTAGTCACTGATAATGCTATTATGCCTTGAATAATCGTCTCTTCATATCATCAAGAAAGTAAGTGCCAGTCCTTCTTCGCTATATACTAGTGGGACGCCTTACCTGGTCACGTGCACCACGTGCAAACCGCAGTGCCGACCCATCTTCTTTAAATACGCTACTAGTTGTTGATCAAGAAATCCAGGTTAAAATACTAAAAAATCTCTATGAAATTCTGCTTTGACCTGCTTCGACCTGCTCTAATTTTCAGATACTGCCCTACAAACAACCTCACCTCTGACAATGACATCCTTTACCAGGCTTTTAACTTTCTAAAACTCTGGCATTCAAGACTTCTCTCCTGCCTCTTCTCTCTTCTGGAACTCCCTCATCTCATCCACTCTCCAACCTCCTAAATCTTCATACACTTTCTGAAAATGTAGTACTTCTGACAATCATACAACCTGGCTTAAAAACATCCCTCAACCAGTAGTCCAAAGCTTAGTCCACCACTTCTATACATTTTCTTTTCTGTAGGATCTTTTTATACTGTTCTGATTCATTTGTATCACCATCTATTATTATGTGTTACAATGTTTTATCCCAAGACTTGAGTCTTTATTGGTAAGCAAACTAGTAAAGTGAGAAGCAGGACAATTTGCTGCTCTTTCCCATCTGGGACCCTGGCAAAAACTACACATGGAATGATTTGCTATGACAGCTCTAGCAGAGAACATAAAAATAAGACTCCTGGCTATAGTAAATTCAGGCAGAAGTCAAAAGCCCCAGAGCTTTTATGAATATGTTTTTTATTAGTTATGTTTCTTCCAACAGTAGTTTTCAGTAATTACATATATTTAACAACACAGAAAATCTCTATGTAAGAAATTGCTTACATATGATATAATCACAATTTAATTTCAAAAGAGGAATTTTAAGTAGGCATTACATAATGTAAATAATGTGCACTCAGCTATGTCATTAAATACAATTCACTTTTTAACAAGGGTGCAATTACTTAGGTCCATAGATGAAATAGCAACAGTGCTTATTTTGTCTTGTCTTTTTTAAAATCATTCCTATGTGTGCAGCATGTGTGTGGCCCAAATGTGAGCTGTCAGTTATGCGGCAGCTATTACAAATATTGATCAAGAAACTGATGTATAACGCTGAACACTTATTTACTTGTTTGGCAAACCCATAATAATACGAGCGTGTTCAATAATCATGGAATTCTATGTTATAGATATAGAGTATGTGAAACTGAGAAGCAACATGGGCTCCAATGTGAAATCTGTGATAGGGCCTCCCACCTACCATGTATAATTTATAATGCTACCCTCTATATAAAAGAGGCTTTTGGCATAGACACCACTGCTACCTCTGTACCTCTTATAGCTATACCCCTATTTATGAATAGAAAATTAGACTATTGGATTTTAGCTAATATCTCTGCACTGTCCTCTTTATATATATACTTAATATTGGCTATAAATAAGGGTGTGTGTTCCAGAGTGTGCACCGCTTCTTTATCTACTCAGTCGGTGGAGCCATTGCTTATCTATAAGCTATAAATCAGTTTGTGATTTCTATTATAATTCATTGTTCTTGTTTTCATTTTCCAGATTCATGCAAAATAGACCAACTGTTACATATATGCAATATATAAGGAAGTGTTACTATAATATGACTTTTCTATAGTAAATGTAGTGTATATAGTGACATTCTGTTGTCCTTACTCAGATCAATTGCTGAAGAAACTAAAATACTCTATATAGTCCAATTCTCAACATGCAGAAGTAGAAACTTAAAGGGGTTTTCCCCACAAAAGATATTCTACATTTTTCAAACCAGCACCAGGATCTGAATACTTTAGAATTGTATGTAATAAAAAACGTTCTACAAAATGTATCTATATAGCAGCACTCACTGTTCCGGTCTTTATTTCTCTGTCCACCTCGCTGAGGTGGTCACACAGACTCAGGTTCATCCTTCAACCGCCACTATCTGCTGTTAGAAGCTGTAATGGAGAGCTACAGCAGAAAGGACAGACACCAAGAGTCAGTGCACTGAGCCTGTTTGGCAGTGCTTGAAGGCTTATGATACCATAGTGCGGAGCTGTCCACCTCTGTGTACTGCACAGGCTCCATCAGTCTCTGTAAAACACAAATCTTCTAGGAGAGAATACCTCAATATATATGTTTTACGTTTGTACGATGGAGCATGCAATCCTTTTTTCCATGGATACAATACAGAATCTGAGACATAATACAAAAGTAATCTAAACATTGTCAATAAAAAACAGCAGGTAAATTAACACGTGATGATAATTTTAAATCTGTGGCATGTCAATTATTTGTGTATATATTCACTGTATATTTCACTCTTTACAATGCATAATGTAAAATTCATTGTAATTTCCAGCAAAATCTATGACAAAATCCATATGTAACACATGTGGATTTTGCTGCAAATTCATCATAATTTTTGACATGGATTCGGGGCATAATCCGAAGTGGAAAATCTGTCTGTGAGGAAGTACCCTAAGGTACATATGGCTTTATGTATAAGTATGTAACACCGCTTCACCAGGGGCAGCCTATCTCTATGGAGTGGGACCATATTCGACTGAGCAGCACTGCCATGATCACATGAAGCAACTCTCAGCCCTTAGGTAAGGGCCAAATAGTCAGGTTTCCTTATGCAGTTTTGGAAGCCAAAACCGGGAATAAATTAAAATAAGAAGAGATTTGGTGTCTGTACTTTATACTTTCTCTACTTTTAGAATCTACTCCTGTTATAAACCCCCAAAGCTGCACCAGGAAACCTGAGCATGTGGTCATATCCTTACTTATCTTAATGAATGAGAGGGCTAACTACAGAAATGCACTCTCTTGAACTATCACTTTAAAGTTTCATATGCGTAATGAATACACTAATAGTAAATAACACTAAACATACCCTTGAAAAATATTCAAAATTTTTCAATCCAGCACATAGATCTGAATACTCTTGTAATTGCATGTAAATATAGATGTTGTATATCCACTGAATTATTCAGTAAAATATATATGTATATTATGTTATTTCTCTGTCCACCTCACTAAGGCGGGCGGACATGCTCAGTTTAAATCTTCAACTGTCACCAGCTGTATCTACTGCTAGATGCTGTGACGATTATGGCTAGAGAGCTGCAGCAGACAGGACACAGCCTTTGAACTGCAGCAGAAAGTGCACATACCATGAGCTGGTAGCCAAAATAACTAGAGCAGAGCAATTGGAGCAATGAATGAGAAAATCTCTGGATCCATGTATTATACAGAGCTGATTCTAGTTTTGTTAAGATACTATTATGTGCTATATCATTTTTTTACATTAATCATAGAATGACCTTTTTAATCGCTATTGGAAAATGGTTTATTGGTGCTATAGAATTTGATACTTAAGTGACATTCCAGAATGTAACAAACACTTCCTAACAATAATTTATGGGGCAGTTTGTAACCTGAAGGCGACAAAAGACAGTCAGTGTAAAACACATGAGGATTCTGTATTAGTGACTGAGATCATTGTATTGTAATATGGTCTCTGTCTACTGCTGTCATCTCCTAGAGGCCCTTAGTTTTAACGCTGATATTTCACAGTACAAAGTAATTTAAACAAAATAATAATAGTAATATATTTTATTTACTGAGGGGCTGCAGTATTTTGGAAGTAGCTTTGTTTGACAAACAGTTACTTAGTAATAATGTAAAAATGAAACAAAGAAAAATAAAACATGTAAAATAAAAGTGTGTGATATGAAGAGCATCCATATTTTTCCATGTAAGGACTATTATGTACTAAGATAAAATACAAACTATTTAGACACATAATTTGCATACATTTTTCAGACCACTGTCGGGTTTAAAATGATTGGAAAAGTTGTTGGTAATGATTTGACCGACATTTATATACACCATGATCTAATGTGGAAGAGTTTGCTCCTGGTTCTATGTGCTTAGTCAATATTGCCTGGTACTGGGACTTGGGAGAACCACACAAAGGAAGCGATAGCTATTGTGAATGTGAATGAATTGCCTGGATATAAATCTCTCTAAAATATTACAGATATTTATAAAATTCTATCACCCTTCAATGTAACTTTTTGTTGCTGCTTGTTCCCAAATACTAATATACTATTACACTCATGTATGTGCAAAATGAACTGCTGCATTAATATGTTGCTTTCCCCATGTACTTTTGGGTTTGGTGCAATAGTGGTTCACTTTAGATGTATCCTTCTACAATTATCATCAATAACTGTCATCATAAATTATTAAAATTGATCAATAATTACAATACACGGCTTCATATGCCTCAATTAATAACTGTCCTGTAAGCAATTCTGTGTCATTTGTAGCTGTAGTTTGCAGATGGTCGGGATATTAGCGTAAAGCATAGCTATTCTCGTCCTTTGCTATGTTGGTATGCTGTGTGGGTCATGACTAATGTCCTGGCCTCAGACTTCAGTTGTACTCACTTCAGAAACCTGTGTGTAATTTAGTTTCCGCCTTTATGTAATGTGTACAGGCATTTGTGATGTCTGAATTAACAAAACCAATGTGCTGGCTAGGTGTAAAATAAGTGGTGCTAACAGAGTGGGACTTCCCTGCTGCGGCTCATACTTTCCTGGCTCTGCTTTTCATCATCTGCCAGTAATTCCAGCAGACTGAAAACTACTTATCAGTCTAACGCATGGTGTTAATATCTGACTCTCGGAGCTCTGCTGCTTTGGAGTGTAGTTTAGCTGGACTAGCAACTGGGAATGTGATAAAATCATTTTTCCATGCCAAGGAACAGGTGTCTGAGAAAATGCACAGCACAAGAAAATATGAAGTATTTTTTGTGTCAAACAAAATTGTAGCCCTGCCTCTCGATTTTTTTTTTAAAATAAAAAAGTGTCAATAAGTTTCTAAAATGGTGCCAATCGAATATGCAACTAATCTTGCAAATAAGCAAGTTCTAAGAGGGCACCAGAAAAAAAAAAAAATTAGTCCTACTGGAATGCAGTTATGAAAAAAAAAAAAAGTCCTGCATTTTGACAGCTGGAAATAAGGCTTGTTTCACATTTCCGTTTGCTGATCCGGGAGGCCGTTCTGGTTTGGAGCAGCCTGCCGGATCCGTCACTACCAGAATACTGTCCAGCCCCATTAACTATAATGAGGTCCAGCGGTGATCCGAGCGCTATCTGGCAAATATTCCAAGGATCGGCAGCGCAACGGTTTTTGTCCAGCCGATTCTCAGAATTCTATGCCAGAACGGCTTGCCGGAACAGCATGTCGGCAGTGTAAAACAAACCTAAGCTAGCTAACCTAAATTAGGCCTGAACGAGGTCTTATGGCATGTCTGCTTTAATAAATAATTAGATTACACATAATGTTACAGTTCTGCTGCATCTTTTCTTAGAACTCTGACTGTTACCAGTTGGGGGTAGAGATGAGTGAATCGATTCTAAACTAATCAAATTCATCTCACATTTCCCAAAGATTTGTGTTCCAGCCCAATCCAAAGCTTTTGTGATTCGTATTGGTCAAATCTCTCAAAATGGTGGTCCCAATTTAACAGGTTAGAAGACAGAGAAGAAGGCATCTGCCAGTAAAAAAAAATAAGAATTAGTGAACCATGTTTTAATTTAAAAATAAAAATCTTACAGCACAGTGTGTTTTTAAATAGGTTGTTATCATCGCCTACCATGTATTTACCCATAGCCATATATGTCACTGTCACTTTGACATCTCTAATCCTGTCTTGCTGTTAAAGAGCTTGTAAGGGGTTGGATACAGTCCTGGGAGATCTCTGAGTGTCATATACAAATTTTTCAGGACAATCTTAGCACTTTCCATTAGGTCAAATTTATTTGTACCTGAATTAAATCTGCAGATTGATTTGTTAGAATTGGACCTGAAATTAATTTGTACATTCAACCAAAAATTGCTGACAGTTATCTCTCCTAACTCACTCATAACTCCCCCACCCCCACACAAATACACATTTGGTTTGGCTTAACGTGTATGTGAATTTAATGGGGGCCTATCCGCAGGAATACACTTAGAGCAATCCTTCTCTCCCCTGACATCATCTGTCTGGAAAAGTCGCTAGTTCCCCACACACATTAAACTAATGTCTAATAATTTTGGTTGAAATTGGCTGTTTGGATAGACTTTAGACTAATGTGTATGGCCAACTAGCCTCTTCTAATAGGACAGAATGAGATATTGTACATAGAGTGAATGTGGCCGTTGAGCATCAGATCATTATGTACCGGCCCTGGGCCATCTAGAGGGCTTGAATGGCCTCTTGGGCATTGGTCCACCAGGAAATTTCCCTATAGGGTCTATGGCCAATCCACCCATGAGGGCAGATGCAAGTTGATGGCACCAACCTGCAGTCATAGAACAGTTGTAATATTGAGGAGGTCAACACACTTGGGGTACTAGACTTTAGACACATGTGATATCTATTACATCAATAAAGTTGTAATTGTGACCCTTTCTTATACAGTCCCATATATTATGTAGCAAATGATGAATTCAGTGAGCAATCTTTTTTTGTTCCATAATTACGATCAGGTCATTCATATTATGCATTGCCAACCAAAACAGCACAATGTAAGAGCCTGTCAAAGTAATTACACAGCAATGAATGTTGCTGGGCCCTTATCAAGTATTCACGTATATAACTATGTGTCAGTTTATTGATAATTTTTTTTGTTAATTTCACGTAGAGTTCACTTTAGGAATTCACTCTAGGGAAAAGTAGAAATGGAGAGTGTTATGAGATATTTCCATGGAAAAGTATATGTAGCTGTAGCCATCAATTGAAATTGAGTTAGGCATCCTGGGAAATAATCTGAACATTAAATATGAAATCAAGCACATTTTTCTGAGCTTAGATTGGCATATGAATAGTTCAGCCTTCCTCATGATCAATTTACTACTTCTAGAATTAAAAACAGGTTGGATTAGTTGGACTTTATAATATCATTTCCCTAGGAAACACACACACTAATGAACATGGAAACTTCAAGTTTAAAATATTATACTATGTAATTAAGGAATAAAGCTGCAAATGGGCATTAGATTTCGTTTTTACCTGACAACGACTGATCACTAAAAAATGGTTGTTGGTTTGTTGTCTATCTGTACCATGCTATTGTTCCCTGATCAATTTGTCCCAAAAAATGTTGGTTGTCTATGATTATTGGATATTGTTCAGAATATTCTGCATAGCAACCCCGGACCTATCTGAATCTTGAATGGAACCTGTCATGTTGAACACGGTGTTTTAGCTACAGACAGCATGTTATAGAGCAGGAGGAGCTGAGCAGATTGTTTTATAGTTTTAATGGAAAAGATTCGGTAAAACTTGAATTTAATCAAAGCCCATCAAAGCCCAGAATAAGCAGGAATTTAAGGGCTCATTCACACGACTGCAATATACGGGCATCAACCGTAGCACAAATGCGGACCCATTTACTTGAATGGGTCTGCAATCCGCAAGATAAAGCGCAGTGGGGAACGGAAGCACAAATCGGAAGCCCACTGAAGCACTGCAAAGCGCTTTCGTGGGCCTTTGGGTCTGTGCCTCTGCACTGTAAAAGATAAAACATGTCCTATCTTTTGCCATATATTGGGGACCGTGAACCCATTCAAGTCAATGGGTCCGAAATGCAATACAGGATTCACGCAGCTGATGCGGTTGTATGAATGAGCCCTAACTGAATGAAATACAAGTTTTACTGAATAATTTCCCACAAAATTAAATTTTAATCTGCTAAGCTTCTCCTGCTCTATAACATGCTGCCTGTAGCTTACATTGCATTTTCATAGTGACAGATTCCCTTTAAAAGATCTGGAATGCCATTCTGTGAAGTATGTTTAGTCAATTAACCTCTTAAGGACACGGGACGTACCCGTACGTCCTGTGTCCTGTCTCTAAAGATGGCGCCTGCTCCTGCTCCATGCGGGCGCCTTAGCCGGGAATGTCCGCATGGTTCCTGTAGCAGACACCCACGGCTAATGGCCGCGACCGGCAGCGATGCCGATCGCGGACATTTAACCCCTCAGATGCCGTGGTCAATCCTGACCACGGCATCTGAGTGCGCACAAACCGAAAGTTTTACTTTCAGTTTTCGCTCCGGCTCCCCTGTGTGGCGATCGGAGGAGCCGGAGCATGCCTGTAGTAGCCTGGGTTTCTATGAATGAAACCCAGGCTGCTCTGTAGTATTTCCTATGGAGCCTTGCCTGTAATAGGCTTCATAGGAAATATGCGATTTTTAAAGATATTCCAATGCTATTGCATTGGAATGTATGAAAATCGCAATCAGATGATTGTAAGTTATAGTTCCCTATGGGAACTATATAAAAGTGTAAAAAAAAAAAAGTTTGAAAAATAAATAAATAAAAAAAACATAAAAGTTTAAATCATCCCCCTTTTGCTAAAATTAAAAAATTAAAAAAATTTAAAAAATACACATCATGGGTTTCACAATGGGCGAAAACGCCCATAGTATAAAAATATAAAAAAAATATTCACCATACGTCAAACAGCAAAACGGAAAAAGGCGTCCAAATGGCGGATTGGCAATTTTTGGTCGCTTCATTTTCCACAAAAAATTACATAAAAGTTGATCAAAAAGTCATACACTCCCCAAAATGGTATCAATAAAAAGATAGTATTATGATGCAAAACATGAGCCCCCAAACAGCTCTGTACATATAATTACAATAAAGTAATAGGGGTCAAAACATGGTGACAAAAAAGTAAAACTGATTTTTTTCCCACTTTAGAATTTTTTTTTCACTATCAAAATGCAAGAAAACCTATACATATAGGGTATTGCTGGATTCGTACTGACCTGTAGAGTAAAAGTAACTGGTCAGTTTTATCACACATCGAATGTCGGAATTTACCCCATTTCACCCCATTTGGATTTTGTTCCCGCTTCCCACTTCATCATATGCAATATTAAATGGTGGTGTTGGAAAGTACAACTTGTCCCGCGAAAAACAAGCCCTCATATGAACCGAAAAATAAAAAAGTTATGGAAAGGCAGGGAGCGCAAAACGCAAACCTCCGATCCTTAAAGGGTTAAAGGGAATGTGTCATCAGAAAATGACCTGCTGTTTAAATCACTTTTTTATGTTTAACATATGTTTAAATAATTTTTGATGATGTTATTTTAAATTATCCATATTTTTCATATATTTAACCCCTTCTACCCCGGGCCAGTTTTCGCCCTTCTGCCCAGGCCATTGTTTGCAAATCTGACATGTGTCACTTTGGAACACTTTTATTTATCCAAGCCATTCTGAGATTGTTTTCTTGTGACACATTGTACTTAGAGATGAGTGAATTTTTTTAAAATTCGATTCGTCGGTTCGCCAAAATTTTCCGGCAAAATTCCATTTGGATTGAGGCGAATTCCATAAAAAATGCTATTTCCTGGCTGCTGAGAGCCTTTAGAGTGGTGTAGAACACTGTGCCTTGCAGTAACACGCATAGGGAGTCTGCTTTGGTAGTGAAATAATACTGTAAGTCTGTATGACATGCAGATGACAGGCGTTGCTCTTAGAATCACTGCATACTTCACTTATTTGGGCGGTCGCAGGGCCAAAACTGACCAAATAACTCAAGTATCAACTCAGCCTTACAGGTAGATGTTAGCATCAAGAAGAAGCGCACTCCTTTTACACCCTCGTCAGCTGATTCCACATAGATGTCTACAGAACCTGTCCTATTAAATAGAGATGAGCAAACACCTGGAAGTTCCGGTTCGGGAAGTTCGGCTGAACTTCCCGAAAATGTTCGGGTTCGGGATCCGAACTCGACCCAAACTTCATGCTTTGCATGTAGATGCCTGGTCATGCAGGTTGTGCTAAGGTTCAGAACGTTAATGCCTCGCTTCAGGCTCTGATGGCACAGCATGCAAACCACTCGGGTCTTGTCGTCAGCACATTGTTTAAAGAAGTGCCATGCCAGGGAACTCGTTGAAGCTGCCTAAGTTCCACTGTAACGCAGACAGGCGAGCAGCGGCAGGATGTGAACGCCGGAAGCGCGCACAGACGGCCCGCACTTTATGCAGCAGCTCTGACATGTCGGGGTAGTTGTGAATGAACTTCTGCACCACCAAATTCAGCACATGCGCCAGGCAAGGGATGTGCGTCAAACCGGCTAGTCCCAGAGCTGCGACGAGATTTCGCCCATTATCGCACACCACCAGGCCGGGCTTGAGGCCCACCGGCAGAAACCACTCTGTTGTTCAATACCCCGCCACAACTCCTGCGCGGTGTGGGGCCTGTCCCCCAAACATATGAGTTTCAGAATGGCCTGCTGATGTTTACCCCGGGCTGTGCTGAAGTTGGTGGTAAAGGTGTGTGGCTGACTGGATGAGCTGGTGGAAGCAGAGGAGGAGGAAGCCGAGTAGGAGGAGGAGGCTACAGGAGACAAAGAATGTTGCCCTGTGATCCTTGGCGGCGGAAGGACAGGCGCCAAGGAACTCTCCACCTGGGGCCCGGCCACCACTACATTTACCCAGTGTGCAGTTAGGGAGATATAGCGTCCCTGGCCGTGCTTACTGGTCCACGTATCTGTGGTTAGGTGGACCTTGCCACAGATGGCGTTGCGCAGTGCACACTTGATTTTATCGGATACTTGGTTGTGCAGGGAAGGCACGGCTGTCTTGGAGAAGTAGAAGCGGCTGGGAACAACATACTGTTGGACAGCCATGGACATCAGCTGTTTGAAGCTGTCTGTGTCCACCAGCCTGAATGAAAGCATTTCAAAGGCCAGTAGTTTAGAAATGGTGGCATTCAGGCCCAGGGCTCGAGGGTGGCTAGGTGGGAATTTACGCTTTCTCTCCAAGGTTTGTGAGATGGAGAGCTGAACGCTGCCGTGTGACATGGTGGAGATACTTGGTGACGCAGGTGGTGTTGTCGGTGGCACATCCTCTGTTTGGTGGGCGGCAGGTGCCAACATTCCTCCCGAGGCGGAGGAAGAGGCCGAGGCAGCAGCAGAAGAGGGAGCAGGGGGAGCCAGAGTGAGTTCCTTGCTTTTAAGGTGTTTACTCCACTGCAGTTCATGCTTTGCATGTAGATGCCTGGTCATGCAGGTTGTGCTAAGGTTCAGAACGTTAATGCCTCGCTTCAGGCTCTGATGGCACAGCATGCAAACCACTCGGGTCTTGTCGTCAGCACATTGTTTAAAGAAGTGCCATGCCAGGGAACTCGTTGAAGCTGCCTTTGGGGTGCTCGGTCCCTAGTGGCGGTGGCCAGTAGCAGGCGAACTCTCTTGGAGGCGGCTGTTCTGCTTTTGCCCCCTGCTCTCTCTTTTGCTACGCTGTTGGCTCGGTCTCACCACTGCCTCTTCCTCTGAACTATGAAAGTCAGTGGCACGACCTTCATTCCATGTGGGGTCTAGAACCTCATCGTCTCCTGCATCGTCTTCCACACAGTCTTCCTCCCTGACCTCCTGTTCGGTCTGCACACTGCAGAAAGACGCAGCAGTTGGCACCTGTGTTTCGTCATCATCAGAGACGTGCGGACTCCGATGAGGTGGTATTCCCATGTCCTCATCATCAGGAAACATCAGTGGTTGTGCATCAGTGCATTCTAGGTCTTCCACCACTGGGGAAGGGCTAGATGGATTCCCTTGGGAAACCCTGCCAGCAGAGTCTTCAAACAGCATAAGAGACTGCTGCATAACTTGAGGCTCAGACAGTTTCCCTGATATGCATGGGGGTGATGTGACAGACTGATGGGCTTGGTTTTCAGGCACCACCTGTGCGCTTTCTGCAGAAGACTGGGTGGGAGATAATGTTGTGAACATGCTGGATCCACTGTCGGCCACCCAATTGACTAGCGCCTGTACCTGCTCAGGCCTTACCATCCTTAGAACGGCATTGGGCCCCACCAAATATCGCTGTAAATTCTGGCGGGTACTGGAACCTGAGGTAGTTGGTTCACTAGGACGTGTGGCTGTGGCAGAATGGCCACGTCCTCTCCCAGCACCAGAGGGTACACTAACACCACCACGACCACGTCCGCGTCCCTTACTAGATGTTTTCCTCATTGTTACCGTTCACCAAGCACCACAATAACAAAAAAAATATTTGGCCCAATGTATTGATTTCAAATTCAGGCCTTTTTTTACAGGCACCTAACACTATCTGCCTATTTATTTATGTAGCGTATTACACTAATCCAGGCACAGCAGTAACCACTGATTTAGGGGAATATCTCTTTTAGGGCTAGTATTTAGGACCTTGCATGAAAGGTATCCTTTTATGGACAGATTTACAATTGGCCTGCAACAGCTCGAACACCAGATTCAGGGTATTGCTATTTTGGCAATTGAATTTCACCCCAGAACAAAATATATGTTTTGGCGGACACTAATATACTTTGCCAGCCACAGCTGAAACCACTGATTTATGGTATTGCTATTTTGGCAATTGAATTTCACCCCAGAACAAAATATATAATTTGCAGGACACTATGAAACTTGGCCAGCCACAGCTGAAACCACTGATTTATGGTATTGCTATTTTGGCAATTGAATTTCACCCCAGAACAAAATATACCCTGTTACGGACAGATTTAAACTAGGCCTGCAACAGCTGGAACACCAGATTCAGGGTATTGCTATTTTGGCAATTGAATTTCACCCCAGAACAAAATATATGTTTTTGCGGACACTATGAAACTTAGCCAGCCACAGCTGAAACCACTGATTTATGGTATTGCTATTTTGGCAATTGAATTTCACCCCACAACAAAAATATATGTTTTTGCGGACACTATGAAACTTGGCCAGCCACAGCTGAAACCACTGATTTATGGTATTGCTATTTTGGCAATTGAATTTCACCCCAGAACAAAATATACACTGTTATGGACAGATTTAAACTAGGCCTGCAACAGCTGGAACACCAGATTCAGGGTATTGCTATTTTGGCAATTGAATTTTACCCCAGAACAAAATATATGTTTTTACGGACACTATTATACTTTGCCATCCACAGCTGTGACACCAGATTTATGGTATTGCTATTTTGGCAATTGAATTTTACCCCAGAACAAAATATATGTTTTTGCGGACACTATGAAACTTGGCCAGCCACAACTGAAACCAATGATTTATGGTATTGCTATTTTGGCAATTGAATTTCACCCCACAACAAAATATATGTTTTTGCGGACACTATGAAACTTGGCCAGCCACAGCTGAAACTACTGATTTATGGTATTGCTATTTTGGCAATTGAATTTCACCCCAGAACAAAATAAACCCTTTTACGGACAGATTAACACTTGGCCTGCAACAGCTGGGACACCAGATTCAGGGTATTGCTATTTTGTCAATTTAATTTCACCCCAGAACAAAATATATGTTTTGGCGGACACTATTATACTTTGCCAGCCACAGCTGAAACCACTGATTTATGGTATTGCTATTTTGGCAATTGAATTTCACCCCAGAACAAAATATACCCTGTTACGGACAGATTTAAACTAGGCCAGCCTGCAACAGCTGGAACACCAGATTCAGGGTATTGCTATTTTGGCAATTTAATTTCACCCCAGAACAAAATATATGTTTTTGCGGACACTATAAAACTTGGCCAGCCACAGCTGAAACCACTGATTTATGGTATTGCTATTTTGGCAATTGAATTTCACCACAGAAAATAATCTATCCTTTGCCAGACAGCAGGCAGTATTATACTTGGCTAGCCAAAGCTGGAACACCAGATTTAGGGGATTGGTCTTTGGGCAATTGTATTTAACCCCTTAATAAAATATAGAAATTGCTATCCTGAGTTTCTAGGGGTGACAATTAGCACAGCCAAGCCCCTGATGTATGATATAGCAAAAAAAAAAAAATAGTATTGATGGATTGATGGACTTGGTGGCAGCTTGTTCTGGTGCACCACAAGTCACAAAATGGCAGCCGATCACCCCAGAAAATAAGTGACAGAAAAACGCTCTGTGCAGCCTAAAAACCATTGAGCAAGTAACTAGCAGAAGTTCAATCATTCACAGCTGTAGATCGATCACTTCATTAGGTGCTGTTGCTGACTTTTCCCTGCCTAATCTTGCCCTCACAGAAGCTGCGTCCTCTCCCTACACTAATCAGAACAGTGTGACGTGTGGCGCTACGTGACTCTAGCCTAAATAGAGGCTGGGTCACATGCTGCACTTGGCCAATCACAGCCATGCTATTAGTAGGCATGGCTGTGATGGGCTCTTAGGGCAAGAAGTAAAACGCTAGCTGATTGGCTGTGCAGCCCTTCAGAAAGCGGGAAGTAGTCGCCGAACAACGAACCCGAACTTTTTTGAAAATGTGAACTATGCTCGAACTGTTTTCTCAACACTACTATTAAACGCTTATACAAGTAGAGCCCCCGTGACAGAGTGGAGAGGGTGTCATCAGTAACTTTGTGTTGACATCACCGATTATTTTGGCCTTCCTCAGAACAGTAACCCACAAAAAACGGATCCTGTCTGTGGAGTATACGCCTTCACTCGGTCAGCATTTGCTTGATAATCCATCAGTATTGCTAAAGGCCCAGAGTGGATCTAAAACAGAGATGACACATGAATGGAATATTTGCATGTCTTCTGTGCTTTCTACCCACTCCTGCTTTTGGCTACCAAATCAGCCAATTCTGATGGGACCATACAGGCCTTAAAGCTGCTACACAGACAGGATCAATTGTGCATCTCGTTTTTCCTTCCTTCTGACAGATCAGAAGAAGTGTCAAATAAATGATGATGTCAGCCAGGCCAAAAGGCAAAATAGTGGCCCATTCGTGAAGTAGGGAGGGTGGGAACAGCATGAGAAGTCCACAGAGTGGACCTATGACATAGTGGTGAGGTGAAAGCTGCATGAGGAGACCACAGAGTGGCCCAATGACAGGGTCTGGTGGTGGTGGAAGTATGAGGAGGCCACTGAGTGGCACACTGACCGAGTCTTGAGGTGGAAGCAGCATGAGGAGACCACAGAGCGGCTCAATGACTGAGTCTGGAGGTGGCAGCAGCATGAGTAGGCCACAGAGTGGCACAATGACAGAGTCTGGAGGTGGCAGCAGCATTAGGAGACCACAGAGTGGCACAATGGCAGAGTCTGGAGGTGGCAGAAGCATGAGGAGACCACGGAGTGGCAAGGTGACATAGTTTAGAGGTGGCGACAGAGTGACAAGTTGACATAGTGTGGATATGGCAGCAGCATGAGGAGACCACAGAGCGGCTAGGTGACATAATGTGGAGATGGCAGTAGCAGCAGCATCAGGAGGATACCTCAGAATGGCAAGGTGACATAGTCTGGGAGATGGCAGCAGCAGCTGCATCGGGACACCACAAAGTGACCCGGTAACAAAGTGGGAAGGTGGATAGCAATACCAGTACCCACTGACGAAGGTGGGTGAAAAAAGGAGCACTTAGCATCAGATGTGTAGCATCAGGCGGGTTTCAGCATCAAAGTAGTAAATGAGGCAGGTAGTCTGAAGTAACCGGTTTCTTGTATCAAAGTCTTGGTGTGGCACCATGGATTATCTAGTCTAATGCATCAGGAATTGGTGGTTGGAAATCCTGGCTAATCCATGCCTGATTCATCTTGACAAAGGTCAATCTCTCCACATTTTGGGTGAACAGGCGAGTTCTTGTTGGGGTAACTATGGCCCCGCCGCACTAAACACCCGCTCTGATGCCACACTACTGGTTGGGCAGGACAGCTTTTCCAGGGCAAACTCTGCTAGTATATATGTTTTTACGGACACTATGAAACTTTGCCAGCCACAGCTGAAACCACTGATTTATGGTATTGCTATTTTGGCAATTGAATTTCACTCCAGAACAAAATATATGTTTTGACAGACACTATTATACTTTGCCATCCACAGCTGTGACACCAGATTTATTGTATTGCTATTTTGGCAATTGAATTTCACCCCAGAACAAAATAAGTGGGGAGGTGGATAGCAATACCAGTACCCACTGACAAAGGTGGGTGAAAAAAGGAGCACTTAGCATCAGATGTGTAGCATCAGGCGGGTTTCAGCATCAAAGTAGTAAATGAGGCAGGTAGTCTGAAGTAACCGGTTTCTTGTATCAAAGTCTTGGTGTGGCACCATGGATTATCTAGTCTAATGCATCAGGAATTGGTGGTTGGAAATCCTGGCTAATCCATGCCTGATTCATCTTGACAAAGGTCAATCTCTCCACATTTTGGGTTGACAGGCGAGTTCTTGTTGGGGTAACTATGGCCCCGCCGCACTAAACACCCGCTCTGGTGCCACACTACTGGTTGGGCAGGACAGCTTTTCCAGGGCAAACTCTGCTAGTTGCGGCCACCAGTGGCGTACCTCTAATAGAGGCAGACCATGCAGCTGCTATGGAGCCCGTGGTTGAAGGGGGCCCGGCTATGGATGAATGGCCCTGCCCCCTTCTGGCTCCTTGCTCCCTGATATCAGGCCCCCCTCCTTAATGAGTCCATCAGTGGCCACTGATGAATGCTCCGTCCTTCTTCTCAGCAGAGAAACTTTAGCTGCAGTAGGATGTGCAGACATGTCACTTGTCTGCCTGCACGCACAACCTGTGACCTGCCCTGACCTAGCGTGACCTCCAGCTCTGTGATCTGCAGTGTGTCAGGGCCCTGACTGCTGCGCTCTGTAAGCTGAAGGAGAAGCACAGGAGAGCGATCTCTGTGTTATGCAGTAAGTCATCTGGTGTGTGCCACGGGGGTTGTGGTGCTAAGATGGAGAATCCAGTGCACATTTTATTGACAAGAGGGAGTGGGCCCAGACACATTATATAAAAAGCAGCAACAACAGAAGTAACAGTTCATGGGGCAGGGAAGGGTATGGCACACTTTATAATATGCCGCAGTAGTCACAGTCTTTAGGACTGTTTCATATTTGCGTTAAAACAGATCCAGCAGGCTGATCCATGAATACTGCCGAGGTTCGGTCTTGTCCCATTCATTATAATGGGGACCAGTGGAGATCTGGCCACAACCTAGCGAATATGCCAAGACGCGGGCGGACGAAAACTGCTTTGCGCAGCGGTATTTGTCTGGGTGCCCCTTGGCATATCTGTTTTAACACAGATATTAAACAAGCCTTAGGCAGGAATAGAACACTGTATAATGCACAGCAGAAGGCTTAGTCTCTGGGCAGGTGTGGCACACTATATAGTATGCAGCAGCAGACAGTACATGGGAGGTACGGTACACTATATAATATGCACAAGAACGCACAGTTCATAGGTGGGGCAGGGGAGGGACCAAAGATGGGTATGGGCATGGGGGCCCAATTCAGATTCTTGCTATGGGGCCTAGTTATTTCTATGTATGCCCCTGGCGGCCACAAATCCAGTTTGCCTACCCAGTAGTCCAGAGCAGTGGTGTAGGGATCGCCATAGCAATGGATATGAGGCCCTACGCCACTGGGGGCTCAGGATGCCGGCTGAGGAGCGCAGTCTTGCTGGGGCGCCGGTGCCACTCCTAACTGCCCAGCTCCGCCTCCTAGCTAATTTATTCACTGCACTTGCCTCGGTAATTGAAGAGAAGCACCGTAATCTCACACAGGCGCACTGGCAGAGGCATCAAAGTGCGCATGCGCCGTCTTCCTGGCCTCTGCCAGTGCACCTGTGTGAGATTACCCCCACTTCTCTTCAATTACTGAGGCAAGTGCAGTGAATAAATTAGCTAGCAGGCAGCGGGGAGGAGATCTGTGGATGACACTGAAGGGGGTATCTGTGGATGACACTGAATGGGGGATCTGTGGATGACACTTAAGGGGAGATCTGTGGATGACACTTAAGGGGGGATCTAGGGAGAGGTGTGGGGATGTTGGGGTGGGAGGTCCTGGAGGGGTGTTTGGATAGAGCTCTGGAAGGAGTAGGAGGTCTGACAGGTATGTGGGGGTGGGAGATCTGGGAGGGGGGGGGGGAACCATTAAACTTTTTTGCTATGGAGCCCAGTCATCTCTAGTCATTTGGCCCAGGTTCAATGTGGGGTGGCAGGGTGCAAACCAAGTATGCTACCACCTGCTGGTTCAGGTACTGCTCCAGGTCTACCTGCTGCTGCTTCTATTGAGTAGTTTCTTCACTATGTGGGTGAAGAAAGCAACTAATCAGTGACTGTAGACTCAGGCTGCTGCTGATAGAGCTGGTACTGCACCTGCCACCCCCCCCCCTCCCCAGCAGCCATGGCAGTGGAACATGAGCGCAGAGGCCCCCCCCCCCCCGGTAAGACCTGCGAGAGGATGGACGATGGCGCAGATAGGCAGAGGCCAACACAGGGCTCATGTGGCCATGAGATCGAGGCGCCGCGTCTCCTGTCCCCTGACCAGCCTTTGTTACCACCATCTGTTCCAGGACATGAAGCAATGTAATGACATTGTTTATACCGTAGTCTTGTCGACTGATAAATAACATGGCATCTTCAAAGGGCCTGAGCAAATGGCAGGTGTCACGCATGAGCTGCCAGTGGCTGACATCGAAGTTACACAGGGGAGTACTCCTATCCGCTTGCATCATCAATAAATTGTTTATGGCCTTTCTCTGTTCATATAGTCGGTCCAACATATGGAGGGTGGAATTCCAACGGGTGGAAAAGTCGCATATCAGCTTACGTTGGGGGATGCCGTTCTGCCGTTGCATCTCAAGGAGGGTGTGCTCTGCGGTGTATGAGTGGCTGAAATGCATGCAAAGTTTCCTGGCCATTTTTAGGATGTCTTGCAGATGGGTGGAAGACTTTAGGAACCCCTTGACAACCAGATTGGACACTTGTGCCATTCAGGGCACATGGCTCTGCCTTACTTAACGCAGCGCCCACACTATGTTGTTCCCATTGTCGGTCAGCAAGGTTACGATTTTAAGTTGTCGCGGAGAAAGCCAGGATTCAATTTCTTGATGCATCACACAATGTTCCTCCCCTGTGTGCTCAGTTCACCAAGGTAAACCAGGTGCAGAACAGCATGACACCGCCGAGCCCTGCACATGTGCTATGCTGGAGGGGCACTGTGACTTGTCCATGCAGTGGAGGCTGAGGACATGGTGGAGGATGAGGAGGCATAAGCGGACATTGTCGTAGGACCAACAGCGTGACAACATGGAGGCGGAAGCGATGTGACCTGTCCAAGTTGCTGGTGTGGCTGTGCAGGAACTACATTCACCCAGTGGGCCGTAAAGAACATGTATTGTCCGAAGTTACAGCTCCACAAGTCGGAGACACTTTAGCAGACATCGACAGGCTCAAGGACTGGCCCACCTTCTGTTCTACATGTGTGTGCAGGGCTAGTACTGCTTTTTTGGCAAAGAAATGACGGCTTGAGACTCTCCACCTCGGCTCAGCACAAGACATCAGTTCTCTGAAAGGTGCAGAGCACCACTTGGACAAGGTAGGGACTGAAGCACCAGCAACTTGGACAAGGGCACGTTCAGCTTCTGCACCATTGGATGCCTGCAATCGTCTCTTGGCAATCGCTTCGGTAATCGATTGCTGATGGAATGACTGATGAGGAGTAGGAGTAGAAGCATCTGGACCAGCAGAAGATTGACAGACAGCTCCCTTCGGCTAAGGTGGTGAAGCTGGGTGATATAGCAGTAGCTGCAGCAGGCTGGACCACCACATCAGAGCCACAGTTCTCCCAGGCCACTTGCTGGTGATGCTGCATATGTTGACGCAGGGCCGTGGTGCCAACATTGGCTCCCTGGCCACGCTTCATCTTCTGCCCACATATTCTACATATGACCATGTTGACCTTCAGCGGCTTCATAAAAAACTGCCACACTGCCAAGTACCTTATTTTCCCACCAACACTACTTACTGGCTGACTGCTAACGCCGTTGCTTCTGTGAACCCGTGCACCACTCCTTTCTGGGCAGGTAGGCTGCTGCAAAGCGGGTGATCTACCCCGTGCCCATTTGGCTCCCAACCTCCCACTGCTGCCACTCTGCTGACTCCCGGACATGCTAGCAACTTGCTGGCTCAGCCGCTGCCTGACGGGGAAGCTGCCACCCTCTTCTCCTGATGATGATGAAGCCTCTTCTTCACCCGGCTCTTAAGTGCGATCGGCTTCATCATCATTGAGTAGTGTCTGCACATCACTGATGTCCTCCTCAACGGCCTCTGGGTCAGGAGCCTGACCACTCGCAACACAGGCTCCCATGCCACTCTTCTCATCACTACTTGCCCGCCTAGCGGAGGAAGCAGCGGCTGTCTCCTCCACATCTTGGCTGGGCAGTAGCTGCTGACTGTCCTCTACTAGCTCTTCCTTGCTGAAAAGTGAAACTGAGCCCACTGCATGTAGTACTTCTAGCGGAGAGGGAACAGAAAAGGCCAGGGGCAGGTTGAGGACAGGTGAGGGCACAGGGCCTGCTCCTAAGCCATGCCAACTAAAAGTTGTATCTGACAAACCCACCGACTGTTGGCTGGGGGTGTCTGATGTCACTTGGGATGACGTGGATAACCGAGTTAACCAATCAATAACTGCTGGGTTGCTGTTCAAGACACGACCGGTAGATGACATCGGGAGCTGAGGCCTCTCGCTGTGGCTACTGCTGCCACGACCCCTTACTCTGCTGCGACCTCTGCTTGCACCAGAAACATTGAGGCATCTGCCACTGCATGGCCTGGCACTTCTCTTACTGACATACTTGTAGCTGAACTAAACAAATTAAACAGAAATTAAAACAGCCCTAAAAGTGACAAATATACTTTTTTTTTGTACTGAAATACGAGCCTAAAAGCTTTCACCAGAAATGCAGTGCATATATATTTTTCTGTTTTTAATAATATAAGCCCCTATATGCTTTCAACAGAAATCACTGCAACACTGCAGTGCGTATATATATATATATAATATATATATATATATTTTTTTTTACTGTAATACGGCCCTATAGCCTTTCACCAGAAATAACTGCAGATGTGACCCAGAAATATATATTTCTTGTTGGACAGAAAAAGGCTACTATACGCTTTAACCAGAAAACAATTAATGAGTAAAGTGTGTATATATTTTTCTTGTAGTACTGAAATACAACATACACTTTCACCGGAAATAACTGCAACAGTGCAGTGCGTTTAAATGTTTTGTGTATTACTAAAATACCGCCCTATACTCTTTCACCAGGAAATAACTGCAAACGTGCAGTGCATTTATATTTTTTGTGTATTACTGAAACACTGCCCTATACTCTTTCACCAGAAATGACTACAAACGTGCAGAGCGTTTATATTTTTTGTGTATTACTGAAATACCGCTATATACTTTTTCACCAGAACTGACTGCAAATGATTTTAGCGTAAATAACAATAAAAGAGACCTGCGTATATATTTGTCTTTTTCCACAGATAAAAGCCACTAAAGGCTTTTCAACATAGCACTTGCACCCCATTAACTATTTGTTGGAATGACAGAGCTGTATTATGAGACTATCTGGATCCCCAAGTAATGTTTCCCTGCACTTGTAAATCGCTTTTTTTCACAATGAGGATTTTCCTATGACTCTCCCGAGCATCTGCACACGTCTCTCTCTGCCTGTGAAAGGATTCCTCTCACTATCCTTTCCCTTCACTTGTAAATCACTTTTTTCCACAATGAGGATTTTTTAATGCACATGCATACACGCCTGTCCCTGAACAAAGTACGATTGTGAATGGCAGAATCTAAGATGGCCGCCGTATTTATAGGGCTGTGACATCACCGGGTTTGCTGGCTACTGACTGGCTGCATGCATGGCATTATGGGTCATCCTGCCTACCATGTCCCATGTCCTCACACATGTAGCCGCCATTGTAGCTGCCATGTTAGGAAAAATTATGATTCGTTACCATGAAGCGTGAGAAAATTCACATTTGTTGCGAATCAAATTTTTCCTGAAATCCTAAATGAATTCCACTTCATCAGCTTTGATTCGCTCATCTCTAATTGTACTTCATGATAGTCATAAATTTGATTCAATATATTTCATCTTTATTTATGAAAAAATCCTAAATTTATCAAAATTTTTGAAAAATTCGCAACTTTCAAAATTTCTATTTCTCTGCTTTTAAAACAGAAAGTGATACCTCATAAAATATTTATTACTTAACATTCCTTCCCCATATGTCTACTTTATGTTAGCATCATTCAGTAAATGTCATTTTATTCTTTTACAGTTGTGTTCAAAATTATTCAACCCCCACTGAAATTGAGTGTTTTGGCCAGTTTGACATTGATTTTGAATATTTCAGTCATCTTGTTTACAATTAAATCAAAGAGGCACTTGTAAGTCAGACAAATATAACATAACATTTATAATGAAATAACCACAAATGTCTTTTCTGTGCTCACATCATTATCAGTTTTATTTAACCCCCAAGTGACATTCAATCTTAGTACTTAGTACAACATCCTTTTCCAGTTATAACAGCTTTTAAACGTGAAGCATAGCTTGACACAAGTGTCTTGCAGCGATCTACGGGTATCTTCGCCCATTCTTCATGGGCAAAAGCCTCCAGTTCAGTCACATTCTTACACTGGGTTCAGACCTGAGCGTTTAGAAGCCTAGCGTTTTATGCGCGTTCAAGACAGGCGTTTAGGCGCGTTTTTTTCAAGCGTTTTGGTAAATAGTGTAGGCGCGTTTAACGCGCGTTTATGTGATTGACTGCATAGTGGGCCAATGACCAAACAGCCCTCGCTATATATAGTTTGGCCAATCTGAGTGCTTTTGAGGTGTGAAATTCCATGGTGGCTGATCTAGTGTGTGTTTTGGCCAAAATGGACTGCTACAGGAGGCGACATGTTGCAGTGGTTGTGACTGCAATCCAACTTGAGCGTTTGAGGAGAAGGAGGGACAGCAGGCGACGGTTCTGGGTCCATCCGGTCATTGCCCAGCGGCAGGAGAGGGGCCAGTTCTGGGCTCTCTACCAGAACCTGCGTGACCATGAGGACCAGTTTTTTGGCTACATGAGAATGTCCATCCCCAGGTTAGTATGTATACGTGATTTTTTTTATTTTATTTGTTTTACAGAGAGTGTAGTAATGTAGTAATGTTTATGTTTCTGAATTTGTATCGTCTCCAGCTTTGACTAGCTCCTGGGGCTGTTGGAGAGTCGTTTGATGCACCAGGACACCTTCATGCGGGACAGCATTCCACCTGTGGAAAGACTGGTCATAACTTTGCGGTAAGTTTTATATACATCGTGCCCTTCACAAACATGTCTATTGTGTAGCGACTGTATATGAGTGTTTTTGCATTTTAGTAGTCGTGTTGTTTCTGTGGTATGCTTGTTACTATAAATATTCAGCACATGCATCATGTAGCCACCTTTGCAAGGTGTAACCCTTCCCATGGAAAAAAGACTCCAAACATATAGTTAGTAATTTTTTATGTTTGGTGCAATAAAGAAACTCAGTACATTCCCCAGCATGTTTATACGGAGTACACAAAACTGCACATAACATTTGTGCAATATGCAAACAAAATATGTTAATCCTTTTAATAGAATATAACTAACGTAGTTGCCACTTCAACTACCGGCACTTTCAATCGCAGTACCATCTCTCACAGGTCCTCATAATCTTGCCCGGTTGTTTCTGGGTCCGGATCCCGCCTTGTTTGATTGTTTTGCCGCGTTTGAAGCTCGGCATTGGCCTGTGTGCTGGTGGTGGTGCTTGTGGATGTGGTCAGGCCATACTGGTGGCCATAATGTGGACCTTCTTGGGGGCCATGTTGGTCGTAATGTTGGCCATAGTATTGGCTATATTGTTGCACAGGTTCCGCAGGTTGAGAATATTGTTCAGCATATTGGGATCCCTGTGGAGCATACTGCTGTGGATATATTTGCCCATATGTTGTTGGATTTGTTGGCCCATGTTGGCTAAATTGTGGACCATGTGGGTGGCCATATTGTTGCCCATAATGGGGGTCCTGCCTAGGGGCCTGTATAGTAGGCTGCATTGGATCCGGAATTGGATGCTGCCTATGATCCGGAATTGGATGCTGCCTAGGAGGCTGCCTAGGAGCGGGGATAGGAGGCTGCCTAGGAGCGGGGATAGGAGGCTGCCTAGGAGCCGGGAGAGGAGGCTGCATAGGAGCCTGCATCGGGCCATGCATTGAAGCAATTTTTGTAGCCACTTTGGTGGTCATTTCAGTGGCCACTTCTGTTGCCATTTCAGTTGCCACTTGTTGTGCGATCTTTGTGGCCTGGTGTGGGGACAGCTGCGGGGCCTCATGTTGGGCCATTACAGGTTCAAGCTGTATGGCCAGTTGTGTGGCCAGTTGTGTGGCCAGTTGTGTGGCCAGTTGTGAGGCCAGTTGTGTGGCCTGCTGGGGTCCCGGCTGGGTTTCCTGGAGCAGTAACGCAAAAGTGTCCAGCGTTCGGGTCAGCATCTCTTGGACTGTGGTGAGTTGCGGTCTGGGCACATTTTGCATTCTGTCCTCCAGACTGAGAAGGAAATACCCGTTACTGGACATTTTTGGTACCGGATGTGCCAGGGCATCCAGGCTGGCTATTAGTCGGTCCTCCTGCCGTTCACCTCTCCTCCTTTTGGCCCTTAGCTGGCGAGTGGCTTCTGGCACAGATGGGCCTGGCTGTGTGGGGCTTGTAAGCGTCAGAGGGCCCTCTGTCCCTGGTGGACTGGTTGCCGCAGAAGATGGTCCTGGCTCGCTGTCCCGAGTGTGGGCAGAGTCATCTTCGGCCTCATCTGCAGCCTGACTCTGTTCCCAGCTACTCTCTGTGCTGTTAACGAGAAATATATAGTTAAGTATCTTCGCCATATCAATGTGAATATATGTGACATTATGTAATGCCACATCCTCTCCCCAATGTGTACTACAGTGTCTTACCTCCTCATTTCAGTGCAGGGAATCAAGAAGGCCATTTGCTCCGCATGCACATAACAAGAGCGTGTGGGTGATGATCCGCTCCTCTGCTCCCTCTCTAGGCGGCGATGTCGTATGAAAGCGTCCTTGATACTTTTCCATTTTTTTAATGGTGTTGACTAAAATTATAAAAAAAACGTTCATTCTAATTATTTGTTTTTCTCTTTTCAGGTACCTAGGTACAGGCCAGTCTTTGGCCAGTCTACATTATGCTTTTTGGTTGGGAAATCCACTGCAAGTGTGATCATCCGTGAGACCTGCGTGGCAATATGGGATGCGCTCCATGCAGCAGTGATGGCCCAACCGCATAAGGAGCAGTGGAAGGAAATAGCGGATGTCTTCCAGCAAACCTGCCAATTCCCCAACTGTGCTGGAGCTATAGATGGCAAACATATCCGCATAAAGAAGCCGGTTCGAAGTGGGAGCCAATATTATAATTATAAAAATATTTTTCTTTCGTCTTATTTGCGATGTGTGATGCCAACTATAGCTTCCGGTACATTGACGTGGGCTCATATGGCAGTAGGTCCGACTCTGCGGTCTTTGCCCATTCCGATTTTGGCAAAATGCTACAGGACAAGGCTCTGGATCTCCCTGAGCACACCGCACTGCCTGGCACCACTTCACCAGCGATGCCCTTTGTCTTTGTGGGCGACGAGGCCTTTGCACTGGGCGAAAACCTGATGAGGCCGTATTCCAGCAGGGGACTCTCTCTAGCCAGGCGAGTCTTCAATTATCGGCTGACTAGAGCGCACAGGGTTGTGGAGTGCGCTTTTGGCATACTCGCCAACAAATGGCGATTTCTCCACACACCCATTCACCTCAAATTGGAGACTGCCATATCGGCCGTTAAAGCAGCCTGCGTACTGCATAATTTCGTCCGGGCAAGAGACGGGTATAATTTTGAAGATTCCCTCACCCATTCCCTGCACAGTCATCGTCCTAGCGTTGTGCGTGGCCACAGACAAGGTGCAGCAGTGCGGAAGCAGTTTACTGCTTATTTTATGTCGCCACATGGAGCGTTACCATGGCAGTTAGACGCTATTTAAATATATTTGCGTTACTTATTTTCTGTTAATTAGCGTCATAAGTTACATTTTCGTTATCGTTTGCTGATAATTTTCGCAATTAAAAATTCTGTTTGAGCCATTTTGTCTCATCAAGTTTTTTCAGATATGATGGGCCATGGAGAGTGGCCTTTAGGAGGCAATATTCCAATTACGTGTGGTAATAAGCAAATGGTGGCCGAAATTAGGTCACACCATTTGAGGGTAAAGACTCCACCATTAGATTCATTCCTAATGAGGGAGCAATTAATGTGGCCATTCATGTGCCTATAAATGCGAATGTATGAAAATATTTTCTCAACAAAATCGCGGCCCTCAAGCTGAATATAACTCACAACAAATACCATGCTAACTGTGTGTGAAGCTATGGTAGAGCATGATCACAGTAGCATGTATGAAACGGCTGGAGGGCCGAGATTCGACTGCCCTGACGTATACACCACAGAAATGTGTCCGTAAATACATAGGCCACTATCAGTCATATTGTTTTACATACGTCACCTCAGTAGCAAGTAACTATTCCGCATAACAAGGCCACAAATAGAGCAACTTCTCTGCATTGGCCAACATTAGCTTTCATACACAGCGCATACAAACACTATTCAGCTGAACCATTTCCACTTGATTGATAGTACTGGGCCATTGCACTGACCCATAATGTGCGCAGGGGCAACTACCAACTGGCCACATAACAACTGACACATCCCACATACAACTCCTACACAGACCGCACTAGAAGGGAGACATAACATGTAGGAGGAGCAACTAACCATTCTGAAAGCCGCCACAGTTTGTGCCGTTTGCTAGCATATTTACACCTATAAAACAGGTGACACACAGCAGCAGGCAATTACTACAGGCCATAGGGTACTGGATCCAAATTGTTATGTGCCCATGAGACAAGGCTAACTATGCAAAATGAGTGGCCATATACTATAATAAGTTTGGTGATTGTGCAGCACTGTAGGTGATGGCCAAATACAGCTACATGCATGCCTGCAAGGCTCCAGCAAGTACAAGACAGCCCACCATTTGTGTAGGTGCATTTGGACATCACCTCAAGCCGTGCTGCCAGAGATGGCCAGAGCTATTACATATAATATTTTGGACACCAGTGCACACTAGATTTTGAGGTCAGAAAGTAAATCACACATACCTTTGCCTTGTCGGACACTCTTGGTAAACTGCGGCCACTCTGGCCAGATGGACTTGCAAATGTCCTCCCAGGCTTGTAGTCGGACCCTGCGGTTTTTATAATAGGGGTCTTGGGTGTCATATAGGCACCGTTTGGCCTGCACCAGCCTGATAATGTTTTCTGAATCACAGGCCTCCTCCATGGCTGCTCTCCAGCTAAACTCTGGGTGCTTTGCACATGTTGCTTTGGCCTTTTTCAGCATGTTGCAAACTAGCATCCATAGGCGCGTTTTACGCTGCACAAACGCCCGAACAACACGCCTATGGCGTTTCCCATTGAAGTCTATTGGAACCAAACGCTCGAAAAACGCCCGAATTAACGCGAACATACTTGCCTATGCGTCGGACGTTTTTGGGCGCCTACGAACGCGCATTAAAACGCGCAAGTGTGAACCACCTCCATTGGAATGCATGGTTACTGTACTGTTGTGCGTTTTTTTGCGCGTTCGAAAGCGGCGTTTTACGCGAAAGTGTGAACTGAGTGTTAGGCTTGCGCGCTGCAACTGATTTCTTTAAGGCCCACCAGAGGTTCTCAATCGGATTTAAGTCTGGTGACTGCGATGGCCACTTCAAAATGTTCCAGCCTTTAATCTGCAACCATGCTCTAGTGGACTTGGAGGTATGCTTGAGATCATTGTCCTGTTGAAAGATCCAACGTCTCCCAAGCCTCAGGTTTGTGATGGACTGCATCACATTTTCATCCAATATCTCCTGGTACTGAAGAGAATTCATGGTACCTTGCACACACTGAAGCTTCCCTGTACCTGTAGAAGCAAAACAGCCCCAAAGCATGATCGACCTCCCGCCATGCTTCACAGTAGGCAAGGTGTTATTTTCTTCATAGGCCTTGTTCTTCCTCCTCCAAACATAGCGTTGATCCATGGGCCCAAACAGTTCTAATTTTGTTTCATCAGTCCACAGAACACTATCCCAAAACTTTTGTGGTTTGTCCACATGACTTTTGGCATACTGCAGTCGACTCTTCTTATTCTTTGGAGACAGCAAGGGGTGCGCCTGGGAGTTCTGGCATGGAGGCCTTCATTACGCAGTGTGCGCCTTATTGTCTGAGCTGAAACTTCAGTACCCGCATCTGACAAATCTTTTTTCAGTTCCTCAGCAGTCACACGGGGACTTTTCTCCACTTTGCGCTTCAGGTAGCACACAACAGTCGAAGTCAGCATCTTCTTTCTGCCACGACCAGGTAGCGTTTCAACAGTGCCCTTTGCCTTGAATTTGCGAATGATGCTTCCTATGGTGTCTCTTGGTATGTTTAACATCTTTGCAATCTTCTTATAGCCATTGCCCTTCCTGTGAAGAGAAATCACCTCTTCTCTTGTCTTCCTGGACCATTCTCTTGACTTCACCATGTTTGTAAACACACCAGTAAATGTCTAGAATGAGCTGAGTATCACAGTCATTTTAAATCTGCCTAATTGGTGCTTATTATGCTTGATTGCTGCTCCTTGACATCCACAGGTGTTTTCAATACCTGATCGAAAACACTTGAATGAACCTCTGTTCTTAAGAGTGGTAGTCTTAAAGGGGTTGAATAATTGTGTCAATAAAGAAATCACAAAAAAAACATTTAATACTGTATTACAAAAACAATTGATGTCATTTTAGTTGCATTTGGTTCTTTAAAAAGTCCTTGTAAGATTTCATTCTGAACACAATTACAAATGTACACTAAATTCCCTAAAACCCTTTACAGCATTGGGGGTTGAATAATTTTGAACACAACTGTAGGACGTTAAAAGGCTTAGATAGTGGAAACCCCCATAAATGACCCCATTGTAGAAATTGTAGTTACTCAAAACTGATTTTGAAAACTTTGTTAACAAAGGTATTCCAGAAGAATTAAAGGAAAAGGGAGATTTTGGCAGATTTTCCATAAATCCATTTTTTTCTTTAACACATCAAGGGTTAACAGCCAAACAAAACTCAATATTTATTACCCTGATACTGCAGTTTACAGAAACACCCCACATGTGGTGTAAGGGCACAGGGCAGGGTGCAAAGGAAAAGGAGTGCCATATGGTTTTTTATGCCGATCGTCTTGTGCAGGGGCTCATTTTCTGCAGGAAGAGCTGACGTTTTTATTGGTACCATTTTTGGGAACATATGATTTTTACACTTTATGGGCAAGTGTAATGACAAAAAAAAAAAGATTGTTTTGACACAGTTCTGATTTATTTATTTTTACAGCGTTCACCTAAGCGGTTAGGTTATGTGACATTTTTATAGAGCAGATCAGTACGGACGTGGCAATACCTAATATGTATACTTTATCTTGTTTATTAAAGTTTTACACAATAATAGAATTTTTTAAACCAAAAAATGATGATTTAGTGTCTCTATAGCTTTCTTATTTTTTGACCGATTGTCTTAGGTAGGGTCTCATTTTTTGCGAGGGCATATGCCTTTTTGATCGCTTGGTGTTGCAATTTTTGTGATGTAAGGTGACAAAAAATGGCTTTTTTTGGCACTGTTTTTATTTTTATGTTTTTACGGTGTTCAACTGAGGGGGATAAGTCATGTGATATTTTTATAGAGCTGGTTGTTACGGATGCGGTATTTCCTAATATGTATACTTTTTTTATTTATTTCACTTTAACACAATAATAGCATATTTGAAAGAAAAAAAAATTATCTTTTAGTGTCTCCATGTTTTGAGAGCTATAGTTTTTTTTTTTTAGCAATTTCCTTATGTAGGGGCTTATTTTTTGCAGGATGAGGTGGCGGTTTTATTGGTACCATTTTGTGGGACATTCGCCTTTTTGAACGCCTGGTGTTGCACTTTTTGTGTTGTAAGGTGACAAAAATAGCTTTTTTGACACAGTTTTTATTTTATTTTTTATGGTGTTTATTGGAATGGGTGGATCATGTGATATATTTAAAGAGCCGGCCGTTACGGACGCGGTGAAACCTAATGTGTGTTTTTTTTCCTTTTTTTTCTATTTTTTATTATTAAATCAGGGGAAAGGGGCGTTTTTTTACTTGAAACTTTATTTTTGCTTTTTTTAAACTTTATTTCTGTCCCACTGTGCTGACCGCAGCATAGAAGGGGTTAATCTGTCCGCATCGGCTTTTACAGCGATGCCGGTGGATACAGCAGGGGCCCGGGTACCAGGGACTGCCGGGCCCCTGCATTGATCTGGTGCGCACTGCTCCGGTGCCCACCCGATCACCATGATGTAATAGTACATCAAAATGTGGCAAGTCACTTGCCGCCATGACGTACTATTGCATCATATGTCGGGAAGGGGTTAAACAAAAGATAAAATCCTGCAGTTTTTACACTCGCTGCTATGTCTAATAATTAATGCGACTTCTTGGTTTATACAGATCTCTTGACTGCAATTAACTCATTCTAATTCTTCCTGTAATGATATCACCTTTGTGTACAGATAAGACGGGATCCACCATTTACAATAGGTGATTGTCAGAGTTAATCTATTCTTTTCTTGTACAATGACCTCTGCACAGATCACAGAGCATGCCTAGAAAACTGTCCCATAGAAGTCAATGAGGTCCCTTCCTGACCATTATCTTTATAGCTCATGGGGCTAGCGTAAAGCAATTTTCTCAATGCTTTCTAAATGTGGTAAGAACAGCTTAGGCAAGATGGCTGCCCCTGTAAGCATGTTCAGAAAATAGAATAAACAAATCTACAATCAGAAAATGAAATCAGATTAGAATAAAAGGATGTGTGTGGCAGATAGAATTTTTGGTGACACAGTTCAGTTTAAATACAGTCTGTAAATAGGGCACACTTTAGAATACTCTTGTCCATGGGCTGTGTCTGACATAGAAGCGAATATGGCGGAGACAGACTATGCCTGTGGACAAGAATTGTATTCTTTTAAAAAGAAAAAACAGCAGTTCATTTATTCCTTCTCTTATTCTCAATCTTAATTAGGGGGTGGTAATTGTTTTCTATTAATATCAGTCATCTTTCTTGCAGTTATTACATATATTATATTATAAAAATATTCTCAAGTTTTTCAAACCAGCTTATAGATCTGATTACTTTTGCAATTGCACATCAGTAAAAATGTAATATAGCCACTGAGCTATTCAATAAAACCTGCTGTTTGTTCTTTTCCTTATTTATTGTCCACCTCGTGGTCACACACACTCTGTTTATAGCATAACTCCTTTAATGAAATTAAAGTTTTGTAAAGGAATGCGCCATCAGAAAATGACCTATTGTTTAAATCACATTTTTATTTTAAACACATTTTAAAAGAATTTATAATGATGTTATTTTTTATTTTCCATGTCAATATCTATATTTAAACAAAAACCATAAAATCGTACAGTTTTTGCATTGGCAATCATGCCTAATATTTTACAGATTCTAATCCTGCCTGTATTGTTGTCACCTCTGTGTATAGATAAAACAGGATACAGTATTCAAAATAGGTGATTGTCAAAGCTTATCTATTCTTTCCTTGTACAATGACCTCTGCACAGGTCACAGAGCATGCTGTAAAGTAATTTTCTTAATGCTTTCTAAATGCTGTAAAGAGCAGCTCATGCAAGATGGCCGCCCCCATAATCATTTTCAAGAAATAGCATAAATCTGCATTCAAAAAATAAAACAGATTAGAAAAAAGGGATATGTGCTGCTATCTGGTTTATGTGTGCTGGCTATCTGGCTGATAACATGTTTAGTGACATATCCCCTTTAAATGACATCTGTCAGCAGATTTGTACCTAGTGTAACTAGTTGACCTCTTACATGTGCGCTTGGCAGCTGAAGACATCTCTGTTGGTCTCAAGTTCATATTCTCCCATTGCTGAGAAAAATGTTTTAATTAATGCCAATCAGGCTCTAGGAGTAACTGGAGGCTCTGCTTTTTCTCCAACTGCCCTCTTTGACAGGGCTAGGTGTGATGATGTTTTCACTGCCTGGCCCTGTCAATCAAAGTACAGAGGGTGCTGCAGTTGCAGAAAGAGCTGAGTCTCTGGGAGTAATGGCAATGCCCCCCTTGATCCTAGAGGCTCATGTGAACATAGAACCAACACAGATGCCTTCAGCTGCGAAGTGCACATGTAACAGGTCAGCAAGTGTCATAGGTACAAAGCAGTAAGGAACTGCCAGTCTATACATGAAACAGAAAGGATCAGAAGCAGTGAAGCACTGCCAGGCTGTACATGAAACAGAAAGGATCAGAAGCAGTGAAGCACTGCCAGGCTATACATGAAACAGACAGGATCAGAAGCAGTGGAGCACTGCCAGGCTATACATGGTAGAAAGGTGGAAAAAAGTAAAGACAAATCACCTGCAAGATGCAGGGGATGTCGTGGGAGGGCAATAGACTGGCCAGATGGTGTAGACCAAGATGATAGCGTAGAATAAATAATGAGATGGTGGATCATAAAATAGAATAAATGATGTTAATAATAAAATTAAATTCATTAAAAAAAAACTGTGATGGGAATGGGACTTACCGTACTTCACCAGGGAGGAGGGTACAAAATAAACTCAATACACTTGTGCCCTTTTCTCCCTCACCGAGGTTGCTTGTCAGATGTTATGAAAGCTTCTGTATCCCCATCCCAGGCACTCCAGAGTAGGTAGGCAGAAGTCTTTATTGGAAAATCAGTAAGCTTGACGTTTTTCGGGGAAATATACAGGTCTCCTTCTTCAGGAAATAAAGAAAATTATACACAGTGACATATATATAGGGATACAATATGACAGCAGCATCAGGAGAACACAGAGTGACCCGGTAAAAGAGTGGGGAGGTGGTGGCAGCACCAGGAGGCAACAGAGTGGCACAATGAAAGTGTGGAGGTGGCAGCAGCATCAGGATACCATAGAGTGGCAAGGTGACAGAGTGTGGAGGTGACAGCAGCATCAGGAGACCACAGAGTGGCAAGGTGACATAGTGTGGAGGTGGCAGCAGCATCAGGAGACCACAGAGTAACCCAATGACAGAGTAGGGAGGTGGCAACAGCAGCAGCATCAGGAGGAGGCAACAGAGTTGTACAATGACAGTGTGCAGGTGGCAGCAGCAGCATCAGGAGACCATAGAGTGGCAAGGTGACATAGTGTGGAGGTGACAGCAGCATCAGTAGACAAGAGTGGAAAGGTGTCATAGTGAGGAGGTGGCAGCAGCATTAGGAGATCACAGAGTGACCCAGTGACAGAGTGGGGAGGTGGGTGGCAATACGAGTACCAGTTGAAGATGGTGGGTAAAAGAAGAAGCACTTGGAATCAGGTGTGGCATCAGGCAGGTGGCAGCATCAGAATAGTAGTTGAGACAGGTAGCCAGAAGAAACCGGTCTCTTTTATTAAAGTGTTGGTGTGGCACCATGGATGATCTAGTCCAGGGATGGGCAAACTGCGTCTCTCCAGCTGTTGCAAAACTACAACTCCCAGCATGCAAAGACTGCTTACAGCTATCAGCCTACAGCAGGGCGTGCTGGGAATTGTAGTTTTACAACAGCTGGAGAGCCGCAATTTGCCCATCCCTGTTCAAGTGAGATGCATCAGGCATTGCTGTGTGGAAATCCTGGTTGATCCACGCCTGATTCATCTTGACAAAGGTCAGTCTCTCCACATTTTGGGTGGACAGGTAAGTTCTTCTTGGGACAACTATGGCCCCCGCCACACTAAACACCCGCTCTGATGCCACACTACTGGCTGGGCAGGACAGCTTTTCTAGGGCAAACTCTGCTAGTTGTGGCCACAAATCCAGTTTGGCTGCCCAGTAGTCTAGCCAATCTTCAATGTGGGGTGGCAGGGCACTGTCCAAGTATGTCACCACCTGCTGGTTCATGTCCTGCTCCAGGTCTAGCTACTGCTGCAGGTGAGTAGTTTCCTCACTAGGTGGGTGAAGAAAGCTGCTCATCAGCGACTTTTGACTCAAGGTGCTGCTGATGGAGCGGGAACTGCTCCTAACCCCCACCCTGCCACAACAGCCATGACAGAGGAACGTGACTGCAGATGCCCCCCCCCCCCCGGTCAGACCTGCGAGAGGATGGACTGGACGATGGTGCAGATAGGTATTGGCCAACTGACTACATAGGATGTTTCTATAGTAGTTCAGTTTGTCTTCCCTCTCAGCGGGTGTAAAAAAAAAGGCCCCAATTTTGGACCGGTAGCAAGGGTCCAACAAGGCGGAGAGCCAGAAGTCATCCCTCTGCCGAATGGTGACAATTCAGCTGTCACTACGCAAGCAAGTGAGCATCGAGCCATTTGTGCAAGTGACTCAGAGGGACTCCCTGCCTTCATCTCCACTGCATACTGCCACGGTGTGTCTGGGTCCTCTGCCTCGTCTTCCTCATCGCCCTGTAGCTTCTCTGGCTGTTCCTGCTCCTTCTCTCCTGTCACCTGTGTGTAAAAGCCACCAATGTCCTCCTCCTCCTTCAGTGTAGCCCCCACAGAGCTCATGTGGTCGCGAGATCTAGGCGTCACGTCTCCAGTCTCCTGACCAGCCAGATTTTCCAGCATCTATTCCAGGACATGAAGCAGAGGAATGATGTTGTTCATCCCGTAGTCCTGGCGACTGACAAATAACAGGGCCTCCTCAAAGGGCGTGAGCAAACGGCAGGTGTCACGAATGAGCTGTCACTGGCTGAAATTGAGGTTACAAATGGAAGTACTCCTGTCCGCTTGGATCATCAAGAACTCGTTTATGGCCTTTCTCTGTTTATATAGTCAGTCCAACATATGGAGGGCGGAATTCAAACGGGTGGAAACATTGCATATCAGCCGATGTTGTGGGATGCGTTCTTCCGCTGCAGCTCAATGAGGGTGTGCTTTGTCGTATATGAGTGGCTGAAGTGCATGCAAAGTTTCCTGGCCATTTTTAGGATGTCTTGCAGATGGGTGGAAGACTTCAGGAACCGCTTGACAACTAGATTGAACAGGTGTGCCATGCAGGGCGCATGGCTCAGCTCTCCGTGACTAAGTGCTTACACCATGTTCTTCCCATTGTCGGTCACCATGGTTCCGATTTTGAGTTGTTGCGAAGAAAGCCAGGATTCGATTTCTTGATGAAGGACATGGAGCAGTTTCTCCCCTGTGCAACTCCGTTTGCCCAGGCAAACGAGGTGCAGAATAGCGTGACACCGCCATGCCCTGCACATGTGGTATACTGGAGGGGCACTGTGAATTTTCCCTGCAGTGGAGGCTGAGGACACAGTGAAGGATGAGGAACCAGAGGTGGACATTGTTGCAGGACCAACTGCGTGAGAACGTGGAGACGAAAGCGGTGTCAGCTGGCCCAGTTGCTGGTGTGGCTGTACAGGAACCACATTCACCCAGTGGGCCATGAAGAATATGTATTGTCCCTGCCCATAGTTACAGCTCCGCACGTCGCCTCTCGCTGTGACTCCTGCTGCCACGCCCCCTATTCTGCTGCGACCTGTGCCTGCGCTAGAAACATTTAGAACATATAACTGCACCGCTGAATGGCAATTATATTTTTCTTTTTTCAACTTATACACTCCACAAAAGGACTTTAGAACATATAACTACACCGCTGAAAAGCAATTAGGCCCTTGTTTTTTTCCACTTATAAACGACATAATAGGCTTAAGAACTTATATCTGCACCGCTGAACGGCAAATAGGGCCGCATTTTTTTCCACTTATACACAACATAAAAGGCTTTTGAACATATAACTTCACCGCTGAACGGGAAAAATATTTTCCTTTTGCACTAATGCACGACAAAAAGGACTTTAGAACATATAACTGAACTGCTGAATGGCATATAGGCCCTTATTTTTTTCCACTTATACACAACACAAAGGCTTTAGAACATATAACTGCACCTCTGAACGGTAAATACATTTTTATTTTTTTCCACTTATACACGACACAAAAGTCTTTAGAACATATAACTGAACCGCTGAACGGCAAATATATTTTTCTTTTTTCCACTTATGCACTCCACAAAAGGCTTTAGAATATATAACTGCACTGCTGAATGGCAAATATATTTTTCTTTTTTCCTATACACAGCATACTGGCTCGACGCATTTCTAAATCATCAGGAGCTTATCCTGGCTGCATTGGCTAAACTCAGCTAAATAGCATTGTTTTCTTGCTGCTGCACAGCCGTTCCACCTGACGTGGAAACAGCCTTCCAGCACACGCTGGAATTTGAAAGAAAAACTCCGCCCTCCAGATGACATCAGATCCGCACAATGAATCAGCAGGATGGGGGTGGGCTAAACGCCTGTCAGCTCCGGACCGTGCTGCCCGTATGTATGATAAGGGATCTAGATTTGTTGATATGAAACAGCATGTATAGGCAGGAACAAATTTCATATAGAGGGGGGATGTCAATAGTTGTATACAGGGCAATGAAGCCATTTGTCTTGCCGATCATAATAAAATATGATTCATTAGATTACCGCATTATGGTGACATAATCCTGACATAGTGATATGCTGCATAGTGATATGCCAACTGCCACATTTGAAAAATCGAAAACGCCACTCGCATGACTCTATGATAACGCAATATATAGAGATAATGGGGTTAAAAAGACCGCTAGTGAGACATATTGTATAAACTATCGCTAGATGTCGTCATTAGCAACCACACATATATATTGCTAGATATCATCATTAGCAACCACACATGAATGACACCGAAAATTAGAGACTTTGTTGCCTACCTGGAAACAAAGAGAAGCATTCAATATAACTAACAAAAGAAATTTGATCATTCAGACCATTAGGCTTTAATGTGCCCAGTCTGAATGTCCATTGAGCCTCTTTCTGTAATAATTTTTGGTCCAAATTGCCCCCACGAGGAGAAATCCGGATGCATTCAATGCCCTGAAATTTAATTGCCTCACTGTCTCCCGCATGGCAACTGTTAACATGTCGGGCAACAGGGGTCTCTGCTTCACTGCGCACATCATTGAGATGTTCCCCAATGCGACGACGGAATTCTCGTGTCGTTTTTCCGTCATACTGTAATCTGCAGGTACAGGTCAAAAGATAGACCAGACCTGCGGATCTACAGTTGATGAATGTACGTATAACGTACGTCTTGTTGGTAACCGTACTCGTGAAAGGAGACCCCGTCTGAATAGAATTACAGGCAATGCATTTGCCACACCGGTATGTCCCCTTCAGGGGATTAAGTAACCACGTTTGTGCTTGTGGAGTTTGGAAGAAGTTATTGCATAGCCTGTCCTTCAGATTCCGCCCACGATGGTAAGTTACTGTGGGCGTCTGACTAACCAGGTGACCAATATTGGGGTCCCTGGTAAGGATACCCCAATGCTTCTCCAAAATAGCACATATTGGGCCATGTGCTACATCATAGGTCGCAACCAGGCGAACTTGATTTTTCTTATCACCCCTATCTCGTGGATTGAGAAGCGACTCCCGCGTACAGGCTACCACATGCTGATATGCGGACGTGATAATATTCCGTGGGTAGCCCCTACTGCGAAATCGATTAGTAAGGTCCTTGGCCTTAACATGAAAATCGTCAATCCGGGAACAATTTCGTCTGACCGTCATAACCTGACCCTTAAGAATCCGCCTTTTGAGTGAGTGGGGGTGGCAGCTAGACCAATGGCGGAGGGTATTGGTCGCGTTACTTTTCCGATGTAGGCTAGTGTGCATGCATCCATCCTCAGATTTAAAGATGGAAAGATCCAGAAAGGTAATTTGTTGGGAATAAATCTCAGATGTAAAAAACAGCCCGTACTTGTTGATGTTAAGGGCCTTTACAAAATTCTGAAATTCCTGGACAGTGCCATCCCACAGGATAAATACATCGTCAATGTATCTTAGCCACATCGCGATGTGATGTACCCACATGCTCATATCTTCTCCAAAGACCGTCTCTCTCTCCCACCAGACCAGGTATAGATTAGCATAAGATGGCGCGCAGGGACTGCCCATAGCTACGCCCCTGAGCTGGTGGAAGATGCGGCGGTCAAAAAGGAAGACATTATGCTGGAGTATAAACTCCAAAAGTCTGATGAGAAATTTGTTATGTGGGACAAACTCATTACCCCGTTCACTTAAAAAGTACCATATAGCCGTACATCCCTCCATGTGGGGTATGGAGCTATACAGAGGCCATCAAGCTTATTCACCACCTCCATGAAGTCACGAACGTATGACGGTAACACCGTCACAAACGGACGAAGCATTATGTCGACGTACGTGCTAATATTCTGGGTCAGACTATTGTTCCCAGATACAATTGGCCTCCCTCTAAACGGTGAGTTTGAGACTCAATTCATCACAGCCAAAGTAAGGGGTGCAGTGATAAACAATTGTTATTCACTTGTAGCCTGCATACTGACAGGACTAAACATAAATAGTAGTGGTTGGTTGCTAAGGAATCCCAGGATGTGGTTTGCCACTAAACACAGATCAGTCCAAGCATCAATGAGGAGCTGCATTGCATTGAGCAGAGCTCCAACCGGAGCAGTACTTACGTTTAGGTGGTTAGCGAGGAGTTGCAGATCAGAAGTCGTCCGGTGCACAGAGGGATAGCAGCAGATCCAGGGATTTCTGTGGCATCCAACGGGGTAGCAGGTTCAGGAGGTTACAGGCGTTCAACCCTCAATTTCGGAACGCCATGTTGCCTCTCCGACTCTCTTAAATAGTGCCTGGTTGTGGGGAGGAGCCGCAGTTCGTACAGAGCGACTTCCGCGTTCCAGCGTGGAACGCAGCTGCCGCATCATGAGCATGAACTCGGGCGGCTTCCACGTTCCACAGTGGAACGCAAGAAAACCGCCGCTGAACCACGAGAGTGCGGCACGGCGGCATTACATAGTGATAAGACGTTAGTCCAAAACTGATTTTAAAATTTGCCTCAATTCTTCAGTATTGGGGGATGGGATTGGTCGGTATTAGCTGGTAACACTCTCTGTTGTGCAAGATATCCATTCACATCTTCACATATTTTGCTTGATCAAGCACCACAGTAATGCAATATTTACCTTCACCCAGACCCTATATAGCAATTGAAAACATTCCCAAACGAGTACTCAATGGGATAAGTGCATATCTGGATAACATACCAAAGTGCATTGTGCAAATTTAAAAATCACCTTCACCCAGATCCTATGTCACAATTAAAAACATTCCGAAAAGAGAACTCAATGAGATTATAAATAAAGTGCTTATTTGGATAACATACCAAAGTGCTGCTGTGTGTGTGGCAAACTTCCTCAACGCGCGTTTCATGGTTTGGCTTCGTCAGGAGGAGTGGTTTTGCAGGGGACCTACGTATAGTTTCAAAATGATGTGGGCCAATCCTATGCTGGATTGAATATCATGTGACCTTTAATTGATTTCGGCGTGTTGCAGCGCATGACTGATCCTGACCAGCTCGATGTACATCACTTCTGGCCTTCCCCGAGTCTGTTGTCAGAGAGGGCAATCTTTCCTGATTAGACGCGGATTGACGCCGCCGAAGTTGTGTCTCCATGGGAAACGAAGGAAGCATTCAGGCTGCGCGATCATCATGCGGTCATGACGAGCATGGAAAACTAAAACTGAGAGAGAGGGAATGCATCATATATATATATTCACTTAATGTATACTATCCACAATAAATTTAGAGAAATTGACTACTGGATGCCAAATTAATGCATAAAATAAACAATTGTAATCCCAACAATCCATTTTCAAATAACGTATTTTTCGCCCCATAATGCGAAAAGACAAAAAAAGGGGAAAAATGGCAGTGCGTCTTATGGGGCGAATGCTGCCATTTTTACTCTGCTTAACACTGATACATAGCCGGCCGTGATGCTGCACAGCATGGCCTGCGATGTATCATCGGGGAGGGAGGAGGGGCTGGAGGCCAGCAACTGCTGTTGAAATCACAGCGAGGCCCGGTGCAGTCACTGTATTCTATTACTCTGGGCCCCGCACACAGCAGTATTCATATGTGAAGTGTAGGCAATCCATTTGTAAAGTGTAGGCAATCCATATGTAAAGTGTAGGCAAGGAAGCGCAATCCACTTTACTGGCTGGCTGCTCACTCACTCCGTCACATGCATGATCCTCCCACTTTATTAATGAAGCAGACGGAGAATGCGTGACGAAGTGAGTGACCGGCCAGCCTGCCTGCCTGCTAGTATAGGAGTTTCAAAATGAGTAACGTAGATTGCACTACCTTGCCTACATTTTACATATGAATACTGCTATCTGCGGGTCCCGGTGTAATAGAATACAGTGACTGCACCAGGCCCTGCCATGATTTCAACAGCAGTTGCCGGCCTCCACCCCCTGTATTAGGGTCACTATTTACACAGGGACACTGTTATGGGGGATCTGTGGATGGCACATATATAACATAAGATGCGATATATGTATCACCCACAGATCCCCCCATAATGGTGTCATCCACATTTCCCCACTATAACAGTGTCATCCACAGATCCCCCCCATAACAGTGTCATTCACAAATCCCCCCCATAACAGTGTCATTCACAAATCCCCCCCCATAACAGTGTCATTCACAAATCCCCCCCATAACAGTGTCATCCACAGATCCCCCATAACAGTGCCATCCACAGATCTCCCATAACAGTGTCATCCACATATCCCCCCATAACAGTGTCATCCACAGTTGCCCCCATAACAGTGCTATCCAAAGATCCCCCATAACAATGCGTCCTCCACAGATACCCCATAATAGTGTCATCCACAAACCACCATTAGTTCAAAACCCACCAAAAGCACACCTTTTGGTTCAAAATATTTTTTTTCTTATTTTCCTCCTCAAAAACCTAGGTGTGTCTTATGGGCAGGTACGTCTTATAGGGCGAAAAATACGGTACATGCTCAATAAAGTGCTTATAATAATAAAGACGACTGAGCATCAGGAAATAAAGTGCTATGGTGCTAAATAACTACATAATACATTACCTAAAAACTACAATTCATTATAATAGTGGTTATCCATATTAATTAATAAAAATGTGAAACCCAATAATGTGAGTACATCATAATATTTAAGGTGTAAGACTTAAAATTAAATACACCTCATGAATAGAAAAAATAAAGTAATTTAATATATACATATTTTGGCTCAGTACAATAAAGCTTGCTTGTTCATTTTATCTTCTTTTATTCTCCTTTTTCCTAATCTTCCATAAATGAATTTTCCTTATCGATGCACCTTGTCAAGATGGCTCCGCCTCATTATCCTTTATTTATTCTATTATCTAGAAAAAATACACACAATTACTAAATAAATATAAAATCTATTAAAAACATACACAAAATGCTATATCGTATTCCAAAGAACAACAAAATCACCAAGGAAAATAACAATACTACAAAAAGGCACTAAATCCCAAATGATCATTTAACCCTTTTGGTGCCCTAAGTACCCAGCCTGAAAATCCACCTACTTTCCAATTGGGCCAATTTTTTCCCTTTATCACCTCCTCTTGCTCCTAAATGGACCATATCAATACCCTTGAATCGTAGTAGATTAGGATTCCTTTTATGGAACAGTTTAAAATGTTTTGGAATTGTTTTCAAATTTTTGATGTCCTCCTCACCCTTTGCTTTTTCAATGTCTCTGACATGTTCTCTAATTCTCCTCCTCAGTTCTCTCGTTGTAAGGCCAACATATATTTTTTCACATTGGCAGGTACATAATGGCTATGGACCAAAATGTCCTTTAGATTCCTCGATCTCCTGGCTGTCATTAAAGGTCTCTCTGTTCTTATACTCTTTAATTTGTTGTCAGTTCTCAAAGTTTCCCAGTGTTTTCAAGAATCTCATGTATCTGTGTCCATTGTTTATTATAGTTGGTAATAAACCTTATCTCATTACCATTTATGTTCTTATCCCTTTCATTTGGGCACAATAATTTCTCTCTTGTTTTCTGCTTCGCAGTTCTAATTCCTTTTTTAATCTGCCTATTACTATATCCTCACTCTTGAAACCGCCTCTTCAACTCCATAGATCGATTAAAATATTGTGTTTCATTGGAGCAGATTATTTTTAAACGTAAGAACTGACCTGTTGGAATTCCGTCAATTGTGGATTTAAGGTGTGCAGACTTAGCACGTAGGAAAGCATTTACTGCCGTTTGTTTTCTGTAACTATCTGTCTCCAATTTCCCCTCTTCTCCTACTTTAATTTTCAAAACCAAAAAGTCTACTTCCTTGGCTTTAAATTATTCTCATTGAGATTTTTCATAAATTCATTTAGATCCTCCATAGATCCCTCCCACAAAAACAGCACATCATCGATGTAACACATCCAGGTATGCACCTTTTCAATAATCATCATGGAAAATGTGTCTCTCCCAGGCTCCCAAAAATAGGTTTGCATATGAGGAGGCACAAGTGGCCCCCATGGCAACTCCTTGGGTCTGTAAATAATACTTATTCTTAAAAATAAAAAAATTGTGTCTCAGGACAAAATGTAATAATTCCAAAATAAGATTATTGAACTTCTGTTCATGGTCATTACTTCTTGAAAACTACTCTACCACTCTAAGCCCATCCTTATGTCTAATACTGGTATAGAGGGATTCAACATCCACTGTAACAATCATAATTTCGTCATCCACTTGAATATTTTCCAGTCTGTTCAGCCCTGATGTCGTATCCTGTATAAAGGAAGGCAAGTTTACCACTAACTGTTTTAGATTTAAATCAATAAATCTACATGCATTCTCACAAAGGCCTTCGTTACCTGACACTATTGGTCTCCCAGGTGGATCCACACTGTTTTTGTGGTTTTTTGGAATTATATAAAAGGTTAGAATTTTATAATGTGTTACCAACAACATTTCCTTTACTTCCTTTACTTACTTCCCCGAGTCTGGTGTCAGAGAGGGCAATACTACGTGACTAGACGCGTATTGACATCGCCGACGCCGTGTCTCCATGGGGAAAGAAGGAAGCGTTCAGGCTGCGCGATCGTCATGCGCTCATGGTGAGCATGGAAAACTAAAAAATAAAGGTTGCCAAAAAATGTATATGTTAATTTATTTTTATTTTTTTGTCATGAGGTGTATTTAATTTTAAAACTCACAGAAAAAAGATGCACCACATGGATAAGCAACTGACAACACTGGCTAATCCCTCACTCTGGTGTTAAAAGCTGAGAGATTCGCCAATATTTCCAATCAGGAACATATCGGAGCCCCTTTAGGCACCACTTCACGGTATCTCAGCATGACATGGGGTCCTACCACTAGACTACCTATGGTGTGTGAACAAGGTCTGAACAGGTATTAAGCAGCCTACAGCCCCCTCCCACTCACCTGCATTGCAGGACCAACAATGCAATGGGGAACAAATAAGGGCCGCAAGCTACACCTACAACAGACCATGTGACACCGGCTTCCAGGTGCAACAGAATGTTTACCAGCCATATGCAATGGCACATTCAATACATATAAAACAAGAATCACAAAAATAAACGTGGCCTAAATGGGTGGGACTGCTCCAAACCCCAAACACTGTGGCGTGTTTCTAACTGGGGGGGCAGTTCCTCCGCATGTGGGACCAACAATGCAATGGGGAACAAATGAGGCCGCAAGCTACACCTACAACAGACCATGTGACACCGGCTTCCAGGTGCAACAGAATGTTTACCAGCCATATGCAATGGCACATTCAATACATATAAAACAAGAATCACAAAAATAAACGTGGCCTAAATGGGTGGGACTGCTCCAAACCCCAAACACTGTGGCGTGTTTCTAACTGGGGGGGCAGTTCCTCCGCATGTGGTTCGCAGCGAACGGCTATCCCCAGCAAAAATTGCATACAATGGAGGATACCGGCGCGAACCACAAGCACCACACAAACATCCTACACAAAATAAAACAATGTGCGGATAAAAATATATAAACACATAACTCACAGAAAAAAGATGCACCACATGGATAAGCAACTGACAACACTGGCTAATCCCTCACTCTGGTGTTAAAAGCTGAGAGATTCGCCAATATTTCCAATCAGGAACATATCGGAGCCCCTTTAGGCACCACTTCACAGTATCTCAGCATGACATGGGGTCCTACCACTAGACTACCTATGGTGTGTGAACAAGGTCTGAACAGGTATTAAGCAGCCTACAGCCCCCTCCCACTCACCTGCATTGCAGGTCCTACCACTAGACTACTTTTGTGTAGGATGTTTGTGTGGTGCTTGTGGTTCGCGCCGGTATCCTCCATTGTATGCAATTTTTACTGGGGATAGCCGTTCGCTGCGAACCACATGCGGAGGAACTGCCCCCCCAGTTAGAAACACGCCACAGTGTTTGGGGTTTGGAGCAGTCCCACCCATTTAGGCCACGTTTATTTCTGTGATTCGTATTTAATTTTAAGTCTCACACTTTAAATATAGTATGATGTACTCACATGATTGGGTTTCACATTTTTATTAATTAATATGGATAACCACTATTATAATGAATTGTAGTTTTTAGGTAATTTATTATTTTGTTATTTAGCACTATAGCACTTTATTTTCTGATGTCGTCTGAGAGTCGTCTTTATTATTATAAGAACTTTATTGAGCACGTAATTGAAAATGGAAAGTTGGGATTACAATTGAAAATTTTATGTATTAATTTGGCTTCCAGTAGATAATTTCTCAAAATTTATTGTGGATAGTATACATTAAGTGAATATATATATGATGCGTTCCCTCTCTATCAGTTTTAGTTTTCGATGCTCGCCATCAGCGCATGATGATCGCGCAGTCTGAACACTTCCTTCTTTCCCCATGGACACACGGCGTTGGCGACGTCAATCCGCTTCTAGTCACGTAGGATTGCCCTCTCTGATGCCAGACTCGGGGAAAGGCAGAAGTGATGTACATCGGGCTAGTCAGGATCAGTCATGAGCCGCAACACAGCAATATCAATTAAAGGTCACATGTACTCAATCCAGCATAGGATTAGCCCACATCACTTTAAAACCATACGTAGGTCCCCTGCAAAACTACTCCTCCTGACGAAGCCAAACCGCAAAACGTGTGTTGAGAAAGTTTGCCACACGCACAGCTGCACTTTGGTATGTTATCCAAATAAGCACTTTATTGCTATAATCTCATTGAGTTCTCTTTTGAGAATGTTTTCAATTGTTACATAGGGTCTGGGTGAAGGTGATTATTGAATTTGCACAATGCACTTTGGTATGTTATCCAGATAAGCACTTTATTGCCATTATCCCATTGAGTACTTTGGGAATGTTTTCAATTGTTATATAGAGTCTGGGTGAAGGTAAATATTGCATTAGCACAACATAGAGGTAGTCTTCATGTGACTCCATTTTAATGTGGTTATATTTATGTAGTATTAATTGATCCTGAAGTGTACTCTTACATTAAGACAGCTAGCATTTAGTTATGGCATTAATCATGTATTTTGGACATTTCATTATAATGTATTGATATGTGGCATATCATTTTGATTGAATATCAGCCTATTGAGATAGGCTCAATAGGCTGATATTCAAGATTACGTGTATTGACGTGATATCTAGCATCGTATATTTGTGTGAAAATTAATATCATTTTGATTCCCTACTATTCTCACATAGTTAATTATGTATTTTAATTATGTTTATTAAAGTTTTATAAATTATTAACTTGGTTAGGAACTTGGTGCACTCATAGTTTTGGGCGGTGTAAACTTTACTGTGCAGTAAATCTTGGTCTAACAGTAAAGGATTCATTTTAAGAATTTACCCATATGGTTTAGAAGTTTCTCGACGTATTATCTGGCTTGCAGCTGTTGCCAGTCATAGCTTTTATTTTCTCCCTGCACCATGTTGATATCGTGCTTATTTTTGTTCTTTATTTGCCTTGACCCAGTATACTTGACTATATCTGAACCTTGTTTGGATTGCCAACCTTCTCTTTTTCTTGACCTTAGCTAGCTTCACTCCACACTGCCTTTTTTGGCTTTTTACTATGTTCAAACCCTGACGAGATTACATTTTTTTCTGTCTTTTTGAGCTGCCTATATCTGATTAGTCACTAATACTGAGAGAAAACCATCAGCTGATGGAAAACCAATTGCTTGCTCCACTATGTTTTTAAGCCTCGGTTCCCAAAGATTACTCAGACTAAGTTACTGGAGAACCTACTTATTCCTAAATGTACAGTTCTATCAGAAAGAAGGGGTATTTCATTAAAGGCTACGTACGTCTTTGGTGGGATTTATTATTATTATTGCATTGCTAAAAATCTCTTTTTAAAGTTGGTCTTTAATAAAAAAAATATAGAAACCTTTTTTAATGTACAGGGCTGAGAAGCTCTAGTAGCAGGATCTGAATTTTCTCTCTGCTCCATCAGCCAGCTCACCTGACGGCTCTATTTCTTTGTTCTCTGACATTACAAACACTCATTTTAGCTCAATTCTTCTTACTGATAAGAGTGTGGCTTAAATAAGTGTTTCAGACCTTATTAATTTAGAGATAGGGTTTATTAGATGACAGGCACAAAGAGAAAGTAAAAAGTATGATTCACAAAGCATGACAAACAGTTAACCCCTTTATTTTTAGGAATTCAGACGGCACTCCAAAAGCATTTTCAATGCAATTTTGTGTTTTATTGCCGGACTTAGTGATAGGTACAATACAACGTTTCGGGCGTTTTATGGACCGCCCTTCATCAGGCTGACAATAAAGAAAGGAACGGGAACATGGGAGTTACAATAATGGTTGCTTGACATGATTATAAAACTTTACATGATTATAAACCTTAGTGCATGGTTGACAGAGACATGATTAGTCAATCAAACCATCATTATTAAGCAGTTAGTATATTATATGGATCGGTGCCTTGTCCTTATTGTATCATTACTGTGAATATGGAGAAAACTATTTCTATCACTTAGTGCAATTAGTAAGTATGGAAGCACCTCTGAAGCATTAGGAAGGGGGGACAGAGGAAGGAGGTAAGAAAGTGAAGGGGAGGGGGAAAGGGGTGACTGGACTGCAGGGCTGTTGGCCAGGAGTTGCTAGCAGGAGGTTCAGGTTGGAGAGAGAAAAAACAAGACAAGAAGCATATTAAGACAAAGAATAGAGCCAAAACAATGTGGTATAGAAGGCTGACTTACCCACAGTAGTGGTAGAATGTGTCTGACCGCCGGTGCCATTAGTGCATGATCCTGTGTGCTATATAAGGTGTCAGTGGGCGGTACTTCCGGCTCCCAGAGCAGTGGGAGAGCGGAATAATAATAGGAAAGGTTTGTCTATGTACCACTGAGTGCGCATGCGCTGTGTACAATGTACATTAATGCGGGCGCCATTTTGGTGAAGTCCTAGGAGGGCGCCATCTTGGGAGAGATCTGGTGTTATACGGGCAGTAATAAGAAGTTGTGGATTGACGAGGCTGCCATTTTGGTGAAGTCCTAGGAGGGCACCATCTTAAAAAGGACCTCATATTAGGTGTAATAATAAGAGATTGCGGGCGCCATTTTAACAGAGTCCTAGGAGGGCGCCATTTTGAGGAAGACCTAATGTTGTTGATGCCATTATAGGAAGGTAAAGGGAAGATTAATTGCGCGTGCTATAAAGCTATTGCATGCGCTAATTTGTGGATGTTAAGACACCTGAGCTGCTCTGTCTTGTAGAAATAGATTCAGTTATCTTTTATTAGAATCTGGGGCGAGCGCCATATTGGGGAGGACCACAAAATCAGTATAGGTGGCGTTTGCCGACCTGCACCATATTCTATGATTTAAGGAAGAACCCTGACTTTATGTGTACGTTATAAGCTCGGACCTGTGTAGAATATAGGTAAATGTGGGCATAGAAAAGCACCAAAATGTGGCTGGGACATTAGGTACAGTATAGAATGCATTCAAGATATGAATCCCAACATATGATTAAGCAATAATTGTAATCCCGATATGCGATATAGATTGCAATATAATTCCAGTATACATTGCAATGTACGTTACGGTAGAACAGATCAAGGATTGACCATTATATTGCTGAATATGCCATCCATTTATGTTTCAATAGGTAACAGATGTGGACCTTATGCCAGGACCATGGGGCGTGCGTCACGGGAGTCACCAACCGTTGACAGGATGCTCAGGCCCTACGAATGCAAAAGAGAACATTAGTGTTAAAACATCATACTGTATTCAAATAAATTTTTCTCAAATGAAACTATAATCTTTGTTGAGTCCATTTGGTTCCAGGGTGTTCAAGCGACGGATCCATTCCATTTCCCTCTCCTGGAGTATTGATTCCCGTTTACCTCCCCGTCGGGGTGGTGGGATCCAGTTGATTACCTGGAACCGTAACTGACTGATGCCGTGTTTGTGTGTTATGAAATGCTCTACCAAAGGGGCCTCTGTTTTGGACGTGCGGATGTTTGATTTGTGTTGGGAGATTCGATCTTTTTTTTTCTGCGTAGTTTCTCCCACATAGCCTAAGCCACAGGGGCATTTAATGAGGTAGATGGCATAATTGGTTAGGCATGAAAAATGACCCTTAATCTGGAACTTTCTACCCGTGGTTGGGTGTGTGAATGTAGGACCCCTCGTGACATTGCCACACTGAGCACATGAGAGACATGGGTATGTACCTTTAACGGTAGTACCTATAACAGTGGACTGGACCGTTCAGATGGTAGATGTGCCAATGTCTGATTTGACCAAACGGTCACGGATAGTTGGTGCTCTTTTGTACGACATCAATGGTTTTCCTGGAAATATCTTGGTGAAGTTGTTTGTCAAAGTGCCCCAGTGTTTATATATAATCTCCTTGATGTGTCTGCTCAAGTGGGAGTATGTCGTAACACACGGGATACGTGTAGATTTATTGGTCTTACGTGAGTGGGATTTAGGTATGAGTAATTCCGTTCGGGACAGGTTTTGAGTCTTCGTCATATGTGAAATAATAATGTCTTCTGGAAAACCTCTATTGAGGAATTTATGAGCCATTTCGATCAGTGTGGATTTAGTGTCCAGATCATTAGAAACAATCCGTTTTACCCTCAATAATTGGGAGCGGGGCAAGGATCGGATGAGGCCCGGTGGGTGGAAACTGTTGAAATGCAGAAGACTATTTTTGTCTGTTGGTTTTTTGTATATGTCGGTCACGAGTTCGTTATTTTTTACCTTTATGAGGACGTCCAGGAAGGAGATCTCTGTACTGCTGTACTCCAAGGAGAGTGAAATGGAACTGGAGCTGGACGTGATGATCTGATGGAAAGAGATAAGATCGTCACTGTTGCCTTGCCAGATACAGAAAATATCGTCTATGTATCTAACCCAACATTTAACATGGTTAGCAAATAATGGTTGAGAATATACAAATTTTTCTTCAAAAGCATTCATGAATAGTATTGCAAAAGTCGGTGCCACGTTACAGCCCATAGCTGTACCAGATATCTGCTGATAGAACTGGTCCTCAAATAGAAAATAGTTATTGTCCAGGACAAATGATAATAATGACATAATGAATTCCTGCTCCGCCATGGTGAATTCGGCTTCCTGACGTATGACATCCCTCACACAATAAATCTACACGTATCCCGTGTGTTACGACATACTCCCACTTGAGCAGACACATCAAGGAGATTATATATAAACACTGGGGCACTTTGACAAACAACTTCCCCAAGATATTTCCAGAAAAACCATTGATGTCGTACAAAAAAGCACCAACTATCCGTGACCGTTTGGTCAAATCAGACATTGGCACATCTAACATCCGAACGGTCCAGTCCACTGTTATAGGTACTACCGTTAAAGGTACATACCCATGTCTCTCATGTGCTCAGTGTGGCAATGTCACGAGGGGTCCTACATTCACACACCCAACCACGGGTAGAAAGTTCCAGATCAAGGGTCATTTTTCATGCCTAACCAATTATGCCATCTACCTCATTAAATGCCCCTGTGGCTTAGGCTATGTGGGAGAAACTATGCAGAAAATAAAAGATCGAATCTCCCAACACAAATCAAGCATACGCACGTCCAAAACAGAGGCCCCTTTGGTAGAGCATTTCATAACACACAAACACGGCATCAGTCAGTTACGATTCCAGGTAATCGACTGGATCTCACCACCCCGACGGGGAGGTAAATGGGAATCAATACTCCAGGAGAGGGAAATGGAATGGATCCATCGCTTGAACACCCTGGAACTAAATGGACTCAACAAAGATTATAGTTTCATTTGAGTATAATTTATTTGAATACAGTATGATGTTTTAACACTAATGTTCCCTTTTGCATTCGTAGGGTCTGAGCGTCCTGTCCACGGTTGGTGACTTCCGTGACGCACGCCCCATGGTCCTGGCATAAGGTCCACGTCTGTTACCTATTGAAACATAAATGGATGGCATATTCAGCAATATAATGGTCAATCCTTGATCTGTTCTACCGTAACGTACATTGCAATGTATACTGGAATTATATTGCAATCTATATCGCATATCGGGATTACAATTATTGCTTAATCGTATGTTGGGATTCATATCTTGAATGCATTCTATACTGTACCTAATGTCCCAGCCACATTTTGGTGCTTTCTATGCCCACATTTACCTATATTCTACACAGGTCCGAGCTTATAACGTACACATAAAGTCAGGGTTCCCCCTTAAATCATACAATATGGTGCAGGTCGGCAAACGCCACCTATACTGATTTCGTGGTCCTCCCCAATATGGCGCTCGCCCCAGATTCTAATAAAAAATAACTGAATCTATTTCTACAAGACAGAGCAGCTCAGGTGTCTTAACAACATCCACAAATTAGCGCATGCAATAGCTTTATAGCACGCACAATTAATCTTCCCTTTACCTTCCTATAATGGCATCAACAACATTAGGTCTTCCTCAAAATGGAGCCCTCCTAGGACTTATTATTACACCTAATATGAGGTCCTTTCTAAGATGGTGCCCTCCTAGGACTTCACCAAAATGTCGGCCGCGTCAATCAACAACTTCTTATTACTGCCCCTATAACACCAGATCTCTCCCAAAATGGCGCCCTCCTAGGACTTCACCAAAATGGCGCCTGCATTAATGTACATTGTACACAGCGCATGCGCACTCAGTGGTACATAGACAAACCTTTCCTATTATTATTCCGCTCTCCCACTGCTCTGGGAGCCGGAAGTACCGCCCACTGACACCTTATATAGCACACAGGATCATGCACTAATGGCGCCGGCGGTCAGACACATTCTACCACTACTGTGGGTAAGTCAGCCTTCTATACCACATTGTCTTGGCTCTATTCTTTGTCTTAAATATGCTTCTTGTCTTGTTTTTTCTCTCTCCAACCTTGGAACCTCCTGCTAGCAACTCCTGGCCAACAGCCCTGCAGTCCAGTCACCCCTTTCCCCCTCCCCTTCACTTTCCTGCCTCCTTCCTCTGTCCCCCTTCCTAATGTCTCGGAGGTGCTTCCATACTTACTAATTGCACAAATTGATAGAAATAGTTTTCCCCATATTCACAATAATGATACAATAAGGACAAGGCACCGATCCATATAATATACTAACTGCTTAATAATGATGGTTTGATTGACTAATCATGTCTCTGTCAACCATGCACTAAGGTTTATAGTCATGTAAAGTTTTATAATTATGTCAAGCAACCATTATTGTAACTCCCATGTTCCCGTTTCTTTCTTTATTGTCAGCCTGATGAAGGGCGGTCCATAAAACGCTCGAAATGTTGTATTGTACCTATCACTAAGTCCGGCAATAAAACACAAAATTGCATTGAAAATGCTTTTGGAGTGCCGTCTGAATTCCTAATAATATGTATATGTACCCTGAAGTGGAGCGGGAAACAGCCCTCTGACGTGCACCCTCCAGCCAAAAAGTGACGGAAGTGCCGTGGCTATAAAGCTAAGAAACAGTTAACCCCTTGTGACCGAATATCTCAATATTTTTAATACAGACCAATTGAAAAAATTATTTTTAGCCCAAACTGAGTAAAATTCAATCATAAAAAAATGCCTCTGGAGGTGTACGTAGCCTTTAAGCTCACTATTCATTGAAAATTCCTGAAATAATTTTTATCTTTTTCATTTTGGCAGTGCCATTTAAAATGTGATACACAATATTGTCCTTTTGTAGCAGTCAGAACAGAGAGAAAAAGATCCTATGTTGATAGGGATCCAATTGTTAGTTTATTTGATCCCGTGCTGAGCCACGCCCCCTGCACTGATCACATGACAGTGACGTCACCCCAGGTCCTTCAGCTGTGCAAAAGTTCGGGTTGGTGGCAGCCGCCCCTTATGGATTCCATATGCGCTATAGTGGAATCCATAACGGGATGTGCGATTAACCACCACCCGAACCCCGAACAACGGACTTTTTTTAAATGTTCGCTCATCTCTATCAAAGAGCATTCACCCTTCATATAAAATGTGCAAATAAGTTTCACTTTTTCTATGGATGTATGGAACCAGGCTGCTTTAATTTTTTTATAGTTGCCTTGCTGTTCAGGCCATTAGTTTAAGTCCTATCTCATGGATCTTCATCTCTTCATAGTAAAATATTTTTAAAGCTGACAAAAATATTAATACAAAATAATTTTCAAAAACTGGAATCATGCTTAGTATATAATATGAAATTTAATATTAAAGAACCCTGACATTATAACTATTATCACTGGTTAGCATTCAATTATATGTGCTAAAAGGAGTACTAAATGTTATTAAGAAATATATTTCATATAAGACATTGTTTCAATGTTATTTCCTTCTTGGCTGGCTATTACTTGGTTAAGAAGCTTATAGTTTTGCCCATACACTCCCAGAACAAAAGGACCCAACCTTCAATATTTTGCAAATGCTATGTTTTGTAAGAGATTCTTTTTCTGCTGACAAAGAATAAAATGATATGTTATTGAAGATAAGAAGCAGAGATATATTTTTATTTGACTTGAAAATAGCATTGGCCAAATTTAAAGACTGGTGTAAATATTTTTATGGAAATATAAGCCCGGCCACATGGTGAGATTCTATAGAGGCTTCATTATTTGTGTATAACATTTCCCAGGCTCTGCAATAGTCTGATACTTTGTCCTACTCGGCATGAACTCATGCTATGGCTTTGGTAAGGCAATTTTGAAATATTTATTTCATTTAATAAAACTTTTCCCAGGTTCATGGTGACTTATTAAAGAAGATTACTTTGTGATACAATGCTATAGCATTTCATATTATAAGTATTACCAACTGTGTCTCAGTACTAAAGCTTTATTATACAGACTCTTAACATACATATGTCTCACAGGTTTTGTGTGGGCTTTGAATCTGATATTAAAATTCTATTGTGTAATAATCAGAGAGCATGACACTGTCAAATGATATTTAATGACCTCTTAACGAACTAAAACAGGTCATAGCACATCATAAAGTCTCTCCAGATCTAGGGACAGATAGGTGTTGAATTTTCGACACTTTGGCAACACTTGTATAAAACAAGCTGCTAAGGATTTCTTCATACTTCCTCTAATCCCACTTCACTCAGCACTTCCTGCTAAGCCTAAATCAAATGTCTGATCCTCCCTTTTTCTACATAAGCCTTTTTCAAAAAATCATTTTTCTGGATAAAGCTTTACTGGAAATCAAGGCTTTTAGAGACTGAAATTATATACTGAGTGTTTTCAATCTTCCATATGACAGAAATAGTTACAAGGACTAAGTACAGTGCACTATACATTCTATCTATTGTAGCAAATTACTCCCTTATAACCCAAATTACCCCTATCATTAAGGCAATTGACTGTATATGTTTTATATATTATACACTTGACCATTATGTTATCAAATTAATTTTACAAGACTAGTGAAACTGTAGGGGGACAGTTAAATCCAATTACTTTAAACATTTTCATAATAGCCACATGAGTTAATATGAAACTGGATAAAAGAATGCATACTTTGAAAACCTAAAAAAACAAATGTTACATTCTAATAATGTAAGCAAAATGCAATAACTTTAGTAATGCATGAAATTATTAACTGTAATGCAATCTCATCACATATTTTAATTATATTATAAAGGCAAAGGGAGGTAATAGGGGGTGTCCTTTAATCAGAATCCGTTATGATCATAGAGTAGCGCTCACTCTGCAGGAACTATAGCTTAGTAATTCCCACTCTAAAGGGACATCAATTTTATTGGACATTGTGATTCAGTTGGTCACACACACAGTGGATAACCCACATAGTGGATCTTTGCTGGAAGAGACACTATGTCCATATATCACAAAAATAGCTAATTGAGTTAAATGGGCACTATAATAAAAAGTACTAGCAGAGATATGTACTACTTTTAAAATAAATACAAAACAAAAAAACTTTTCCCTCACTCTAGTGTTTTTCAAAGCTGGTCATCTCACACAATTCATCTTGAGATGAGCCAAGCCAAGAGGAATAGTAAGTAAGGACACATCTTTTTATAAAATACAGATTTTCTGAACCAAAACTATGCATATAGTAATTTTTATTAGAGATGAGTGAATTTATATTTTGAAATTCGTTAACGCTTCATTTGGTGGTAAAAGCAGAATTGCGTTATGGATTCCGTTACCACGGACCATAACACAATTCAATGAAGAAATGCATAATGGAATGCCTTTAGAGGCTTTCCGTTATGCATTCCGTCATAATAGAAGTCTATGCGCTGCAAAATGGATCCGTCCCGTTTTTGTTATGCAGGGGAGTCCTCTACTTTATAACGGAAACAGGATGGATCCGTTATGCAGGCCATAGACTTCTATTAAGACGGAATGAATAATGGAATGCCTCTAAAGGTATAACGTTATGCATTCCGTCATAGAATTGCGTTATGGCCCGATGTAACGGAATCCATAATGCAATTCTGCTTTTACCACCAAACGAAGCATGAACGAATTTTATAACATGAAATTCACTCATCTCTGATTTTTATTCTTCCCTCCTTGACAACATACACAGTACATTATTCAGGAGAAAGAATGAACAGGCACAAAGAAAATAACCACACAATTAGAAAATAATAGGTAAGGCATTGTAGTCACAAAATATTGAATTAGAAAGAGGTATTACTGATTAGGACAACTCATATCTATATAGAGATTTGCATTATAGACGGAGGTACATGGCCAGGAAGGACCGCGCTCTATTAGCTAAAGGGGAGAGACACTGTAAACAGCAGCTCAAGCTTTGGAAGAGTCATTGTAGCCAAGTATTGTATGGTTGCCCATTGATTTGAATGAAAGGCAACCCTGTTTCTCCTGCATTGGCTGCTACAGGAGCCAATGCAGGAGAAACGGGGTTGGCTGCTACAGGAGAAATGTGCAGCTTCTCACAGCTTTCACCAATGGTAAAGGCTAATTACTGGAACATTTAGCTTGCAGATCCATGTAGGACAGCTTTTCCTTATGGAGAAAAGATGTGTTCCTATGGTCCTCTATAACACAGGATTTATGTCCAGAAGATAATCCATGCCAATATCTGAATCAATCAGTTTTTTTGTTTAATTAAACATTCTTCTGGGACAAGTCGTTCTTTTTTCTTTATTCCTGTTTTGTATTCTCCCTACAGGGGTTGTTTAGGATTAGAAAAACATGTCTTCTTTCTTCCAGAAACCACCCCAAGTCTGTCCATAGATTGTGTCTAGTATTGCATCCCAGTTTCATTTAAGTAGACTTACCTGCAATTCTACACATAACCTATGAACATGTCTAGTGCTGTTTTTGGAAGAAGCCAGACATGTTTTCTAACCCATCCAACTTTAAATATCCCTCTGACTCGTGCATTGGCTTACATTGTATTGTGTACCTCAGTTTCCACTCTTTGACAATTCTGTTGGGTAACTGTGTTATGTGTGCAACCATTTGCAATAATAATCAGTCTCATTACACCTGAGTAAATCCAGAGAAGAAGCTTCAGATACTCATCGAACACCTCTTTCCTGGGTCCCAATAGATCCCTGAACATAAGTGTAAGGGAAAAGAGGGTCCTATAGGTTAAAGGTTTGATTCACAAAACCTTTACACTAAATATTTTGTGTTGTTCTTATGTTCATTGTTTTTATTTGGTTTCAATGACTGTTATCCCCATCATGCATAATTGCACGTCAGACAATGCATGTCTGATTCCACCCTTAGAATATATATCCAATTTCTCATCAAAGTACAATTTGTCAGGTACTGTACATAGTTATGTGACAACTATACTCTCCCTAGGATATGCAAAACTGTACTTATAAATTAAAATATATTGTAAAAGATATTTACAGGTTTCATTTCCCAATCTAAATATCTCTTATCATTGGTATTAAAAAAGGGAGTCATGGGGGCGTGGCTTGGCTGCCGAGGCTCATGGACGTCTGAGCTCTCAGCTCCTGCACCAGAGCGACGATATACAGCATTCTAGGACCCCTTGCCGCAAGTTCCTCGCTTACAAAATATCCTGGGAACACCTGGAAGACATGGGGAAGTCGAAAAGAGTGTTGCCGAGGGTGGACGGCGATTCCCTGGCTAAGTTCTTTGAACGGAGCAAACAACAAGATGGCGCCCGCAACGCAGCAAGCTCCACACCCTCTTCGCCCCGAACACCCTCCCCAGTGCAGGCACTAGGAATCGCCGGGTGCTCCTCAGCTCAGCACCTCACCCAGTCACCGTCCTCCAGCCCACAGAAGAGGAGACCCAGACTGGAAGATACCGCAGAGCCACAGGTCGGTTGTTATCCCCCTGACCCTGGTTCCCCACTCGGGACTGATTTGAGCCTCTATCCTGCCTCAACTAACCCCGTTTCTGAGGACTCTTTGAAGCACATGCTTCTCACATTAAAAGACTCTATGCATCGCGATTTAGCTGCGCTGATTGCGCCTTTGTCTGCTAAGTTAAATTCGGTGGATGACAGAGTGGATCATATAGAAACAAAAATGGCCACTTTTGCTGCATCTCAAAATGAGGTAATAGATGCCCACAATGATCTATCGGATGAGCTGGAAACGGTTAAACTAAAATTGGCCGACATGGAAGACCGCTCCCGGCGGAATAACATTAAATTCAGGGGTATTCCTGAAGAGATTCCCCCAGCCGAACTCTCAGATTATATCCAGAAGCTCCTAAAATTTCTTGTACCACGTTTGTCTCAGCTGGACCTGGCTATTGACAGGGCTCATAGGGTCCCCAGGCCCAAGCATATTGATCCGGACCTACCTAGAGACACTCTGGCTCGCATTCACTTCTATACCACCAAGGAGGCAGCCATGATGGCGGCTAGAAAACTAGATAAACTGCCTGCTCCTTATCAATCAGTGCGGTTATTTGCGGACTTATCTGCTGCTACGCTCCGACTACGTCGTACCCTACTGCCTATTACCATGGCCCTCAGGAAGCATAACGTGCCTTATAAATGGGGATACCCAATGAAGCTGTTGGTGACCAAAGGAGATCGCACGCATCTTATCCGTTCATTCGAGGATGGAAAATCCTTGCTTCAATCCTGGAATTTCCACATCCCGGACTTTATTCCACCGCCTTCTGCATTACCAAAACATCATAATCCGAACTGAATTCCTGACTCTCCTTATCGCAGTTGTGATCTAGGTTCACTTTGTAGGCATATGTTGCTGTATGCTGCCTACTAATTAACCTCCCTCTTTTTCCTCCTCAGCAGGGACTTCAGTAACTAGTCCTTCTTCTGAGCCGCTGTTGGGTTCTATTATAGTTTGAGCACTCCGTTGGTGCATTTACAGATGAGTGCTTGGTCTATGCTTTATTGAGTTATGATTAATATGATTATCCTCGGTTTCAATCTCGAACTTTCGCCCTTGAATACCAGCAGAGATCATTCTCTGCCCTTCTTGTTCTTACGCTATTGTCTATGCATGTTCCCTTTCAGTAATTTTGAGCCACTTTATTATCCTTATCCTTTCCTTTTCCCTCCCCAGGTCTCACCAGGTACTACCGTAGCCCTTTACAGCGTTTCTTTCTTACTTCATGGGTTTGAAATTCATGTCCATGAATTCCAGAGGGTTGAATTGCCCCCAAAAGCGCTCTCATTTATGGAGAGAAGCTTTGTCCAGTAAGGCGGACGTCCTGTGTGTACAGGAATCCCATTTATTGAGCAAGGATACTTGTAGAGTCCGTCATCGCTTATTCCCTGATATTATACACTCTACGAACACAAAGAAATCTAGAGGCGTATTCATAGCTATTAAAAATTCTGTTTCTTTTTCACCTATCTCACAGGTGGTGGATCAGAGGGGAGATTCGTAATACTGGTATGCACGATGAACAATATCACTTATACGATTGCCAATCTCTATGTTCCGAACAAACATCAGCTATCCTTCCTCCGTAGGGCTATGCGTCGGATTAACCAGATTAAACAAGGTAAATTAATCACCTGCGGGGACCTTAACACTATAGTGGACCCCTCTCTGGATACGTCTGCTCCTTCCAGACGTCCACTGCCTGGCTTAGCAGAATTTATTCACTCCGAAGGCCTCATGGATGTCTGGAGGGCGCGGCATAGCCACGAAAGGGATTACACCTTTTTTTCCACACTTCACCTCTCCTACTCCCGCATTGACTTGTTTTTAGTGGATCAAACGGTCCTTCGCCAAACCTTAGAAGCCACTATAGGTTTGATCAAGTGGTCAGACCACGCCCCCATATTTCTGACTATTGAGGAACAATACCAGGCGTTTCCCCCCCCAGTGTGGAGGAATAATACTTTCCTCTATACCCATCCCAAACATAAGCAAAACATAACCGAGGCCCTGAAGGAATACTTTGATGTTAACACTGGCTCGGTGTCTGATCCGTTTGTGGTGTGGCAGGCCCATAAGGCTTTTATCAGGGGTGTTCTACTCAAAATTAGCCACTTTGAGAAGAAGAACAGAGATAAAGACATTGCGGACACTCTAGCTAAAATCCGTGCTCTTGAGGTTCAGAATAAGCAGAAAACCACCCAAGAATTGACTGACTGTCTTAGAAAGGAACGTGACAAGCTAATGACCCTCTTAACAAAGGATTTTACTAAATCTCTCCAACGCAGTAAAGCTCGCTTTTATGCTCAGGGCAACAGAGCTGGGAAACTACTAGCTAATACGCTCAAACGTCGCCAAGCTAAATCTAGAATCCCTTTTCTTCTCCACCCAATCACTAAAGCAAAATTGACTGATCCGGCGGACATAGTGGAACAATTTAGACTGTTTTACCACTCCTTATATAATCTTAGAGACAGTTGCCCCCTGCCCCCTCATCACGACACTCTAGTTCAGGACTTCCTCCGACAAGCGCACCTTCCTAAACTCACCTCCGACCAACTCTCTGTTTTGAATGCCCCACTCACAGCGACTGAACTGGATAACGTAATTCGCTCCTTGCCATCTGGAAAGTCTCCTGGTCCAGACGGCCTATCAGGTGAATATTATAAACAGTTCTCCCATTCCCTCTCCCCGACTTTGTTACATCTCTTTCGACATGTTATGCAAGGTAACCCTTTCCCCTCAGACATGTTAATGGCCTTAATTGTTACCCTCCCAAAACCAGGCAAACCACCAGACATTCCCCAGAATTTTCGACCGATCTCCCTCTTGAACTCGGACATTAAGCTATTCGCTAAACTTATTGCCACCCGACTATCTTCTGTTCTTCCGCTGCTAATTAGGGAAGACCAGACTGGATTTATAAAAGGTAGGTTAGCATCTGACAATACTAGACGTTTGTATAACATCCTTAATGTAGCGGAACTTTGCAACATTTCCATGGTAGCTGTCACTCTGGATGCTGAAAAGGCGTTCGACCGCCTTCACTGGTCGTACGCCTTCTTGCTCATGGAGGAGATGGGTTTCTTTGGCCCCATTATTCACGCCATTAGGGGCCTCTACGCAGACCCTTGTGCTAGGGTATTTACTAATGGAGTCCTTTCGGGACCTTTCCACATCACGAACGGATCACGCCAGGGTTGCCCACTCTCTCCGTTGATCTTTATTATGGCACTTGAACCTCTAGCTCAGCATATTAGACTTTCTGCTGACATTACTGGTGTTCAAATAGGACCCTCATCTCATGTAATCTCCTTATATGCAGATAACATTATCTTAACGGTGACAGACCCTCACCGCTCCTTACATCATGCATTTTCCATTATTTCCCATTTCGGCTCTCTAACTTACTATAAAATCAATAATGCGAAATCACAAGCGTTGCCGGTTAATATCCCTCTGGAGGAACTCAGAATTTTGAAAAACCTATTCCCCCTTGATTGGCAATCATCTTCTCTACCATACCTGGGGATTAAACTTTCTTATCCTTGCTCACATGCATACCAGTTGAATTATGTCCCTCTCATATCTACTGTGTCGCAAGACCTCACACACTTTGAGATGCAGGAGATCTCATGGATTGGCAGACTCGCATCGTTCCAAATGATGACTTTACCTAAACTTATATATGTCTTTAGGGCTCTGCCAATCCCTGTGCCTAATTCCTTCCTTAAAGTAGTGCAATCATGTATCAATAAATATATCTGGAAATCTGGGAAGCCTAGGATAGCACAAACTTTGATGTTTAGGAAGAGGTCTGCGGGGGGTGTTGGACTGCCCGCGATCAAAGATTACCATCACGCCATAAGTGTTTCGTTCCTTCAGGAATGGTGGGCCCCGACTGCAATAAGACCATGGCTGGAAATAGAATCCTTTATGGCTTCTGGCACCTCCCTGCGGGACCTTCTCTACCTCGCCATACTCAAACCTGGCTCTGTTACACATCCTCTTGTTATGGGCTCCTCAGCTTTGTCTCTATGGGCTGCTACTCACAGTGCTTATGGTTCGAACCACCCTCCTTCACTTGCATTAGTCACAATAGATGCACTTAGTACTCTAATTGGCGACATTGACCTCTCCCCGTGGAAAGCTAAAGGTATTACCTGCGCATCGCAGCTGGTTACAAAGGAGGTGGTAAAAACCTTTTCAGAGGTTCGTCAAGTTTATGGTCTTCCCACGTCAGAATTCCTCTCTTATATGAGGGTGCGTCACTGCCTCAGCTCACTTCTTTCCTCCAGGAATAAACTTCAGGACGAATTATTGAGACTCTTCCAGCATCCTGCATTACTTAAGCGCCAAACTACACGCTGCATATACGATATATTAGACGCTAAAACCACCTTCATTAAGTCCCCACCATTATTAAAATGGGAAACCGAACTGGGGTCCTCATTCACTGATGAGATGTGGGCTGGGGCAGTCCGCTTCATCTCCTCTAACTTCCGTTGTGTTACGCATTTTGAAGCGGGCATAAAAACCTTGCTCCGTTGGTACTTCACACCTTATAAGTTGAGTATTATGTATCCTGGGGTCTCTTCGTGTTGCTGGAGGAACTGCGGACAAACAGGCACCTTACTACATATATTGTGGAATTGTCCAAAACTTACAGCTTATTGGAGATCCATTTTTAATCTTATATTTCAAATTTCTGGCCTGCGCATCCAACCCGAGCCGTCTTTGGCCCTTCTGTTTTTGAATATTGCAGCAATTCCACCGACCTTTCGGCGCCTAGTAGGACACATTTTATTGAGCGCTAAACTAGTAATAACTAGGCACTGGAAGTCCGCGGTTCCCCCGTCTCTAGCGGAGGTCCTCCTGGTTCTCAATGCATCTTGCAGATACGAAACATTACTCCCGAGTACATTCATGAGTCAAACTCAGAAATCACATACCTGGGCCCCTGGAAGTCATGTCCTCACTATGATCCATGAACCTACTTATATCAATCTGCCGGAGTAGCTGCGGGAGTGCCTGGTGTGACCCCCTCCTCTGTTTGTCATAATTTTTATTTAGCTTTTATCGCTTTTTCCTTTTTTCTGTGTTGCCTCTTCTCATGCTTACTAGGCCTTTGGCCCTTGAGTTCTGATACCAGCTGATACTAAGTTGGATCTCAGCTGATACCTATGTTGAGGCGAATGGAGGGTTTTGTGCCTCACCCTCATTACTGTTATTGTACTTGCCTTATGTGGAGTATTGCATGCTCCCATCGATATTTCTCTGTATTCTGCACTTAACGTACTATATGATGTACTTATCTAATTCTACAATAAAAAACAATTGATGATAAAAAAGGGAGTCATTCATGTAATATTGACTGATTTGGCCAACATAGATTTGGCAAGTTAATCATTTTCTGCTGTTTCAAATAGGAAGAAGATCCTGTGTAATGGCAAACCTCTCTACAGCAAAACATAATGGTAGGTAATTGTCCATTTTACAAGCTGCTGATTGCAGTGCTGCATTTGATGTATCCAAAATGTTTTATAATCTACCTTGGAAGCTAAGGACTTTCTCTGGTTTGACTGATACCTGAATTTGATCTGACAATGGAAATGAACAGAACATTGCCATCATTATGCCAGTTCATCTTTTATCTGCACAAAGGGTAATATACTGAGCCCAAGACTAATTTGAATGGTATAGACAATTTGAAGTTATCAGCAATTGCCTATACAGACTGTCAAGACCAGAACATCTAAGAATATTTCCACTTGAAAGACAGGAAGCTAAAGAACTATTAGCATAAATGTACTTGCATAGATGTTTAAATTCCTTTCAAGATGTTTGAAGCAGTCTCATCCTCATCTCAGCAATTCAAAGTCATCTTTCTAACCAGAGTCTCTTCAATCATTTTGGTAATTTACATTGCTCACATTCTTGAGATTAATTTTTTTCAGAGAAAGGATTAATCATTTGCAATGGGAAACTTGTTTCATTTGAATTTCTCTCTGCTGTATAAGTCGGCAGACTATATAAGTACTGACTGTGAAGCCAAAATCAGATACTGAAGAGCAATTACCTGAAATAAAAACTGCTGGCAATGACTTTGTGTTTGTCTTTTAGTTCCTTTTCCTATTGAATTTCTCTGCACATTTTAGACATTCAGTCAGATTAAAATCTAGGTTAAAGCTTGCACTTTGTGGAGGACCATTACTAAGTGTGTCAACTAAGGTAAATTTTTTAATATGTCACAATGAGCAAGAAATGGAAAGTCTATATGCCATAATTAAGGCGCAATAACTAAAACTTAATACCATAGAAACATAGAATGTGTCGGCAGATAAGAACCATTTGGCCCATCTAGTCTGCCCAATATGCTGAATACTATGAATAGCGCCAGGCCCTATTTTATATGCAGGAAGGCCTTATGCCTATCCCATACACGCTTAAACTCCTTCACTGTATTTGCAGCTACCACTTCTGCAGGAAGGCTATTCTATGCGTCCACTACTCTCTCAGTAAAGTAATTCTTCCTGATATTACTTTTAAACCTTTGCCCCTCTAATTTAAAACTATGTCCTCTTGTAGCAGTTTTTCTTCTTTTAAATATTCTCTCCTCTTTTACCGTGATGATTCCCTTTATGTATTTAAAAGTTTCTATCATATCCCCTCTGTCTCTTCTTACTTCCAAGCTATACATGTTAAGGTCCTTTAACCTTTCCTGGTAAGTTTTGTCCTGCAATCCATGTACTAGTTTAGTAGCTCTTCTCTGAACTCTCTCCAAAGTTTCAATATCCTTCTGCAGATATGGTCTCCAGTACTGCACACAATACTCCAAATGAGGTCTCACTAGTGCTCTGTAGAGCGGCACGAGCACCTCCCTCTTTCTACTGTTAATGCCTCTCCCTATACACCCAAGCATATTCTTACATATATCATGAAAACTTTATTTCTGTTTAAAGCTAGTAGTGGATCCTTTATGTCATGACTGGAGATCTGGACTTTGCTGCAGAGATTTCTAACTTTATTTTATTCAAGGTAATCTCCAATTATTAACAAGTCCTTGAAGACAATAGCAGTATTGACCTACTATTTAAAGGAAAAGTGTCATCAGAAAATGACCTATTGTGTAAATCAAATTTTTTTATGTTTAATATATTTTTAAATAATTTTTGGTGATGTTATTTTTAAGTTATGTTTAAGTTTTCATGTCAATGTCCATATTAAAACAAAACCTATAAATTCCTGCAGTTTTTGCACTGGATACTAAGCCTAACAATTGGCATCACTTCTTGGTCTGTACAGATCACTTGACTGCAGTTATATACACAGAAATGTTATAATTATAGGCAGGATTAGAATTAAAGCTAAGACAGGATCCACCATTCACAATATGCAATTGTCACAGCTTATCTATTCTTTCCTTGTGCAATGCCCCATGCATAGGTCACAGAGCATGCCTAGAAAACTCTCCCATAGAAGTCACTGAGGTCCCCTCCAGAACCACTGTGTCTATGGCCCATGGGGCTGCTATAAGGCAATTTTCTTAATGCTTTGTAAATGCTGTTAATAACAGCTTAGGCAAGATGGCAGCCCCTGTAAGCATGTTCAGGAAATAAAATATATAAATCTGTGATCAGAAAATAAAAACAGATTAGAAAAAAGGATATGTGTGGCTATCTGGTTTTAACTGGCAGAAAAAAATGTGGTGACACATTTCCTTTATATACTACTATAGTTAAAGAAGACCTATCATCACAGCTGGCAGCATGTTATAGAACATGAGGAGCTGAGCAGAGTGATATATATATTTTTATAGGAAAAGATTCAGTAAAACCATAAGTCCCACTTTTTGAAAAGCCCAAGGAAGGACAAGATAAGTGTCATGTAACAAGCAAATTTTTTCCACTAAGCCACACCTATAACCTCACCCAGTGCCTATCTATGCTGTCTATAACTACTTTGTGCCCTCTTTAAAATCTTTAGGTTTGGTCGACCCTTCTATTTAGATGTTCACTGATTATAATCTTATTTAAGATATTGTGAAATGAGTTCACCCACCCAATTCTTATCTGCTCCTCAATTTAATTGTATTATATATGCTGTTTCACTTTATAATATAGATTGATGGTACACTGTATATAGAGGGTGTCTTACAAGTAAGGTACACACATATAAAAAACGATTTGGCAGATGGTTATACAGTTTAAAACACAAGCTGTAGGGGAAAGGGGATACCTATTAGGTCATCTATTTGGTAGATGGTGATCTAGTTTTAAACACAAACTTTAGGGAAAAGGGGGGCAGTTATAAATTTCTTGGTTTGGCAGGCGTGATGCAGTTTTAAACATAAACAGTGGGGGAAGGGGAAACTTATTAGATCACGTTACCAACATGTTGGCCATCTTGAATTCCACCATTTTCTATTCAATTTGCTTTTCTAAATTCATTATATGGTATGATGTATTGGCTACCCGAATTATCAGACCTTTTTTCGTTGACATTAAGAACAGCTGGTTAAGGCCCCATTCACACGTTCGTGTATGTTTTGCGGATCCGCAAAACATGGACATCGGCAATGTGGTTTCCGCAATTTGCGGACTGCACACCACCGGCACTATATAGAAAATGCCTTTTCTTGTCCGCAATTGCGAAAAAGAATTGCGGACGTGTGAAGGGGGCCTAAGAAAGCTTGTTAGATGAATGTGTATTTCCTTCATTGTTGTTGGAGGATAGAACAATTCCTTTATCTACCAACAAGATGACAACCCATCTCACTATTAATGCATTGTCAAAAACTATTTTGATCTGCAGTTTCCACAAAAGTGGATTGGTTGTAGGGGCCGATTGAGTGAACACCATGTTCTCCTGATTCAACCCCTTTGAATTTCTATCTAGTGGCACTTGTTTATTCTGTGGAGAATTCAAGTATGTATTATGTTTATTGACATAGACATTTACTTCACTGAATTTTAATTCCAGAAATGAATTGCTTATTCTTATTAGTGTTGAGCGCGAATATTCGAATAGCGAATTTTTTTAGCGAATATCGGCACTTCGCTAATTCGCGAATATTTCGAATATAGCGCTATAAATTCGCTATTTCGAATATTCGTGTTTTTTTTTTTTTTTTTTAGTTATATTTTTTTCTTTCCCACTTCCCAACAGTAGTTCTTACCTGTCCTGAGGATTCCTGGTTGCTCTAGTCAGTGCCCATTGCCGCTTCTGCCGACTTCCGTGCTCATGGAGCGTCCCCAACATGGGAACGTCTCCATATACTAAAATGTACTGTCGGATTTGAGGAATTACGTTGAAATCGCAATGCGATTAATTTAAGTTATATTAATCGCATTGCGATTACAACTTAGCACTGCTATCTTACATAGGCTAGAATTAACGAATATGGAATATAGCACTAGCAGTGCTAAGTTGAAATCGCAATGCGATTACTTAAAATTAAATTAATCGCATTGCGAATTCAACTTAGCAGTGCTGCTATATTCCATATTCGTTAACTTCGTTCATTCTAGCAAGCTGACCCATTATTAACCCAGCTCTAAGTTGAAATCGCAATGCGATTAATATAACTTGAATTAATCGCATTGCGATTTCAACGTAATTCCTCAATTCCGACAGTACATTTTAGTATATGGAGACGTTCCCATGGTGATGGGGACGCTCCATGAGCAAGGAACTTTATGGTTGGCTTGGTAGAATTAGCGAATAGCGAATATGACGAATGTATTCGTCATATTCCTCAAAACGAAGATAATTAACTATTCTACATCTTCGTTTTAGCAACCTATTCGTCAACTTCGCTAATTCTAGCAATCAAATAGGAATGTTGACTATAGAGACAGCTGTGTTAAATTCGCTATGCGATTTATTATTATTTTTTTTAATAGAATAATTATATTACTTAATTATTATAATTATTCTATTTATTAAAAAAAATATATAAATAATCGCATAGCGAATTAAACACAGTTGTCTCTATAGTCAACCTTTCTATTTGATTGCTAGAATTAGCGAAGTTGACGAATAGGTTGCTAAAACGAAGATGTAGAATACATTCGTCATATCCGTCATCTTCGCTATAATTCTAGATATGAAACCAATAGGAAAGTAGCCTTAAGTTAAAATCGCAATACGCGATTATTTAAATCGCATATTAATCGCGGTAACTAGAATAATGACGAATATTCGATTTCGACGAATATGAAACGAATATTCATTCAAATATTCGTGAATTTCGTCGAAATCGAATATGGCACCTGCCGCTCATCACTAATTCTTATCACTTTTTAATTGATTATTTGCAGTTGGTTATGATTTTAAGGTTGATATCAATGCCCTACATATAGGCCATATGTTCTGGCAAGAAGAAGTCAGTAAGTTTATTTAGAAAACAGGCTATTTAAAATATCAATCATAACTAGAGTTGAGCGAACACCTGGATGTTCGGCTTCAGGATCCGAACTCGACCCGAACTTGACCCCGAACCCCATTGAAGTCAATGGGGACCCGAACTTTTGCTCACTAAAAAGGCTGTAAAATAGCCCTGGAAAGGGCTAGAGGGCTGCAAAAGGCATCAAAATGTAGGTAAATCCGCTGCAAACAAATGTGGATAGTGAAATGACTTAAAATGAAATAAAATAAATAAAAATGAACCAATATCAATTGGCAACTTTGAAGAGGAGTTGGAATAGGAGGTTGGGGTGGCGTCAGGTGGAAATGCTATGGGAGTTGAAGTTCCCATCACAGCCAAAAAGGATTCATGTCTGCCTGCAGTGCCACAGGCCTCATTCACAGACTCAGGGCCATGGCAACCATACATGGGAGTTGAAGTTCACATCACAGCCAAGAAGGATTTGTGTCTGCCAGCACTGTCACAGGCCTCACTCACAGACTTAGGCCAATGGCAACCATACATGGGAGTTGAAGTTGTCATCACAGCCAAGAAGGAATCATGTCTGCCTGCAGGGCCACAGGTCTCATTCAAACATTCAGGCCCACGGGACCCACAAAGAGGAGAGTTAAAATTACTCCAAGACAGTATTGATTTCACCCAGCAATGCCACAGGCCTCATTCACAGATTCAGACCCATGTCACCCATAAAGAGGAGAGTTACAATCATGCCCAAACAGTATTGATTTCACCCAGTAGTGCCACAGGCCTCATTCAAAGAGGAGAGCGGTCCCGTAACAGCAACACAGGCCTCAGGTCAACCTGCAATGGAACAGACCATTATCATTTATGTAGGCCACTGACACCCAGACAGAGGAGAGGTAATTTGACAGTAAAAATAGGTTAATACCAATGCAGCAAGCGATTAAAAGAAATATAGGCCCAGGACAACCAGACAATGGGGCGGTCATTTGACAGTAAGAAGAAGTTAATGTCTCCCACCAATGCAGCAAGTGATGAAACAAAATATAGGCCCCTGCCAACCAGATAATGTAGAGGTCATTTGACAGTATAAAGAGTTTAATGTCTCCCACCAATGCAGCAAGCGATAAAACCAAATATAGGCTCCTGACAACCAGGCAATGTAGACGTCATTTGACAGTAAAAAAGTTAATGTCTCCCATCAATCCAGCAAGCGATGAAAGAAAATATAGGCCTCTGACAACCAGACAATGTAGAAGTAATTTGACAGCATAAAGACTTTAATGTCTCCCACCAATGCAGCAAGCGATGAAACAAAATATAGGCCCCTGACAACCAGACAATGTAGAGGTCATTTAACAGTATAAAGAGGATAATGTCACCCACCAAAGCAACAGGTGATTATCTGAAATGTAGGCCCCTGGCACCCAGACAGAGGAGAGAGGTCCCATAGCAGAAAACCAGACTTCATGTCACCCAGCAATGGAAAAGGCCATTTTCAGTTATTTAGGCCCCAGTAGCCAGACAGAGGAGAGAGGTCCCATAGCAGAAAATCAAGCTTGATGTCACCTGCCAAAGCAGCAGGTGATTAACAGAATTTTAGGCCCTTGACACCCAGACAGAGGAGAGGTTCATTCAACTTGGGGTTTCCCCCAAAATAATGGTACAATTAAAAAAAGAGGATTTAATAAAGAAGTGCCCTGGAGTACAAGAATGTATGGTTGAGGGCGAGGCAGTTATAAATGTCTTTTCTGCACAAGGTACGGACAAGTCCTGTGGGATCCATGCCTGGTTTATTTTAATGAATGTGAGCTTGTCCACCTTGGCTGTGGACAGGCGGCTGCTTTTGTCTGTAATGACGCCCCCTGCCATGCTAAATACATGTTTAGACAATACACTGGCCGCAGGGCAGGCCAGCACCTCCAAGGCATAAAGGTAAAGCTCTGGCCATGTGGACAATTTGGAGACCCAGAAGTTGAATGGGGCAGAACCATCAGTCAGTACATGGAGGCGTGTGCACACGTACTGTTCCACCATGTGGTTGAAATGCTGCCTCCTGCTAACACATTCCCTATCAGCTGGTGGTGCAGATTTCTGTGGTGCGGTGACAAAACTTTTCCACAGCTCGGCCATGCTAACTCTGCTGTCTGAGGAGCTGGCTGTGACACAGCTGCGTGGCGACCTCTTTCTCCTCCGCCTCTGCCTTCGCCTGGTGCTTCCACTTGTCCCCCCGTGTCAGTTGGGAATGCCCTCAGGAGTGCGTCTACCAGCGTGCGCTTGTAGTCGCGCATATTTCTATCACGCTCCAGTGCAGGAATTAGGGTGGGCACGTTGTCCTTGTACCGGGGATCCAGCAGGGTGGCAACCCAGTATTCAGCACAAGTTAAAATGTGGGAAACTCCGCTGTCGTTGCGCAGGCACTGCAGCATGTAGTCGCTCATGTGTGCCAGGCTGCCCAGAGGTAACGATAAGCTGTCCTCTGTAGGTGGTATATCGTCTGTGTTCGCCGTATCCCCCCAGCCACGCTCCAGTGATGGCCCTGAGCTCCGTGGGGAGCTACTCTGCAGTGAAACCGGTTCCTCCTCCTCCTCCTATACCTCCTCCTCTACCTCATCCTCCTCCTCCTCCAGAAGCGTTCCCTGGCTGTCCACATGTGTATCTGGCCTCTGCTGGTGCAGGAACCCACCCTCTGAGCCACTTCTGTATGACCTGCCTGAAATCCTGTGAAATGCCCCCTCTTCCTCCTCCTCCTCTGCCGCATCCACTTCCATCATCGCCGTAATATTTTTTTCAAGGAGACATAGAAGGGGTATTGTAATGCTAACAACGGCGTCATCAGCACTGGCCATGTTGGTCGAGTACTCCAAAGACCACAACAAGGTACACAGGTCTCGCATGCAAGCCCAGTCACTGGTGGTGAAGTGGTGCTGATCCGCAGAGCGAATGACCCATGCATACTGCATCTGAAACTCCACTATCGTCCGCTGCTGCTCCCACAGTCTCTCCAGCATATGTATGGTGGAGTTCCACCTGGTGGGCATGTCGCATATGAGGCGGTGAGCAGGAAGGCTGAAGTTACGCTGCAGCGCAGACAGGCGAGCAGCAGCAGGGTGAGAACACCGAAAGCGCACACATACGGACCACACTTTCAGAAGCAGCTCTGACATATAAGGGTAGTTTTTAAGAAACTTCAGCACCACCAGATTCAGCACATGCGCCAGGAAAGAAATGTGCGTCAAACTGGCTAGTCCCAGAGCTGCAACGAGATTTCGCTCATTATCGCACACCAGCAGGCCGGGCTTGAGGCTCACCGGCAGCAACCACTCATCAGTCTGCTGTTCTATGCCCCTCCAAAGCTCCTGTGCGGTGTGGCGGTTTGTCACCCAAACACATGAGTTTTAAAATCGACTGCTGACGTTTACCTCGGGCTCTTTCAATGACCGGATGTGGGAGTGGTAGAAGAGGAGTAGAAGGAGGCGGAGGAGGATGATGCAAAGTAGGAGGAGGAATCAACAGGAGGCAACGAATAATGCCCTGCGTTCCTCGTGGTTGAAGGACACGCGCCAAACCGCTATCCGCCTCGGGCCCAGCCGCCACTACATTTACACATTGTGCAGTTAGGAACATATAGCGACCCTGGCCGTGCTTACTGGTCCATGGGTCTGTGGTTATGTGTACCTTGCCACAGATGGCGTTGCGCAGAGCACACTTGATTTTATCCTCCACTTGGTTGTGCAGGAAAGGGACGGCTCGTCTGGAAAAGTAGTGGTGGCTGGGAACAACGTACTGGGGACAGCCACCGCCATCATCTGTTTGAAGCTGTCTGTCTCCACCAGATGGAATGACAGTATTTAAAAGGCCAGTAATTTTGAAATGCTGGCATTCGGGGCCAGGGCTTGAGGGTGGGTAGGTGGGTATTTCCTCCTACTCTCCAATGTTTGAGAGATGGACAGCTGAATGCTGCCGTGTGACATAGTGGAGATGCTTGATGATGGTGTCGTATGTGGTGGTGTTGGTGGAACATCCTCTGTTTGCTGGTCACCAGGTGCCACGGTGACGCCAGAGGTGGAGGGAGAAGCCGAGCAAGCAGCAGAAGAGGGATCAGGAGGAGCATGAGAGAGTTCCTTGTTCACTGCAGTTCATGCTTTGCATGTAGATGTCTGGTCATGCAGGTTGTGCTCAGGTTAAGAACATTTATGCCTCGCTTCAGGCTCTGATGGCAAAACATGCAAACCACTCATGTCTTGTGTGAAGAACTGCCACGCCAATGAACTCCTTGGAGCAGGCCTTGGTGTGCTCAGTGCCTGGGTGTGGTGGACAGTAGCAGGCGTACTGTCTCTGGAACGGCCGCAGCGCTTTTGCACCCTGCTCCCTCTTTTGCTGTGCTGTTGCCTCTGTGAGACCACTGCCTCTTCCTCAGAACTTCACGCCTCACTAGCACGACCTTCAGTCCAGTCTGGGTCTAGGACTTTATCATCCTCCACATCATCTTCCACCCATTCATGACCCCTGCCCTCCTCGTCGGTCTGCACATTGCAGAAAGCCACAGCAGTTGACACCTGTGTTTCATCATCATCAGAGACGTTTTGTGGCGGTATTCCCATGTCCTCATCCTGCAACAAAAGTGGTTGAGCATCAGTGCATTCAAGGTCCTCCTCTTCTGGGTCACGGCTAGGTGAATGGGCTGGGGAAACCCTGCCAACAGAGTCATCAAAAAGCATGAGACTTTCCTCCATGATTTGGGGCTCTGACAGCTTGGCTGATTTGCAAGGGGGTAAGGTGGAAGACTGATGGGCATGGGCTGCAGGTGCCAACTCTGAGCTTTCTGCAGAGGACTGGGTGTTAGATACTGTGAAGCAACTGGAGGCACTGTCAGCCACCCAATCTACTATCGCCTGTACATGTTCTGGCTTCACCACCGTAGAAGGCATTTGGGCCTATCAAGTAACGCTTCAAATTCTGTCGCCTACTCGCACCAGAGGAAGGTGTTTGACTTGGAGCAGTAGTTGGCGCTGAACGGCCACGTCCTCTCCCAGCAACAGGAGCTCCACCAACACCACCACAACCATGCCCACTTCCCTTATTTGATGTTCTCATCATTATTTGCGTTCACCCACCAAGCTGAAAGATTGGTCTCTCTCCGGTGTCAATTTTCCTGCCAATAGTCGACAATTACGTTCGCTAAGGCACTGCCAGTGTCATAAAAATGCTCTGTGGACCCAGAATAATGTTTTTTGTGCCCAAAATACACTGATTCTCAATTTCTATATGGAAATCTAAACATTTTTTTTCGTACGCTGTATGCATAAGTGGTTTGTGGAACAAGAACAAGTATTTTTGTAATAAAATACAGAAAATTAGTATTTCACTGCTGTAAATTGAAATAAATTATTTATACGCCAGACGCACAACTGTTTTTTCGGCCTAAAACACGTCTTTATTTCAATAAAACCCCAAAATGCAGTTTTTAACTGCTGTACATTAAAAGCATATATTTATACTATGTATGGACACCAGATTTGGGGACCTAGAACACGGATTTGGTCACCAAAATTCACAAATGCGGTATTAGACTGTTATAAATTGGAAATAATTATTTAAACGACAGATACACAACAGTTTTTTCGGCCTAAAACACGGCTTTTTTCAATAAAACCCCAAAATGCAGTTTTTAACTGCTGTACATTAACAGTAGATATTTATACTATGTATGGACACAGGATTTGGGGACCCAGAACATGGATTTGGTCACCAGAATTCACAAATGTTGTATTTAACTGCAATAAATTGTAAATAATTAGTTAAACGACGGATGCACAACTGTTTGTTCTGCCTAAAACACAGCTTTTTTCAATAAAAACCCAAAATGCAGGTTTTTACTGCTGTAAATTTAAATTAGATATTTATACCGTGTATGTATAACTGCTTTGTGAAGCAAGAATATTGCTTTTTTCACACAAAAAAGAATAATGCACTATTTCTCAGCTGTAATGTGAAACTATTTGATAGCTGAAATGGAATATACGGTTTAGTGCATAGTATACAAAAGTGCTCTGTGGCACCACAGATCCCAGGCTAGATAAATGGACTATGTCACAGCTTTTGTCACCAAAATTCACAAATGCAGTTTTTCACTGCTGTAATTTAAATGTAGGTATTGATACCGTGTATGTACAACTGCTTTGTAAAGCAGGAATTTTGCTTTTTTCACACACAAAAAGAATAATGCACTATTTCTCAGCTGTAATGTGAAATCAGTATTTAGGCGGTGTATTTCAAAATGCTTTGTTATCAGGATTTCCACTTTTTTGTCAAAAAAATACACTTATGCTGTATTTCACAGCAGCAATGTAAAATAGGTGGTTGTAATGGGTATTTCAGACTGTTTGGTCGACCTTGAATAATGTTTTTTTTCTATAAAAAACAAAGAAGCACTATTTCCATGCAGAAATATAAAATATGTCGTTGTGCCGAAAATGGCCGCTGACCCCCACCTCAGTAACAGATAGATTACAAAAAAAATCTCCCTGGCAGTGGCTGGGTACAGAAATGTTGGATTGCTGAGGCTCCCTCCCTCTCTATGTGCTGTATCTTGTGGATTAAAGTTGCACATGTTCTTCAGATTTCTGCCCTATTTTGTCCCTGCATCAGCAGCAACCTTGCTCTAATCTCAATTCAACAGACTAATGTACGGCACTACGTGACTCCAGCATATTAAGAGGCTGGGTCACATGCTGCACTCAGCCAATCACAGCCATGCCATTAGTAGGCATGGCTGTGATGGCTTCTTAGGGAAAGAAGTAAAACGCTTGCTGACTGGCTGCTGTGCAGCCCTTTAGAAAGCGGGAAGAAATAGCTGAATAACGGACTCGAACCCGAACTGTTTTGAAAATGTTCGGGTTCGGGTCCGTGTCCCGTACACCCCAAAATTCGGGTTAGCTCAACTCTAGTGAAAACCAATCAATGCGTGGGCATAGAAAAATACAATTAGATGCTGTAGTCAACTGAACAACATGTGGCCCATCTGTGAGTCATTGCTAAGCTTCCAGTTACCAGGTTGCTTTCACTGGGTTATGCCAATATGCAGTGCAAAGGACCTGTGGGGTAAGATACAGAATGGCCACAGTCAGTGGCGTAGGAATCACAATAGCAGCCATAGCAATGGCTATGCGGCCCAACACAACTGGGGGCCTGGCCAGCAGCTGAGTATTTTTTTATATTCATGGCCACCCGTCCGCCTGTGGACCCCTGCTGCCCTGCAGTAATGCTCACTGGCGGATCCCGGGGGAGGGGGGGGGGGCCCCAGAGGCAGCAAGCACTTCAATCCCTCTGGCTCCCTTCCCCTCCGGCACTAGAATGGAGTGGCTCCAGGTATGATAGGAAGGGACGGAGTCTCACTGTGCAAGGGGGCAGAGCTTCAAGATGTGCGGGAGATACAGACCAAGGAGAGAAGAGCAGAAGTTGCAGGTCAGTATGTGGACAGTGGAGAAGATTCACTGTTATGTTTACTTGGGGTCTGAAGGGACTGTATGCTGGAGGGGGGTGATATTTACATAAGACTATGCTGGAGGAGCTGGGCGGGGGGATATTATTTACATAAAACTATGATGGAGGATTATTTACGTGGTATTGTATGCTGGAGTGGCTAAAGAGAGGGTCATATTATTTACACATATCTGGCCATAACTACTGTGAGGGTGCACATATCTGGGCATAACTACTGTGAGGGGGCACATATCCGAGCATAACTACTGAAGGGGGGGGCACATATCTGGCCAAAACTACTGTGAGGGGGCACACATCCGTGCATAACTACTGTGAGGGGGCACATATCCGTGCATAACTACTGTGGGGGGGCATATATCCGGGCATAACTACTGTGAGGGGGCACATATGCGGGCATAACTATTGTGATGGGGCACATATCTGGCCATAACTACTGTGAGGGGGTACATATTGTAAGAGGGCGCAAGGTGCCGTCATGGACGGAAGATACGTTTCACTGAGGTTCCTGGCCTCGGTGAGGTGAGAGCCGGGTTTTATGTGTCAGCAGCAGCTAGTGCTGCTTGACATTGATAGTTAGTTTGGCTGCAAAGTCAATCCGGGCCGGCTCTTACTGGGAGTAGGCAAAGAGTTGGGTGGGTGCCTACTCCCCACGGTCCAGGCCGGACTTTGCCGGGCTTTTTAAAGGCAGCCACATCAGCAGGTGTGGCTGTGATTGTCCTGGAGCTGCTGCTAGTGCTGTGGAGCTCTCTGGGCTGGAAGGATGAGCCCAGCAAGGAGGCGTGCAGTCGACCTGGAAGCCTGAAGGTGGATTATCCTGCGGCTGGGCCGACCGCCAGGTGCGAACGCGCACCTAACATCTCACAGGTGACTGAACCTGGTTTTGGACTCTTTGGTTTTGCCTTTTGTGTTTGCTGAGTGTGAATTAACACCAAGAGACTGTTTATCCTTTATTTTGTGCAAGTGTGAATAAAACACTGTTTATTGCACTTTCTGGACTCCTTGTTTTGCCTCTGTACTGCACCCGCACCGCTATCTACCAGAGCGACTCCCCACATTTGGTAGAGGATGCGGGCATGCGCAGTGAGGCTGGCGTAAACACTGAAGTTTCGTTTTTGCCAAAGTGAATGTCATATGTCAAGCCGGCAACGTTTCAACACTTGAACCCTGACAAGATGGAGGCAGTTGTAAAGGCTCTCGTGGAGGCCAATTTACAGCAGCGGGAGGCCAACAAACAGCAGCAGGAGACAAACCAGCTGCTGCTGCAACATGTAATGGCTTTGCAAGCGACTGGAGCCTCTCACCGTGCCCATGATGCCCGGAAAGCGGTCCGTGCAGCAATTCCCAAGATGACCCCCGAGGATGATGCTGAGACCTACCTGGCAGTCTTCGAAAAAGTGGCCGTGAGGGAGAAGCTGCCCCGTGACCAGTGGGCTGAGGTGGTTGCTCCGTTCCTGGCTTCCGGACCCCAGCAGGTGTTTTTTGACTTGTCGGACGACCAAGCGGCAGATTATGACACTGTGAAAGGAGAGGTCCTAGCCAGACTGGGGGTGAACGTGCTGGTCCGCGCTCAAAGAGTCCACCAGTGGGACTTTAAAACGACTGAACCCGCTAGGCCGCAGTACTACGATCTGCTGCACAGGCTGCAAAAGTGGCTGCAGCCCGATCTACTAAGTCCCACTGCCATGCTGGATCGACTGTTGGCGGACATCTTTTGGAGGGCCCTGCCTTATCCCCTCCAGCACTGGGTCAGCCAGGCGTCTCCGGTAAGTGCCCTGGAGATGGTCGACCTGGTGGAGCGTTACGAGGCCACCAGAAACCTGCAGGGGAGTCTTGCTGGGAAGGGGCCAGTCAAACCCCGGAGGCCTCCACCCCAGTTCCGACGACCGGCGACAGAGAGACCTGCACGGAATGTATCCCCTGCGGATCCGCCTCCCGTGGTATGCTGGAGGTGTCAGGAGCCAGGCCACATCAGGGCCCACTGTCCGCATCAGGGTGAGCCGATGGATGTGAACTACGGGTATCGCCACTCCCTGTATGCACGGAAGCTGTGCGCAACTGGCACCCGTGAGGTGCAGGATAATAACCACCTGTGTCAGGTAGAGGTGGGAGATTCTCTGGCGGTGGCCCTGCTGGACTCGGGGAGTCTAGTCTCCCTGGTAAGAGCTGCCCTAGTACGGCCTGCGGAGTATACCGGCCGTAAAATCGGGGTCCTATGCATCCACAGAGACTTAAAAGACTACCCCACTGCATTAGTGACTTTGTCCACAGCGGCTGGTAAGTGGACCCACGAGGTGGCTGTCACTACCAAACTCCCCCATGAACTGATACTTGGGAGGGACTTCCCAGGTTTCCCAGCGCTGTGGCCGGCTATAAAAGTGTCTGATGGGCCCGAGACAGGGGTAACCCTAGTAGAGTGGCCTGATACCACTGGAAGGCTAGAACCCTGGGAGCCCGAATCTGAAGGGCCAGCGGTAGGGGTGACCACTGCTCCAGCGGTAGAGGGGGAGACAACCCCACTGAGTGTAATGGTGGGAGACACGGAGGACTTGCCACCGGGACCTGAGTTGGCAGACCTCAATGTCTCCGGGGAAAATTTTGGGACCGCACAACACCGGGACCAAACCCTAACCAGGGCCTGGGAAAGTGTCGTAATGATTGATGGTAAACCCCAGAAACCTGGGGCTGAATTAATGTTTCCACGATTTATTGTTCTTCAGGATATGTTGTATCGGGTGAACCAAATCCGAGGTGAGCCAGTTGAACAGTTGGTGGTGCCCACCGCATATTGCAAGCTTGTTATGGAGCTTGCCCACCAACATGTTCTTGGGGACACATGGGGTGGCAGAAAACGCAGGACCGCGTACTACAGCGATTTTACTGGCCCGGTTTGTTTAAGGAAGTAGAGGAGTTCTGTAAGTCCTGTCCGACCTGTCAGGTAAATAGCCCCCAGCCGCATTACAGAAGTCCCCTGGTCCCTCTCCCAATAATTGAGGTCCCATTCGAGCGTATTGCCATGGATCTGGTCGGACCCGTACCGAAGTCTGCTAGGGGTCACCAACATATCCTGGTGATTCTGGACAATGCTACTCGATATCCAGAGGCGGTGCCTCTTCGACACACATCGGCTAGGCTCATTGCAAAGGAGTTAATGGAGATGTTTACCCGGGTGGGCCTACCTAAGGAGGTTCTGACGGACCAAGGGACCCCTTTTATGTCTAAGATTATGAGGGAATTGTGTAAACTGTTGCATATAAAGCAATTACGGACGTCCGTTTACCATCCGCAAACGGACGGCCTTGTGGAAAGATTTAACCAAACTTTAAAAAATATGTTAAAAAGGGTGGTGTCCAGAGATGGGAAGGACTGGGATCTGCTTCTGCCCTATCTCATGTTTGCAGTGCGAGAAGTGCCCCAGGTCTCTACTGGGTTCTCACCCTTCGAACTGCTTTATGGCAGACACCCACGGGGCCTGTTGGACATCGCTAAGGAAGCGTGGGAACAACAGCCCGTCCCCACAAAAGCGTAATTGAATATGTTACCCAGATGCAGGAACGTATGGAGAGGGTGTTACCGCTGGTCCGGGAGCATATGGAGGCAGCACAACAGGCCCAAAGTAGAGTCTATAATCGTCGGGCTCGGGTACGAGACTTTAATCCCGGAGACCGAGTTTTAGTTCTGGTACCCACCCTTGACAGCAAATTTCTAGCTAGGTGGCAGGGGCCCTATGAAGTGCTCGAGAAAGTGGGGAAGTAAATTACAAGGTGCACCAGCCAGGGCGGCGGAAGCCGGAGCAGGTGTATCATGTGAATTTGCTGAAGCCATGGAAGGATAGGGACTCGTCCAGCGATGACAGCCCCGGCCAGGGCTTCTAGGTGAGAAGGATCCAGCCCCTCACCTCGAAGTCCGGGAAGCAGCAGCCACCGTAAAAATTTCAGATAGCTTGTCCTCCAAACAGGTCCAGGAAGTTAAGGAGTTCATTAGTCGGAACACGGATGTGTTCTCGGACCTCCCTGGGCGCACATCCCTAATCCAGCATGACATTATCACTGAGCCTCAGGCCAAAGTCCGGTTAAAGCCGTACCGGGTACCCGAGGCTCGGCGACAAGCCATTGTGAAAGAAGTGCAGCTGATGCTCCAGTTAGGTGTCATCGAGGAGTCAAAAAGTGATTGGGCGGGGGGTGGTCAAACCTCAGGTAAACAAAATTGAGGCAATTAAGAATTGGCCCCGACCTGTCACTACGCGGCAAGTAAAATCATTCCTGGGCTCTTACTGGGAGTAGGCAAAGAGTTGGGTGGGTGCCTACTCCCCACGGTCCAGGCCGGACTTTGCCGGGCTTTTTAAAGGCAGCCACATCAGCAGGTGTGGCTGTGATTGTCCTGGAGCTGCTGCTAGTGCTGTGGAGCTCTCTGGGCTGGAAGGATGAGCCCAGCAAGGAGGCGTGCAGTCGACCTGGAAGCCTGAAGGTGGATTATCCTGCGGCTGGGCCGACCGCCAGGTGCGAACGCGCACCTAACATCTCACAGGTGACTGAACCTGGTTTTGGACTCTTTGGTTTTGCCTTTTGTGTTTGCTGAGTGTGAATTAACACCAAGAGACTGTTTATCCTTTATTTTGTGCAAGTGTGAATAAAACACTGTTTATTGCACTTTCTGGACTCCTTGTTTTGCCTCTGTACTGCACCCGCACCGCTATCTACCAGAGCGACTCCCCACAATATCCAGGCATAACTACTGTGAGGGGGCACATATATTTGGGCATAACCACTGTGAGGGGGCACATATGCAGGCATAACTACTGTGAGGGGTCACATATCCCGGCATAACTACTGTGAAGGGGCACATATCCCGGCATAACTACTGTGAGGGGGCACATATCTGGCATAACTACTGTGAGGGGGCACATATCCGGGCATAACTACTGTAAGAAGGCACATATCCGGGTATAACTACTGTAAGGGGACACATATCTGGGCATAATCACTGTAAGGGGGCACATATCTGGGCATAACCACTGTGTGGGGGCACATATCTGGGCATAACCACTGTGAGCGGCACATATCTGGTCATAACCATTGTAAGGGGGCACATATCCGGCCATAATTACTGTGAGGGGGCACATATCCGGCCAAAACTACTGTGAGGGGGCACATATCCGGGCATAACTACTGTGATGGGGCACATATGCGGCTAATCCACTGAGTGAAAGAGAGCCAAGCCCCGCTCCGGACAGCAGAGACAAAGTGAAGTAACATGATTGATAACGCTCTGTGCCTCTCTGTGATCTATTTTCTACAAAATCAGGGTTAAAACTTTATCTCACTGTGATTTTGTATTGAAAAGATCACAGAGAGGCACAGAGCATTATCAATCACGATCCAGGGGACCCAAGTGAATTCTTGCCCAGGGTCCACTCAATATCAAAGACGGCCCTGCCTGCAGTAGTGCTGCATATGCGTCCCGGGGCCTAGTGCTCTTCCTGTCGTCTCAGGCGGGCCGTCCGCCCCTTTATACTTACCCTCCCTGGCCAGCGTTTTACTGTACTGAGCGCGTACTGCGCACACTATGACCTGATGCTGCACGCTGTCTGGTGACAGTGCAGTGCCGGCCGGGAAGGCAGAGAGGAGTGAGACTTCTGGTCAGGAAGAGTAGCCGCGGTGGCGGTGCAGAAGAGGTAAGTATGTTGGGGTCTGGCCTGGGCCCTGAGCCGATGGGGACAGAGTGGGGGTCTGATGGGGGTCGACAGTCTTTGGGCTGATCTGAAGTCTGATAAGGGCGATGACGGGGAGGGGGCCCCATGGATCAGTATCGCACTGGGGTTGTGTGTACTCCTCTGTTAGTAAGTAACATACTAACTACCCCTGGGTTGCCGCTACTTTTACAGATTTAATTACATGAATGTGGTATAGGAGCGGGGCCGGTGTATTAGAGGAAGCAACAAAGTCACAGCACCGGCCCGCCGCGAGTGTACCCTCCACCCTCCCCACTGCAGTGTCAGCAGAGTGTCTGTGGGAGATCTGTGCATGTCACATATAGCATAAGATGCTATATAAGTGTCATCCACAGGTACCACATAAGTGTTATCCACAGGTCCCCCATGAGTGTCATCCACAGGTCCCCCATGAGTGTTCCCCACAGGTCCCCCATAAGTGTCACCCACAGGTCCCCTATAAGTGTCATCCACAGGTCCCCCATAACAGTGTCATCTACAGATCCCCCATAAGTATCATCCACAGATCCCCCATAAGTGCCATCCACAGATCCCCATAAGTGTCATCCACAGATCCCCCATAAGTGTCATCCACAGGTCCCCCATAAGTGTCACCACAGGTCCTCCATAAGTGTCACCCACAGGTCCCCCATGAGTGTCAGCCACAGATCCCCCATAAGTGTCAGCCACAGATCCCCCATGAGTGTCATCCACAGATCCCCCATAAGTGTCATCCACAGATCCCTCATAAGTGTCATCCACAGATCCCCCATAAGTGTCATCCACAGATCCCCCATAAGTGTCATCCACAGGTCCCCCATGAGTGTCAGCCACAGATCCCCCATAAGTGTCATCCACAGATCCACATGTAGGGTATTAAAAAAAACTCGCCCCAGACACCCCAAACCAGCCGTGAACACCAACTTGGTATCGGTAATTGGTATCGGTTAGTACTTAAATAAGAGTATCGGTACAAAGGGTCTCCCCCTCACTGGCAGCAGGCAGCCGGTGAGGGGACTTATTTATTTCACAATAGGGTATACCTCTCCCTGGTCGGACCCGACATTTAATCTGTAGTTCCGGAACTTCCGGCCAGGGAGGAAGGAGGAGTGGCTGACTGACTCTCAGACCTGCTGTGAGACTCAACGTCGAGTGTGACGTGACGTCCCAGCTGCAGGTGCCTCTGTGCCAGCATCCATCCCTGCATGGAGGGTGCGCTGAAGTCCCAGCCAGGAGGAACAGGAAGATAAGTATGAGAGAGGCAGTGAGTGGAGTAGGGGCCGCGATTAGACCTACCCCATGCTGCGGGGGGGGGGGGGGCCATGGGGCATAAAAAAAAATTTGCTATGGGGCCCTAGCAGAAAACATTTTCGGTGACAGATTCCCTTTGATGTAAAATTTTCTGGCTACTTTAACCCTTTCACGACACATGAAGTACTATTACGTCATAGAAGTCAGTGTGTTCCCGCATCTTGTTGTAATAGTACGTCATGGTTAACTCCGGTCACCGCGCTGCATCGCGTGGTGACCGGAATAAGATGGCTGCTCTAATCGGCAGGCAGCCATCCTATCTGAGGGCAAGCAGGAGTTTTTCCACCCCCCTACAGCCCCGATCGCTGCGATTGGCCGGTTAGTGAAGACCGGCCCATCGAAGCGCCTGCAATAGTATGGTGCTGCATGGGGGCTTGGCTAGAGGTTAACCTACTCAGACCACAAACAACTCTGATCAATATAAAATCTCTTTATTGGAAAAATTTATAAATACACATAATTATAATAAATGGAAGCAAAAAAGTGCAAGAGAGAGCCAGATGTTACAATACACACCCGAGACAGAGAAAATATTGACTGGGGGGTATCGGTCAATTAATCAATACTAATCTCCAAATATCTATCATTAGAGTACATATCCCCTATCCATACATTCAAATATGTCTCAAATAAATGTCAATCCAGATGGGGGTCAGAATCTCTAAAAATCACAGAAATGTGAAGAAAGGATGAATGGTAAATACCAAAATGGCCACCATCTGGACGGAGATAACTAGAGTAAAGCTATAATAGCACACAAATATTTTGCCAAAATAGGGAATACAGATACCGAATTAGCACGTACCCATAATGTCTCAATGTAGACCAACCCCAGTCAAGAGAGCACCTCGACACGTGTTTCACCACCAGGCTTCGTCAGGAGGTGTGGGTATGTATACTGAAGGGGTATATATATTGGACGGGTGGGGGAGGATCTATGAGGGGCCACATATGTAAGCATTATTCTAATAATTAGTAGAAGATGATCACCTGTCCGGAGGCTGTACTGGCGCGGCCCCGATGGTTATGGCTCGGCGCCATCCTTCTGCGCGTCCCCCAACCACCACCGCGCATGTCTGCGCACGTGATGGTGGAATTGGAGCGCATCCGGATGACGTCGGTCAGCGCACGACCGGGCCGCGTCCTGCTTCCGGAACATGTGATCAGTCACATGACCGCGCAACCCGCAGTCACATGACCACAATACCAATGGGTAATACCGGAGATGGTCAAAATCACAATATTATATTACTGCATAATTCAGAGGTTATTACTATAATCACCAACCATTCAAACCCCGTACTCCTTCTTACAAAGATTCAAAATTTCAATCAGCCCCTGCCACGGCTTGGCTAGAGGTGGCAGGGGCTGATTAGATCAGCCCATGTCACCTCCGAGGTCAGGGAGGAGACATGAGACGCTGGTGTTCTCTCCCAGTGCTACGATTGGCTGGAATAACGCTCCAGCCAATGGCAGTGCTATGCCGCTGAAAGAACATTTGGTGCCTCTCTGCAGGCAGCCATTCTAGCTTGGTGACTGCTTGCAGAGAGGACCTGTTCCCCACTGTGCTGCTGGTTGTCGGCTGGAACTTGTGGTACTACCACATAAATCAGTGCTTTTTACTAAAGAAGAATATGTGGAACAGCTGCAGTGATTTTTGGTTCATCTGCAGCAGTTTCAGATCCCCATTCCCTGCCCCTTACCCCCCTCCCCAGCGGACTCCAGTCTGACTCCATTTTTTTTTTGTCTTTTCCAGCTCTGCACCACTTTTTTTGTGTGCGAGCTGTGACTAGCAAGCAAACCTTTAGTTAGTGCCAGCTATATGTATATTGTAGCTGCTAGGAAAGATTTATGGCAGAAGTTCCCATGTCTTCAATCAGCAGATCAGAGGCCGCACCAGGTGTCACAATAAGGGCTCATGCACACGACCATTGCTGTTTTGCGGTCTGTTTTTCACGGATCCGTTGTTCAGTATCTGAGGTTTTTTCCCCTCTAATTTAAGTCCTCTTCCGTTCCGTTATTGCACAAAACATATCCATATTGTTTCCATATTTGATCAGTTTTTTGCGGATTGTATACTGAAACAGTAACTTTTTAATCACCAAATACGTGAGCAATATGTGCTGGGCATAGCATTTCTACAGTATGGATCTGCAAAATGTGGATGAAATACAGATGACATACGAATGTGTTCCATGTGCGTTCCGTATTTTTTGCGGACCCATTGACTTGAATGGGGCCTTGGACCATTATTTGCGGACAATAATAGGACATGCACTACTTTTTTGCGGAACGGCCATGTGGACAAACAGAAACGGAATGCACACGGAGTAACTTCCGTATATTCTATAGTCCCATTGAAGTGAATGGTTCCGCATACGGCGCACAAAAAAAACGGAACGGAAGCGGAAAGAAAATACGGTTGTGTGCATGAGTCCGAAATCTGGTAAAAGAGCCCAGCCCAGACTGTCAATCAAGAGAGAGTTTGGAACAGAGGCCTGGTACGGCTCTGTGTGTGGGGTCTCATCAGGGCAAGGCTGATGCGGCCATGAGGCTAGGTGTTAGCCTGGACTTGGGGGACAAAAAGTTGTTTTTGCACAGGGGTCTGGAGGACTGTAAAGCTGAGGAAAGCTGCACCGGGTACCAGGTATGAAGTGTGTCTACTAGCTGAGTTAGGGACACTCTGTTTATGTTTAGGTAGAGCCCAGATGGGCAAGGTGTTTATTGTTTTTGTTGTTTATGTTCTGCTGGTACCAAATAAATGCACAGTTTGGATAGTGAAACCGTGTATGGTGAAGAGACTTGTGAGAATAATGACCCCCAAAGTCAAGCAATCCCTTACAATATATATATATATATATATATATATATATATATATATTTACTGTATATATATATATATTGTGGCAGTAGAGCTGCCAGAAGGCCATAGGAAGGCCATTCAAGTGGCGTATCTCACCCAGAGCAAGCAGGGTGAGAACAAGAAAGGTTGGGAAAATAGTTTTTTCCCACTATCTGCAGCAGCCAGGCTGGTAATGGGGATAATTAGCAGCCAGCTGAGGAGCTTGGATTAATCTGGGCTGAGCTCCTCAATCAGGGCTCCCAGTCTGGGAAAGGAGCAGGCTGTGTCAAGACCTGTGGGAGCCAGGACCCTCTAACCCTGTGTGGGGGTAAGCACTGTGGTGTTTTGGGGAGCTGGGTGGTAGACCCGGATCCCGCTAGAGAGGGAGTATATACTGTATAGTCAGTGGCCGGATGGCTGAGGTTTATTTTTATGATTCATTTGTACTGCTGTTGGGACAATAAAGCAATGTTTGGCCACTAAAGCTGCGGTGGACGACAATCTGTGTACTGTGTGTAAATGGTCCCCGAGACCAGAGCTAATCCCTTACAATATATATACATCCATACATATACTTATGTATATATATAGGATGTATATATATTATATAGCCATGCCTTCTGGGTGAATAAAGAAACACTTTTGCTTTTTATCCACTTTTGGAGTGCTGCTCTATTTTTTATTACTACATAATTTGTGGAGCGGTTTGTCCTCTTTGGAGCTTTGCACCCAGTTATTTGCAGGTGGTGCTGCCTCATTTTTGCATATATATACTTATATATGTATATAAGTTAATTTTAGTTAGTACTAGTTTAGATTTTTGAACCCACGCACATGCCGTCTGCATGCGTGAGTCGTGTACCTGCTGCGCGCCGGTCAGTACTGTCAAATACTGACAGCCATACAGAAAAAAAGGGGGGGGGGTTTACACTAACAGTGATAAGCAGACGCCAATATTAAATCACCAAAAAGGGCAAACACTATCGAAAAAAGCATAAATCTTTATTGATCACATAATAAAAATACATGAAATCAGGTGGTGGTCAGACATTACATACATAGCCCATAAGTAGAGTTGAGCGAACTTCTGTTTTAAGTTCGGCTTCCAAAGTTCGGGTTCGGGTTATCCAAGCATCCCGTTATGGATTCCGCTACCACGGACCATAACAGCATATGGAATCCATAAGGGGATTCTTCAATGAACCCGAACCTTGGACAACACGGAGGACCTGGGGAGACGTCACCGTCATGGGATCAGTTCAGGGGGCGTGGCTCAGTACTGGATTAGATAAGAGGTGGTGGCCTACGACCTCTTATCCAATCCAGTACCGAGCCATGCCCACTGCACTGATCACATGACGGCGACGTCACCCCAGATCCTTCACCCTGTGTTTCAAATGCCGTTATGGTCCGTCGTAGCGGAATCTATAACGGGATGCTTGGATAACCCAAACCCGAACTTTGGAAGCCGAACTTAAAACAGAAGTTCGCTCAACTCTACCCATAAGGTTTAAAAAAAGGAACGGGCAAGCATCTATCATGCCACATTGTGAGCAAGAACATTTCATAATTGACATATATAAGTCATCATACAAAGCCAGATCGTAAAGTGCAAGTGCATAATATAGTATAGACCGTGATATATAACCACAGCCACACTAGCAAAACAGTTTAACTCACATAAACTGCATGTGCAGCAGCCACGCTCCTATCCGGATGCGCGTTTCGCTCAGTATAGCTTCTTCTGGGGAGTGCTGAACAGAATATAAGCCCATACCTATTTATACCCCTATTGTATCATTAAAAATTACCTACACATGTGAAAAGAAAAGCGTGTCATCCCTCTATAGGAACTACGTCACTATACCTTGACGCGCTGTCTTCACAGAATAGGGTGCAGTTTGAGTGCATCACGAACTGGTCACTTGACCCGGAATAGAGCACAATGGCCAATCCCAAATTTGAATATGCGTCGCTGACTATGACGCTCTGCTCTTCCGGACACGTGACACGATGTAATCGCATGGCGCTCATAACCTAGACCGAAGCAAACCATAGTGAAGGGCAGACACGCCCCCAAACACAACGTACCGCCTATTCAGCTAGACGCGTCAATAGGGTCACCTGATATTATCATGTGACTTAAGGACCACATCACATAAACCATTCTTTTGAAACTAATCAGAAGCCAATAATAATTGAATGCCAGTCCTGATTATAAGTACAATGACACAACACCATATATCATCATATTTAGTGAAGTGAAAAAGAAGAAAGTAATGGTAAGGGAGTGACAAAAGTGCAGAAATGGGACAAGTGAATATGATGACATATCGTATAAGCCATATTAACAATCGGATATAAAATATACTAAAGCAACATGTGAACAAATATGAATACCCATATAAAAGCATGTAAACAAACACATATATAATGAACATAACCTGTGCATGTATGAGGTGCATAATGCAACAAAATCCAAAAGTGACAAGGGTTGACCTTAATGTATCACAAAGTGACAAAGTATAATGATACATGATTAATATAGGTTTTATAAAATGATCCAGAGCTGGAATCCAACATACGGAAAGGTCCTATGACGTACAGAACAACAGCCATGACAGCGCATCCAAGTAGATATCACTCTAGGGAAAGACACAAAGAGAGACATAGTTAATTTCACACTGCATATAAAATCAGAAAAAAATATAAAATAAAAACAAGGGTTAAAAACAAACAGATGCAAGTTAATCCGGAGCAGAAAAACCAAACAAAAGTGACCATAATCATACAGTTGTGTTCAAAATTATTCAACCCCCAATGCTATAAAGGGTTTTAGGGAATTTAGTGTACATTTGTAATTGTGTTCAGAATGAAATCTTACAAGGACTTTTTAAAGAACTAAATGCAACTAAAATGACATCAATTGTTTTTGTAATACAGTATTAAATGTTTTTTTTTTGTGATTTCTTCATTGACACAATTATTCAACCCCTTAAAGACTACCGCTCTTAAGAACAGAGGTTCATTCAAGTATTTTCGATCAGGTATTGAAAACTCCTGTGGATGTCAAGGAGCAGCAATCAAGCATAATAAGCACCAATTAGGCAGATTTAAAATGACTGTGATACTCAGCTCCTTCTAGACATTTACTGGTGTGTTTACAAACATGATGAAGTCAAGAGAATGGTCCAGGAAGACAAGAGAAGAGGTGATTTCTCTTTACAGGAAGGGCAATGGCTATAAGAAGATTGCAAAGATGTTAAACATACCAAGAGACACAATAGGAAGCATCATTCGCAAATTCAAAGCAAAGGGCACTGTTGAAACACTACCTGGTCGTGGCAGAAAGAAGATGCTTCGACTGCTGTGCACTACCTGAAGCGCAAAGTGGAGAAAAGTCCCTGTGTGACTGCTGAGGAACTGAAAAAAGATTTGTCAGATGCGGGTACTGAAGTTTCAGCTCAGACAATAAGGCGCACACTGCGTAATGAAGGCCTCCATGCCAGAACTCCCAGGCGCACCCCTTGCTGTCTCCAAAGAATAAGAAGAGTCGACTGCAGTATGCCAAAAGTCATGTGGACAAACCACAAAAGTTTTGGGATAGTGTTCTGTGGACTGATGAAACAAAATTAGAACTGTTTGGGCCCATGGATCAACGCTATGTTTGGAGGAGGAAGAACAAGGCCTATGAAGAAAAGAACACCTTGCCTACTGTGAAGCATGGCGGGGGTCAATCATGCTTTGGGGCTGTTTTGCTTCTACAGGTACAGGGAAACTTCAGCGTGTGCAAGGTACCATGAATTCTCTTCAGTACCAGGAGATATTGGATGAAAATGATGCAGTCCGTCACAAACCTGAGGCTTGGGAGACGTTGGACCTTTCAACAGGACAATGATCCCAAGCATACCTCCAAGTCCACTAGAGCATGGTTGCAGATTAAAGGCTGGAACATTTTGAAGTGGCCATCGCAGTCACCAGACTTAAATCCGATTGAGAACCTCTGGTGGGACTTAAAGAAAGCAGTTGCAGCGCGCAAGCCTAAGAATGTGACTGAACTGGAGGCTTTTGCCCATGAAGAATGGGCGAAGATACCCGTAGATCGCTGCAAGACACTTGTGTCAAGCTATGCTTCACGTTTAAAAGCTGTTCTAACTGGAAAAGGATGTTGTACTAAGTACTAAGATTGAATGTCACTTGGGGGTTGAATAAAACTGATAATGATGTGAGCCCAGAAAAGACATTTGTGGTTATTTCATTATAAATGTTATGTTATATTTGTCTGACTTGCAAGTGCCTCTTTGATTTAATTGTAAACAAGATGACTGAAATGATCAAAATCAATGTCAAACTGGCCAAAACACTCAATTTCAGTGGGGGTTGAAAAATTTTGAACACAACTGTATGAATGGGGCAAAACTCAAATTTTCATTAGGACCATCAGGAACCACTGTGTTGAGTATAAAAATCCACCAAGCCTCTCGTTGAGCCAAGAGGGGTTTCCAATCCCCCACCTCGTGGACTGATGTGTATCCGATCAATCCCTCTAATTTGTAACAGAGAGCCATGATACTGTTTAAAGTGTCTGGGAAGGGTCTTCAAAGTTGTTATATCACGCTCGTCCTTAGAGGCCTCAATCCCCAGGACATGTTCTTGCACTCTCTTTTTAATTTCCCTGGAGGTGAGGCCCACATATAACAGGCCACAAGGGAAACTGGCAACATAGATCACCTCCATGGTGTTGCAGGTGATCGCATGGGTGATCTTATATTCCCTGTCACCAGAGGAATTACAAAATGTGTTAGTTCTCAGAATATTGGGACACGCCACAGAGTCCCCATAGGGTCAACTGCCCCATCTCGGTCCTTTCGACCCAAACGCCCGTTCTGGACGTGTGCCCATATGGTAACTCTGGACCAGAAGATCTTTTAGATTTCTATTTCTCCGGAACGTAATCATCAGCCTAGTGGGTAAGTAACAATAAAGGGATGGATCAGTGAGAAGCATATTCCAGTATTTATCCAAAGCCTCTCTAACCCTTTGTTGACCGTGGGAAAAAGTCGTAATAAATCTGACCAAAATATTGTTCTATTTTTGCAATTGACGACTAGAGCCATATATAAGTTGGTCACATCGTGTTCCCTTCACCCGTCGGAAACCCTCATTTATTGAATGATCTCTTTATCCGCTGTCCTTAAATCGTTCTTTCAGCACCATGGCTTGTTTAAAGCCTCCTCTTTTGAACACATCCTCCGCACCCGAAGTAATTGGCGAATGGGAATGCTGGAAATAAGCTTTTTGGGGTGCGCTGAATCTGCCCTCAATAGGCTGTTAACGGACGTTTTCTTGCGAAAAAGGTCTGTCTGTATAAAACCTTGATTATCAACGTCCAACAGCAAATCCAAAAAATCCATACCTTTGCGTCCTGTCTTATAGGTCAACCGGATATTCCAATTATTGCTGTTTAGAGTGTCCATAAAAATCTTTAAATCCGATTCTGGACCCTGCCAGATAAACAGAATATCATCTCATATGTCTCTCTTTGTGTCTTTCCCTAGAGTGATATCTACTTTGATGCGCTGTCATGGCTGTTGTTCTGTACGTCATAGGACCTTTACATATGTTGGATTCATGCTCTGGATCATTTTATAAAACCTATATTAATCATGTATCATTATATTATTTGTCACTTTGTGATACATTAAGGTCAACCCTTGTCAATTTTGGATTATGCACCTCATACATGCACAGGTTATGTTCATTATATATGTGTTTGTTTACATGCTTTTATAATATGGGTATTCATATTTGTTCACATGTTGCTTTAGTATATTTTATATTCGATTGTTAATATGGCTTACACGATATGTCATCATATTCACTTGTCCCATTTCCGCACTTTTGTGACTCCCTTACCATCACTATCTTCTTTTTCACTTCACTAAATATGATGATATATGGTGTTGTGACATTGTACTTATAATCAGGACTGGCATTCAATTATTATTGGCTTTTGATTAGTTTCAAAAGAATGGTTTATGTGATGTGGTCCTTAAGTCAAATGATAATATCAGGTGACCCTATTGACGCGTCTAGCTGAATAGGCGGTACGTTGTGTTTGGGGGCGTGTCTGCCCTTCACTATGGTTTGCTTCGGTCTAGGTTATGAGCGCCATGCGATTACATCGTGTCACATGCCCGGAAGAGCAGAGCGTCATAGTCAGCGACACATATTCAAATTTGGGATTGGCCATTTTGCTCTATTCCGGGTCAAGTGACCGGTTAGTGATGCGATCCAACTGCACCCTATTCTGTGAAGACAGCGCGTCCAGGTATAGTGACGTAGTTCCTATAGAGGGATGACACGCTTTCTTTTCACATGTGCAGGTAATTTTTAATGATACAATAGGGGTATAAATAGGTGTGGGCTCATATTCTGATCAGCACTCCCCAGAAGAAGCTATATTGAGCGAAACGCACGTCCGGATAGGAGCATGGCTGCTGCACATGCAGTTTATGTGAGTTAAACTGTTTTGCTAGTGTGGCTGTGGTTATATATCACGGTCTATACTATATTATGTACTTGCACTTTACGATCTGGCTTTGTATGATTACTTATATATGTCAATTATGAAATGTTCTTGCTCACAAGTTCTCTATGTGGCATGATAGATGCTTGCCCGTTCCTTTTTTGAGCCTTATGGGCTATGTATGTAATGTCTGACCACCACCTGCTTTCATGTATTTTTATTATGTGATCAATAAAGATTTATGCTTTTTTCGATAGTGTTTGCCCTTTATGGTGATTCAATTACTGACAGTGTCTGCTCAGGTTTCAGTGCTTTTTTTTTTTTTTTGCCTTTTTTTTCTACATTTTTGACTTATTATTTTTCTCTTTATCATACATTTTATTTTAAATTCATTACAAGCACATGTTAAATCACTACACACACCCCCCTGACACGTTTTACTTTAAACACACCATTAAAAATAAAAATGTCCTGTCCATCCCAGAGAATATACTCCGTTAAAGAGGCATATGGCATCCTTGCCTCTAAAAACAGAGTCTGCAAGTGAGGGAGAAGAGGATGCCACATTCCTCTACTCCTCTACTCCATCATCATCGCCATCCGGTGATAAGGGACCCTAAAAAAAAGCCCCTGGAGAGATGAAGTAGCCCCCCCCCCAGTGATCCCCTATGGACCATACTGGCTGAGGATTATGAACCCCAAATTCCAGAGTTTGTGGGAAACTCTTGAATCCAACTTGACGGCATGGGCTTCACAAAAAAGGATTTCTTCAAAAAAAAATTATCTGATTTCATAAATTTGATGGTGACCCAAACAAATTTATACGCCGAGCAGTTTATTGCTCAAAACCCGACATCCTCATATGCAAGACCCCTTGTTTGGACCCCAGTAAATGCAGCCTGCATTACGACATTTTGGGGACTCTTGCTGCATATCGGCCTGGTAAAAAAAAAAATGAAATAAGACAATATTGGAGTTCAGATGTCTTGTACCAAACTCCAGTTTACAATATGGCCATGTCCCGCTCAAGATTTGAATCCATTTTGAAATTCCTACATTATAACGATAATGCACACCGTCGTCGCCCCCCCAAAATGACCCACAATTTGACCGTCTATTCAAAATAACACCCCTCCTGAAGCACCTCAACTCCAAATTTACAGAAGTGTTAACCCCAGAAAAAGAAATTGGCATAGACGAGTCCCTTGTACATTTTGAAGGAAGGTTTAAATTCCCCCAGTACCTGCCTAGCAAGCTGGCACGGTACGAAAGTAAAATGTACAAGCTGTGCGAGAGTACCTCCGGGTACACCTACAGATTCTAGGTTTATGAAGGGAAAGATTCTCTAGTAGTTACTGGAAGGATAGTGTGGGATTTACTGCACCAACTGCTGGATAAGGGTTACCACCTCTTTGTGGATAACTATGACACCAGCATCCCCCTATTTAAGTCACTAAAAGCCAGAGGTACTGTGGCTTGCGGCACTGTGCACAAAAATTAGAGAGGCCTCCCTAGATCCCTGGTAGAGCAACTACTCCGAAAAGGTGACAGTAAGACTCTCCACCATGAGAACATCCTGGCGGTTAAGTACAAGGACAAGAGGGTTGTCCTTGTACTGACCACCATTCACACTAATACCAGCTCCCATGCCCGTGTGTGAGGTACCACTACCACTGTCAACAAGCCAGACTGCATCCTTGATAACAACTGGCACATGGGAGGGGTTGATCTGTCTGATCAAGTTCTGAAGCCCTACAGTGCCATGGGTAAAACTAAGGTGTGGTACAAAAAGCTGACCGTATACATTGTACAGATGGCACTGTACAATGCATACATTTTACATCGATCTGCAGGCCACACAGGAACTTTCCTTCAGTTCCAAGAGGTGGTCATCAAGGCCCTCATTTTCCAAAGTCAGGAAGAGGAGGGCCCGAGTACTTCAGGAGGTCATGGTGCCTGTGTTGTACCAGGACAACATTTCCCTGGTGAAGTCACACAAACAGCGAAGAGGGGAAAGACCCAAAAAAGATGCCGGGTTTGTTACAAAAGGGGAATATGAAAGGACACTATTTATCAGTGTTACACCTGCCCTGATAAACCTGGCCTCTGCATAAAGGATTGTTTCCGAACCTACTACTCATCCATGGATTATTAATTTCATCCTTTATGCTCCCTGTAATACTTCCATATCTCTGATTTAGTCCACCTCGCTTGCATACCCACTTTCCAACAACCACTACATATTATTTCTGTGAGACAACTGGTAGGTCAAAAGTTCCCTTTCCAACCCTTAAAATGTTTGTTCAGGGCGCAATTTCCAAAATGGGGTTTTTAATTTCTGGGCACCTTGGGAATTTTTAAACATGTGACATGGCACCTAAAATCCATGTCTGTTTATTCAGGCCTGCCAAATTCATATTTTGCAGTTTGCAACTATAACCCTGTTGTGCGTCCATACAGCAGGCTACCAGCACATATGGGGTGTTTCCAGAATGGGGAGAAAATGGGTAACACATACTGGAGTGCATCTTCTTTTCTTACCCCTTGTGAAAGTGAAAAATTGAGGTCTGGTTGTATTTTTTCATTTTCACAGCCGAGTCTTTTTAAATCCTTTGACAAGTGTTTCTGCCTTCTGTAAGACACTTGTTTGCTGAAAAGTAACCTTTCCACCTCTTAATATGTTCGTACAGGGGTGCACTTACCAAAATAAGGTCACTTTTTGGTGTTTTTAATTTCTTGGGACCTCAGAAATTTTTTGAATGCAACATGGTACCTAAAATCCATGTCTGCCAATTCAGGTCTGCAAAATTCATATTTTGCAGTTTAAATCTAGAGCCCTGCTGTGCACCCATACAGCAGGCTACAAGCACATGTGGGGTGTTGCCTTATTCAGGGCAAAATGGGTTACAAAATGTGGGGTGCATTTTGTCCTGTTGCCCCTTATGAAAGTGAAAAATGTGGGTGTAAAGCAACTTTTTTCTGGAAAAAAATTTAATTTTTATTTTCACACCCAAGTGTTTCCTACTGTAATTCTGAGAAATGCCTGATGGCTCAAAGTGCTCACTACACACCTTAAAATGTTACTTTAGCGGTATAGTTTCCAGAATGGGGTCACCTTTTAGGGGTTTCCACTCTAGGGGTACATCAGGGTGTGTTCAATTGCAAGATGGCTCCTGTCAATTATTCTGGTGAAATCTGCCTTCCAGAAACCATTTGGTGCCTTTTTTCCTTCTGACCCATTGGGTACGCTCATATAGCAGTATACAAGGACATATGGGGTATTGCTGTAATCAGTACAAAATAGCCAATACATTAGGGGGTGTATTTTCCCCAGCTCCCCCTTATGAAAGTGAAAACTTTGGGCCTAAATAAATTTTTCTGGAAAAAAAAATATTTTTCATTTTTACAGCCAATTCCATGAATCATCTTTCAGGACACAGTGCTCACTGCACATCTTTAAATATTTCTTGAGGGTGTAGTTTCCAGATTGGGGTCACTTTTTGGAGGTTTTCACTCTAGGGGTACATCAGGGTGTGTTCAATTAGGATATAGTGCCTATCAATTATTCAGGAGAAATCTGCCTTCCAGAAGCCATTTGGTGCTCCTTTCCTTCTGACCCCTGTGGTACGTCCATATAGCAGTATACAAGTACATATGGGGTACTGCCATAATCATGAGAAAATGGGCAACAAATTTGGGGGTGCATTTTTTCCAGTTCCCCCTTGTGAAAGTAAAAATGTGGGCCTAAAGTCACTTTTACTAGAAAAATATATAATTTTTTATTTTCACAGTCAAGTGTTTTCTAATTCTATGAAACACCTTTGGGGTCTAAGTGCTCACGACATGCCTTGAAAGACTCCTTGAGGGGTGTAGTTTCCAAAACGGGGTCACTTTTTCAAATTTATTACTGTAGGGGTGCATCAGGGTGTCTTCAATAGTGACATGGCGCCTGAAAATTATTCCAGTGAAATCTGTGCTCCAAAATCTATGTTGCTCCTTGCACCCTGTGGCCTGCCGCATGCCCATACAGCAGTTCATAGCCTTCTAATTAGGGTAATAGACATTGACTTTTGTTTGGATGTCAACCCTTGTTGTGTTACAGGAAAATATATATGAAAATGCAAAGTATGCCTAAAAAAGCAAAATTTAGATTTTTCATCTCCTTTTCATTTCATTCTTGTGAAACACCAAAGGGGTTAACAAAGTTTAAGTCAGTTTTGAATAACTTGAGTAGTGTAGTTTCAAAAATGGGGTAATTCATTGTCAATTTATATCATATAAACCCCTAAAAGTGACTAAATAACTGAATTGGTTCTTTAAAAAAAAATATTTTGTAAAATTTCTGGAAAATATAAAATTTGCATCTAAATTTCAAAGCCATCTGACAGCCTAAAAAAAATAAAATTACATTTACAAAATGATGTCAACATAAAGTAGACATATGGGGAATGATTGATTACTATTTTATAAGGTATTACTATCTGTCTTAAATGCAGAACATTTCAAATTTCAAAAATAGTGAATTTTTTTCTGAATTTTCAGTAAATTTTGATGTTTTTCCCAAATTTATCACTTACATAAAGTACAATGTGTCTTGAGAAAACATTCTCAGAATCTGTTATATAAGTAAAAGCATTACAAAGTTATTACCACATAAAGTGACGCAGGTCAGATTTGCAAAAATAGGCATAGGCAGGAAGGTGAAAACAAGCCTAGGGTAGAAGGGGTTAAGAGAAGTTTTGGAACTTTTTTCATTCTGGATGCCTTGGAAGAGTAAAATAAAATTGCTTGTGAAGCTGGATAGTCCCTTTAAATTTGTACTATAGGAAAACTCAGTCTCATATTTAGAAATTCCTCACAGCCAAATATTGCTCTACCGATTTTCCATGATGTATCATTAAGCTTTCACCCTTAATCCTACCTTGTAAATGTATCTGCATTGTCATATAATACCCAGTATATGCAGTCCTGTTGTTTTCACATGCTAACATCTAATTATTATAATTGCAAAAATAGGTTGCTCAAAAACAGCAGCTATCTTATTACAGAAATCCTATGCTATGCAATATATAATTATTATTTATATTATTTTTCTTTCCTTAGTATACTGAATTGTTAACATGATTTAAGCAGCATCATTTTTGCTTAGATTTTGTAAATGACTCCCGCTTGTGCATATTTTTAATGGTGTCTAAACGTTAACCTTTCTGTAACCTTTTAATTCTGAACTGGAGCGTCTGATGGTGTTTAACTAAGACTACACGAGATCAAGCAACAAAAATACTAGTGTTTAAAGGCAGGAGTTCAAATGTTCAGAAGTAGACCGGAGTGTAATGGTATATCGGTGAATAAAATAAGCCCGTGGAGAAGCTGGAACACTGAAGCCAAAACACAACATATAATTGGACTTAAATTTTTCCATATGTATCAACAAAAACAGCCCATTCAAGATGAAAGCGCCCTTGTTTTGCCAGTTTTATCTGGTGTATAATTGTAAAGTGCCATTTATTTTTAACAAGCATGGGTTTTGTTATAACATAAAAAAAAGTTAAAATCATTAATAAACATAAAAATAAAAAGTTAATGGTTATTGTTTTCTGTTATTGAAAAATGTAAAAATATACCAACTACTGTATACTTGTGCTGTGCATAAAATAGAGGAAGTGGTAAAGTCATTGCCTTTATCGGTCCCGGTTATCATGTCGGGACAATTGTTTTGTGACAGAGCTTTTGGCTGAGTCTAAGGTCCCTTTCACACGGGCGAGTTTTCCGCGCGGGTGCAATGCGTGAAGTGAACGCATTGCACCCGCACTGAATCCGGACCCATTCACTTCTATGGTGCTGTGCACATGAGCGGTGATTTTCACGCATCACTTGTGCTTTGCGTGAAAATCGCAGCATGCTCTATATTCTGCGATTTTCACGCAACGCAGGCCCCATAGAAGTGAATGGGGATGCGGGAAAATCGCAATCATCTGCAATCATGTGCGGATGCGTTGCGATTTTCCCGCATGGTTGCTAGGATACGATCGGGATGGGGACCCGATCGTTATTATTTTCCTTTATAACATAGTTATAAGGGAAAATAGTCGCATTCTAATTACAGAATGCAATGTTCCCCGGGCTATAGAGGGTTAAAAATAATAAAGAGTTAACTTACCTTCTCCCATTGTACGCGCAGAGCCCCAGAACGTCTTCTCTCTTGATGGTTGGGATGCTTCAGGACCTGTGGTGACGTCACAGGGTCACATGGTCCAATCATAGAAGCATTTGAGTGGACCATGTGACCCATGTGATCCTGTGACATCACAGGTCCTTCATCCATCCGGCGTTCTGGGGCTCTGCGCGTACAATGGGAGAAGGTAAGTTAACTCTTTATTATTTTTAACCCTCTATAGCCCGGGGAACATTGCATTCTGTAATTAGAATGCGATTATTTTCTCTTATAACTATGTTATAAAGGAAAATAATTACATATACAGAATACTCATCCCGAAACCGGACTTCAGTGATGAAGTCTGACTTCGGGTCTGGGTACCAAGCATGCAGATTTTTTCACGCGCGTGCAAAACGCATTACAAAAGTTAGCACACGCGTGGAAAAATCGTGGCGATTCCCGCAACGCACCCGCCTCTTATCCGGGCGTCAAACATGACGCCCGTGTGCAAGAGGCCTAACTGAGACCCGCACAGCCCTCCTTGTTATAAATGTTACATTATCAGGATTGTTTTCCCATGGGTCTACAACGGCATCTTTAGCTACAAAGGGGGAAATAGTTATAGAATAAAGAATAATTAAAACAATACCCATAAGGAATTTGTATATGTAATATATCAAAATAAAAGTAGATATTAGCAGCCACATAAATAAATATAAAAATACATTTTCCTGGAAGATTTTTTAAGTGATTAATAAAATACTATTTTTACACACTTTATTTTTACACAATAACAAAGCAACTAATATATTTGTAAAAATGCAAAAAAAAAAAAATAAGTTCTAGGTGCAGCAAGTAAAACAAAAATCACTTTAAAGGGGGTTTAGTGGAGTACAATTTGATGACCTATCCTAGGTCATCAATATCAGATCGGTGGGGGTATATCAAGCACAGCGCCATACATTGTATAGTGCCTATGCTTGATATTGCATCCCAGTCTGCTTCACTTCAATGGGACTGAGCTGCACATAAGCCATGAGACCAATAAATGTGATGTCACTGATTTCTTTAAATAGCTGTTCCGTAGGGTGTTAGGAGTTGGACCACCACCTAAGGATAGGTCATCAATATTTTACTCCCAGAAAACCTCTTTAATAAAAAAAATAACAATAATAAAAATAAAGTTTAACCAGCCTAAGCCAAAAGGTGTCTGGTCCAAATAAAAAGCCTAAATATATGTACGGCACTTAAAGGTTTAAAATCAGATAAAATATTACTAATGTTGGTAATACTTCTGCTGACAGACCCTCAATCAATCACATCATATAGCTCCCATGTGTTTACTTATGTTGAGAATGGATATAATTTATGAGTTTGCAGCATTTGTTTCCTGTCACATTAAATGTGATATCCTGAGGAGAATTATAGTGGACATTGGCTTCCTGTGGATTTACAAAACATAGTTGGAAAGGAACTGTACCTTTAAAGCAGTTGCAAGGTATAATTTTTCTCTATTTTATCTTATGTTACTTGTTACTGTCTGCCTCAAATATAAACTAATGGAAAAGTGGATTCGTTTATAGCAAAAAATCTACTGCTATCATGATGAAGTAACCACTGCCAGTGGAAAATGAACTGTATCCTTCATATTCATGTAGTTCTACTGTGGCACTTGTGATGTCAGTGAAATATTTTATCATGAAAACATTCTGCTTCCCAAACGATACTTACACAGTATGGTGCTTCTCTACTGTAAGGATGGATGGATAGATAGACAGACAGATAGACAGATAAAAATGCAAAAAGGCAGCACACTCTAGAAATAGAAATTCACTCATGTGGACATTCACATTTGCTTGAGAAAGGCTCTACAGTTCAGCCAAAACGTTGTGTCCACATGGGTTAATAAATATATATTTTTTGTTTCTATTTTTTGTGTGTGCTGCCTGCATTTTTTTTTTTTACATATTTGGACATTGGTCTAGTCCCATTAGGTACTGCCATTTTTCTTTTGTAGATAGATAGATAGATAGATAGATAGATAAAGTTATCAAGCATTGTACTTTAGAATTACACATTCAAAAATTAGGGCTTTGCGACTTTTTTGGGCTTACTTATGCAAAAATGTTGTGTGGTGAATTTTTGCATATTTACACTACTCAATCAAGTTTTTGAAAAGTGGGTTAGAAAGTGAATGTCATTTAGCTATGTTAATGAGTTTTTTCCTGCAGATTTTTCACTGATACATTTTTTTTTTAAAAAAGCTTCAAACTCACTTCAGTTAAGGGGTGGCATAACAAAAATGGAGTAGTATCTCTATACAAAAATGTTAGATTTAAAGATGCCCCAAGTTTAACAAACAATATGCAACAATTGATAAATTTGGCAAAAAATATATCCAACGCAGAAAAAAAAATTACTTAAATTATTACCTTCATGATAAATAGTCTCTACTAAATAGTAACCAAGAAGTAAAAATAATGTATGTCTAGATTCACATCTGCATCTGGAAACAATAGAGCAGCAATCTGTGCTATTCTTACAGTAAGCTAACGGGCATCATGATGGAACTAACGGGCACCATGATACCCCAAGGAGCTTGATAGGTGATAGAATTATTGGAATGTCAAAGGAAACTATATAAAGATCACTTTTGAGTGTAGACAAGGTTTAGGGTATGTTCACATGGCAATATTTTCACACTGATTTTTGGTGTTGAATCCACATTAAATGAGTGTCAAATCCACACCCCATTGTTTGCAATGGGAATCTGTGCTGTAGTTTACACAGATTTTCTTCCGTGCGAATTTGAAATCTGCATCAAAAAGTGACTTGTCATAGTATGAGGATTAGCCATGGCAGCAGATTTATATATAGTTTTGTGAGAAAAGATTCACTAACATCTGTATTATTCATTTATATGGTATCTCTGCTATTTCTGACTTAATTGTTTGTGGGGAAGGTGCTATCAGTGACCATTGTGTAACTAATAGGGTAACGGACATAACAGCTACTATGGTGCTCAACAACTAAGAGAGCCCATGTCAACTCAAAAAGTGCAGTTAGCAAATGGAATGTTATATCAATTTGCATGGTTACCCTGTGTGCAGGCTGTCTATTATCCTTGTCCTGTGATATGTTCATTATGTCTGCACTATTATTTCACTGTCTGCATCATCCTACTGTTATTACATCATTATCCCTGTACTGTGACATCACTATGTGCATAAGCCCTGTCCATTAGGCAAACCAATCATAAGCTTTCTAAACTCGCTGAAACTGGTCATGGTGAAGTTTTGCTACAGCCCCCATGGTTATTTGTTACTCCCTTGTCAGTGACTGACAGCTATCTCTGTATACACACTTACACAGAGAATGCGATCAGTCACTAATAGCAGACTGTGTACAACTATTAGTGACTGACAGCTATCTCTGTATACACATTTACACAGAGAATCCTATCAATCACTGATAACACCTCCCAGTGTACAGCTATCAGTGACTGACCGCTATCTATGTATACACACTTACACAGAGAATGCTATCAATCACTGATAACACTTCCCCTGTGCACAGATATCAGTGACTAACAGCTATCTATGTACATATACTGACACAGAGTATGCTATTAATCACTGATAACACCTCCTCCATGTACAGCTATCAGTGACTGACCGCTATCTATGTATACACACTTACACAGAGAATGCTATCAGTCACTGATAACATCTCCCCATGTACAGCTATCAGTGACTGACAGCTGTCTCTGTATACACATTTACACAGAGAATCCTATCAATCATTGATAACACCTTCCCCATGTACAACTATCATTGACTAACAGCTATATCTGTATACACACTTACACAGAGAATGTTATAAATCACTAATAAGACTTCCCCATGTACAGCTGTCAGAGACTGACAGCTATCTATGTATACACATTTACACAAATTATGCTATTAATCACTGATAACTCCTCCCCTGTGAGCAGCTATCAGTGAGTGACAGCTATCTCTGGATACACACTTACACACACACAATGCTATCAATCACTGATAACACCTCCCCTGTGTACAACTATCAGTGACTGACAGCTATCTCTGTATACAATCACTATTTGACACTGGCGCTTACTCCTCTATATTCTATCACTGACGCTGCTGTACGGCAGTAGTGCAAACAGGCACAAACTAATAAAAGTATTATGGTTCAGCACAATATTATCCCTCATTCTTCAACAACACACACAAAAATGACCATACATACACAGTATTATTTCAAATATGTGAATGCATACCTGCTTTAAACTTGCTGGTTTTCTTTTGCACGTGCCAAATTTCTTGTTGTATGAGTAGGTGTATCCGGTAGTTGGATAAGGAGCCCTATGTTCTATCTTCAAAGCGAGCTTGCCCCGGCCAGTGGCAGTGTTAAAAGTTTAACTGCTAGTTTGCGTTCCGTATTGAGCGCTGTGGGACGTCACTGAACTACGTACGGATGCCCAGGAGTGTCAAAACCAAACGCATTTCAGATAAAATGTTATCCTTCATCAGGGATGCGAACTCCTGCTTTTGGTGTTCACTATATAGGGTATCTTGCTCCTCCCATTTTAACTCTTTATTATAACTCATACCTATCTGCGTCAATCAAAAGCAAATAACTCAATTTCTGACTTTAACCCTACTGACCCTACTAAATAAAAAAACCCAGCAAGTCTCTGCTCTTGACTTTTTTTTTTATAAAATCTCCTTCCCTCTTATCTCCACTAACAATTTCTATCCCACTAAATGGGGTTTCCTTGAACCCCCATATTTCTCCCTATAATGTTGAGATAAGGGATGGCCATCATATTTTCTATGGATATTATAAATATGTTCCCCTACTCTTTTATTTGAAGATCTTTTGGGTCGCCAGATGTATATTTTATTACAGGGACAAGTCAATGAATAAATGACTCCTCGACTTTTACATGTAATATAATCTTTTATGTCATATACAAATGTGCCATCACAGTTTTTTACTTGTGTGTTTATTCCAAATTTTTTGGGAGTTTTCAACTTTTTACATACCCCATACGGAAAAAAAAACTTTTATTGCTTGTTTTGCTTCAGAGGTGTTCTTCTGTATATTTGCACATTTATTTGTTGACGCCACTATGTTTCCCAAGTTTCTGGCCTTCCTGTATATAAATTTTGGGACTTTTGGGATACAATCACCTATTGTCACCGCCAATTCTGTGAGAAGGTCAGACAGATGTTCTTCCCTACCTTTTGTATGACGTTCTTTGTTTTGGTTTCACTTTGTCAGCTCACTTTCCTTCTGCCAGGTGTCACCCATTTAAACTAATCGTCTTCCTTTATATTCCCTCCCATACTGCCTCACTTTGCGGTTTAGACTACTTACTGGATGAAGTGTTCACTGCTGGAGGCTGCTGCTGCTGCTGTTTGCTCAGATAAGTCTTTTCCCTTTTATTGTGTTTCCTTGCTGGCTTGATTCTAGGTGACCCTGACTCAGTCTGTACCCGGTGGTCGTGTCCCCTCACTATTATAGGGTATTCAGGTGTCACACAGTCTTAGATACGTGGGCATGCAATCGTCTACCATTAAGGCCCTTGCATGTGTGTAGCAGTCAGGGAGAACTCTTAGGGTTTTAAAGGGCTCATCTATATGCTCCTTAGTTTGGGATCAAGCCAGTCAGTCGTTTATTTATAAGTTCCAGCTATCTGCAACATCATCCGTGACACCTATTATTTTATCTTCCTTCAAGATATCCCAGTGTTTCTTAATTATGTTTTTGAGTATCTTGGTCTGGCAATTATATTGTGTGATTATTGGTGGCATTTCAAAGTGCCCCCCCTCATTATTTTCTCTTTTGGTTTCACATTTTTTATTCTTAATAAACTCCTGCCTCTCCACATCAGCCACTTCCATTTTTGTTTTATAAATTAATACCTGTTATACCCTTTGGCTTCAAACTTGCATTGCAATTCCTCTGCTTCTCTTTCATAGTCCTTTTTTCTCTATATAAATAGTTAGATCTAGGAAGTTAATCTCCCTTGTACTAAATGTTGTCATGAATTCCAAATAAAATGTATTTTTTTTTTATTCATTAACATTTTTTATCAATTCTACTTCTCCTCCCGCCCAAATAAAAATCACGTCATCTATAAAACGTTGCCAGAGGACGAGATTCGTCCGGAGCTCACCATTGGGGTGGATGGCTTCCTGCTCCCACCGTCGCACATATAAATTTGTGAACCCCGGTGCGAATCAAATCCCCATCGCAGTCCCCCACTGCTGTAAGTAAAATGTATCTTCAAAAATAAAAAAAATTTTCTTTAAAATGAACATTATACATTCCCCTATAAAATCAATCTGATCTCTGGGTAATTCCCCCTGTTTTTCTAGGAAGTATTTTGCTGCCTCACATTCTTTTCTATTTTCTATGTCAGTATAGAGGGATTTTACATCCAGTGTACCAATGATATAGTGTGCTCTCCATTCTATTTCATTCAGTATTTCTAATATACGTTTAGTGTCTTTCAAATACGTTGGTAATGTTTGAGCACACGGTTGTAAATGGGAATCCACGTATCTAGATAAATTACTGGTTCAGAATTCAATACCAGATATGATCGGTCCCCCGGGGGGTTCACTTGCATTCTTAGGTATCTTTGGGTTATGATAAAAGGCTGCAATTCTCGGATGTCTAATTTTGACAAATTCCATCTCTTTTTTGTTTAATATTTATTGTTTCCTACCCCTTTGTATTAATCCATTTAGTTCTTTTTTACATATATCTGTTGGGTCTTTTTTCAATATTCTATATGTTTTTTGATCCCCTAACAGGTTGTGTGCTTCCTTACAATCTTTATCCATAACTACACTACCGCCACTCTTATCTGCTGGGCGTATGATAATATTGTTATTCTCTTGCATTGCTATTATGGCATCTCTTTCAACTATTAATATTTTACTCATGTATTGTAGTTTTTTTAAGTTTTTTAAATTTTTTATTTTCCGTATATATTTCACCACTAAATTGATAAATGTGTGAAAGGACTGGGAATATTCCTGAATCGGATGATAACGTTTTATCCGAAACACGTTGGTTTTGACACTCCTGGGCATCTGTACCTAGTTTAGTGACATCACACAGCTCTCAATACCGAACGTGAACCAGCAGTTAAACTTTGAGCACTGCCACCGGCCGGGGAAAGCTCGCTTTGAAGATAGAACATAGGGCTCCTTCTCATACACCTACTCATACAACAAAAAATTTGGCACGTGCAAAAGAAATACAGCAAGGTTGAAGCAGGTATGCACTCACATATTTGAAATAATACTGTGTATGCACGGTCATTCTTGTTTGTGGTGTAGGAGAGTGAGAGATAATATCGCGCTGAACCATAATACCTTTATTAGTTTATTTCTGTAAACACACTTATACAAAGAATGCTATTAATCACTTATCACACCTCCCCTATGTACAGCTATCAGTGACTGATAGCTATCTCTGTATACACACTTACACAGATAATGCTATCAACCACTGAAAGCACCCTGTGCACAGCTATCAGTGACTGACAGCTATCTTTGTATACACATTTACACAGAGAATGCTATTAATCATTGATAACACCTTCCCCATGTACAACTATCATTGACTGACAGCTATATCTGTATACACACTTACATAGATTGTGCTCTCAGTCACTGATAACACCTTCACCATATATAAATATCAGTGACTAACAGATATCTCTGTATACACACACATAAAATGCTATCAATCACTGATAAGACTTCCCTGTGTACAGCTGTCAGAGACTGAAAGCTATCTATGTATACACATTTACACAGAGAATGCTATTACCGATTACACATCCCTATGTACAACTATCAGTGACTAACAGCTATCTCCATATACACTCTTACACAGAGATTGCTATCAATCACTGATGGCACTTCCCTCGTGTTCAACTATCAGTGACTGACAGCTATCTCTGTATACACACTTACACACAAAATACTATCAATCACTGATAACACCTCCCCTAGCTATCTCTGTATATATACAAGGCTATGAATCACTGAAAGCGCCTCTTCCATGTACAGCTATCAGTGACTTACAACTATTTCTGTATACACACTTAAACACAATGCTATCAATAACTAATAACTATTCTCACATGAAAAATGAAGTCTGAATTTCTACAAAACTATATATTAATCTGCTCAGTTCCCCCTGCTCTGTAAAATGCTGCCTACAGATTGCATTACATTTTGTGTTGACAAGTCCTCTTTAAAGGGCTTATTTAACATTAGAAAAAAAGCTTTTGTTATCTAAAACAGAGCCTTTCTTGTCCATAAGATATCTTTGATCTTACAACTAAGCCCCTATTAAGGTATCACATACAGAATGTAGATTCTCTAAACCACACTACGCTTGACACTGGCTAGACTAGGGTATGTATTCTAAGGAATACCTTGAGCAAAGTTTTCACAAATTTGATTCGGATGATTCCCCAATTTTTTTCCCCCTAAATAATTTTTCATAAAGCGCTTTAAAAATCAACTATTTTTCAGCTGCAGGGAGAGTTTATCTCGGTGTACATCACTGTGCCTTGCAGAAACATGCATAGCTAGTCCCATGTGGTAGTGGAACATTTACTGCATTTCAGTATGACAGGCAGGTTACAAGCATCACTCTTAGGGCTCATGCACATGATCGTGGCATTTTGCGGTCCGCAGAAAAAGGGTCCGCAAAAAATACGGATGACATCTTTGTGACATCCGTTTTGCATCCATTTTTTTGTGGAGACATTGTAATAATGTCAATCCTTGTCCGCAAAACAGACAAGAATAGGACATGTTCTATAATTTATGTGGACATACGGAATCAGAATGCACACAGAGTAAATTTTTTACGGACCCGTTGAAGTGAATGATTCCGCATGCGGGCCCCCAAAATCCGTAGTATCAGACCACTATTTTACCTCAATTACAGAATGAAAGATTAATGGAATTACTTATGTATAAAATAATGTGAAAAACCTAGAATCTGTAGTATTAGAACAATTTTTAACCCCAATTAGTGCAGCGAGGTGTAATAGAATAGCTCCTATTAGCCAGGCTATACACTTTTCAATAGTCCCTGCTCTCCCCCACTAGTGTGGATATTGCCTCCCTATTTTATTCCTACACTATCTTTAAGCTGTCCCTGAACTGTTCAAATGTAATATTTTGTAAAGAAAGTATTTCCTAATCACTGTCCCTAGTGCCTGTAATGTGACACCACAGGGGCTGACTATCTTCTGATTGGCCGGCTACACGGGATTATGGGTGATCCCTCCTTCCCAGGCTTCTTACTTTTACTTTGTAACATGTGCAGCAGCTATTTTAGAAAAAAATTTGATTCAATACCACAAATTGCCAGGAAATTCAGATTCATGGCGAATCTAATTTTTCCTGAAATCCAGATCAAATTCCATTTCGTTAACTTTGATTCACTAACCACTAGTCTTCAACTTTCACATTTCAGCCTTTAATTTTCACAAGAAGAATGGACTTTCCTGTAGGAGTATTGCCAGGTCTCTAGAATAGTTATGGATTGACAGCAGTTCGGCAGGTGAAGCAGTAGTCAGGGTTGCCTCCAGAATATCAATCAGAATGGGAAATGACAGAGAATAAACTAGGGGTGAGAGCCAGCAGTAGAACAACAGGTGCCAGACAAACAATTCAAAGGACAAGGCAGGAGTATAGTCAGAAACTAGACTCATCTACAGTTTACCTTTAGAGATGGCCCGAACTATTCGCTGGCGAACAGTTCCCGGCGAACATAGCTTGTTCGCGTTCTCCGCGGCGGGCGAACATATGCAATGTTTGGTCCGCCCCCTATAACATCATCATTGAGCAAACTTTATCCCTGTGCCAGAGTCAGCAGACACATATCAGCCAATCAGCAGCATACCCTCCCTCCCAGACCCTCCCATCTCCTGGACAGCATCCATTTTAGATTTATTCGGAAGCTGCAGTCTTAATGAGAGGAGGGACAGTGTAGCTGCTGCTGATTTAATTGGGAAATCGATAGCTAGGCTAGTGTATTCAGTGTCGACTCCAGTCCTGAAAGACTCATCTGATCTCTGCTGTAAGGACAGCGTCCTGATAGCACCCCAAAAAGCCCTTTTTAGGGTTGCTACATTAGTCTGCTTTTTTTTTTCCTCCATATATATATTGCAGTTGCCTGGCCTGCCCGTGTGTGAGGAGCTGCAGGCCCACAGACTGTAGTGTGCCCACTGCCAGTGCCCACCACTCATACCGTGTGGCACAGGACTTTGCATAAAAAAAGGCATTTAATTTTTACACTTTAATCTAATTTCAGTTGCTTGCCTGCTGCCAGTGTGTGTCAGGCCGACTTCCACAGACTGTAGTGTGCCCACTGCCAGTGCCCACCACTCATACCGGGTGGCACAGTAGCTTGCCGATAAATAAGGCATTTCATTTTTACACTTTAGTCTAATTTTAGTTGCTTGCCTGCTGCCAGTGTGTGTCAGGCCGACTTCTACAGACTGTAGTGTGCCCACTGCCAGTGCCAACCACTGATACCGGGTGGCACAGTAGCTTGCCGATAAATAAGGCATTTAATTTTTACACTTTAGTCTAATTTCAGTTGCTTGCCTGCTGCCAGCGTGTGTCAGGCCGACTTCCACGGACTGTAGTGTGCCCACTGCCAGTGCTCATCAATCATACCGTGTGGCACTGGACTTTGCCTTAAAATAAGGCACTTTATCTGTACACTTTAATCTAATTTCAGTTGCCTGCCTGCCAGTGTGTGTGTGTCAGGCCCACAGACTGTACTGTGCCCTCTGCTAGTGCCCAACACTCATACCGGGTTGCACAGTACCTAGCACGCGTAGTACCACTTATCTAAAAAAAAATGGCAGGCAGAGGCAGGCTACTCTGCAGGAGCCGTCGTGGTCGTGGTGCTGTGATTTCCACTGGCCCTGGAATAATGCCCAGCAGGGCCGGTGCAAGGATTTTTGCCGCCCTAGGCAAAAGAAAAGTTTGCCGCCCCCCCCCATGTGACATCACAATGCCCCACCCACATGATCTGCCATATTAAAGGGGTTCTGCAGTTTATTTAAACTGATCGCAGGGGTCCGACACCTGGGACCCCTGCCAATCAGCTGTTTGAGAAGACAGCTGCGCTGGCAGTAGCGCCTCAGCCTTCTCGCAGTGACGTCACTGCGACTGCGGTAAACAGCAAGAAGGCCGGCGCTACTGCCAGTGCGCTGCCTTCTCAAACAGCTGATCGGCGGGGTCCCGAGTGCTGGACCCCTGCAGATCAGATGCTGATGATCTATCCAGAGGATAGATCATCAGTTTAAATAAACTGCAGAACCCCTTAACTAACGCCAGTTCTCTCCCCCCTTGTCATTCTCTCCCCCCTTGTCATTCTCTCCCCCTTGTCATTCTCTCCCCCTTGTCATTCTCTCCCCCTCTTGCCATTCTTCACACTCCCCCCTTGTCATTCTCTCCCCCTCTTGTCATTCTCTCCCCCTTGTCATTCTCTCCCCCTTGTCATTCTCTCTCCCCTCTTGCCATTCTTCACCTTCCCCCCTGTCATTCCCTTTCTCCCTCTTGTCATTCCCTTTCTCCCTCTTGTCATTCCCTTTCTCCCTCTTGTCATTCCCTTTCTCCCTCTTGTCATTCCCTTTCTCCCTCTTGTCATTCCCTTTCTCCCTCTTGTCATTCCCTTTCTCCCTCTTGTCATTCTCTTTCTCCCTCTTGTCATTCTCTTTCTCCCTCTTGTCATTCTCTCTCCCCCCTCTCCTTTGTCATTCTCTTTCCCCTCTTTTTTATTCTCCCCCCTCTCCTTGTCATTCTCCCCCCTCTCCCCTTGGCATTCTCTTTCTCCCCCCCCCCCTTACCTCTGGTGTAGCGTGGCCGAGCTCTTTATGCTCCACGGTTACAGGAGCTTTAGTTTCCTGTACCCAAGGGGACTGACATGAAGTGCACACTCTGTGCGCACTTCATGTCAGTCCGGCCGGGTACAGGAGACAGATGCTCCTGTACCCGCGGACCTTAGACAGCTCGGCCACGGTACAATGAGGAACTGACAGGAGGGAGCGCTGAGCGCTTCCCTCCTGTCAGCTACTCTCTTCATGCTGCGCCCGGGCGGTGCACCCTCATGGACGCACCAGCCTGGGCAGTGCTGCAGCCGCCTGAGGCTCAATTCAGAGCGCTCGGGCGGCTGCAGCATGAGGCAGGGCCGGCGCTCCTAGCAGCGCCCCTTCCCAAGGGGCGCTCTACGCGGCTGCCTATTCCGCGTATAGGACGCGCCGACCCTGATGCCCAGTGTTCAGAGGCCACGTACCCTGAACCTGAAAAATTCTGAGGACATAGTTGACTGGCTTAGACAGGACACCCAATCTTCAACAGCTTCCGCTAAGAACCTTGACGCATCATCCTCCTCCAGCTCAGCTTCGGTCACCTGCTCTCAAGTTACCACGCTCCCACCCGCCACCACCACTACCACCACAGCCACTTCACTTGATCCGTCAGAGGAGTTATTTACACATCAGTTGGATGCAATTAGTGATGCGCAACCATTATTGCCAGATGATGTAGATTACAGGGATATGTCTCAGTCAGGCAGGATTACACACATGGACGTACAGTGTGATGATGATGATGATGATGATGTTGTACCCGCTGCTGCTTCCTTTGCTGAGGTGTCAGATACAAGTGGAGCGGTTGATGATGACGATGTGTCCACGGATGCCACGTGGGTGCCTGCTCGAAGAGAAGAAGAGGGGGAAAGTTCAGAAGGGGAGACAGAGAAGGAGGAGACGAGTTGGAAGCAGGGGGAGGTCGTCGCAAGGAGTTAGTGGCAAAGTCAGACAGCATGTATCGGCACCCGGGGTCAGCCAGACAGCACGCCAGTCAACGCATGCTGTTGCCACCACCAGAATGCGGTCATTGCAATGCTCAGCAGTGTGGCATTTTTTTTGTGTCTGCCTCTGATAACAGCAATTCCATTTGCAACCTGTGCCAAAAGAAACTGAGTCGTGGGAAGTCCAACACCCACCTTGGTAAAACTGCTTTGCGAAGGCACATGATCTCACATTACAAACGCCAATGGGATCAACACATGTGTACAAGCAGCACACAAACTCAAAGCCACCATCCTCCTCCTGGTTCAGCATCTTCAGCACATCAACCACTGCTGTCCTCTTTGCCCCCTCTCAACCACCCGCCTCTCACCTTCAGCAGTTCCATCTCATCTGCCCACAGTCAGGTGTCTGTTAAGGAAATGTTTGAGCGTAAGAAGCCAATGTCACAGTCACCCCCTTGCCCGGCGACTGACAGCTGGCTTGACGGAACTCTTAGCCCGCCAGCTTTTACCATACCAGCTGGTGGAGTCTGAGGCCTTCAAAAAATTTGTCGCTATTGGGACACCACAGTGGAAGGTACCCGGACGATTTTTTTTTAAAAAAAGGCAATCCCAAACCCTTACTATGTTATTGAAAAGGAAGTCATGGCATCTCTGGCATACAGTGTTGGGGCAAGGGTCCATCTGACCACTGATACCTGGTCTGCAAAGCACGGTCAGGGCAGGTATATCACGTACACTGCGCATTGGGTCAACCTGCTGACGGCTGACAAGCATGGAATGCGTGGCTCCGCAGCAGAGTTGGTGACACCACCACGACTTGCAGGCAGGCCTACTGCCACCTCCTCTACTCCTACTCTATCCTCTTCGATATCCTCCTCGGCTGAGTCCTCTTCTTCTGCGGCGTCTGGCTGCACATCAACTGAATCCCCCCAGCTCCCCAGGGGCTATTCCAAATCCTGGATAAGACAGTGTCACGCTGTCTTGGGGTTGACTTGCCTGAAAGCAGAGAGCCACACAGGACCAGCACTCCTGTCCGCCCTGAACGCACAGGTGGATCAGTGGCTGACCCCGCACCAACTGGAGATTGGCAAAGTGGTGTGTGACAATGGAATAAACTTGTTGTCGGCATTGAATTTGGGCAAGTTGTCACATGCGCCTTGCATGGCACCTGTGTTGAATCTCATCATACAATGCTTTGTGTCTATGTACCCAGACTTACAGGATGTCTTCAAGCAGGCCAGGAAGGTGTGTGGCCATTTCAGGCGTTCCATGGCGCACTTTTCTGATATTCAGCGGCGAAACAACATTCCAGTGAGGAGCTTGATTTGCGACAGCCCGACACGTTGTAATTCAACACTCCTAATGTTCGACCGCCTGCTCCAACAAGAAAAATCCGTCAACGAGTATTTGTATGACCGGTGTGCTAGGACAGCCTCTGCGGAGCTGGGAATTATTTTGCCACGTTACTGGACGCTCATGCGCAATGCCTGTAGGCTCATGCGTCCTTTTGAGGAGGTGACAAACCTAGTCAGTCGCACTGAAGGCACCATCAGCGACCTCATCCCATTTGTTTTCTTCCTGGAGCGTGCCGTGCGAAGAGTGCTGGATTAGGCTGTAGATGAGCGTGAAGAGAAAGAGGAAGAGTTGTGGTCTCCATCACCATCAGAAACAGCCTTGTCATCATCACTTGCCAGAACTGCGGCAATGCTGGAAGAGGAGTATGAGGAAGAGGAGTCAGAGGAGGAATGTGGCTTTGAGGAGGAGGAAGACCAACCACAGCAGGCACCCCAGGGTGCTCGTTGTTGTCACCTATCTGGGACCCATGGTGTTGTACGTGGCTGGGGGGAAGAACAGACCGTCAATGACATCAGTGAGGATGAGGAACGGGAAATGAGTAGCTCTGCATCCAACCTTGTGAAAATGGGGTCCTTCATGCTGTCATGTCTGTTGAGGGACCCTCGTATAAAAAGGATGAAGGAGAACGGCCTCTACTGGGTGGCAACTCTACTCGACCCCCGGTATAAGCAGAAAGTATAAAAAGAAAAGGAGTGTTTTTGAGTGTTAATCGGATCTAGTGGACGTAGGTCCAAGAGACTCGAGAAACTAGAGGTGCCAGAGGATGGTGAAAAAGGTGTGATAAGAGATAGGCAGTAGTGATAAAAAGGCTGTTCAAGGGTTCGTCATGCGGACAAGATTGTCTGCAAGTTGTGGAATGTGTGGGGTGGGAGGAGATAAGAGGGTGCGTGGGTATCAAAACCTCGCTCAGAACACGCCTATTCCAAGAACCCAATTTGGAGCGCCAATGTTTTGCAGATAGGAGGTAGGTAGATAAAACAAATTTTATCGTATAAGTGGTGTTTTTTGTATAAAAAGTAGTTGTATCATATAGTATAAAGAATTAAAATCAAAATAAAATAGACATTTAAACTTACTTCACGAGGGGGGCGGTTTACCAGGATAAGCATAAAACACCTGTAAACCAAACCCCCCCCCCCCCCCCCAGCCTGGATCGCTTCTAGGATGTTAACAAATTGGAGGCAGCCAATCACAAGGGGGCTTCTGTTCAAATGTCTTTTATTCCAGTGTAAAATCCGACTCATCTGAGCCAGATTTTACACTGGAATAAAAGACATTCGTAATGGTTTGTTAATTCGACAATGGTTAATCAATTCGACACACGTCCCCGGATAGGGTGCGTAACAGGGATTAAACTGATAGGAATAGTACTAGTTAAGACACCACTCATATAGCGTGTCACAGAACATTGCTCTGTGCACGCGCAATGCCCCAAGCTGCTTTTTCTATCTCCCGGTTCCTAAAATCAATTCAGTTTGGTGTATGAGAGTTTGGTCTGTCACTGTGAAGGCAGTCGAAGGTACCCGGCCTAAAAAATTTTTCACAAAAGGCAATCCCTGATATGGGACGTAACAGGGATTGAACTGATAGGAATAGTACTAGTTAAGACACCACTCATATCGGGTGTGAGAGTAACTTGCACGGCGCAGACGCAGTGACCGTGGATTAAAACCAAGGGGAGGGAGCCAGCGTTTTTTTAACCATCTCCCCGTTCAAAAAATCAATTCGATAAATGGACCCCAGATTGGGGACGTAACAGGGATTAAACTGATGAGAAGAGAACTAAGGAAAATAACACTCATATCGGGTGTAAGAGTAAATTGCACGGCGCAGAAGCAGTGACCGTGGATTAAAACAAAGGGGAGGGAGCCAGCGTTTTTTTAACCATCTCCCCGTTCGAAAAATCAATTCAATTCACCTTTCGGGGACCCTTGGTGTTGTATGTGGCTGGGTGGAGGAAGAAACCTTCAATGACATCACTGGGACATGGCTAGCTTGGTATCCAACCTTGTGCAAATGGGGAGTTTGCGGTTGTGCAAATGGACTGTTTGCGGTGCATTAAAAGGGGAGTTTGGTCTGTCAATATCTGTGAAGCGGTTTTAACCCTTACACTACCTGATCGATACAACAACATACCTGATCGTATACACACACTGGATGTTTTAAAGCATGTTATTCTAAACAATTTAGGAATGTTAGTTGATTTATGCTTCAAATCTGGTTGGAGGGTTTTAATCCATCTTCCAGAACAACACCCAAGGATTACCTTGATTTATTCCAGAAAAACTACATGGAGGTCTCTACAAACCGTGGGTAGCGCAGGGTATTTGTTGTTCGTATATGTGAACAAAAACAACAGTGCTACAGTTCCATGGGCAGAATTTTTATGTGGCTGATTGATGCCAATTTTTTCACAAACCTGTCTTAATAGTATTAGTTAACATCGGTGGCATGTGCCTAAACAGGGAACATATTTTATAAATGTAATGGGATATCTATATTTTCTATTATAATCTTCCGATAATCTGATGTATGAATAGATATCAATAAAAAATACAAATTTAAAAATAAACTTGTTTATACTATTGTCTAATTGAATATGTATTGTAGCTTAAAATGACATTGTAGAGCTTTCCTATTTTCCATTTTGTAGGGAATTTTGTTATGCGTCCGGTGCATATAGTATGACAAATGTTCAATGCTTGTGATGAAGGAGCATTAGTGAAATGTGATTTAGAAATAAGTTTAATTAGAATCAAAGCAAATGGCTAAATGAAGTTAAGGTGCTGGATGTAAGAAAGGGCATGAATACGTAAACTTAGAAGCTATTTCCTTAGACAGGGTAGCATATGGAACTGAGACTCTTTGACGTGAATTGAAGTCAGTATACTAAAGCAGTAAGAAGAACGACTTGAAATAATAAACTTTTAAAGCCTTGCGACAGGATGTGTAGTTATGGGCGTGTAACGCAACTGAGGAGTTATTCATAATGCATGTCGTCAATTAAAGATAGGGATAAAGGATATTACATCATCAGACAAAGTACAGTAGTCTCCACACTTAAAACAGGAATCTAGTTGCCGTTTTAACCTGTTAGATTAGATAATTCTAGGATTAAAACTGAAAATGACATGTTTGGGCGGGTTCACATCAGCGTTATGAATTCCATTATTGCTTTGAGTTATAACATGGTTATAACGGAAAATAACAGAATTCGCAAGCCGGAATTCATAACGGAAACCTTTAGAGGCATTCCGTTTTGATCCATCATAATAGAGATCTATGGGCAAGCATACCAGATCCATCCGGTTTCCGTTATGCAGGACGGAAACCGGATGGATCCGTTATGCTTGCCCATAGATATCTATTATGACAGCGCAAAAAAAAATCTGTCTTATGGAATGATAAATGAGGCATAATATGTGCCAATTTTATGGTGAAAATTGTAGAGAAAACAGTGGATATATTTGGTGCAAATCAAATGCCATTCTTTTTGCCACAGTTTACGTCATAATTCTGGCTCAGCCTGCTTAGTAACTGTCCCCCGCTGTGTCATATTGTGTAACTTATTCAGGCTGTCTCAAGGAGGCTGGTTTTGTCAGTCATTTGTCAGACTGCTTGTGCTAGTGTACAGTATTTAAAGGGATTAAGCTTCAGGGATATAAGCTATGATCCTCAAGAGCTGAGGACATGTGTTGCTAGATCACCACTAGCACGTCCACAATATACATTTCCCATAGCTCTGAGTGCTTTTTTGTGACAAAAAATGATTTTATGTATATGCAAATTAGGCTAGTAAGGAGCCCAAGGGGCTGTTAGCAACGTTTCAGGAGCCCAGCCACACCCACTGTGAAGGGGCCCAACACCGCCCTCATCACCCGAATCTCTTCCTTGCTCCCCTGATGTCACATAGTTGAAGCGCACTAATCTTGCGCATGCCAGCTAGCACATGCGCAGTTCATTCCCGGAGTCTGATGCCAGCACAGGGAAGGAACATACTCACACATGTACGAGAGTACAGCGCTTCAACTCTGTGACGTCGGGGGAGCAAGGAGGAGATTTGTGGGATGCCAGTGGTCCTGGGCTCCTTTACAGTAGGCATGGCTGGGCTCCTGAAACGTTGGTAACAGCCCCTTGGGCTACTTACTAGCCTAATTTGCATATATACAAAATCTTTTTTTGACTGAATAAAAGCACTCACAGCTGGGAAATGTATATTGTGGACGTGCTAGTGGCAATCTAGCAGCGCATGTCCTCAGCTCTATAGTTTCAAACTAGCTGACAGAATCCCTTTAAAGCTATATAAGTTTGTTATTAATGTGAATCACCACAAACCTCATCACATAGTTCACAATAAGTATTTCACAATATTTATCGCTTGGGGACGGTGGCTTACTCTGGAAGAGATTATGGATATGGTGCTACAAACCCAAATAGAGGGACCCCCCCCCCCCCTCTAATTGTGAATGTAATAAAAAGGATAAAGAATTGGGTGAGCAATTTCCACTTTCAGGAGTTCTATATTCCAATAGAGTTATGGTGGTACTTTTATGGTTAATTCCAATTGGATTATGTATATATGTGTGTGTATATATATATATATATATATATATATATATATACACATATATATATGTGTGTCCAGTTAGGTCGCTGGTTTGTTAGTTGCCGCCAAAGATGGTTCTCCACTCCATGTAGAATTAAATATACAGTTCAGTTCTTTATATCATTACCCGGTAACTATTGGTGTCGATTTGCGGCAAATTATATGTTGCACTTTTCTCGATTATAATAGCGCTTATATCAATGGTTACAGTCTCATATAATTGTACTCCTCTTACCTTCCTGTAGTTGTTTCGTACTTCTTATTTGATTTGGCGAGGGTCGGGCGGCGCGGGACAAAGCAGGCGTCTCGCTCCGTACTCCTCTAGCCAACTTGCCCGGGATCTTGCGAGATCATACCACTGTGTGTGTGTGTATAAACACCAGCATGCATCAACCTCTAAAAAAGGATCAATTTTGGACCATTTGTTTTAAGTCATTGCTTCTTCTTATGTCATGATGTGTATAAACACTGGCAACCATCTGCCCCCAAAAAGGGATCATTTTTTAACCGTTTTTTCTTTATTTTAAAAAGCATAACAAAAAGTGCGGTGTGTTTTTAAATACTCTGTTTGTTACCGCTGGCTACTATGCGTTTTACTCATAGACATATATGTCACTCTCACGTTGGCATTATTAATGCTGCCTTGGCAATAATAAGCTTGTCAGGGGTTGGATGCAGTCCTAGGAGAGCTTAGAGTGTCATAAACAACTTTTCACGGTAATTTGGACACTTTCGATTCAGGTCAAAATTTTTCAGGCCATATTGAATCTGAGAGCCAAATCAATAGAATCAGTCCTGAACCGAATTTCAGGAAATTTGCTCATCTCTATTTGCAATTCACCCTGCAGCTGCCTTGCGCTCGGCTCACATGTATATACGTAATTAATTTGAAGTGAAATGTCTAAATCTAAACAATTTTTTTTTTTCTGGTCATATGCTTGAAGTACTAGGGCCAAGAGGAAAAGGCAACAACATCATAAGAGAGAACACAGTGAGCTCAGGAGATGAAGTTTATTTCCCACGAGCTTCTGACCACCCACCATATGTGTCCACTCTCCTCTCAGCTTGTTTAGGTCAGTGCTCCTGTATTTTGCAGTCTGAATAAAGTAGTCTGAATTAATTTTCTTTTCTGAAGTCATTGGTTTGAACTAATTTTAGGGGTCTGAAGTCTGGGATCTAAATTCATTTTTGAAATCTAATGAAGGAATTAAATGAGTGTAGTTTTGTGATTTGTTTCCTATATAAATGGTTTGGGAACATGTTTTTAAAAAGCTGACACTGACTTTTAGCTCAGTGGTGACATGTCAGCTATACCAATAACATATCACTTGGCTGTGATGACCAGTTGAAGTCCACAAAAGAAACAGGAACATTGTGATTAGTCTTGCACGAATCGAGCTTCAGATAGATCCAAAGTCGATTTGTTCAAAAACTTTAGCTTAAGGGTCCATTTACACGTCCGCTGTTTTTCTATAATCTGAAAATATGACAGTTTTTTGCGGATCCTATTTTCCAAGAATTCCTTCCGTTTGTCATCCGTTTTTTGCGGATCCGTCAAAAAAAACGGATAGAAGAATACATTTTACTATTCCAATAGAGTTGGACGGACCGCAATTTTCGGATTAGAATAGGACATGTTTTATTTTTTTACGGACACTATGTACTGAGAAAATTATGCGGACAACACTCTTTGTGCTGTCCGCATATTTTATAGTCCCATTGAAAATCAATCCGGAAGTTGGGTTTGGTACTGGCTGGTACCTCAGTACCAAAGCCCACTTCAGATTACTTAAAATGTTTTTAAATACGCAGATAGGAATACAGTAGTAATTCACCGAAGTCTTGCATGACTTCAGGTGAAAAAAACTTTGGCTCCACAGAGCCAATACATTTTAATGTTGTACGGAGACAGCATTAAGCAGAAGTTTTTGAATGAATCAACTTCAGATCTATGATCCGAAGCCTAATTGCAAGCTCTGAATAAAACATAACACTGCTGTAATCTGTGTTCCCTAATTTCTTAAGAATCTGGCCTAATTGATGCATGACACTGTTTTCGTGCAGAGATGCATAAAATAATATAGTGATAATACCTAGAGCAATATTAAATCAGGTTTTGGATGAAAAGATGAAATTAACATTTTCAAGTTACAGTTAAATATTGTTCTCTAGTTAAAAAATTAGGAAAGGAAGGAATTAGAGTACAATTGTCAAGGATATTATGAGTCTTACTGTCATGTGTGATACTCGTCCAGCTGATGTCAAAGAGAGTTCATTACTCGTCAGGACGTAATAGAGAAGTTAGGCATTACATTATATATTGGACTCATTAGGGGATATTGGAAGATATTAAAAGATAAGTTAATATGGGATTGATGTCTGTATTCCTAAAAGCAATCTAAAATTTCAGTAACATTGTCCAAAGCATATCTGATTAAAGTCAATAGACACTATCAGCTGATCAATCTATTTTCAACCACATGGAAAAATGATCCTTTCCAATGAAAACACAATATCAGTTTTCTCACGTCATACTGACTGGTTGCTTGTCGTTGCTAATGGAATATTCCCATTGATTCTAAAAATTAATTGTTTCTTCTTAAAAAATAGGACAGGAGTTGACCTTGGTTTAAGTCCATGTCCACTTATTAGATTAGATATATGCAGCAGAGTATCCAATGCAATTTGTTAAATCAGTTGTAATTTATTTTTTTATTAAAACTTGTTTACATTGTTTCTTAACCCCTTCAAGAACAAGCCAGTTTTCACCATAAGGAACAAGCCACATTTTGGAAATCTGACATGTTTCACTTTATGTGGTAATAACTCTGGAACGCTTTTACTTACATAAGCGATTCTGAGATTGTTTTCTCGTGACATATTGTACTTCATGTTAGTGGCATATTTGCGTCAATATGTTTCACCTTTATTTATAAAAAAAATAAAAAATTTACTGAAATTTTTAAAAAATTCACATTTTTTGAAATTGGAATGTCTCTGCTTTTAAAGAAGATTGTGATACCTCATAAAATAGTTGCCATGTACATTTCCGAGATGTCTACTTCATGTTGGCATCATTTTTTAAACATCATTTTATTTTTTTTAGGATGCTAAAAGGCTTAGAATTTTAGAAGCAATTCTTAAAATGTTTAAGAAAATTTCCAAAACCCTTCCTTTTTAAGGACCAGTTCAATCATGAAGTCACTTTCTGGGGCTTACATAGTAGAAACTACCAATACATGACCCCATTTTAGAAACAACACGTTTCAAGTTATTCAAAACTGATTTTACAAACTTTGTTAACCCTTTAGGTGTTCCACAAGAATGAAAGGAAAATGGAGGTGAAATTTCAAAATTTCATTTTTTTTGCAGATTTTCCATTTCAATCTATTTTTCCCTAACCGTGGGTTCACACCTGAGCGTTTGTGAGACTCTCGTTTTAGTCGTGCGTATTACAGCGCGTTTTTGCAAATACGCGCGTTCGTGACTCTGGAGACCAATTGAAAAAGGCATATCTACACTTTAACGCGTGTTAAATGCGCGTTTTACGCGCGTTCCCATTGAAGTCTATGGGTGCAAACGCGCGACAAAACGTCCCAAAGAAGCTCAAGAACTTCTTTGAGTGTAGGGCGTTTTACAGCGCGTTCAAACGCGCTGTAAAACGCTCAGGTGAGAACCATGCCCATAGGGAAAGATGAGTTTTCTCCTGTTTGAGTGTGAACTGAGGGTAAAACACAGCAAGGTTTAACAACCAAAGAAAACTCAATATTTATTACCCTGATTCTGCAGTTTACAGAAACACCCTACATGTGGTGGTAAACTGCTGTACGGGCACACGGCAGGGCGCAGAGGGAATGGAGCGCCATATGGATTTATTTTTTACAGATACAATTCAAGTTTGCATGCGCAGTAGTCCAGCGAATCTTGGATTATTGGTGATATGGTACAGCCCAAGTATTCCACCACCTGCTGGTTGAGGTCCTGCTGCATGTTCTGCTGCTGGGTAGTTTCTTCAGTAGACAGTTAACCCCTTAAGGACCCATGACGTATGGGTACGTATTGGGTCCGATCCCTAAGTATGGCGCCCGCTCCTGCCCTCTGTGGGCGCGATCGCTGCGGGGGTCCGGCTGTTTCCTGTAGCTGACCCCCGCGGCTAATGATCGCGGTCGGCAGCGATGCCGATCGCAATCATTTAACCCCGCAGATGCCGTGGTCAATCCTGACCACGGCATCTGCTGCAGCTAAACCGAAAGTAAAACTTTCGGCAGCTCTCCGGCTCCCCCTAGTGGTGATCGGGAGAATCGGAGCGCTGTAAGGGATAGCCTCAAGCCTTTCATTTAGCATGAGGCTATCACTTACTATTTCCTATGGAGCCCTTGTTAGCAATAGGGCTTCATAGGAAAGTAGTAAAATCCTCATAAACTCCAATACAAGTGTATTGGAGTTTATGTTAGAAGCAATCAGATGACTGATTTATATAGGTCCCTATGGGACCTATATAACAGTGTAAAAGAAAAATAAAAGAAATAAAAAAATAAAAAAATAAATAAAAAAAACCTAAAAATTCACCCCCCTTTCCCCAAAATTAAAATAAAATAATCATTTTTTTTTTAAAAATACACATCATGGGTGTCATAATGTGCGAAAACGCCCGTGGTATAAAAATATAAAAATATATTCCCCATACGGTAAACAGAAAAACGGAAAAAAGCGCCCAAATGGCGGATTCGCCATTTTTGAACGCTTCATTTCCTCAAAAAAAATTAAATAAAAAGTGATCAAAAAGTCCTACAACCCCATAATGGTATCAACTAAAAGTTCAGATCGCCCGCAAAAAATAAGCCCCATACAATGCCATACACTTAATTACAAAAAAGTTATAGGGGTCAAAATATGGCGACAAAAATAAAAAAATAAAAAATTTCCCACTTTTGAATTTTTTTCACTATCAAAACGCAAGAAAATCTATACATATTGGGTATCGCCGGATTCGTACTGACCTGTAGAATAAAACTAAATGGTCAGTTTTATCACACATCAAACGTCGTAATTTAAAAACCCGTAAAATTGTGGTAGAATTGTTTTTTTTTTGCAATTTCACCCCATTTGGAATTTTTTTCCCGCTTCCCACTACATCGTATGCAATATTAAATGGTGGCGTTGGAAAGTACAACTTGTCCCGCAAAAATAAAGCCCTCATATGGCCATGTGAACGTAAAAATAAAAAAGTTATGGCTCTCGGAAGGCATGGAGCGCAAAACGAAAATGCAAAAATGAAAAAACCCCGAGTCCTTAAAGGGTTAAAGAAAACTGCTCATCAGAGACTCCAGACTGAGGCTGCTGCATATGGAGCTGGTGCTTCTCCTGCCTCTCCCCGCCCCCCCACCAGTCATGGTGGAGCATGAGAGCAGAGGGTCCCCCCTGGTCGGACCTTCCTGAGGACGGGCGATGGCGCACGTAGACAGCAACCAACCGACTACACAGCATGTCTCTATAGTAGTCTATTTTTTAATCCCTGTCAGAAGGTCTAAAAAAAGCCCCCATTTTTGACTAGTAGCGAGAGTCTAATAATGTGGATAGCCAGTTGTCATCCCTGCCAAATCCTGACAATGCTGCTGTCACTAGGAGGAAAGAAAAATTAGCAAAAAAATTTATAGAAAAGTGGCATTATCATTGTAATGACCCACATAACAAAATTATGTTATTTATACCACATAATGAACGCCACAAATAAATTCCACTAAATAATAATAACCCCTTCCGGACCCTGGGATTTTCCATTTTTGCATTTTCGTTTTTCACTCCCCGCCTTCCCATAGTCCTAACTTTTTATTTTTCCATTCACATAACCTTATGAGGGCTTATTTTAGTGGGACAACTTGTACTTTCTAATGGCACAAATTCTGATAAAGGATTTTTTATTTTTTTTTACACTGTACACTATGCGGTAAAATTGACCTGTTATCTTCACTCTCCAGGTCAGCACGGTTTCAACGATACCATATGTGACACATGGAGATTTTACTCTGGATTCATTGCAGCAGAACATCTGCATCAGAAAAGTTGTCCATGTGGACAAGCCCTAAAAGGTCCCTATTGGTGCACATGCTTTTGGAATACATTTCCATAATGACTTATGGTGTAATTATAATTACACCATAAGCATATATTACAAACACATTCATAGTAGGATATTGCTATATTTAAATAAGCGCAAAAGAAAGGAAAACGGTGGCACTGTCAGCCCCTCAATGTAACAGGGAAAGTCCAGCAATCACTCATGCGGAGAACACAGAAAATCAGTGCAGGGAGAGCAAGGCAGAGCGCGTGTATATACCGGCTTGATAGTGGTGTTGCTCAGCCTTAGACATATAAGTCCATTCATATGATAAGCAGCTAGAGTACTCTCGCTGCTTATCATATTGCTATATTTAGTTCACACAAATATTTAAGCGCATCAAATTAGGCATTATATTCCATTTTGCGCTAGTGCCTTTGCTCTTCACCAATCAACATTATTGATCTTCATGTTAATTTATAACAAATAAGTGACAAGTTGAGTTTATTACAAACTGTATAATTGTATTGTTTAAGGGCTTGTTCACACGACAGTGGTTTGGTTCCGCAATCGAGCTGCATTTTTTGCCGCTCTGGTGCGGACCAGTTCACTTTAATGGGGCCGCAAAAGATGCGGACAGCACTCGTGGCCCCACAAAAATTGTCATGTCCTATTCTTGTCCGTTTTGCAGACAAGAATAGGCATTTCTTTAAAGGGTCGTTTGTTCCGTTCCACAAATTGCGGGAGGCACACGGGCGGCATCCGTGTTTTGCGGATCCGCAATTTGCGGACTGCAAAACACGGCACGTTTGTGTGAACAAGCCCTATCCCCTTTTATCCCGGGCCAGTATTCGCCCTTTTGCCCAGGCCATTTTTTGCTAATCTGACGTGTCACTTTATGTGGTAATAACTTTGGAACACTTTTATTTATCCAAGCCATTCTGAGAATGTTTTCTCGTGACACATTGTACTTCATGATAGTTATAAATTTGAGTCAATATATTTCACCTTTATTTATGAAAAAATCCCAAATTTATCAGAAATTTTTAAAAATTCACAATATTCAAAATTTCAATTTCTTTGCTTTTAAAACAGAACGTGATACCTCATAAAATATTTATTGCTTAACATTCTCCATATGTCTACTTTATGTTGGCATCATTTTGTAAATGTCACTTTATTTTTTTAGGACGTTAGAAGGCTTAGAATTTTAGAAGCAATTCTTAATTTTTAAGAACATTTCCAAAACCCACTTTTTAAGGACCAGTTCAGTTCTGAAGTCACTTTGTGGGGCTTACATAGTGGAAACCCCACATAAATAACCCCATTGTAGAAACTAAACCCCTCAAGTAACTCACAACTGATTTTGCAAACGTTGTTAACCCTTAAGGTGTTCCAGAAGAATTAAAGGAAAATGGAGATGATTTTCTATTTTAATCGATTAATCGATTTTCTTTAACACATCGAGGGTTAACAGTCAAACAAAACTCAATATTTATGACCCTGATTTTGCGGTCTATAGAAACACCCCACTCAAGCTTGAGAAAGACTGGAATAGTCGAAACGTCGCAATTGTATGCTGCTATCTGAATAAAGACACCGGACTTCATTGCAAACGTAAGAGTGCTGCGGATTTGTTATTTTTTTTGTCCATAGTCTGAGAGCCATAGCTTTTTTATTTTTTGCCTGATTGTTTTAGGTAGTGTCTCATTCTTTGCAGGATGAGGTGGCAGTTTGATTGGTACCATTTTGTGGGGCATGCGCCTTTTTAATCGCTTGGTGTTGCACTTTATGTGATATTAGGTGACAAAAAATGTCTTTTTTGGCACTGTTTTTATTTTTATTTTTTTACGGTGTTCACCTGAGGAGTTAGGTCATGCAATATTTTTATAGAGCAGATTGTTACGGACGTGGCAATACCTAATATGTCTACTTTTTTATTTATTTATTTCACTTCAACACAATAATAGCAGTTTTGAAGAAAAAAAAAATCATAGTTAAAGGGAACCCGTCACCAGGAAATTCACTGATAAGCCAGACATGCTGCCGAATATAATGATACCTTTCACTTGGTGATTTGTTGCTTTATTGTGGAGAAATAGTACTATTAATCCATATGCTGATGAGCTGATTGGAGTCCAGTAGTTGATATGAGTCCAGCATTTTTTCTATTCAGAGCTGTAGCCACTCCCCTATTCACTTATTCAGTTGTAAAAGGGGCGTGGTTTATTTACTTATTGATCTATAGAAGTGAATAGGGGAGTGGCTACAGCTCTGAATAGAAAAAATGCTGGACTCGTATCAACTACTGGACTCAAATCAGCTCATTAGCATATGGATTAAAAGTACTTTTTCTCCAGAATAAAGCAACAGATCACTAAGTGAAAGGTATCATTATATTCAGCAGAGTGAGCCCTACAAGGCCACATGCCTGGTATATCAGTGAAATTCCTGGTGACAGGTTCCATTTTTATTTATAAAAAAATACAAAATTTGACAAATGTGGAAAAAATTTGCACATTTCCAAATTTCAATTTCTCTACTTTTATAATTGATAGTAATAATTCCTAAAATAGTTATTACTTTACATTCCCCATATGTCTACTTCATGTATGGATCATTTTGGGAATGCCATTTTATTTTTTGGGGACGTTAGAAGGCTTAGAAATTTAGAAGCAAAGCTTGAAATTTTTCAGGAAATTTCCCAAACCCACTTTTTAAGGACCAGTTCAGGTCTGAAGTCACTTTGTGAGGCTTAAATAATAAAAAAACACCCAAAAATGACCCCATTTTAGAAACTACACCCCTCAAGGTATAAAAAAATGATTTTATAAACCTTTTTAACCCTTTAGGTGCTCCACAAGAATTAATAGAAAATGGAGATGAAATTTCAGATTTTTACTTTTTTGGAGGATTTTTAATTTTAATCAATTTTTTTCCAGTAACAAAGCAAGGGTTAACAGCCAAACTAATAATTTAGGGGGCGGAGCCTGAACGCGTTCTTATATGGCCGCTTGAATCGGAGCTCCTCAACCCATCTAACAATTAAAACCGGTTATCATCTCTAATTCAGAACGAACATGGGAAAGATTGGCAAAGACAAGCCCAAAGACTGCCCAGACTCGACACCGAGCTGTCTGAAGCAACCTGACATGGATAAAAATCTGAAATCCAGGTCTCAGAACTCAAGCACCGGCGCGGCCAAGATGGCGCCGCATGCTGCACAGCACCCAGATATCCAAGACCGGCAGCATATCCGATGCATCTGAAGCTGACGCTCATCGTAGAGCCTCCCCTGTCTCAGAACATACTCTGCGGGCAGTCCTTGAATCAGCTTTATCATCTTTAAAAAAAGACTTAACCGACATCAAAGAGTAGTTGAAGCACCTAGGCCACAAAGTGGTTGCCCTGGAAAACGTTCAGGAGGCCTTGTTGATCCATGGAGAAAAGGTCAGTGAGACCTTGCAACTGCAACCTACTTAATGAAGCATACTTACGCCTGGAAGACCAGGAAAACCGCAGCAGACGGCGGAATATCCGCATCCGCAATGTTCCAGAATCTTTTGCTCCAGAGGCACTTCCATCGGTGGCACGGGAGCTCTTTTCATCTCTCTTAGGCGAGGAAAGAGCTAGCAAGATCACCGTCGAGAGGATTCATAGGGCCTTGAGGCATACTCCGAAACCCAATGAGCCACCACGTGACGTCATCTGCGGGATCCTGAGCTTCGTAGATACTGCAGCGCTCCTTAAAGCAGCGAGGGAGGCGAAACGGGTCCAATACAATGGGAACTCTGTCCTTTTCTTCCAAGACCTGGCTCCGTCCACCCTTGCCAAAAGACGGGCCCTGTGGCCTTTATTGGAGGCTTTGAAAGCCGATTCCTTACCATTCCACTGGCTTTACCCGTTTGGCCTGTCCTTCTCAAAAAACGTGAGACAGGTTGTTGTCCGCTCACTAGGCGACCTAAAATCTGCTTGGGACATGGGAGCCACGCTGATAGCTATACAATCATGGCTCCCTGCAGACCAGGGAGCTCTGCTCCCCATTATGCATCGCAGGGAAACCTGGCAAAAGGTCTAATCTGTAAAACCAGATAAAAATAGGAGAGATCGCTAAGTATTTTTCCCCCGTGTGTTCAAATATGTCGCATTACCATAATGCCTTTTCACCTACTGTGGGGCGACGTCTGCGACTACGGGGTTGACCGATATGGTTCCCCTTCCCTCGCACCTATTGCTCTCATATGAGCTACATTTACTAGGATGTTTATTATCTACCCTTGAGAGGGTCTAAACGCATATCAGGGTTTCATAGCCCTCTGTTCTGATTCCATACATGTTCTATCGTGTTAACGTTCATGTTCTATTGTGTTAACCTACTATGGTAGAACAGGTATTATATCTATATGTTTATAATTGCTTCTACCATCAAGTTTTTAGCTTGAAATCCATGTTCCCATACTTATGGGTTTATTGTTAGGGTTTACCTATGCTTAGGTTGCTTACAGACCTGACGGCTTCTCTCCCGCCTTCAGGTGCCCTGCAACTCCCCCCTCCTAGGACACTACCTGGTTCATTTTTGTACTGGGGAATTTTGCTCTCCATGTGGAGTGTTGCAGGTCAATTACTACTTTTGTCAGTACCCAGTTATTCTAAATATGCTTTTTTGTCCTACCTCTCTGTTCATACCTCACCAGCTGTTTTTTGACTCACCCCCTTTCTCTCTAACTCTTTCCTTCCCATCCCTGCTTTTCTTTTATCTCTGAAGCGAGCTCATGGCACTGACTCACCTCCTCTATATTTACAATTATGACGTCTATTACAGTATCGTCGCTAAATGTCAGAGGGTTGAACGAGCTGAGGAAGCGATCTCAGATCCTCTCACTTTTGTATAAAGCGTAAGATTTCCATGGCCATTATTCAGGAAGCCCACTTCCAAAAAGGTAAGGTCCCCAATATGCCGATTAAGCAATTTTCCCAATGGTTTCATAGTACTTTTAAATCCTCCAGTAAAGTCAGTATAGCCATAAGCAAGCACCTTCCCTTTAGGCATCAGTCCACTGTCGTTGACACTGGGGAAAGATACCTTTTTGTGAAGGGCACCATAGCAGACTCTATGATAACGTTTGCCCATATTTATGCCCCTAATAAGGGACAGGTGCGCTGGCTGCAGGAAACGCTTAAACTACTACTGCAATTTAAAGACGGAATGGTCGTTTTAGGAGGAGATTTTAACCTGACACTGACCCCGGACCTTGATTCCACCTCCAAGCATCCTCAAATCTCACATAAGTTACTGGGTCGTTTGATATCCACCTTGCACACTTTGGGAGTACTAGAAGTATGGCGCACCCTCAACCCCACTAGTAAGGACTGCACTTTCCATTTTCCATCTACATCTACCTTCTCCAGACTCGACTATTTGTTCCTCCCGACGTCACATATGTCTATGGTTACAGGAGCCAGTATTGGCAACATAACGATATCCGATCACGCCCCGGTGTACTTACATATACTCTTAAAGTCCCTGCCTAAAAGGGAATGGCACTGGCACTTAAATGAGATGCTGATAGCAGATAGATCGCATATTGCACAGTTAACTAAATCTATAACTGAATATTTCACCTTTAATATGACAGGTGAGGTATCTCCCCCATTGTGTGGGAGGCTCATAAAACTGTAATACAGGGAGAACTGAAAGCTTTAGGCTCAAAAATTTAAAAGCGACGCTCCGCCGCTTTAGACGCCTTGTTATCCTAAATCTCTCAAGCAGAGATCTCTTTTAAACAATCCACCTCCCAATAACTGGCCCACAAACTGACTCAGCTCTGCTCTGAGTTAAAGATCTTGCTAAATGTGACTTCGGCCAAAACTCTCCTGAGATCCAAATTAAGGTACTACGCCCACGGCGACAGAGGTAACAAGCTTATGTCAGCCATGCTTAAAAAACAGCAAACGGATTCCTTTGTAACAGCGATCCGCGACTCCTCCGGAGTGACCCATAAATCCACCCCTGAGATTGCGCACGCGTTCCAAATTTTTTATTCTGAGCTGTATAACATACCTTCTGCCTCTATGCCTTCTTTAGACCCCCAAACTCACATAGCGGAAGCAACTGACTGCTTCCTCTCCTCTCTCAAACTCCCCAAACTCTCTACAGAACAATCTTCTCAGCAAATTGCTCTGATAGCCCCAACAGAAGTTTCTAAAGTTTTATCATCTATTCTGTCCCTGAAGAGCCCGGGGCCAGACTGCTTCACCATACAATATTATAAAATATTCCATAAGCTTCTTGTCCCTCACTTCACAGCCGTATGTAACCATCTCCTTCAAGGAGGTTCTCTTCCAACTCAAGCTCTAGAAGCCCATGTAACAATTCTTCATAAAGCCAATAAAGACCGCGGTAGCTACCGCCCAATATCACTCCTTAATACGCATGTGAAGTGGTGGGCAAAAATTTTTGCCCAGCGTCTGCAAGTCATGCTACCATCTATAATCCACAGAGAACAAGTAGGATTCGTCAAAGGCCGACAAGGCAGAGAGAACACGGTATGCCTCCTGCAATTGATATCCCATGCCCAATCTTAACACATCCCAATGGCCTTGCTGAGCACGGATGCTAGAAAGGCCTTTGACAGGGTCAGTTGGCAATCTATGTTGCTGGCCCTGTCGACCTTTGGCATATCACCGGAGTTCATCCGGGCCATTCTTACTCTATACTCAGCTCCGTCAGCATGAGTGAACGTTAATGGCACCTTGTCGCCCCCGTTCCGTATTTCTAACAGGACGCGACAAGGTTGCCTGTTGTCCTCAGCTCTGTTTGTTATCGTACTGGAAACTCTGCTGGCGACAATCAGACAGGACCCAGACATTCAAGGGATCAACATAGGGCCTCACTTACACCTTACAGCAGCGTTTGCCGATTATCTCTTAATTATGACTTCAAACCCCCTAACTGCTTTTCATAGACTAGTATCTATATTTAGGGAATTTGGATATGTATCCAACTTCAAAATTAACTACGACAAATCCATAGCCTTAAAAATATCCTGCCCGCATCCACTCAGTCCTCCTTACAATCCACAGTACCCTTCTCATGGGCCCCCAAGAGTATACAGTTTTTGGAATCCATATTTTGGCAAACCTGGCGGATCTTTTTTCTCTTAACTACTCCCCTCTCATGCAGATCACTCGCTCCTACCTCAAAACTAGTAATTTTCCATTTATTTATAAAACATATGTGCTACCCAAATTCCTTTACCTCCTTTAGGTCCTCCCTATTTAGCTGCCATGCTCCATTTTTGCTGAACCTCATAGATTGTTCTCTCTCTTCCTATGGCGGGGTAGACACCCGAGAATAACATATGCTACTCTGACCAAAGAGAAAAGGTTCGGAGGCTTTGGCTTACCGGATCTACACACATATTACAAAGCCATGCAAATGGCGAGATGTTTGGAACTGCTATCGTTGGGATCTGCGAGCTTTTGTACGGAAATGGAGAGGGCAACCCTAACGGCTTCTGAGCAGGCGATTTTGTGGGGGTCAGACCCTTTGGGAGAGCTAAACAATACCGACCAACTCGTTTGGCACTATCAGCTTGGGAGAAAGAACTCTCCCTTACCTATCGGAGCCTGATAAAGCATTAATCTTGACCAACTCTCATGGTTTTAATAGATGTATTCAAATACAAGAAAACTCATATAAATTACTCACAAGGTGGTAAAAGACCCCAGAGTTTCTCCACAGAATTAACCCCAATATCCCAGAGACTTGCTGGAGGTGTGGATCGGGCCGGGGATCTCTCTCGCACATATGGTGGCACTGTCCCCTTATTTAGCCCTTCTGGACTGAAATTGAGCATATGATTAACCAAATCTGCTCTACGACCATAACGTTGGATATTAAACTAATTCTGTTATGGTGTCCTTCGAACTGCTTCACTCCTTCCAAGCAAAACCTCCCCACCATGCTCATTACAGTGGCCAGATTGCTTATCCCATTATACTGGCTTAAAGACTCCCCCATCTCCAGCTGGACAGAAAGAGTAGACCAGTTATACCGGTTCGAAGAACTAGCTCACTGGAAGACACACTTCCGAGCGGCCTTTTTGAAGACTTGGGGCCCTTGGAGGTCATACAGGAAGTTTTCGTAGATCACACCAAGCATTAGACGATAATTGTCTTCCTCTCTGATAAACACGTATTAGTATAGGTATCCTGGGTGGTTCCTCTGCTCGTCCAATACGCCTTATTCATATTAGATATCACCAATTTGCGCATGCCTATTGGTGGGACCGATGGGTAAATGCGCTATACCTCTCTCTTTGCCATGGGCTTCCTTCCATTCATTCAGCGACTCCCTTCTTTTTCCTCATCTTCCCTTATGTCCGCTGTGGATAGCATTTCTCCTCTCTTCACGACCCCTTTTTCTTTCTTTTCACTCTTCCTGGTCTTTATGTTTTGCGCCGGTGGTTAAAAATGGACCATGCCGACTCTTTACCATGGATCCAGGACGAGCCCATTGAAATGGTCATCAAGCCATTACCCTGTGTCGCTGCACTCTTCATGTTCTCCGGCAAACAGAGGCACTTCTTGCACTTTCATATTACTTTTATTGTTAGTGTTTTGCCATATTTGACATGTCCTTCATTGTTTATTGAACTTAATAAAAAGTTTACAAAAAAAAAAACTAAACTCAATATTTATTGCCCTGATTCTGTCGTTTGCAGAAACACCCCATATGTGGTTGTAAACTGCTGTATGACCAAACAGCAAGGCACAGAAGGAAGAGAATGCCATATGGTTTTTGGAAGGCAGATTTTACTGGACTGGTTTTTTAGACACCATGTCCCATTTGAAGCCCCCCTGATGCACCCCTACAGTAGAAACTCCAAAAAAGTGACCCCATTTTTTAAACTACTGGATAAGGTGGCCGTTTTGTTGGTACTATTTTAGGGTAAATATGATTTTTGGTTGCACTATATTACACTTTTTTTGAGGCAAGATAACAAAAAATTAAAATTCTGACATTTCATCTCCATTTGCCAATAACTCTTGTGGAACACCTAAAGGGATTTATAAATCCAATGTTGACCAGGTATTCTGATGCTTAAAACATAACTTTTACTAGATATGCCATAAAATAATTGATAAAAGTAAAAAAACACCTCAAATCAGTGAGCAGAAAGGAGGACTGAACCGCTACCGACACATTCCACTTGATCACATGTCATCTAGTGGTAAGAAAAATATATACGCTCCTACCAGTTCCAGACGTGTAAATGGTTGTTCGGTGTATACTGGAACGATATCCTTCACTGCAGTGGCCGAGGATATTGGGGACGAGTGCTTTGTAGCAATGGTAACAAGTGGCGTAAGCTGATGACCCTAGTCAATGGTTCCCTCAAAATGAAATCATTGAAGGGGACTAGTACATTTACTGCCTACGAGACACAGAGCACCCGTCCCGATAGGGACGACCCCATACGGAACCTGTCCCTAGTTAAGTGGCCTATTCCCTATGTTTGCCCTCACTAAATCCCTACATGCCATGTTTCGTCTCAATCACATGACTCATCAGGGGAATTGATAATGAAGTTCAATAGTGACGTTTAACATCTACCAGTAGACAGTGGTCCCACTGTGTTCGATGCAGGGAAGTGTCCCTATCATCAAGCTGCCTCACTGTTGGTATATCTAGTGGGGAGCTTGAATAGGCCCCTAACTAGGGACAGGTTCCGTATGGGTTCGCCCCTGTCGGGGCAGGTGCTCTTCGTCTCGTAGGCAGGAAAGGTACTAGTACTTGATTGGTACTATTTTGGGAGGCATACGCCTTTTTGAGCGCTTGGTATTGCACTTTTTGTGATGTAAGGTGACAAAAAATGGCTTTTTTTACACCATTTTCTTATGGTGTTCCCCTGAGGGGTTAGATCATGTGATATTTTTATAGAGCAGGTTTTTATGGATGCAGCGATACTTAATATGAGTAGTGTATTTTATTTTTTACATTTTTATTCAGTGATAAATGTGTTTTTTATTTTTACTTTTTTCACTTTTTTTTTCATTTTTTTTGACCCAGACCCACTTGGTTCTTGAAGATCCAGTGGGTCTTATGTCTATATAATACAGTACACTATATAGTGTATTGTACTGTATTTTTTACTTTACATAGTCTGATCAGACTTCTGCCTTTAGCAGAAGTCAGTTCAGACTCTCTATTACCATAGCAAGCAGGACGTCTGTGAAGGCGTCCTGTTGCCATGGTAACCATCACCCGCTGCCAGAACCCCCTCCCTCTGCGATTCCGTCAATAATCGGGGGCTGCAAGGGCACAGCCTCCCTCCCTATTAACCCCTATGGACCAAAGCATGGAAGGGGTTAAACGGCTTACATCAGTGCCAGCACCAATGTAAGCCATATGAAGCAGAGTGTCAGCACTGTGCTGACACTCTGCAAAAAACGCTCGGCCATCCTGATAGAGAGGGAGAGGCGGGGTAGAGGAGGGGGAATCGCGCATGGATCAAGCGCCCGCCCGCCGCTCGGCCACTTATAAAATAAGGAGGGGGCACATTGAGGGCTGCAGGGGTGGGGGGGAATACTATTTGTACTAGTAACTTTAGAAGGTTCTGATTCCCACAGTCACGGACCTTTCAGCCGGCATTAGAAGTCTCTTATTGGCTAGTCTGTACAGACTAGCCAATCAGAGCGATCGCTGGCAGGGGACCGTCCTGATTGGTCCCCGGCTGGTTAGCTAAGACCCCTGGCTGAGGTCTCAGCGCTGTCACCATGTCTGTGGACATGGTGAGTGTTTAACTACATGACGAGAATGTTCATCCTAATGCCCTAAGTACCTTCTAGTTAGGACGAGCATTCTCGTCCTGGGTCCTTAAGGGGTTAAATGGCATAACTTAAAATACAACTTCTCCCACAAAAAATAAGCCTTCCCACAAAAAATAAGCCTTGATATTGGTATGTGAACACAAAATCTAAAAGGTGATGACTCTTGGAAGGTGGGGAGGAAAAACAACTCCCTTAAATATGAGGCTACCACTAATTAGCTTCCTATGAAATTGGCACCAGGGTTCATGTGTCTGAAACAGGAATATTAGATTGTGAGCTCCATTGTGGGCAAGAGCTGATATGAATGTTAACAGTCTCTATAAGTTTAAAAAACTGGAACAGCTGGACAGGCTTTGTTAACCAACCTAATAAAGCTTATAGAGCTCATGTGAGTAAGGCCTTTTTCCCACGGCCGTAGTTGTCCCGTGCCCATGCTTCAGGCCGCAAATTGGCCACACCAACCGTGGGGCAGTCGCAGTGGATCCGCGATCTGCCCGTTCCGCAAAAAGATAGGACATGTTCTATCTTTTTTTCAGGACGGAAATACGGAACGGAACACCACGGAAGCACTACGGAGTGCTTTCGTAGTGTTCCGTTCAGTCATTCTGTTTCGCGTCGTTCCGCATCTCCGGATTTGCGTACCCATTGAAATAAATGGGTCTGCATCCGTGGTGCGGAATGGCCACGGAATGGTGCTCATGTATTGCGGATCCGCAAATGCGGACCTAAATACGGGCACAGGCCTCACACGTTAGTGTAAAAGAGGCCTAAATGGATGAAAAACTCTGCAGCCATGTACCACAATTGTGTGGAAAGCCTTTTTGGATGAGGGGATTGGGTGTGTGAGGTGAACTGTATAATAATAGCCATGGTTTTAGATGCATGGAAAGATGTGATGATTGGGTGTCCATATACTTTTGAAAATAACGTGCAATTTAGAATTTTACTAAATAAAACCTTCTTAGACATGACAGCAGTAAAAATAATAGTTAATTAAATTCCTCTTCATCTTCAATATGAGAATGGTGACATCACTACTGCTTTAAAACCAGAGAACAGAATGGAAATTAATTTACCTATGGTGAAAAATTTTAATCTTTGTTTTTGTTAATTTTTATTCCAGATTTCACCCTCCAAAAAATGACAAGCTAAAGCTATACAATTATTAAACTATATGGATTTATTTTCTGCATATATTCAGTGGTTCTTTTCCTGCTTGACATAGGTAGAACTCCCGAGTCTACAAAGAGGGCCTCTTATTAACATTCAGATTCATTTAATGAGTAGACCTGGAATTCTTATGTGTAGGTTGATCCTTCTACATATGCTTTAAATTGTAGATGTGTATGCACTTAGTGTAAGCTATACCATCAATGAGGAAGTTCTGTGATTCTATATAGTTTTTGTTAAGTACTAGAGGATATTTTTTGGAGGAAGTTCTGTGTTATTACATAGCATTCCAATAAAGGGTTACATTGTGTAATTATGATTAGAGTCTTTCCAACATAACCACAAACTGGAGCTACGGACCAGCTGACTTCTATGGTGTTCCCTCTACTGTACCTCTCATTTTGCTTAAAAAACCACATTTTATCAGTGCGCTGTACTTAGATTTCATTACCTTGGCCACTGCCTGCAGGTGCAGTCCCTGTACGTTGTGGTATTGCAAGATGTTCATGCTGTTTGTTGTATAATGTAATTTTCTATTTGAGGTGTCTATTACAGATAAACCCATACACATATACTCAAATACACATATGCACACATAAAAACAACATACGCATATATATTTATATACAACACACAAAAGGTGTGCTATGTTTGTCCTGTTAACATTCTGGTTCAGTTTTTGATGACTCCTGTGAATTTAAAACTCTTTTTAAACTCTTTTACTCACTTATCTGGAGAACCATCTTTCATTTTTGTGGGTGGAAAGCAGCTCGTCAAAACACCTGCATCTCTCAGGATGCATTTTAATTATGCCTTGTTAACCCCCTTTATCCTATGCATAAAAAATAATCCCTCACACACAGCCCCAGGGATATTTTATAAGGCTACTTTCACACTAGCATTTTTGCTTTCCATTTCTAAGATCCGTCATGGCCTCTCAGAAGCGGTCCAAAACAGATCAGTTTTGCCCTAATGCATTCTGAATAGAAAAGGATCCACTTAGAATGCCTCCGTTCAGTCTAAATTCCGCTCTGGAGGCGGTCACCAAAATGCTACCTGCAGCGTTTTTCTGTCCGCCGTGTGGTGCATTAACTTACATTGTGTGTCAGGACGGATCCGTATTCTATGACACAATAGAAAACGGATCCGTCCCCTTTGACTTTTAATGATGTTCAAGACGGATCCGTCGTGGCTATAGAAGACATAATTCAATCGCATCTGTTCATGACGGATGCATGCGGTTGCATTATTGTAACGGAAGCGGTTTTGCAGATCCTTGACGGATCTGCAAAAAACGCTAATGTAAAAGTAGTCTAAGCTATATATTTCTATTAATTTAGAAGTAGGCATGAATGAATAAAATGTGTCTGTTCTGCTGCATTTGCTTCTCTGTGAGATTCCATCACTGTGGGGAAGGGAGCAAGGAATTTATCAATCCTGTTAGTCCACTACTGAATGCAGGAGATGGTGGTTCAGAAGGATAGACAGCAGGTGGGCACTACCAGACAGGAACATGTAATGTACATAAAGAAACTAATAATACAGTGTTTTTACTGAATGTATATTGCAATGAGGCATTTGAAATTCCCTATTCCTTGCATAGTAATACTTTTCATGAGAATTCCTTTATGGTTAGCTTCACGCATGCACTAAAGCAATCCAGCAGGCGGTTCCGGAATAAGGACAGCCTGCCAGAGCTCTCTGGATCCAGCCTAGCTGGATATGGCTGTTTATGGCTGGAGCCCATTGACCATAATGTGATTCGGCCTGACAAAAAACGTTGCATGCAGCAATTTTTGCGCAGCCGAATCCCAACAGTTATGCCAGGGAGCTGCCAGATTCCTGCCAGATAACAGTCTATAGGGTCTGGAAAGCATGCAGTACTATCCGGATCGGCTAGAACAACTGGCTACTTTGCTGTGCCGCATGTGTGAAAGGACCAGTATTTTAGCACATTTTTAGTGTTTTTTTTCTCAGCATTCTTAGCAGTTAAAAAAATTATTTCGTCAGATGCTATTTTAAAGTGTATAGTAGAATATTAAAAAGTACACATGCACAGTGTTTGGGGTTTTGGGGTGTTTTTCATATAATTTTTGGGTCTATGGCATTTGTTCAATAGTTTTTTTTCCATGCATTTCATTCATTTAATTTTCTGACATTTTTGAATCCCTATAGAGAATCTAGTGAAAATGTATCTGAAATAGCCCTATAATAGATTCTATCTATACATAAACTGCAAAATGATTCTCAAAGATGAACATAAGTTTTAAACTTAAGCTGTGCAACATTTCTCTTGAGAGATCAGCAAAGCATTGTATCCAGTGTATATTCCTGTCCTAGCAAAACCAGGCACTTAAGGTCCCCCTCTATTAAGATGGTTTGAAACATGTATCACCACATAAAAGAAAGTTTGCATTCCAGCAAACTCTACTGTGCAGAAATAAGAGACTGAGCTTTAACCAAAATCATTGATGAAAGAAATTGCCTTATGAACACAATTTACACTAAGCTTAGCTTTCAACATGTACTCTACATCTTTATCTTGACAAGAAAACATTTATAGATGAAAAAGGGAATTATAGATTGGGTTATCATCCCATATGAGCTTAAAAATCTTGAAAATTATTTTTTTATTGGTTTCACGTGAACATTAATTTATATATATATAAAAGTAAAAAGTGCTTTTATTCTTTTATTCACACATGTAGTACAGCAACGTTTCGGTTCTCTCTCAGACATATGAATAATGTGAATAAAAGCACATTTTTCACCTTTAAGGAGTTCTGTGGACTTTCGTGATTTGTCTACTACCCCGAATCGAGGGGTTATCGCTGGCACCCACATTACTGCGCTGACTGAGGAGTGCTGCCCTATTTTTCGTGTGTGTGTATATATATATATATATATATATATATCTATATATATATATATATATATATATATATATATATATATATCACAAACTCACAGTTCGTTAGCTTGTTCTTTTTTACTGTTCTGAGGGTAAGTGGCCTGTGGAGAGTTACCTTAGATCACTAGTTTAGTTTAATTATAGACTATGGATACAATCACTCTTTGTAAAAGTAAACGGGGAACACTTCATTAAAAGGTTTTCTACCATAAAAAAACATGAAATTTGTCAAAGATTAAAATATCAGAACTTAAGGTTAGACAAGGTTTAATAATTATTTTTTATTCATTTTTCGATTTTTCTGTATTTTTCTGTTTTTTTTTTCAGCAGAAATGACAACTGAAAGTGCAACCTTTTTGGTTGTTAATTTGTCTCACTGATTATAAAAACTTTCACTTTGTGAGAATTATCTATTTATAGTTGTACAAATAAGCACTGATACAAAACAAAACCGTATACCATCTCTCTTAAACACATTAAATCGAAGCATTAAAGCTATGACCTCCATAAGACCTCTCAAGAGTCCTGTGGTATCTGGCACCAAGAAATTTGCAGTAGATCATATAAGTTATGTAGGTTGTGAGGCAGAGCTTCTATTGATCGGATGAATATCAATGAGCGTTGGGTGCCGATGACCGTGTCAAAAGTTGTAATTTCTTGGGCCATTTTTGGAAGGTTCTACTTCTAACCAATGCATACTGAAAACACCCCACCTACAGCTGTTCCGAGATGATCTGATCAAATCACCTATCCATCACAATTTAACCCTTGTCAATATCGCTCAGATCATTACACTTGCTCATTTTTTCTGCTTTCAACTAAGTGTTCAAACTGAGTTGACTATATTTCCTACTCCTTCTGAACAGGCGCTTTATCCAGATAATCAGTTCACAAAAGGCATATTACCTATCATGGACCAAAATTGCATCACTCATCAGTACAACATCTGCAGGTGTGTTTGATAACTACCTCTACATAGATTCATTATAAACTGCTTTGTGATTTGTCGTTCAGACTTATGTTCTTCCTCCAACTAATGCATTTTCCCCAACCAGTGGCTCAGCTGTTCCCAGATGTTGTCAAGTCAGATACAATAGTGCTCAATTGGCACTGGTGATGTCATAGCATTACTAGAATCTGATGCCAGTTTCCAAAATATACTACTGGAGTGAGTACTATTGCACATGGTCATGTCTTTGATATAATTTTTCACTTTTAATATTTATTTGAGCCCCAAAATGCACATTAATGTCTGCAATTTAACACCAGACTGCAAAATACTACTAGTCAGAGAAAGAGACATCTTCAGTATCTGAAGCAGGGAAGTAATATTTCTCCTAGAAGAGAGCTACATGTTGAAAAAAAACATGGTTGATTACAAAAACAGTGCCACACCTTCCCATAGGTTGTGTATGGTATTGCTGCTCAGCCCCTTTTAATCAACCATGGACAGATGCAGAGCTGTTCCTTGAAGAAAGCAGCCGTGTTGTTTAATCCTGTACGTCTTTTTATGTAAGGATGTAAATGTTTCTGTTTCACAGATATACAGAATGAGTAAAGTTGCCTCGGTGTTGTGGGTAGGCTGACTCATTTGGTCAAGATCTGTGCACATAACTTCAAATTAGTATACTATAGAAATAATGCAGTTTAAAATAGTACACATGTACACATACATCCTAGTCCCTGTAGGATGCTGTTTATGCCTATTTGTGCCCTGTGCACTCGGAATTGTGGCATCAAAAAATCACAGCGAAGGGCTTTTGAAACTTTTTAGACATAGTTGCTCAAAAATGGCCACATTTTTGCATTTTTATACCACTCACTCTAGTTTGGAAGAGTGGGTGGAAAAATGGGTATGGTTAGCTCTGTTAATTAGTTTCACCTCGGATTTATCAGTGCAACTTTTTTTAAAGTAGCAAAAAAGTACCAAACCCACTCTAGTAGGGGATGGCATAGAAAAACTGGAGTACTTTTCCTAGAATAAAAAACTGTTCGGTTTAAATATGACTCAAAATTAACAAATAGCAGCCAAATTTCACCTTTCATTTTGAGGCAGAATCTGATTGGTTGCTATAGGCAACTAAGCCAATTTTCCCTTACCCCAGTTTTGATAAATCTCCACCATTATGTGCAAACTGCAGGCAGTGTGATAAAATAGTGAAATGACCCAAAGTCATCTTCTGGCGCTCCTTTCAATCCAACGCTGCTGCTAGGTTATGATGCATTGTTTTGTCTGCAGCAGTGATATCCCATATACCGCTGGCCTCAGCTGCATATGGTACATGAACATTGATTAGAGGGTGTCCAGGAAGGTACATTTAAGCTGGGAACACACCTAGGCGTTTCTGAATCGCGCGTTTTACGCGCGTTTTTGGATGCGCGTTTTTGTAACTAAGAAACGCGCGTCATACGCGCGATTCAGTGATTCTCCCCTATGGCATCATTGTCCATAGGCGCGTTAAAACACCCCAAAGAAGCTCATGTACTTGTTTGGGCATGGGGCGTTTTACAGCGCGTTCAAATGCGCTGTAAAACGCCCAAATGTGAACCATGCCCATAGGGAAGCATGGCTTTTCACATGTTGTGCGTTTTACAGCGCGTTTGAACACGCTGTAAAACGCTTAGGTGTGTACCTAGGGTAAAGGGTCCATTCACACATCTGTATGAATGGTCCGGATCCGTTCCGCAATTCTGCGGAACGGGTGCGGACCCATTCATTTTCAATCGGCATTTCCGAATCCGCACTTCTGGATCCACAATTTCCATTCCCGAAAAAAAATAGAACGTGTCCTATTCTTGTCGCATTTTCTATTATAGTGTCGGCGATGAGCAGTCCGCGAAATGCAGAACGCATATTGCCGGTATCCGTGTTTTGTGGATCCGCAATTCGTGGACCGCAAAACACCTACGGACGTGTGGATGGACCCTAATTGTTTTATTATTTTATGACTCTGACGGCAGTTTGCACATAAACATTTTCAGCTTGGACAACCCATATCTATCTATCTATCTATCTATCTATCTATCTATCTATCTCATATCTATCTATCTATCTATCTATCTATCTATAACCCACTACCCTGACAATCGTTCATTGTTTGCTTTAATGGACAGACTGAAACAGTAGTATACTAGAAATACTCATACTGTGGGGTCTGGGTGTTTTCCCTCGGAGGTACTCAAGAAACACAAAACAGGTGCTGCATTCAAAGACTGTTTAGATTATACCAGGAAACAGTGGCAAAGAATGAACAGTACTTCACTCATCTGGCTCCAGCCGAGAAAACAAAGCTGCTAGGATGAGTGAAGATTTGCATGGCATGTGTACCCAGGACCACCATAACACTGTGAACACTTGTAATACTCAGCATTTACAGCAGATTGTGTACTACAAAATTTATATTCATATTCGTGAAAGTGTTTTCTTCTAAAGGAGGTGTTGACTGTCTAACAGAAGGAGTAAAAGAAATGGAAAATATACAGTGAAACTACCCAGGCCCTATAGAAAGACATGACATGGGGTCTGTCATGACAGCCAACAGCATTAAGTGAAAAATGAGAAGGTTATAATCACTGGTCAACACAAATGTTATTGCCACTTATATTACAGTGCATTTAGGGCATTGGTTTTGCTAGATTGCCTTTATTTGTTAAATAAAGGATGTCCCCTTCAAAAGCATGAAACCCACAAAGACTATAAATCAAGCATGGCCTACTAAGAAGTCATATGGAAATTGTCTCAAATCATGCAAAAATTAAACATAAAATGGCGCTGTATTTGGTACGATAACAGAACAACATGTAAACTGAATCCAAATTAGGATACTTCTACATATGTTTCATAAAGCCTTTCACATTTGAAACACAAAAATAACAATCATCATGGTGGTTTTGCATGCTCTCTCCAAACCGAAGGCACATCAAAGCACATTTCTCAATTTTCTCTCAGTCACAGGCACTCCACACCGGTTTTGAAAAGCTTATGGGGAGCCCAAGACTTAGGGTGGGTTCACACTAGCGTTATGGAGTCCGTTATGGCTTTCCGTCATAACATAGTTATAACTAGAGTTGAGCGAACTTGTGTTTTAAGTTCGGCATCCAAAGTTCGGGTTCGGGTTATCCAAGCATCCCGTTATGGATTCCGCTACCACGGACCATAACGGCATTTGGAACACGGGGTGAAGGACTTGGGGTGACGTCACCGTCATGTGATCAGTGCAGGGGGCGTGGCTCAGTACTGGATTGGATAAGAGGTCGTAGGCTACCACCTCTTATCTAATCCAGTACTGAGCCACGCCCCCTGCACTGATCACATGACTGTGACATCACCCCAGGTCCTTCTTGTTGTCCAAGGTTCAGGTTCATTGAAGAATCCGCTTATGGATTCCAAATGCCGTTATGGTCGTGGTAGCGGAATCCATTACGGGATGCTTGGATAACCCGAACCCGAACTTTGGATGCCGAACTTAAAACACAAGTTTGCTCAACTCTAGTTATAATGGAATCCATAAGACGGAAGGACAGATCCATTTTGCTGCCCATAGACTTGCATTATAACGGGATGCAAAACGGAAGCCTTTGAAAGGCATTCTATTTGCTTTCCGTCATAATACAAGTCTATGGGAAAGCATAAAGGATGCGTCTGGTTCCCGTTATGCAAGACGGAAAACAAAGTCCTGTCGGAAAGCAATGCCTTTTAAAGGCTTCTGTTTTGCAGTCTGTCTGGGCATTCCGTTATTTTCCGTTATAATCATGTTACAACGGAAAGCAATAACGGAATCCCTAAAGCTAGTGGGAACCCACCCTTATCTTGATCTCCAAACTTTGCTCGAAAATACGCAAGATGTGCTTACTTTACAATGTCAGAAATGTTTTTCGGACAAGAATAGGACATGCTCTATGTTTTTTGCGGGGCCACGGAACGGAGCAACACTCCATGTGCTGTCCGCATCTGTTGCGGCCCTATTGAAGCAAATGGGTCCGCGTCCGAGCCGCAAAATATGCGGCTCTGACGCAGACCAAAACAACGGCCGTGTTCATGAGGCCTAATGCTATTTTTGGATGCAATATCCCCAAAATATTCTGAATTCGTTCAAGCATCATTAGCATCGAAAAATGTTTTTTGCTTTGCTGTGTTATTCTTTACTTATGTTCTTTTCTTTGTTTGGCCTCTGAAGATTGTGTTTTTCATTTTTACCTGCCTCACCCACTTTTTCTTCTGCTCAATTTCTCTATTATGTTTTAACTTCCAGGTCCCCTCACCTTCTCTAAGAGTACTTTCACACTAGTGTTATTCTTTTCCCACATTGAGTTCCGTCCTCTAGGCTCAATATTGGAAAAAAACTGATTAAGTTATATCTTAATGCATTCTAAATGGAGAGAAATCCATTCAGTACGCATCAGGATGTCTTAGGTTCAGTCACTGAATGGCATGCTGCGGTATTATCTCAGTCCAAAATTCAGGAAGACATGCCGGATCTGGAATTCATTTCCATTGAAATGTATTAGGGCTGGATCCGGCATTAAAATTACTGCATTGACGGATCCGGCATTCCGGTCTGCGCATGCACAGACCTTTAAAAATATGAAAAAGAGAAATACCGGATCCGTTTTGCCAGATGACACCGGAAAAACTGATATGGTATTGCAATGCATTTTTTCAACTGATAAGGCATTTTTCATCCTGATCAGGATGAAAAATGCCTGATCAGTCAGAAAAAATGACATGCGTTTGCATACAGTTTGCCTGATCATGCATTCAGTTCAGGCAACTAAGATTAGAAATGGTCGTCAACACTACACTAGTTCCTAGGCTATCTGCCATTTTGTTTTTAAGTGAAGAGGACTGAGCTTCAAAACCAGACTGTCCATGGACAAGAGCAGTGGTGATTCTAGAAGAAAAGCAAATACCTTTTACTACTCTCAAAAAATCCTTATATTATGTCTCACATTTCAGAGGTCTCCAGATCCTTCCTCAGCAGAAAATGTTGCTATAGAGCAGTGTTTCCCAACCAGTGTGCCTCCAGCTGTTGCAAAACTACAACTCCCAGCATGCACCGACAGCCTTTGGCTGTGTGGGCATGCTGGGAGTTGTAGTTTTGCAACAGCTGGAGGCACACTGGTTGGGAAACACTGCTATAGAGGAATGAAATGGAGACTGTCATAAACTTACCTTCTGTAGGTCGCCACCATTCTCACGATGCTGGTGGAGGCTTTGACTGCCATGTGAACAAATGAAGATTAGAATAATATTGCCAGTTGATCTTTGAGGTCTATTAAAATTCACTGCTCCTCTCTTACTATCTGAACTCTGATATGTCGCTACATCAAGCAGTTGATGCTAAGTTAGAGTATGTTCATATAGGTAGGAAACTGCAGTAAGGCAGCCGAATCTGTCAGATTCCATTATAGTCGATGGGGATCTGGCAGTGTGCGGCAGTAGTTGGCTATGCCTCATAGGGTAAACTCCAACGCTTTCAGGTATTCTGTGTGGTAATTGCTAATTAAGTTATTCAGGCCTGGCTATATAATCTAGCTATCCCAGGATGCACTGCCAGTTATTGAACTTTCTATCAGGCTCCTGTGTTGTGCTAGTTTACTTTGTTGATATCCTGTGATTTTGACCTTGGCTTTGCTTCTAACCACTTCCTTCTGGATTTATCCTTGATTGACTGTTTTTTGGATTTTCCAATATTTTCCCCACTTGTATTTGTTGTTCTACTCTGCTTCTGACCACTCCACTCTTTCTGATTACTACATATGTTCCTTAACCTTCCACGTACCCCTCAGTTGATCTGTCACTCAACAACTCCATTGCAGATATAACCTGGGGCCTAATAGCAGCCAAGTCCATTCTGCTGACATAGCAAGTTCTGGAGAAAAACAGTTTAAGCCCTTAGAGCAGGCATGTCCAAACTGCTGCCCTCCAGCTGTTGCAAAACTACAACTCCCAGCATGCCTGGATAGCCTACACCTATTAGGGCATGCTGGGAGTTGTAGTTTTGCAACAGCTGGAGGGCCGCAGTTTAGACATGCCTGCCTTAGAGTCTACTATTCAGAATGGTCTACAGAAAGTCTCACTATAGAAGCATTTTTAGTGGAATGGTTCAGTACAAAGCCTCTGAAATGAATTTAGCCTAATCTGTTAAAATTCCTACACTTAAAAAAAGCCCTACACCATTATTTTAATTTTATATATGTAACTAAACTGAGGGGTCCTTTGGCATAACAAGATACATCTTCTGCCTGTAATGTTAAATTTCATTGGCATTTAGCTAGTTGCTATTCTTTATCTTTTTGCTATATTTATCAATGTGAACCATACAGATAGTACAGCTAGATGAGCACTCCAATATGGTATTTCCCAAATCAGTTTTTAATGATAAAATTAGATTGGCATCTGAAAACATATTAAAAAGGTTGTCCAGGGTCACAAAATATGGCAGTTTTTTCCTGAAGCAGTGCCACACCTGTCAGTGGATTGTCTCTGATGTTGCATCTCAGCTACAGTACATTAAAGTGAATGTGGATGAGTTTCAATACTATACAGAACTTGTGGACAAGTAAGCTGCCATTTTTGGAGCCCCCTGTAAGTGGAGGTTTAGTTTAAGTAAATTTTGATATTATGTATGCAGAACACTCTCATGATTCCGTATCCCTGCAAATTGACAACATCTCAGATGCCAGTAGAAACTGAAATTCAGATGAGGGGTGATATAGGGCTTTGAAATGCAAGACACCTTCAATGGAAGAGGCAAAGAGCAGTTTGTGTTAAAGAAGTTTTTATTGTCTCAAGTAATAATATTCTTCATCTGCATTTTCTTAAAAAAAAATCCATCATAGGACTAAGGAAACAGAAGAGGAACTGGTAGGGTATTTTTTTAAAATATATTTTTGTGTATTTTCTACATTTAGAGTTCCTTTAAATGGGATTGTTCACCCCTTGGTGCCTCTCAGGCAGACTCCCCAGCATGGATGGACCTGCGGAGGGAATCATACTTGCCTGATTTCTGCTCCTTCGCTCCCCAAGACTGCTGGAGCATTTAGGTTTCTTTGTGTCAACATCCAGTTTGAAGAGGGTCATGAGGCCATTGCAGCCAATCACTGGCTGCAGTGGTCATATGTCTACCATGCATCGTGTCACTGAGTCACATAAAGCATAGGATACACATCACCGCTTCAGCCAGTCATTGGCTGCAGCTGCCATGTGACCTGCATCAAGCCAGATGTTTATGCTGGGAGACCTGAGAGCAGCAGTAGCCTGGAGGGAGCGAGAACCCAGCAGTGGGGATCAGGTAACTATGGTCACGCTGAAGGGTCTGCCTGTGAGGTCCCCAGGGGTGAACAACCCCTTTTTAAGTCTGATAAAATAGGGGTTCTCTCACCTGACTTCCTTCCTCGGAGCTTGGCAGATGTTGTTTTAGAATAGTCTGTGAAATTACCAAAAGTTTCCTTGTGCATTGTAACATTTCAATAAATATGAAGACATTACCTAGATTAATGACAATTTTCACATTTGTTCTAGAGCATGTCCCTAGTTCTTTCTTCCTACTGTACAGCAGTAAAACTCACCTGACAATGGAGCTCATTTAGCATATTGGAACTGAACGAAGTAGAAAAATGCAGCATGTGTAATGTTCATCTGACATCACTCTAAGACTAAAAAGGAGCTTAACAGGTGTCAGTACTCATCTTATTCCATCTGTCAGCACATCTTGACAAATGAGGAAATCCAGTCTTTGTTGAACACCTCATTTAGAGAAGTTTGGAATACATCTCAGGTTAATCCCTTTGGCACTAACAGCTTGAACATAATCAAACGCAATCTTTGCAGCCATATCAGACATTACATTCAGACATTATATTGGGGCTACAAATCGTTATCGGTCCCCTTGTCGAGAGAAAAACATCACAGTCACTGAATGTCTCATTCAATGTGTCTATACAAACCCAAGACCAGCCTTCTCAACTAATCCCATATAGTGTTGAAAAAAATCCTTAGAAAGCCTAGTCCATGTTGACATGAGATTATCACCCAATTCCTGCAGATTTACCAGCTTCACATTGTTGCATTGTCCTTGCTCACCATATGTGGATCCAGGATCTTGGAGTACACTGAGCTCCTTGTCAAGTTAAGATGAAGTTGTGTGTTTTTGTGATTACAACGTGGGTATACTATAGTCATAATCGGAAGCACATGCTCAGAAATAACTCAGCCATACTATGAGTTAAGAGATTAGCAGTGGAGCAGTTAGTTTTTCCCCACATCAGATTATTGTACAATGCTTTATATCAAAAGCTACACATCCTACAATTAAAATTGACAAATCAAGCTCTGTGTAGAAACTGAACCAGCAAGGAACACTGGGGGTTTCGGCTCTGAATCCTATGGAATTGTGAATGCAGTTTGAAAGTATAATACAGGCTGTAACTCTCTAAAAATAATGATAAGACAGAGCAGTGTATGTGAAAAATAAATGTAACAGTGATAAAAAAAAACTAAAGCTAATGCTCGCCATTGGCTTACATTAGCTGGTGAGTAAGTGTGCATGTTTTTATGTTGGGCAGAGGGGTCTGGCATGGTTTATCCCCAGGGGGATCAAAGGATTGAGTATACTAAAATCCAATATACCTGAATTGTCTTTCCCTTAGGCCCCTTTCACACGGGCGTCATGTTTGACGCCCGGATAGGATGCGGGTGCGTTGCGGGAATATGCGCGATTTTTCCGCGTGTGTGCAAACGTTTGTAATGCGTTTTGCACGCGCATGTGAAAAATCGCCATGTTTGGTACCGGGACCCGAAGCCGGACTTCATTACTGAAGTCCGGTTTGGGGTAGAGTATTCTGGAGAATTTATTATTTTCCCTTATAACATGGTTATAAGGGAAAATAATAGCATTCTTAATAAAGAATGCTTAGTAAAGTGAAGATGAAGGGGTTAAAAATAATAAAACTTAACTTACCTTAGTGTAGTTGCGATCTGTCTTCTCTCTTAAAGCTTCAGCTAACAGCTAAAGGACCTGTGATGACGTCACATCACATGGTCCAATCACATGGTCCATCACCATGGTAAGATGGACCATGTGACTGGTCCCGTTGCTAAGCAACCATGCGGGAAAATCGTACTGCATCCGCACTTGCTTGCGGATGCTTGCGATTTTCCCGCAGCCCCATTCACTTCTATGGGGCCTGCGTTGCGTGAAAAACGCACAATATAGAGCATGCTGCGATTTTCACGCAACGCAAAAGTGATGCGTGAAAATCACCGCTCATGTGCACAGCCCCATAGAAATGAATGGGTCCGGATTCAGTGCGGGTGCAATGCGTCCTCCTCACACATTGCACCCGCGCGGAAAACTCGCCCGTGTGAAAGAGGCCTTAAAGGGGTTGTCTCACCTCAGTCTTTTCTGGCTTCCACATGCCTCTTAGGGCCTTGATTCCTAGCCTGCTGGGAGCGGTGCTAATACATTTGATTGAAGGCACAGGCAAGCAGTACAGGGAAAATGCAATCCCACCCCCTGCCTGTGCGTGCACGCTCCCGTGTTATAGATCCTCCAAGCTGCGGGAGAATATGAGGTGGCTGGGGCTGGGAGTCACTGTGCATGCGCCTGAATATGTGCGCTCGCTTGTTCAAATCCCAGCCACCAGAGCAGCTGGCCAAAGCTCTTTTCCATCGCTGATAGCATTACAGCGGTGGTCGTAACTCCTAGAAACGATCAGGCAATTTGGGTGTCTTAGCTGGGGAATGAGAGTTCATAGAGGAAAAATGGAAAACAGAAGTAAATGGCAAAAGCAATCATCACACTGCAAGGAACAGGATCACTATTGATTAGTTAGATGAGACAACCCCTTTAACATCTACCGTCAGGGGAAAGTTGTGAGATTATACATATTAGATAGTCAGCCAATCCCTAAGAAATCACATTCAGACAATATCTAATGTAAATGGCAACCTTAAAGGGGTAGACCAGGGCCAAAAAATGATGCTCTACATAACAACCCCTTCACATTACAGCACATTTCAGTAATTTTCCTTTATTTAAAATGTTGCATTCCCTCTCTGTAGAACTATTATTCTCAGCACAGGAGGAAACAATTTTCTCTCTCCTTGGCTCATATCAACAGAGTCTAAGCTTCTCCCCCTGGTCATTCCCAAATAGTTACTATATTTATATAATTCTAAAAAGCATAATAACGTAGAACTTCTAAAGAAAGGACAAAGTCTAACACAACTACATACAGGTACAAGTACAACTAGACTAAAGAACATATTGGCACTGGAAAGAAAAGGGGGTGAGAACAAAAAATTTTTCATACTGAACGCTAAAATTAAATCTGGCCTTAAGGCGTTTACAATGCTTTATAAATCATCTTTTATTCCATTTAGTTGTGGCCCATGTTCATCCTTTTCCACTATTTATATTCTCTTCATATTCTTTCTATAGCACATTTGTGCAATAAAGATATGGGTAGATTTTTTGTAGTTTTCCCAGATGCTACAGAACCATATTAAAATAAATAGGTAGTGATTAGAGATGAGCGAATCGAAGCTGACAAATTAGAATTCGTTTAGAATTTCAGGGAAAATTTGATTCGCAACAAATGCGAATTTCCTCACGCTTCGTGGTAACGAATAGCAATTTTCCTATGGCGGATAAACATGTGAGGACTGAGGACATGGGGCAAGGAACACTGGGAAGGCGGGATCACCCAGATTGACATGCCTGCATGTAGCCAATCAGCAGCCAGCAAGCCCTGTGATGTCACAGCCCTATAAATACGTCGGCCATCTTACAGTCAGACATTTTCCAGTGTTCAGAGTGCAGGGACAGACGTGTGAATGCGCTAGGGACAGCAAGTGGAAAAATGATTGTGGAAAAAAGAAAAGGATAGGGAGGAATCATTTCACACCATCTTAGTGCAGGGAGAGACGTCTGAAGGCACTAGGGACAGTGATAGGAAAAACCTCATTGTGAAAAAAAAGCGATTTACAAGTGCAGGGACACATTATTCTGCGTTTAGCGCTGCAGTTATCTGTTCAAAAGCCTTTAGTGGTGTACATACGTGGAAAAACAAAAATATATTCTGCGTTCAGCACTGCAGTTATCTGTTCAAAAGCCTTTAGTGGCGTATATATGTGAAAAACGAAAAATATATTCTGAGTAGTGATGAGCTAGCACCAAAGTGTTCGGGTACTCGGTCCGAACACAGAGCGATATTCGTGTGCTCGGCCGAGCACCCGAGTATAATGGAAGTCAATGGGAGAAAACCAGGCACCCCCTGCTCGGATGAGGGGAGGGTGCCTGGTCCATTGGAAAAGGTCAGAAAGTGACTGAAACACCACCAAAATGGATCTGGAACAGCATGCGGACAATGTCTGGGTGCATCTTGGACTCCAATGTCGCTGCTGGAAACTATATTGTCTCAGTTGTCCGCCACTTTTACATAGCGACAAAATCACGCCCAAAATCCCGGCCACTCAAAAAAGAAAAATGGCATTTTCAGAGGTAAAATTGTTAGGAAACATTCTTTCCTGTATATTCAATTGCATATACTGTTCAAATACTGCCAAAAATTACAAGGAATAAGCACTCCGATACAGCCTGTATATCACATAAAGGAGGGCCTCATTCACATGGTGCTTCAATTGTTCAGGTACACTGCTGCACTCATAAAGCCTACGCACTAAGTTAAAGGGCTGGCAAAAATTACAAGGAACCGGCACTCCAATACACCCTTTATTACACATAAAGGAGGGCATCATACACAACCTTGAAAAATTATCATTGATGGCCTACTGGTGACCCTCAAACATTTGGAGCAAGGGCATGCTGGTTACCCTCTAAAACATTATAGTTGAGGGCCTGAAGGTGAGAGGACACTATAAAAAATTGTAGTGAGGGCATGAAGGTGAGCGAACCCCATAAAACATTGCAGTAATGGCCTACAGGTGAGCAGACCATATAAAGCATTGCAGGTGAGGGACTGAAGGTGAGCGGACCCCATAAAACATTGCAGTGATGGCCTACAGGTTAGCAGACCGTATAAAGCATTAAAGGTGAGGGACAGAAGGTGAGCAAACCCCAAAACACATTGTAGTGATGGCCTTCAGGTGAGCAGACTGTATAAAGCATTGAAGGTGAGGGACTGAAGGTGAGTGAACCACAAAAAACATTGCAGTGATGGCCTACAGGTGAGCAGACCATATAAAACATTAGAGGTGAGGGCCTGAAGCCTAGAGAACCCCATAAAACATTGCAGTGATAGCTTACAGGTGAGAAGACCATATAAAACATTAGAGGTGATGGCCTGAAAGTGATCGAACCCCATAAAACATTGCATTAATGGCCTACAGGTGAGCAGACCATGTAAAGCATTGAAGGTGAGGGACTGAAGGTGAGCGAACCCCATAAAACATTTCAGTGATGGCCTACAGGTGAGCAGACCATATAAAGCATTGGAGGGGAGGGACTGGAGGTGAGCAAACCTCATAAAACATTGCAGTGATTGCCTACAGGTAAGCAGACCGTATAAAGCATTGGAAGTGAGGGCCTGAAGCCTAGCGAACCCCATAAAACATTACAGTGATGGCTTACAGGTGAGAAAACCGTATAAAGCATTGGAGGTGAGGGCCTGAAGCCTAGCGAACCCAATAAAACATTACAGTGATGGCTTACAGGTGAGCAGACCGTATAAAACATTAGAGGTAAGGGTCTGAAGATGAGCGAACCCCATAAAACATTGCAGTGATGGCCTGCAGGTGAGCAGACCTCATAAAGCATTGGAGGTGAGGGACTGAAGGTGAGCGAACCACATAAAACATTGCAGTAATGGCCTGCAGGTGAGCAGACCGTATAAAGCATTGGAGGTGAGGGCCTGAAGGTGAGCAAACCCCATAAAACATTGAAGCGATGGCCTACAGGTGAGCAGACCGTATAAAGCATTTAAGGTGAGGGCCGGAAGTCTAGCGAACCCCATAAAACATTGCAGTGATTGCCTACAGGTAAGCAGACCGTATAAAGCATTGGAGGTGAGGGCCTGAAGCCTAGCGAACCCCATAAAACATTACAGTGATGGCTGACAGGTGAGCAGACCATATAAAACATTAGAGGTAAGGGCCTAAGGCAAAGCGAACCCCATAAAACATTGCAGTGATGGCCTGCAGGTGAGCAGACAGTATAAAGCATTGGATGTGAGGGACTGAAGATGAGCGAACCCCATGAAACATTGCAGTGATGGCCTGCAGGTGAGCAGACCGCATAAAGCATTGGAGGTGAGGGACTGAAGGTGAGCGAACCCCATTAAACATTGCAGTGATGGCCTGCAGGTGAGCAGACCGTGTAAAGCATTGGAGATGAGGGCCTGAAGGAGAGCGAACCCGATAAAACATTGCAGTGATAACCTGCAGGTGAGCAGACCGTATAAAGCATTGAAGTGATGGCCTACAGTTGAGCAGACCGTATAAAGCATTGAAGGTGAGGGCCGGTAGTCTAGCGAACCCCATAAAATATTGCAGTGATGGTCTACAGGTGAGCAGACCGTATAAAACATTAGAGGTAAGGGCATGAAGGTGAGCGAACCCCATAAAATATTTCAGTAATGACCTACAGGTGAGCACACCGTATAAAGCATTGGAGGTGAGGGACTGAAGGTGAGCAAACCCCATAAAACATTGCAGTGATGGCCTAAAGGTGAGTAGACCGTATAAAGCATTGGAGGTGAGGGACTGAAGGTGAGCGAACCCGATAAAACATTGCAGTGATGGCCTGCAGTTGAGCAGACCGTATAAAGCATTGGAGGTGAGGGACTGAAGATGAGCGAACCCCATAAAACATTGCAGTGATGGCCTGCAGGTGAGCAGACCATATAAAACATTAGAGGTGATGGCCTGAAAGTGATAGAACCCCATAAAACATTGCAGTGATGGCCTGCAGGTGAGCAGACTGTATAAAGCATTGGAGGTGAGGGACTGACGGTGAGCGAACCCCATAAAACATTGCAGTGATTACCTACAGGTAAGCATACTGTATAAAGCATTGGAGGTGAGGGCCTGAAGCCTAGCAAACCCCATAAAACATTACAGTGATGGCTTACAGGTGAGCAGACCGTATAAAACATTAGAGGTAAGGGTCTGAAGATGAGCGAACCCCATAAAACATTGCAGTGATGGCCTGCAGGTGAGCAGACTGCATAAAACATTGGAGGTGAGAGACTGAAGGTGAGCAAACCCCATAAAACATTGCAGTGATGGCCTGCAGGTGAGCAGACTGTATAAAGCATTGGAGGTGAGGGCCTGAAGGTGAGAGAACCCCATAAAACATTGCAGTAATGGCCTGCAGGTGAGCAGACCGTATAAAGCATTGGAGGTGAGGGCCTAAAGGTGAGCAAACCCCATAAAACATTGAAGTGATGGCCTACTGGTAAGCAGACCATATAAAGCATTGGAGGTGAGGGCCTGAAGCCTAGCGAACCCCATAAACATTACAGTGATGGCTTACAGGTGAGAAGACCGTATAAAACATTAACGGTAAGGGCCTGAAGCAAAGCGAACCCCATAAAACATTGCAGTGATGGCCTGCAGGTGAGCAGACCTCATAAAGCATTGGAGGTGAGGGACTGAAGATGAGCGAACCCCATAAAACATTGCAGTGATGGCCTGCAGGTGAGCAGACCGTATAAAGCATTGGAGGTGAGGGACTGAAGGTGAGCGAACCTCATTAAACATTGCAGTGATGGCCTGCAGGTGAGCAGACCGTGTAAAGCATTGGAGGTGAGCGCCTGAAGGTGAGCGAACCCCATAAAACATTGCAGTGATAAACTGCAGGTGAGCAGACCATATAAAGCATTGGAGGTGAGGGCCTGAAGGTGAGCAAACCCCATAAAACATTGAAGTGATGGCCTACAGGTGAGCAGAACGTATAAAGCATTGAAGGTGAGGGACGGAAGTGTAGCGAACCCCATAAAATATTGCAGTGATGGCCTACAGGTGAGCAGACCGTATAAAACATTAGAGGTAAGGGCATGAAGGTGAGCGAACCCCATAAAACATTTCAGTAATGGCCTACAGGTGAGCAGACCGTATAAAGCATTGGAGGAGAGGGCCTGAAGCCTAGCAAACCCCATAAAAAATTGCAGTGATGGCCTACAGGTGAGCAGAGCGTATAAAACATTAGAGATGAGGGCCTAAGGCCGAGCGAACCCCATAAAACATTGCCGTGATGGCCTGCAGGTGAGAAGACTGTATAAAGCACTGGAGGTGAGGGACTGAAGGTGAGCGAACCCCATAAAACATGGCAGTGATGGCCTACAGGTGAGCAGACCGTATAAAGCATTGGAGGTGAGGGCCTGAAGACTAGCGAAATCCATAAAACATTGCAGTTAGGGCCTACAGTGCAGCAGACCGTATAAAACATTAGAGGTAAGGGCCTGAAGCCGAGCGAACCCCATAAAACATTGCAGTGATGGCCTACAGGTGAGCAGACCATATAAAACATTAGAGGTGAGGGTCTCAAGCCGATCGAACCCCATAAAACATTGCAGTGGTTGCCTGCAGGTGAGCCGACCATATAAAGCATTGGAGGTGAGGGACTGAAGGTGAGCGAACCCCATAAAACATTGCAGTGATGGCCTACAGGTGAGCAGACAGTATAAAGCATTGGAGGTGAGGGACTGAAGGTGAGCGAACCCCATAAAACATTGCAGTGATGGCCTGCAGTTGAGCAGACCGTATAAAGCATTGGAGGTGAGGACCTGAAGCCTAGCGAACCCCATAAAACATTGTAGTAATGGCCTACACGTGAGCAGACCGTATAAAACATTAGAGGTGAGGGCCTGAAGGTGAGCGAACCCCATAAAACATTGCAGTGATGGCCTGCAGTTGAGCAGACCGTATAAAGCATTGGAGGTGAGGACCTGAAGCCTAGCGAACCCCATACGGGTGATGTTCTGGGACTCATGCTGGTGTAAGGCGGGTATGGCACACCGTGAAAAATTGTGGTGGCTGGGGACTGCGTACCAAGGGACGGCCGCCGACATCAGGCTGTGGAAGGCCTTAGTGTCTACAAGCCTAAATGGCAACATTTCAAGGGCCAGTAGTCTAGAAAGTTCCGCAGTTGCCATGGCCTGTGCGCGGGTGGGTATTTGCGCTTGCATTCAAATACCTGTGTTATCGACATTTGGACGCTGCGCCGGGACAGGGAAGTGTATGTTGTTCGTGACGGTTCATGTGAAGGTCCAGGTGTAGGGTGAGGGGCATCTGGGCCTTCGCCTTCGACAGGGGATTGACTAGCAGTGCGTAACACAGGGGAAGAGGAGGCAGTGGTGGGACCCGCAGACGCAGAGTGTGAACCCAGTCGTTCGGCCCACTTATTAGGGTGCCTGGATGCCATGTGACGGATCATGCTGGTGGTGGTGAGGTTGCTAGTGTTCACACCCCGGCTAATTTTGGCATGGCACAGGTTGCAAACTACCACTCTTTTGTCGTCTGCGCTTCCCTCAAAAAAGCACCATACTGCGGAACACCTACCTCTTGGCAAGGTAGATTTACGCAGGGGGTGCTCGGTGTAACGGTTGCGGGCCTGTTTGGTGTGGGCCGACGTCTCCCTTTTGCAACCCTACTGCCTGTTCCAGACTGTTGTGGTGCTACGGATCCCTCTGTACTGCTATCCTCGCTCGGCTTTTCACCTTCTCATGTTGGGTAAGTGACATCATCATCCACCACCTCTTCTTTCACTTCCTCATTCTGCTCATCCTCCTGACTTGACCTAAACACCACCTCAGTGATTGGCAACTGTGTCTCATCATCATCCACCTCGTGAACGAATGATTGCCGTTCACCACTGTCATCTTCTTGAGACTGTGAAGGCTCAAGAGGTTGGGAATCAGGGCACAATATCTCAAATACCTCTTCAAGTGTGCTTGGTGAGAGAGCCAAACCAAGTACTGGCGATGAAAAGAGGTCAGGTGAATATCCGAGTGTGGGATCACTTGTTTGGCCAGATGCGACATGTTGGGAGGAAGGAGGATCAGAGTGAGGATTCGGTTGACCAGACTTTTGGCTACAGAGACTGGACTTAGTGCAAGAGAGGGTGGTGCTTAACCGACTGGAAGCATTATCTTCTGCAATACAACCGACCAGCTGTTTGCACTGGTCCGACTTGTACAGTGTTGTCCTGCGCCGCCCAGCTAAGTTGGACATGCAGCTGGGTAAGGTGGATTTTTTAGTTTTTTCTGGTGCACTGGCAGCATGCACAGTTTCATTGCACCCAGGGCCACGGCCTCTGCTTGTACCATCAGCATCAGTCCCAGGGCCGCGGCCTCTGCTTGCACCATCAGCATCACGTCCAATTCCCCCTCCCTTTGTGCTTGCCTTCTTCATATTAACCCCTTAAGGACACGACCCTATTTCACCTTGAGGACCAGGCCATTTTTTGCAAATCTGACCAGTGTCACTTTATGTGGTGATAACTTTAAAATGCTTTTACTTATCCAGGCCATTCTGAGATTTTTTTTTTCCATCACATATTGTACTTCATGACACTGGTAGCATTTTGTCAAAAAAGTTCATTTTTTTGTATAAAAAATTACTAAATTTACCAAAAATTTTGAAAAATTTGCAAATTTTCAAGTTTCAATTTCTCCACTTCTAAAATACATAGTAATACCTCCAAAAATAGTTACTACTTTACTTTCCGCAAATGTCTACTTCATATTTGGATCATTTTGGGAATGCCATTTTATTTTTTGGGGACGTTACAAGGCTTTGAAGTTTAGAAGCAAATCTTGAAAATTTTCAGAAAATTTCAAAAACCCAATTTTTAAGGACCAGTTCAGGTCTGAGGTCACTTTGTGAGGCTTACATAAAATAAACCACCCAAAAATGACCCATTCTAGAAACTACACCCCTCAAGGTATTCAAAACTGATTTTATAAACGTTGTTAACCCTTTAGGTGTTCCACAAGAGTGTTCCATTTGAATCAATTTTTTCCATGAACAAAGCAAGGGTTAACAGCCAAACATAACCCAATATTTATTGCCCGGATTCTATAGTTTGCAGAAACACCCCATATGTGGTTGTAAACTGCTGTATCGCCAAACGGCAGGGCACAGAAGGAAGGGAACGCCACATGGTTTTTGGAAGGCAAATTTTGATGGACTGGTTTATTTACACCATGGCCCATTTCAAGCCCCCCTGATGCCCCTAAGGGGTGTAGTTTCTTATATGGGGTCACTTTTATGGAGTTTCTACTCTAGGGGTGCATCAGAGGAGCTTCAAATGTGACATAGTGTCAAAAAACCAGTCCATCAAAATCTGCCTTCCAAAAACCATATTGCGTTCCTTTCCTTCTCAGCCCTGCCGTTTGTCCATAAAGCAGTTTACAACCACATATGGGGTGTTTCTGTAAACTACAGAATCAGGGCAATAAATATACAGTTTTGTTTGACTGTTAACCCTTTCTTTGTTACTGGAAAAAAATGATTAAAATGGAAAATTTTGAAAAAATAGCTGTTTTGGGACCGTATTTATTTTATTTTTGTGACTGTGTTCATCTGAGGGGTTAGTTCATGTGTTATTTTTATAGAGCAGATTCTTACGGACGTGGCAATACCTAATATGTCTACTCTTTTTAATTTATTTAGGTTTTACACTATAATATCCTTTGTTAAACAAACAAAAAACTATTTTAGTATCTCCATAGTCTGAGAGTAATTTTTTTTTAGTTTTTGTCCAATTGTCTTAAGTAAGGGCTCATTTTTTGCGGGATGATATGACGGTTTTAATGGCACTATTTTGGGGTGCATGTGACTTTTTGATTGCTTGCTGTCACACTTTTTGTGATGTTAGGTGACAAAAAACTGCTTTTTACAGTATTTTTAATTTTTTTTGCGGTGTCCTCCTGAGGGGTTTTTTCATGTGTTTTTTTTATAGTTCAGGTTCTTACAGATGCGGCGATACATAATATGTCTACTTTTTATTTATTTATTTAGGTTTTACACAATCATAAAATTTTTGAAACAAAAAAAAAATCATGTTTTAGTCTGCATAGCCTAAGAGCCATAATTTTTTTATTTTTTGGGCGATTTTCTTAGTTAGGGTATCATTTTTTGCGGGATGAGATGATGGTTTCAAAAGCACTATTTTGGAGTGTATATTATTTTTTGATCGCTTGCAGTTGCTATTAGACGTTTTGCGGTGTTCAGCTGAGTGGTTAGGTCATGTGTTATTTTTATGGTTCAGATTCTTACGGACGCGGTGATGCCTAATATGTCTACTTTTCATTTATTTATTTAGGTTTTACACAATTATATTTTTGAAACAAAAAAAAATCATGTTTTAGTGTCTGCATAGCCTGAGAGCCATAACTTTTTTATTTTTTGGCCGATTTTCTTAGGTAAGGTATCATTTTTTGCGAGACGAGGTGACGGTTTGATTAGTACCATTTGGGTGTAGATACAGCTTTTTTTTTTAGTTTTTGTCCAATTGTCTTAAGTAAGGGCTCATTTTTTGTGGGATGATATGACGGTTTTAATGGCACTATTTTGGGGTGCATGTGACTTTTGATTGCTTGCTGTCACACTTTTGTGATGTTAGGTGACAAAAACTGCTTTTTACAGTATTTTTATATTTTTGCGGTGTCCTCCTGAGGGGTTTTTTCATGTGTTTTTTTATAGTTCAGGTTCTTACAGATGCGGCGATACATAATATGTCTACTTTTTATTTATTTATTTAGGTTTTACACAATCATAAAATTTTGAAACAAAAAAAAATCATGTTTTAGTCTGCATAGCCTAAGAGCCATAATTTTTTATTTTTGGGCGATTTTCTTAGTTAGGGTATCATTTTTCATGGGATGAGATGATGGTTTCAAAAGCACTATTTTGGAGTGTATATTATTTTTTGATCGCTTGCAGTTGCTATTAGACGTTTTGCGGTGTTCAGCTGAGTGGTTAGGTCATGTGTTATTTTTATGGTTCAGATTCTTACGGACGCGGTGATGCCTAATATGTCTACTTTTCATTTATTTATTTAGGTTTTACACAATTATATTTTTGAAACAAAAAAAAATCATGTTTTAGTGTCTGCATAGCCTGAGAGCCATAACTTTTTTATTTTTTGGCCGATTTTCTTAGGTAAGGTATCATTTTTTGCGAGACGAGGTGACGGTTTGATTAGTACCATTTGGGTGTAGATACAACTTTTTGATCACTTTTATTAACTTTTTTGGGAAGTGAGGTAGGCAAAATTTCAATTTTATCATAGTTTTTGTTTTTTTTGTTTTTATGACGTTCACCGTACGGGGAAAGTAACAAACCCATTTTATAGATCAGGTCGTTATGGACACCGTGATATATAACATGTGTAGTGTATTTTTTTTTTTTTATTTTATTAGTGATAAATGTGTTTCTTTTTTGTTTTTACCTTTTTTCACTTTTTCTTTACATTTTTTTGGACCCAGACCCACTTGGTTCCTGAAGATCCAGTGGATCTGGTGTCTGTATAATACAGTATTATATAATGTACTGTATTGTATTTTTTACTTGACACTTAGTCTGATCAGACTTTTGCCTTTAGCAAAAGTCTGATCAGACTTCTGTTACCATGGCAAGCAGGACGCCTTTGAAGGCGTCCTGTTGCCATGGTTACCCTCCTCCGCTGCTATAACAGAGCAGCGGAGGATGGGGAGGGAGGGAAGCTGGGGACTGGAGCTAGGGGGGCTGCACCAGGCACAGCAGCCCCCCACAGCAGCTCCCTCCCTCTTAACCACTTCCCTACAGACCGTGGCATGGAAGGGGTTAATAGGCTGACATCCGTGCCTGAACGGATGTCAGCCGTTACAAGCAGAGTGTCAGCAATGTGCTGACACTCTGCTTGCCACGCTCGGCCATCCTGAAAATGAGCGGGGGGGCGGGCAGAGGATCGCGCGCCCGCCCCCGCACCGCCTGCCTCACCGCCCACCGCTCCGCCCGCAAGCTTCCCCCCCTCCCCGCATCGCCCATCACAATGAGGGCACGGGGGGAGATTACAGTAATAATAAAAAAACATTTGGAAGCATTTTAAAGTATCTGATCCCCGCGGGGATCAGATACATAACATAACATAATCAGATACAAAGCGCTGCAAACCGCAGGTCTAAATTGACCTGCGGTTTGCAGCGATCGCCGATACGGGGGGTCACAGGACCCCCCTCGGCATATGAACATGGTTCCTGCTGCACGATCGCAGCAGGAATCATGTTTCTATTGCGATTATTTATTTTTTTACTGTAGATTTAATTTACGGCGTATGGGTACCCATACGCCCTATGTCCTTAAGAGGTTAAAGGATGTAGGACAGTACTGGAAACAGAAAATTACAGATTTTCAGCACTACACTAACCCAGAGATAATGTCATTTTTACAATACACACTGTATTGGCTTGCTGTAATGTACTGGACACAGGAAAATACAGATTTTCGGCACTACACTAGGCCTGAGATAATGCAATTTTGACAATACACACTCTATTGGCTTCCAGTAAGGTACTGGATACAGAAAAATAAAGACTTTCGGCACTACACTAGGCCACAGATAATGAAATTTTTACACTTCACACTGTATTGGCTTGCTGTAAGGCACTGGAGACAGAAAAATAAAAATTTTCGGCACTACACTAGGTCACAGATAATGAATTTTTTTACAATGCACACAGTATTGGCTTGCTGTAATGTACTGGATACAGAAAAATAAGGATTTTCAGCAGTACACTAGCCCAGAGATAATGTAATTTTTACGATACACACTGTATTGGCTTGCTATAATGTATTGGATACAGATAAATAAAGATTTTCAGCACTACACTAGCCCAAAGATAATGTAATTTTTACAATACACACTATATTGGCTTGCTGTAATGTACTGGATACAGAAAAATATAGATTTTCACCACTACAGTAGCCCAGAGATAATGCAATTTTTACAATACATACTGTATTGGCTTCCAGTAAGGTACTGTCACGACCGGTTGTTCGGTCGTGACTCTGTGTCACATGCAGTTGCCAGCGGCATGGTTTGCATCATGAGAGATATTCTGTTGTAGCCTCATGTGCGGTTGCCGCTGGCAACAGGATAGGTTCGTAAGCGTGTTTGTTTTCTTGTTTGTGTGCACTTTTCCTGGGTGCGGTGTGCACAGGGTTAATGTGCGTGTGCTGGGTTTGGTGGGTGTGACCTCAGGCCTCTTTATATGTTTGTGTGTTGGAGCCTGAGGTCAGTTTGTTTGTCTCCAGCCATGGTGTGAGCATGTGCTAGAGGTTGCTGGTTGTTTCCCCTGTTTGGTCAGTGTGAGACACCCTTATTTGTTATATAGCTTATGGTCATTGTTTCCTCTCCAGTGTGCATCTGTTTGCCCTTCCCCACCTGGTGTATGTTTATGGTGTGGGTTTGCGTGGAAATATGTGTGTCGGTGTGTCCTCCAGAAGGGGGTTGCTTTTCCGGAGGGGTTTAAGCAAAATCTAGACTGTGTGCTGCCCTGCCTGGTGTCCGCATGGGGGTCCAGGAGGTCCTGGCGCTGGTTCGTTTTCTCCAGTGTGGCAGGTAAGTGTGGGTTTTGTGGATGTAGGTTTGCTCTGTTACTTACCTGTTGTGCGGGCGTACACTGTCTGGTTCCCGGCTGCTGTGGGGCCTCTGGAGACGCCTGCTCATCCGTTGTCCTGGATGAGCAGGTGGCCTCTGCCCTCATACCATTTTAGGGCGAGACAGGGAAGTCAGGGCCTCAGGTTCGTGAGCATGAGCCTCCTTACCATCTGAGGGGGATCATGCAGTAGGAGACCAGGGCCAGTAGAGGGATGCTTTAGAAGGTGACCTGCTCCCTATTCCCTGCTTTGCGGCATAGCAGCCGTGGACATTGCATCGTGATAGGTACTGGATACAGGACATTACAGATTTTCGAACTACACTAGGCCAGAGGTAATGTAATTTTGACAATACACACTCTAGTGGCTTCCAGTAAGTTACGGGATACAGAAAAATTACACATTTTTGCCACTATACTAGGCCAGAGATAATGAAATATTTACAATACACACTGTATTGGCTTGCTGTATTGTACTGGAGACAGAAAAATACAAATTTTCGGCGCTACACTAGAACACCGATATTGGAATTTTTACAATACACCCTGTATTGGCTTGCTGTAATGTACTGGATACAGAAAAATATAGATTTTCGCCACTACAGTAGCCCAGAGATAATCTAATTTTTACAATACACACTGTATTGACTTCCAGTAAGGTACTGGATACAGGAAATTACAGATTTTTAGAACTTCACTAGGCCAGAGAAAATGTAATTTTGACAATATACACTCTAGTGGCTTCCAGTAAGTTACTGGATAAAGAAAAATTACAGATTTTTGCCACTTCACTAGGCCAGAGATAATGTAGTTTTTACAATACACACTGTATTGGATTGCTGTAATGTACTGGAGACAGAGAAATACTGATTTTTGTCACTACACTAGCCCAGAGATAAAGTAATTTTTACAATACACACTGTATTGGCTTGCTGTTGTGTACTGGATACAGAAAAATACAGATTTTCGGCACTACACTAGCCCAGAGATAATGTAATTTTTACAATACACACTGTATTGGCTTCCAGTAAGGTACTGGATACAGAAAAATACAGATTTTCGGCACTACACTAGCCCAGAGATAATGTAATTTTGACAATACACTTTATTAGGATGTAGTTCTATATTGGATACAAATTTGTCCCAAATAAAATGTATACTCTGCGGGAATACTGTATATACGGTTGCAGCCTAAACGCACACACAGATGTGCCCAAAACTAGTTAACTATGGCCAAAATTTAAATCACTCTCTGCTTGAGTAATTAATATAACGGTTGCGGATTGAACGCACACACAGATGTGGCACAAGTTAGGTTAATTTCCCAAGAACAAATCATTTCTCAGATGGTGCAGTGTATATCAGTAGCAGGCACACTGTAGTGAATAAGCCCCTTTTTATAATATCTGCCCATCACACTGTTTTATGATGGTGCAGTGTATATCTCAGTAGCAGGCACACTGTAGTGAATAAGCTCCTTTTTATAATATCAATAAAAAGGTGCTACACTGCATCCTCTAGTCCTTAAAAGGACTGTTAGGTCTTTCAATAAGGTTTTTGGAGTTAAATCAGTAAGCTTTAAGCAAAACGCTATCTGTCCCTGCCTACTGTCTGCTCTCCCTGACGCTGAATGAGCCGAGCGCCGGACCTCAGCTCCTATATGAAATGGAATCACCTGTTCCGGTCAGCGAATCAGTGTAAGGCTTACAGCTAACATGGCTATGGTCTTACACTGAGGGGAATTATTAACCTGGACTGTTTAGAAGGCATCAAACGTGCGGGGAGGAGACTTGAGCAATGTGACGAAAACACGTGGTGCTTGGCTGAGTAAAGCCGAGCGCTGAGCATAGCGATGCTCAACCCGAACCAATACTCGGCTGAGCATGCTCGCTCATCACTAATTCTGAGTTCAGCTCTGCAGTTATCTTTTCAAAAGCCTTTAGTGGCGTATATATACTTGGAAAAAGAAAAATATATTCTGAGTTCAGCGCTGCAGTTATATCTGGTAAAGCCTTTACTGGCGTATTGCAGTAGAAAAATAAATATACATTCACCATTCACTGATGAACTTATATATAGAAAAACCTTTATTAGAATAAAAATATATTCAGCGTTCACTGTTGCAAAAGAAATTGTATTCAGCATTTAGCGCTGCAGTCATATCTGGTAAAAACATTCAGGACTTATTTCAGTTTAAAAACAAATTTATTCAGCGTTCAGCACTGCAGTTATATCTGCTAAAACCTTTAGTTACGTATTTCGGTAGAAAAAAAATATATATTCAGTGTTCACTGTTGCAGGTATATGTGGCAAAACCTTTAGTGATGTATTTTGGTCAAAAAAAAATTTTATTCAGCGTTCAGAGCTGCAGTAATATGTGGTAAAATCGTTATTGAAGTATTATGGTCAAAAAACTAAATTAATTCAGTGGTCAGCGCTGCGATTATATGCAGTTAAATCTTTATTAAAGTATTTCGGTCGAAAAACAAAATTTATTCTGCGGTCAGAGCTGTGGTTATATACAGTAAAATCTTTAGTGACAAATCTTGATGAACTTCGCGACTCTTCCGGGCTCAAAGCTATCTTGACGCTTTGTCTTATTGTCTGTAGCTACTAGAGGCCTGTTCATGCTAGGCAGGTTCCCCCAGAAGTATCTTGGTTTCTTGGTTGATCGACACTCGGTCATTGTGCCATTCTGTGGCTTCCTCATGCTGCTATGACCTCCAGACTCGGTCATTGAGCCACTCGGTGGCCTCCTCATTAGTGTTGACCGAGCATGTTCGGCTGAATGCCGCATGTGCTTGAGCGCGATGCTCGTGTCTCCTCCCCGCACATTTGTTTGCTGCTACGCAGCCAATGAACGTACAGGTAAGTACTGCCATTCACTGTAAGCCATAGCGATGTTGGCTGCTGGCATTACAGTGATTGGCTGGCCGGAACGCGTCACGTGTTCGGCTCAGTCTTAGTCTGGGAGAGCTGGAGAGTAGAAGGGAGAGATAGTGTAGGGTGTGAAATTGGAATATTGTAGTTTTTATACTTGTTACAGACCCAAAAGTCCTTTTAAGGACTATTGTGAGTGGCAGCAATATATATTTTTAGCTCAACCTGCACTAAATTGTTAAACTTATTTGAGACCCAAAAGTCCTTTTAGGACTATAGTTGTATCTGGCAGCAATATATATTTTTAGCGCAACCTGCGCTAATTAGCTTGCGATTGTTTGGCTGCTGCAGACAGCGACATTATTTGCGCTACATCTCCCGTATAACGTGCGCAGCCTAAAAATATCTGTGACATCCAGTGTACTTTTTCCGTAGATGGTGTCCGCTGCGGAGAGTTATATTAACTGCACTACATCTCCTGTATAACGTTTGCGTATCCGAAAAATCAGTGACATGCAGTCTAATTTTTTTGCTGCTGGTGGCAGTGACATTATCTGAACTACATCTCCTGTATAACGTTTTCCCATCCTAAATATCAGTGACATTCAGTCAGTGTAACTTTTTTATTAGTCAATAGTGACAGCGACATTACTTGCACTATCCCTACTGTATAACGTTTGTGCATCCTTATTATCAGTGACTTTCATTCAGTTCATTATTAGCCGGTGGTAACAGCGACATTACTAGCGCTATACTTCCCGTATAATGTGTGCGCATTCTAAATATCAGTGACTGTAATTTTTTATTACCTGGTGGTGACAGCGACTTTACTAGCGCTATACCTCCTGTATAACGTGTGTGCAGGGCCGGTGCAAGGATTTTTGCCGCCCTAGGCAAGATAAAAATTGCCGCCCCCCTCTACACTGATACTGGCCGCGCTGTGCAGCATAACGGCCAGCGAAGTATCCGCAATCCGCTTTATAAGACGCACGGCCATTTCCCCCCCACTTTTGGGGGGAAAAATGTGCGTCTTATAAGGCAAAAAATACAGCAAATAATAAACATATTGCACATTGTCTACTGACTACTTACCACCAGGACAATAAGATGAGCTGGTCTCTGGCTGCAGTCTGGCTTTTGGTCTGGCTCTGGGGAATGAAGACAAACACGGTACATACACCATTTACCAATGTCGCCCTGGGGTCCTGGGGAAGAAGAAAACTGCTGCACCTGCAGGCTGAAATCCAATTCAGGTAGGAGCCCACTTCTGTTCTGTCCCAGAAGGAGAAGGCACTGCCGCTGCTGCCGCACTGGGGGTCGGTGGATGCAAATTGGTGGACCATGGTGGCCGTGGCTGGCTGCTCGGCTGCTTGCTGCTCAGTATGCGGCCTTCTCTTCCTCCACCCCTCTCTCTGCGTCACGTGCTTAAGGGTGGGGGGGTCAGGGGGTTCAGATCAAGATCATTCAGGCCAGGGCGGCAGAGCCGTTCCCCACCCTCAGCAGCCTGAAGCCAGCAGCCAGGTAAGCTAGCAGCAGTTATAGTCACTCAGACCACCAGAGAGACAGACAGCACAGCCGTGTCAGATTGTCTCTCTGGTCCGCCTTCATTCAGTGTAATTTTTTATTAGCCGGTGGTGACAGCGGCATTACTTGCGCTATACCTCCCGTATAACGTGTGCGCATCCTAAATATCAGTGACAATCATTTAGTGTAATCTTTTATTAGCCGGTGGTGACAGCGATATTACTAGCACTATACCTCCTGTATAATGTGTGCGCATCCTAAATATCTGTGACATTCATTCAGTGTAATTTTTTATTAGCCGGTGGTGACAGCGACATTACTAGCGCTATACCTCTTATATAATGTGTGTGCATCCTAAATATCAGTGACATACATTCAGTGTAATTTTTTATTAGCCGGTGGTGACAGCGACATTACTTGCGCTAGACCTCCTGTATAACATTTGTGCATCCTAATTATTAGTGACTTTCATTCAGTTCATTATTAGCCGGTGGTAACAGCGACATTACTAGCGCTATACTACCTGTATAATGTGTGCGCATCCTAAATATCAGTGACATTCATTCAGTGTAATTTTCTATTAGCCGGTGGTGACAGCGACATTACTTGCGCTATACCTGCTGTATAATGTGTGCGCATCCTAAATATCAGTGACATTCATTCAGTGTAATCTTTTATTAGCCCGTGGTGATAGCGACATTACTTGCAATATACCTCCTGTATAATGTGTGCGCATCCTAAAAATATCTGTGACATTCTGTGTACTTTACCTGCTCTACTGTACGTGTGACATACTTGCAAGCATATAAATTATTTAATATGCGCAAGGCGAGCAGTAAGGGACGGGGAAGTGGCCGTGCTGCTGATGGTGCACGCAGAGGCCGTGGCATTGGGCGTGGTGAAACTGTGCCTGCTGCCAGAGCACAAGAAACACACTCATCCACGATACCTAGCTTCATGCCCCAGTTTGCATCCACAATTGAAATTTACGAAGATACATTCACAGGAGTCACTACAGTTTCTGGATACTGTGGTATATGCAGATGGGGTGACATTGGGCACGGACATCTTTACTAAACCAACTGATCGCAATAGCATCTTAAGATATGAAAGTGCCCACACTAGAGGTGTATTGGACACACTCCCCTATAGTCAGCTACTCAGAACAAAACGAATAGTGTCGGATGTCAGGGTAGTGGAGGATAGACTGGAAAAAATGGGACAGAAATTCCTAGCAAAAAATTACCCCAAAAGGCTAGTTAAAAAACACTTGGATAGAACTAAAAAATTAGATCGAAAGCAACTATTGATCCCCAAAGAGAAGGATGGTGCACTTAAGAGGATTCCATTCGTCTCCACCTATACTGACATGAGTGGAAAAATTGCAGGATCCCTCAAAAGAAATTGGCACATATTGACAAATTCTTTTCCTGAAATAGATGAATTTAGAACTCCACCACTCATGTCGTATAGGAGAGGGAAGAATCTCTCCAATGACCTAGTCCGTGCTGACGTGAACACGCAGAAAAAAAGAGGACAGGGTAAAAAGGGATGTTTCCCCTGTCTAAATTGCTGTAACTGAATATGTAATTTATACCCTACACTGTCCGTGCGGACTACTTTATGTAGGGGAGACGACCCAACCCTGTAAAAATAGGGTAAACCAGCACCGCAATGGCACACGAAAAATCATAACAAAACAACATACTAATGAAGCGACAGTCCTGGAGGGTGAACAACCTGTACCTGAACATTTTTTGAAAGCAAAACATAACTCAGGTTCAGGATAGTGAATGGTGTTCCCCCTTTGAAGAGGGGTGGAGATAGAGAGAAGGAATTGAAAAAGCTAGAACTAAAATGGATATTTGAGCTTGACACCCTTGAACCAAAGGGACTTAATCGTGAGTTTAAAGTAGGTTTCCTATTTTAACCCCCGACATCCTATTGGAATGTGTTTTACATGTATATATATGTATATATAGTAACATTTAAGTGAGAACCCGACTATTATGGCCGAGATTTTAATATATTTTTTTCTCTTTTTTATTGTAGAACACGTGGTGTGGAGGCTGAGGGGGACTCCATCTGGGCACCAAAGGATTTGGCACTTGAATTGTAATGGTTAGTGTATTGCTGTGGTATTTGCTTTGAGATATTTTGCAATACCTGAGGTGGGTTAACCATGTAACCGGAGGAATTTCATCCCCTGCAAAAAATTGGTACTCCGACCTGGAGTGATAGGTTTGGGAACCTGAATTAAAGGAGTGGTCCACATATCTCTCGAATGGGAGAGGTTGGGGTCTCACCCTTTACTTGGGTTGAACACCACCTCTCACACTATGAATGAATGATATATGAGGTTCGTTGGCCCGGGTGCACACTGGGGAACCGGTGGTGCATCGGAAGCCTGTTAAATACGATCCATAAGAATGAATGGGTGGACCACACTTAGGACCAGTATATCTGGTGGCCTGGATTTCCAGTAATACCTTCTTCCAGTTACAGAGGGGTATAATACCGGTGAAATGGTTCGTTCCACACGGATGCTACAATTGGCGGGTGCCAATGCAAATACACTAACATTAGGTTAAGGTTCCCTACAAGCTAAATTGGTAATGAAATGGTCTATACAAATACAAAGCTTCAAATAACATGGGGCCAATACCTTTTAGTAATGGCATATACGGTCTCCAAGGAGACGCGTTCTAGTAACCATCACGTGACCGGAACTTACGTGATGTAGGATACTGGGCCAAAGCTTCAGATGTATCTTAGCATTCATTACGTGACCGGAACTGACGTGAACAGCCGAGTGGAGGTTCCCGACCGAGAGCTTCCGGATGCTGACAACACGTGGATGCCGCTCACGAATATTCAATATGACCATGTCTGTATTCCTAAGATGGCCCTCCCCAGCCTCCATTAAGTAAGTTATGAGAACTAAAGATTAATAAATGTTTCTTGACACTGTATTGAGGGCGGGATTTCAACAGTGGGGGGTTGGTGGTACCGCCTCCCTTTAATCACATTCGGACTATATATATGTATGCACAAGGTGTAATTTGTATGCTTGAAAAAGACTGATTGTCGAAACGTCGCATGCTGGGCTAATAAATTTCACAGCTTTCAAGAAGAGTGCCATGGTCTTCATCTATTACTCTGGAACCAGTTTGCAGGGTGGCGCAGGACACCACTCTTGAAGTCAGACCAGTGCGACCAGGTGGTCGGTTGGATTGCAGCCATGGAGCATGGAGAGTCTTGGCAAACAAGTGATCCCACACTCGGATATTCCGAGGAGCTCTTTTCATCGCCATTTCTTAATTTGGGCCTCTTGCCAAGCCCGCTTGAAGAGGGACATGAGGAGATCTTGTGCCCTAATTCCCAAACTCTTGAGCATCCACAGTCAGAAGAAGATGATGGTGGGGAACGGCAATTAGGGTTAAACGAGGTGGATGGTGAGGATGAGACACGGTTGTCAATAACTGAGGTGGCTGTTAGGTCAACAAGTCAGGAGGATGACCAGAGTGAGGAAGTGGAAGAGGAGGTGGTGGATTATGAAGTCACTGACCCAACCTAGGAAGGTGGTAAGCCGAGAGAGGACAGCAGTACAGAGGGGGAAGGATCCGCAGCACCGCAACAGGCTGGAAGAGGCAGTGGGGTGACAAAAGGGAGAAGGCGGGCCACACCAAACAGGCCCACAACTGTTCCCCGGAGCACCCCCTTGAGGAAATCTCCCTTGCCAAGGGGTAGGTGTTCCGCAGTCTGGCGCTTTTTTTAGGAAAGGGCGGACGATAAAAGAATTGTCATTTGCAACCTGTGCCGTACCAAAATGAGCACGGGCGTGAACACTAGCAACCTCACCACCACCAGCATGATTCACATGGCATCAAAGCACCCTAATAGGTGGGCCGAACGCCTTGGTCCACAATTGGTGTCTGCTGGTCACACCACTGCCTCCTCCTTCCCTGTGTTACCTTCTGTCCAATCCCCTATCCAAGACGCAGGCCCGGATGCCTCCCGCTTTGCACGACCTTCGCAACCGCAATCAGTTGCATGTCCAATTATGTGTCCCAGTGCAGCGTACAGATGTCTATACCACAGGCTTTTGAACGAAAGTGAAAAATACCCAGCCACCCACACACAGGCCATAGCACCAAATACACACCTACCAAAATTGCTGGCCCTGGAAATGTTGCCATTTAGGCTTGTGGACACTGAGGCTTTCCGCAACCTGATGGTGGCAGCTGTCCTGCGTTACTCTGTCCCTAGCCGCCAATATTTTTAACGGTGTGTAGTCCCAGCCTTACACCAGAATGTGTCTAGTAACATCACCCGTGCCCTGACCAAAGCAGTTATTGGGAAGGTCCACTTAACGACTGACACATGGACAAGTGCTTTTGGCAAGGGAATCTACATTTGCCTGATGGCACACTGGGTGAAAGTTGTGGTGGCCAGGAGCGAGTCGTACCCTGGGATGGCACAGGTGCTACCCACGCCAAGGATTGCGGGCCTACTTCCATCAGGGTTTCAGCCGCCACCTACGTTAGTGGCTGAAACCCCCCCCCCCCCCTTCTCCTCCTCCCCCTCCACCTCCTCCTCCACTTCCACCTCTGAATTATCATCTTGCAGCACCAGTCAACCATCAGTCAGTAGCTGGAAGCAGTGTAGCACTGCCGTGGGGAGGGCGCAACAGGCAGTGCTTAACCTGATCTGCTTAGGTGACAAACAGCACACCGCCGCAGCGCTATGGCAGGGGATAAGGGACCAGACTGAGCTGTGGCTCTTGCCACTCAACCTACAATCAGGCATGGTTGTGTCTGATAATGGCCGTAACTTGGTGGCGGCTTTGGAGCGCGGCAAGCTCACACCATGCCTAGCCCACATGTTCAACCTAGTGGTTCAGCGGTTTCTTAAAAACTACCCCAATTTGTCTGAGCTACTGATGAAGGTGCGCTGCGTGTGCCCATTTCTGCAAGTCATCGACAGCTTCCGCCGGTCTGGCAGCACTGCAGCAGTGCTTGCAATTGCCAGCTCAACGACTGTTGTGCGACGTGGGCATTGATGTCTGACCTCTGTGAGGTTTTAAGAAACTTTGAGGAATCAACACAGATGGTGAGCGGCGATAACGCTATTATTGTAACCATCTCACTTCTGTGTCTACTCAAACGCTCGCTGCTCACAATTAAGGCGGACGCTTTGCATGGGGAAGAGGTGGAAATGGCGGAAGACAGTACACAGAGTAATAGCCAGACCACCCTCAGTTTGTCTTCTAAGCGCAAATTGGTTGATGATGAGGAGGAGCAGGAGACGGTTGCCTCCGCTACAGAGGGTAGTACCCATGGAAGTTTTATTCCATCTGTTCAGCGTGGATGGGTAGAAGAGGAAGAAGAGGGTGAGGAGATTGAGAGTCATCCTCCTGATGAGGACAGCGAAGTATTTTCTGTTGGGACTCTAGCACACATGGCTGAGTTATGTTAAGCTGCCTTTCTTGTGATCCTCGCGTTGTACGAATTTTGGCCAACACCGATTAACAGTTGTTCGCCCTTCTCGACCCCAGCTACAACGCTGGCTGCAGAGTACGTAGTTCCTTGGCCAACCGAAGAGAGGAGATGAGGGGAACACACAGCAGTTCCAAAAGAGGCAGGGCAACACTATCCAAGGCCTGGGACAGTTTTATGACACCCTGCCAGCACCCTCAACCTGATACATGGCCTAGTGTCACAAGAAGGGAAACATTTTGGAAGATAGTGAAGGATAGTGTATGTAGCAGACTGTGTCAGCGTCCTCAGTGATCCCTCTGTGCCTTACAACTGTGCCAAGCTGGACATGTGGCACGAACTTGCACTCTATGCCTTGGAGGTGCTGGCCTGCCCCGCTGCCAGCGTTTTGTCAGAGCGTGTCTTTAGTGCTGCTGGGGGCATAACTGATAAGCGCATCCGCCTGCAAATGTTTGCGAACGGGCGAACCGCCATAGACTTCAATAGGCAGGCGAATTTTAAAACCCACGGGGACCATTTCTGGTCACAATAGTGATGGAAAAGTTGTTTCAAGGGGACTAACACCTGGACTGTGGCATGCCAGAGGGGGATCCATGGCAAAACTCCCATGGAAAATTACGTAGTTGACTCAGAGTCGGGTTTTAATCCATAAAGGGCATAAATCACCTAACATTCCAAAATTGTTTGGAATAACGTGCTTTAAAACATCTAGTGTGTTTATACGATCAGGTATGATGTTGTATTGATCAGGGAGTGTAAGGGTTACGCCAGCTTCACAGTGAGACCAAACTCTGACAGACAAAACTCCCCGTTTAACGCACCACAAACAGTCCATTTGCACAACCGGAAACTCCCCATCTGCACAAGGTTGGATACCAAGCTAGCCATGTCCCGTTCCTTGTCTTCACTAACGTCATTGAAGGTCTCTTCCTCCATCCAGCCACGTACAACACCAAGGGTCCCCGAAAGGTGACAACAAGCCCCCTGGGACGCCTGCTGTGGTTGGTCTTCCACCTCCTCAAAGCCACCTTCCTCCTCTGACTCCTCTTCTTCAGACTCCTCTCACTGCGTTGCTGCAGGTCCAGAAATCAACAACGACAAGGCTGCTTCTGGTGGTGATGGTGACCACAACTCTTCCTTTTTATGCTCATCTATGACCTGATCCAGCACTCTTCACAGGGCAAGCTCTAGAAAAAACGCATATGGGATGAGGTCGATGATGTTGTCTTGGGTTTGACTGACCAGGTTTGTCACCTCCGCAAAAGGACGCATGAGCCTACAACCATTGTGCATGAGCGCTCAGTAACACGGCCAAAAAATACCCAGCTCCGCAGAGGCTGTCCTCTGTTTTTTTAAATTAAAAAAATCTGTTCTTACCAGTTTAATCTCTGTTTTGTCCCCTATCAGGGGCCGGTGTATGGAATAGATCTTAGGAACCGGGAGATGGAAAAAGATGGTTGGTCGGTCCTCTTCCTTCCAATTTGGGGCACTGCGCGTGCGCCGTGCAATGTACTGTGACACCCTACATGAGTAGTGTGTTAAGTAGTACTATTCCTATCAGTTTAATCCCTGTTCCATCAACAACACGTCTGTAAAGCGTCCTGTCCTTGCCGGCGTGGTCATGGAAGGAGGAGGATTACTTTCACCTCTTCCCCTGTTAGATTCCCGTTGTGCTGTTACATCACCCTTATACGCTGTGTAAAGCATACTTTTTAACTTGTTTTGGAACTGCTGCATACTTTCCGACTTCCGGTAATTCGGTAACATTTCAGCCACTTTCTGCTTATACCGGGGTCTAGTAGCGTGGCCACCCAGTACAGGTCGTTCTCCTTCAGCTTTTTTATACGAGGCATGACAGTATGAAAGACCCCATTTGCAAAAGGTTGGATGCCGAGCTACTCATCTCCCGTTCCTCGTCCTCACTGATCTCATTGAAGGTCTGTTCTTCCCCCCCAGCCACGTACAACACCACGGGTCCCAGATAGGTGACAACAACGAGCACCCTGGGATGCCTGCTGTGGTTGGTCTTCCTCCTCCTCAAAGCCACATTCCTCCTCTGACTCCTTCTTTAGACTCCTCTTCCAGCGTTGCTGCAGGTCCAGCAAGCGATGATGATAAGGCTGTTTCTGGTGGTGTTAGTGACCACAACTCTAAAATACCCATCTCCGCAGAGGCTGTCCTAGCACCCCGGTCATACAAATACTCGTTGATGGCTTTTTCTTGTTGGAGCAGGCGGTCGAACATTAGGAGTGTTGAATTCTAACGTGTCGGGCTGTCGCAAATCAAGCGCCTCACTGAAATGTTGTTTCGCAGCTGAATATCGGAAAAGTGCGCCATGGCCGTGTAGGAACGCCTGAAATGGCCACACACCTTCCTGGCCTGCTTGAGGACGTCCTGTAAGCCTGGGTACTTATACACAAAGCATTGTACGATCAGATTCAACACATGTGCCATGCACGGCACATGTGTCAACTTGCCCAAATTCAATGCCGCCAACAGATTGCTTTCGTTGTCACACACCACTTTGCCAATCTCCAGTTGGTGCGGGGTCAGCCACTGATTCACCTGTGCGTTCAGGGCGGACAGGAGTGCTGTTCCGGTGTGACTGTCTGCTTTCAGGCAAGTCAACCCCAAGACGGCGTGACACTGTCATATCCGGGATGTGGAATAGCCCCCGGGGAGCTGGGGGGTGCAGTTGAAGTGGAGCAAGACGCAGCAGCAGAAAAGGACTCAGCCGAGGAGGTTAGCGAAGAGGATGGAATAGGAGGAGTAGAGGAGGTGGCAGCAGGCCTGCCTGCAAGTCGTGGCGGTGTCACCAACTCCAATGCAGAGCCACGCATTCCATGCTTGGCATCCGTCAGCAGGTTTACCCGATGCGCAGTGTACGTGATATACCTGCCCTGACCGTGCTTTGCAGACCAGGTATCACTGGTCAGATGGACCCTTGCCCCAACACTGTGTGCCAGACATGCCATGACTTCCATTTTCCACAATAGAGTACAGGTTGGGGATTGCCTTCTGTGAAAAAAAATTTTGTCCAGGTACTTTCCGCTGTGGTGTCCCAATAGCTACAAATTTTTTGAAGACCTCAGACTCCACCAGCTTGTATGATAAAAGCTGGCGGGCTAAGAGTTCCGACAAGCCAGCTGTCAGACGCCGGGCAAGGGGGTGACTCTGTGACATTGACTTCTTACGCTCAAACATTTCCTTGACAGACACCTGACTGTGGGCAGATGAGCAGGAACTGCTGAAGGAGAGAGACGGCGTGGCGGGTGGTTGAGAGGGGGCAAGGAGGACAGCAGTGGTTGACGTGGCTAAAGATGCTGGACCAGGAGGAGGATGGTAGCTTTGAGTTTGTGTGCTGCTTTTACTCATGTGTTGATCCCATAGGCATTTGTTAGATCATGTGAGATTATGTGCCTTCGCAAAGCAGTTGTACCTAGGTGGGTGTTGGACTTCCCACGACTCAATTTCTTTTGGCACAGGTTGCAAATGGCATCGCTGTTATCAGGGGCAGACACACAAAAAAAATGCCACACTGCTGAGCTTTGCAATGACTGCATTCTGGTGTTGGCAACAGCATACGTTGTTTGTCGTGCTGTCTGGCTGACCCCGGGTGCCGATACATGATGTCTGACTGTGCCACTAGCTCCTTGCGACGACCACCCCCTGCTTCCAACTTGTCTCCCCATCTGAACTTTCCCCCTGTTCTTCTTCTCTTCGAGCGAGCACCCACGTGACATCCACGGACACATCGTCATCATCAACCATTTCACTTGTATCTGACAACTCAGCAAAGGAAGCAGCAGCGGGTACAACATCATCATCATCACACCGGCGAATAGTTCGGGACATCTCTATCTGACTCTTATAAAAATTAACAAGGCCTGGATTGCCCCCGACTTCTCTACTCCATCAGCGGAAAGCGGCTAAACATAAAGGCACTCTAAATGTGGCTTTTATGGTGTATTGAATACACTGTAATACTATGCACCCCTTCCACCACTAAAAAGGTTCAATCTCCTTTTTCTCGTCCTCCTCCTCCATCATATCAACATGCTTATTAGGCTGCCCTCGCTCCTAATGTTTTAAAAGGGTCACCTCAGCAGCGGGCCCTCAGCTATAATGCTTTAGAGGGTCACCAGCAGGCCCTCACCCATAATGTTTTTGAGGGTCACCAGCAGGCCCTCAACCATAATGTTTTTAAGGGTCACCAGCAGGCCCTCGCCCATAATGTTTTAGAGGGTTACCAGGAGGACCTTGTTCACAATGTTTTAGATGGTCAGATCAGCAGCAGACCCTCGCCCCTAAGGTTTTAGATGGTCAGATCTAAAGGGCTTCTGTCACCCCCGATTTAGCAATTTTGAGTAGTGGACATTAGCTATTTGCTAATGTCCGCTGAGTTCATACATGTTACTATTACCTCTCTCTGTGCTCTAAATTCTGTAAAAATCGTACCTTTATGTTATGCTAATTTCTTCACTACCAGCAAGTTGGGCAGTTACTTGCTGGTAGCCGCCGCATCCTCGGACTATAAACATGCCCCCTCTCCACTTGATAGACAAGGCCAGCGAGCGCTCTTCTCCTCCCGCTGGCCCTGTCTTCCCATGAAATCCCGCACCTGCGCCGTAACGTTCTTCATTCGGCGCAGGCGTTCTGAGTGAAGGACGGGCGCTTGCCAGCTGAATCTGAATAAAGGGTGGATAAATAGAACTTTAAAGAAAGCAATAAATGACAAAAAGAAAGCATATAAATCACTAAAACATTAGAGTAGCTAGGAAGCACTGAAAAACTATAAGGAAAAAAAAAGAACATGTAAACAAATAAAAGCAGCCAAACTAGAGACCGAGAGATTAATTGCCAAAGAAGAGAGTAAAACTAATCCTAAAATGTTCTTCAATTTTATAAATGGTAAAAAGTATAAATCTGAAGGTGTCGGCCTTTTAAAGAGTAATGAGGGGGGGGGGTTCGAGAGAGCGACGAGGAGAAAGCAAAGCTGTTAAATTTTTTTTTCTCCAGTGTATTCAATGAGAAAAATAAACTGTCAGATGAAATGCTTAATGTAAAAATAAATTCCCCATTAAAAGTGTTCTGTCTGACCCAGGAAGAAGTACAGCGACTTAAAAAGATTAAAATACACCCCCGTATCATAAGGGAATTAAGTAATGTCATAGCCAGACCCTTATTTCTGATATTTGCAGATTCTATACTGACAGGGAGTGTTCCACAGGATTGGCGGATAGCAAATGTGGTGCCAATATTCAAAAAGGGTCCAAAAAAAGAGCCTGGAAACTATAGGCCAGTAAGTTTAACATCTGTTGTGGGTAAACTTTTTGAAGGTTTTGTGAGAGATGCTATCTTAGAGGATCTCAACGGAAATAAGCAAATAACGCCATATCAGCATGGCTTTATGAGGGATCGGTCATGCCAAACTAATTTAATCAGTTTCTATGAGGAGGTAAGTTCTAGACTTTACCACGGCAAATAATGAATGTTGTATGTCTGGACTTCTCCAAAGCATTTGACACTGTACCACATTAAAGGTTAGTATATAAAATGAGAATGCTCAGACTTGGAGAAAATGTCTGTATGTGGGTAAGTTACTGGCTGAGTGATAGAAAACAGAGGGTGGTTATTAACGATACACGCTCAGATTGGGTCACTGTCACTAGTGGGGTACCTCAGGGGGCAGTATTGGACCCTATTCTTTTAAATATATTTATTAATGATCTTGCAGAAGGCTTGCATAGTAAAATATAAATTTTTGCAGATGACACTAAACTGTGTACAGTAATTAACACTGAAGAGGACAGTATACTGTAAGGGATCTGGATAGATTGGAGGCTTGGGCAAAGAAATGGCAGATGAGGTTTAACACTGACAAATGTCAAGTTATGCAAATGGCAAGGAATATTGCAAGTCACCAGTACATACTAAATGGTAAAACACTCGGTAACACTGACATGGAAAAGGATCTAGGAATTTTAATAAACGGCAAACTAAGCTGTAAAAAAACAGTGTCAGGCAGCTACTGCCAAGGCCAATAAGATAATGGGTTGCATCAAAAGGGGCATAGATGCCCGTGATGAGAACATAGTCCTACCACTTTACAAATTTCTAGTCAGAACACACATGGAGTACTGTGTATAGTTCTGGGCTCTGGTGAACAAGGCAGACATAGCAGAGCTGGAGAGGGTTCAGAGGAGGACAACTAAAGTAATGACTGGAATGGGGCAACTACAGTACCCTGAAAGATTATCAAAATTAGGGTTATTCACTTTAGAAAAAAGACTACTAAGGGGAGATCTAATAACTATGTATAAATATATCAGGGGTCAGTACAGGGATCTATCTCATTATCTATTTATCCCCAGGACTGTGACTGTGACTGTGATGAGGGGATATCCTCTGCATATGGAGGAAAGAAGGTTTGTACACAAACATAGAAAAGGATACTTCACTGTAAGAGCAGTGAGACTATGGAACTCTCTGCCTGAGGAGGTGGTGATGGTGAGTACAATTAATGAATTCAAGAGGGGCCTGGAGTATAATAATATTACAGGTTATAGCTTCTAGAGGATGGGTCGTTGATCCAGGAAGTTATTCTGATTGCCTGATTGGAGTCGGGATGGAATTTTTTATTTCCCTTAAGTGGGGAAAATTGGCTTCTACCTCACAGGGTTTTTTTTTTTTGCCTTCCCCTGAATCAACTTGCAGGATGACAGGCCGAACTGGATGGACAAATGTATTTTTTAGTCCTTATCTACTATGTTACTATGTTACTATATATGGGGATGAAGGATCACGGTAGGGAATGATTAAATACAGCTCATGTGAGTGGGTGTTGTCGGAACAATTGGTTCACTCAGAATCATTGCCTTGCATACTTACCTTTGTAAATGGTCCCTTATTGAATAATAAAGATAACTAATAAGTGCTGATGGACACAACTATATTTTGCTTCAGTATGCTATGATCTTTTTAAATATATAGCCCACTGACCCATACAATACTATTGAGCCATGAACACACACATTTTCTCATGGCTCTCTGTGCCCACTCCGCAAAAGTCGCCACAAGTTATATTCTGTTTATCTAGTTGACAACATTAAAGGGGTTGTTCTGGCTCCTACGCTCCCATGCCGCCAGTGTAGATCTCCGGTCTCTCCTTGTCAACATGGCCTCCGTGCATCATGTCATTGAGTCACATGATACATGGGGGACACAGGACTGCTGCAGCCAGTCATTGGCTGCAAGCAGATGTTGATGCGGGTAGACTGGAGATCTTCAGCAGCAGTCTAGGAGAGAGGAGCCAGAAACCAGCAGCGGGGATCAGGTAAGTATCCACAGGTCCAGCCACGCTTGTTGGTCAGCCTGAAAGGCCCCAGCAGTGTACAACTCCTTTAATACCAGTGCCAGTGAGTTAATTTGAATGAAGACCATTTTATGGAATAATATGCTTAATAAACAGATACTGTTTATTAATGTAAAGATATTGACTTTTAAATCATAAATCCGGCACTGTGTATATAGAAAACACATTTCTAAGGCATACACGCGGTGCATTTTGTTTACAGTAGAAGTTCACACTGTTCATGCGACAGAAATTCCCAGTATAAATGGAACACAGTTCCACTAAAATGGACTGAGTGTTCTCAGTGTAGTCTTATTTGGACAGAACATTTCATTTGGCATAACTTGGTGGCCTTTCCTGAAGTCCTGGACTGGGCAAGCACTGAGTATGTCTATTCAGTTCACCTCGGTGGAACAGAATATAAACAGTAGATACACCCTAGTGAGAAAGGAGGTGCAATTCCCATGTAAACAGAGAAACTGGTATTTAGCTCTGGTCAATGATGCTTATTGTGTGAAAGAGCTCAGCTGACACATATATGCTCACACGTGTTATTGCCCATACACAGCGTATTGTAGCCTCGCAAAATATATATTAACTATTACGTATTATAAAAGCTCCCTGAACTATAACAGATTTAGTTCTCGGGCTAAATTTGTATAAAATATGTTAATAGAGTGGCTTTAGGTGTTCGTTCATTTTAATTTAAAGTAATCCCATTTCCTACTTCAATATTTATGTCCCCAATTAACCACTTTCCGTACCTTTCTCTCTTTAGAAGTTTACTTCATAAAATACTTCTAGGTCTGTGTTAACAGAGTGGAGGGATAACTTATAGGGGCAATTTTTACAATAAACCACAGTATAATTTTTAATAACTATCTTCCTTATTTCTACTTTGAAACAGAAAATTATGTTTGTCCTCACCTGATTAAAAATATCATTGTAATATTCCATAACATCATCATATCCTGCTATGCACACAAGAGAAATTATTCTTAGAAATTATAGGGGTCGTCCCATGAGAACAACTTATCCCCTAGGGATAGGTGATATGTTTTTGGGGTCCCTGATGATCATTCATAGAGTTGAATGGAATATTGAACATGCATGTGTTTCTGTAACGCTATTCAAATCAGTAACATGGTCCCCCATTCTAGTCATTGGCGGGGGCTGCAGAAGTGAGACCCCCACCGATTAGATGCTTTTGATGTATCCTGTGGATAGGAGATAAATTTTTGCCCTTAGACAAGACCCTTATCAGTATATTACAGTGTTTACAATAATAGAGTTAATCCTGCAATTTTACAGTGCTCAGTCATAATTAGAAACGATTATTACAGTTTAATATTTTAGCTGGAAATTTGCTGAATAGAAATTAGAAATATTCCAATTCTGATGGAATGGAAAAGAAAATGGTAGGAAAAACAATATTTCTAATGAGGATTGGGTTTTAAACACAACTCTTTTTCAGTCATATATAAAGAGCGCCTCTTCTTTAATTTATTTTAATCTAAGAAGGTGTAAACTTTCATATTGTTGAAATTCAATACTGCTGATTGACTTTAAACATATCATTATAACAGTGAGCGCTCCATTTTTCCTTCCTTAGTCATTCATATAACCACTCAAGATTCTGAGATGATGTTCTTGTATGGCGACATAGATCCTGTATCATAGCTGTCTAATTTTGATCCTGATATCTTAAAAGCTGTAGCAAATTTTTTTTGGACATTTCTGTCAGTAGTGTATGGTACTGAACTATATACCTTCCATTCTACAGGGTGCTTCAAAAGTATAATGGAAAATGGTGGTTGAGAATGTCATCCTGTGTGTGGCATTTTGCGAAGGGGAAGAGTGCTAACCTGTGAGGGGAGGTGTCCAACATGGTGGCCATTTTGAAAGGAGCCATCTTGGAACCAAGTCAATATTTTCAAATGGGAAGGAATGCATATGAGTGAAATATGTATATGATAGAGATATTCAACATGGCAATCAGGAGTGTCTTCATTGAGATAATTCAGCAACTGGATCTTGTATGGGTGCCATTTGTACGTAGCCAGTATCCGCCCAATGGTGGTTTGACTCACCCCGATCTCCTGTGACAGATGCCAGGTGCTAGAGGTGCTGAAGGATGCCAGGATGGCCATTGTTGTTGCTTTGTCTTTGGCAGTTTTGTCATATCCACTTTTTAGCAGGTCCGACACAATTTTAAAGCAAAAGAGAGTATGGAAAATACTAGATTTTAGCATTATAGTGTTTGAGAGGTCTCATCAGTGCACATGGAGCCAACCCACACTGCATTTTGGAAATATTTTCTGGAAAGGAGTAGTACAGAATGCAACTTTACAATTCTTTTCTTAGGTGCTTGCGCAGTTACATGAAAACATTGGGACCATTTGTAATAAGGTTATTTTGGCATGTTAAAGATGACAGAGGAGGATGGGCCTCCTTTTATTACTAATTTGCCTGATGTGCTGAAAATAGTACCACATGTACTGCCCTGATTGCTGCGCAGCACAAATGAAAGAATAGTGAGGGAGATGTATGTAACTGTCTAAAATAATGTGTCTTTGTTGTTATCACGGTGTGGAGTGGGGGAAACTCCCCACCGTACAATGTCGCTAATTACTAGGCTATAGGCAGGGAAAAGGGAGATGGTCACCTCCTAAAGCTTCCTTCAATTCACCCTAGTCTCCTAGCTGTATGAGCCGCCTTCAATGGTAAGGGGGCTCATACCCACGAACCTAGAAGTCTAGGCGATCTCTGCATCGCCTTCAACATGTGACAGGGCAGAGACCTCCTGTTCATCCATCACAACGGATGACAGGCGTCTCCAAAGGCCCAGTATCTGACAGGGAGAAAGACAGAATTCAGCAACTGCATGGCAGGTAAGTACACAGTGTAACAACAGAACACTGGAAACAACCAACACTTACCTGCTGCAGCAGAGATGGAAAGATGGAAGCAACATCTACCCGGACCTCCATGCGAACACCGGATGCATAGAAGCTCAGGCAGGACAGAACACATCTTGTAGAGACCCCCCCCCCCCCCTCCGGGGAACCAACCCCCTTCTGGAGGACACACACACAAAAGGGGAAAACGTCAAACATCCATGCAGGCCTGTACACACCTACATGAAACAAACACCCAGATGGATAACAAACCTCCAACTCAAACCCAAACCATAAGCAACAACCAGGAGAGGAAGAATAACAAGGAGGAAACACACAGTATCACATCGCAGATGACATCATTGAGAACATCGATGTCAAACTTGGATGGCCCTCAGATCTCATCCATGCAAAGAGCAAGCATCTCACATGCAAGGCAGAAAAACAAACTTATCTCAGTCTCCAAGCCAAAGGATATAAAGGGACCACAAGACCACACCCAACTCACCAAGCACACACCATTAACCCTGTGCACACCAGGATGGGGAGGGGAACAACTTAAAGGAAAATCGCCCACACATTCAGAAGCAACACAACTGCATGTGTGGCAACCGTGTCACGGCGCACACAATATAGGCCGTGACACTGCCCCCACGTGCAACAACACCACATTGCCACAGGCAACTGCATGTGTGGCAATCATGTCACGGCACCTACCACAGGTCGTGACAGTTATCCAGGGCACCAATGACAGCACAGATTTATTTTCTTATAATGCAATGAAAGCAGCACTATGATTGGTTGTTATGGACACCAAAGACAGTTTTCATAAATGTGCCCTATTCCTTCAGTACTCAACAAGACGGATATGCAGTGTATTTGACGCTGTGGTTCTGTGCACAATAAATCCACAGAGTTTTAACTGCAGTCTAATATAGAACCAGCAAAGTGTATGAGATTAGACAAATCTCATGTACACCTTGTAGTTTTCTTATGTGCGGATTTCACACTTTTTAATGGAAGGGTGAGAAATGCAGAAAGTCTTCTTCAAATCCACGCTAAAAAAACACACAAAAAGCTCATTAAAAAATGTGTCAAACAGTGCAGATTAATGTGCGTTTTTTATGCAGTTTTGGTGTGAATTTCATGCAAATTTTTTGCACATAAATAATGGTCAGCTCTCTGCATGCAGTTTTAGAAGCCAAAATCAGAAAAGGATTCAAAAAAGAGAAGTATCTGCCCTTTATACTTTGTCCCCTTCTATGATCCACTGTTAGCTGTGGCTGTACCCAGTGTGGCTGTACCCAGTGACGGACTGGGGTGCCAAAGGCCCACCAGTAGAGGTGACTTTAGGGGCCAACCCTATAGTTTCATGCAAATATTGATACTTAAGGGGGTTTTCCGATTTTCATCAACATCCTTTAAGATAATCCTTTAAATACAGTAGGAAGCTGTAGAGTAATAGCGCACATGACCGCTGCAGCTAATCACTGGCCTTGGTGCTGTACACCACTGAGATCACTGATTAGTTACAGCAGTCAAGTACGGTACTCAGGCATTTTACTGCAGCGGTCAACCAAAAATATTATGTCTAAGCTGCAGCCTGGCGGAGAGAACAGAGTAGTGTTTTTTTCATTTTTATTTTACCAGCCTCCCTGTAGTTTGGCCTAAAAAAATAATAATTTAGGCACCCCCTTTAAGCTCAGTACTTAGATACTATAACAATACCAAGCTCTGTACTTAGATAGAGTAACAGAACCAAGCTCTGTGCATAGATAAAGCAGCAGAACCAAGCTGCGAGCACAGATACAGTAAGAGAACCAAGCTGCATGCATAGATACAGCAACAGAACCAAGCTGCGTGTATAGATAAAGCAGCAGAACCCCGCTATGTGCATAGATACATTAATAGAACCAAGCTGGGGGCATAGATACAGTAACAGAACAAAGCTTTATGCATAGATACAGTAACAGAACCAAGCTCTGTTCATAGATAAAGCAGCAGAACCATGCTACGTGCATAGATACAGTAACAGAACCAAGCTGCGTGCATAGATACAGTAACAGAACTAAGCTGCGTGCATAGATACAATAACAGAACCAAGCTGTGTGTGAAGATACAGTAACAGAACCAAGCTGCATGTATAGATACAGTAACAGAACCAAGCTGCATGTATAGATACAGTAACAGAACCAAGCTGCGTGCATAGATACAATAACAGAACCAAGCTGTGTGTATAGATACAGTACCAGAACCGAGCTACATGTATAGATACAGTAACAGAACCAAGCTGCATGCATAGATACAGTAACAGAGCCAAGCTGCATGCATAGATACATTAACAGAACCAAGCTGTGTGTATAGATACAGTAACAGATACCAAATAGTGAGGAGAAGCGCACACGCGCGAAACGGCTGTTGCTTCATGCTGTGTTTGCACCGTATGTACCCCCCTCCTGCTATGAAATAAAGCGTATCCCTCTACAACCGGTGAGTGCCGCTCGTTTTAATATTCTCCTTTGCTTGAAGATACAAGCTGTGTGTATAGCTACAGTAACAGAACTGAACTGTGTGTATAGATACAGTACCAGAACTGAGCTATATGTATAGAGACAGTAACAGAACCGAGCTGTGTGTATAGATACATGCACTTCTACTGATACTCTTTTACACGCATACTTCTACATATGCTGGCACTCTTTTAGGCCTTTTGCATGCGATTGTATCTGTTTTGTTGTATGCACAATCTTTCACATGCTCTGTGGGTTGTGACTAGGCTAAAATCACATAATCCCGGAAGACCACATAATCCCGGAAGACCAAGATGCGCTGACCCAGTAAGCAATATTTAATAAGTGGCAATTAAAAAGTTGTTACTCTAATTAAGGTTGGAACATGAAATTGAAAAAATAAAAAAATCGGATAACGCCTTTAAGGCTGCACCATGATTTTGGCCCGCAATGTGCCGTGCAACCAAGGATCACAGAGGCACGCTGGTACATTGCAGTGAGTTAAAATGAAAGGTGTCATATAGGTGTGACCTGTACGTTTCTTACAATCACAATCCAAAAGTCACAAGAAATCCAGTAGTTTGGATTTTGTGTAACTCCGCATGACCCCCTTTCCTTTTACTAGTTGCGATGTAGTATAGCGTTGCTGCACTTTTTGGCTGCACAACGTGTGTTGCAGCCACAGCCACCTTGCAGTACCAGCTCAACACATACTGTACTTCATGCAGGCACTCTTACATACACACACTTTCATACATGCATGTACTCCTACACACACACTGTAATACATACATGTACTGTTACATACACACACTGTCATACATGCATGTACTCTTACATACACACACTTTCATACATGCATGTATTCTTACATACACACACTGTCATACATGCATGTACTCTTACATATACACACTGTCATACATGCAGGCACTCTTACATACACACACTGTCAACCATACAGGCAATCTTTTAAACCAATTACAATACATGTAAATTTATTCCTCACCTCATGGGCCTCTGTATTGCTAGTTGTGTCCCCAGGTCCTGAGCCAGACTCCTCCCCCTCGCAGCAGCAGGGCTGGGCTCCAGACTGATCACACAGGCAGCACCCTTCTAGCAGAGCTGCTTCATTGGAGGAGAGGCTGTCTGTGTTACTGACTGACAGGTTTTAGACCAATTAGCACTACTGGTCATAGTAAAGGTTGTTTCCACATGATCTAATTTACATAAAATCGTGGCAAAATTCAGTGTTTTTTGCAGCAATTTTATGAAAATCAGATCATGTGGAAACAGCCTTACTCTGACCAGGAGTGCTGATTACACACAATTTGTCAGTTCCCATGAGTCAGCGCAGGTATGGAGCCTTTCCTTCTCATTTTGGATGATTTGCAGGCAGCATGCATTCTACTGTGCATGAGTGTACAAGTAGGGCGGGGCTTATAACAGAAAGCTTCTAAGCAAGGAAGCTCACTTGCTGGTTCATGGCCCACCGAGGATTTCCCCCGACTCCCCAGTGGGCAAGTCCGAGCTGGCTGTACCCTAATTCATCAGGAATAAGGGGATAAGGCAACGTTCCTAAAAACAAAAAAGAATTAAAGAGGATTTTGTTTTACGTTTTATCATTGGTCATTAAAAATGAAATTAGCATTTTTTCTCATTCTGTTTAAAATTGCATCCAAGCAACAAACCATCCTTATAACTTGTTTCACAGAGACACTAAAGATATAAAATACCCCAGACACCTTAAGGGACCCAAATACCAAAGACCAAAGAGAAATAGAACTCAAAATTTTCTACTTGGCACAATTTTTCTATCAGTCATTCAGCTCATAAAAACATAATTGCCCTTCTTTCAGATTTAAATTAGTGTAAATGATGATTTTAGCATTTGTACAGTTGAAACACTATTAGGCAACTAAGAATAGATTGCTTTGCAGAAGCCAAAGCTAATAAACAGCTAAGAAATTGGTCTTAATGTTATAAGCCACTGTCTAGATTATTGTTATTTCTGTATTATGTCATGGAATCAACAGTGCCAAGCAGTTCTTCATATAACTGTCTGTCTGTCAAAGAAAGGCAGCAACGATTAGACCACAACCTGGTACAAACATACCAATAGGTGTGGTCAACCTTTTCAAAGGTTCCTTTGGATATGAATACTGATATAGTGTAGTATGTCACTTTATATTTACCAAGTTTGGCAAATTTTAGTTTGGCTTGGAAATTTTTATATGTATATTGGCTGCTGCTTAGGTCTTCATGGCTATGATGAAGACATCTAATGAAAAAGTCACGCCTAACGGTTAGATAGAGTGATGGGATGTGGCTGTTGGCTAGCCTTGTCTATCATTCCATACATTTTTAAGGTCTTATTTCTTTTAATCCTTCCTAGTCAATACTTTTAATCTGGCAGAAATGAGGAATGTGCTTATGTAAAATTGAAAATGTGGTCATTTTCTACTTGCCCTTTATTTAGATAATAAAAATTGGATCTAATGTTGCCTTGTGGTTCATAAAACTTAAAGGAACACTACCATAACAAAAAAAATATTATACGTAATTTTTTTCTCTCTGTACTGTCTGCTACAGAATGACAAACATGTTCAATGTTATATAGTAGTACTGCCAAAATGAAAAAGAAAAACTTTCAAACATTCTTAAACAAATTTGTCTTTTATGAATATTAAGTTAAAAAATATACCCCATTTCTGACTGAAGAGCCTCTTTAAGAAAGATAGAAATAACAGAACAATTTTCATATCTAGGTGACATACTATATGATAGCTTTGGCGTATCATGTGAAAGGTGCTTTTAAAAAATGTATTCAAAAGAACTATAAAGAAAGATCAAAATATAACAGTGAAATGTCACCATAAAAGATTTAATAGTTCAACTTTTATAAGACCAACATTTTTCCAAAACTGAGCTACAAAAATCAAATATAAAATTTCTATTGGAAGTAAAGGAAGACAGAGCATTCATTTAGGCTTAATCTTCTCCAGTTAAGATACCATAAACTAAAAGGCAAGACAAAAATATGGAGAGGGGCTCATAGGGTAGTAAGCAATGATAATCAGCTAGCGGTATGGTTGGAGTATGCTCACCTTTTGGTGTTGTGCGTGTAAGGGCACAACATCCGTAAGTACAAAAATACAAAGGGGGGGGGGGTCAGTACTGCCAGTACCCATTCAATCCTTTAGGGTGGAGTTGCCAAACCTCCTGAGGACTGTTTAGGACGTGATGAGTGGTTTGTGTGCTTGCACACGATGTGGGTACCTCTTTGGCGCACAATGACGATCTGCATTCAGAGCTTTTGGTATAGATGCTTTTTATTACATTCAGTAGACAACACGTTTCAGAGTTTATAACTCCTTTTTCAAGTCTAAAACGATACAACAGAAAGGCCAAAGCCGAACAGATCCCCAAATCGTTGGAGAGGTGTATGTAAAAGAAAAAGATGGTAAAAATACAATAAAAATACATGCAAATAGAATAATAAGCTAAAATTGAGTAGATAGGCGTTACATATTACCCATCAGGGGCAGCTAAAAGGACTAGTCATAGCCCAAATAAGTTATTGGTAGAACACGTATTCAATAAGGCCTAGTGGCGTAAAATTTGCAAACAGAAATATCATAAAATACATGAGGTATGAGAGAAGTCCGTTTATAATATATATGTTATTAAAATCCTTGCTGAAAAAATCCTGATGACCATGATGTATAATAATTGTTAAAATCCTTCTTCTAACACCCCCCACTCCACCCCCACTGAAGCTCCTACCCTGACCACCCTCCTGTCGTCCATTTCCCTTACCCACAGGTCCATATTTTCCCTTCATTTCTCCCCCCTATACCACCATTATCCATTCCATCACCCCCCCCCCAAGCCTTATCCCCCCTCCCCCTTCATAGCAATCAACACTCATTTTACCCCTTACACCCCCTGGAGTCCATTTCCCCAAGGCATCCTGCTGTCAACTCAGACTGTTCATTCCCAAATGTCCCCTGTCCTTTCATAATTCCATTAAATTCCTCAGTTTCAACTTAAATTGTTCATCCCCTAATGTCCCCAGTCCTATCATAATTCCATCAAATTCCTATTTTTTTCCGCTCACACCATCTCCCGTCAAGTAGCCCAACCACATCCCATCAGTTTGTTATGCCCAGCTGCGCTGTTCCAGCGCATCAGCCGCCCCTCCCCTCGGCCTGTCACGCACTCCTGCGCTGTCTCAGCACATTAGCCTTAGGTTTCCCAGTGCACCAACATGACAGCGCTGCAGGCTGAGGATTCCCTCTGACGTCACTGACCTCGCCTTCACCCCCTCAGCTTTAGAAAGAGCGAGCTCACACATGTGGTGAGCCGCGCCACACACAGAGATCCTCACCAGAAGGAGTCTCCAGGTTAGCCGTCCCTCAGCCTTATACTGTACACAGCAGTACTATATATAATATAATATATTATATTACTCATGCCTTGATCGACAATGTTTTCTTCTGCTACCAGCCATCATTCTTTCAAATATTCAATTGTTTATATATCTCCTTCTCCTCCCTCTAGCCATCTGGCCACTCTTGCTGTCGGTGTCCCCAAGGTAAATCCCATAAAATGAACGGTACAGATATGTTAAATGAACTGTATGTGTATGCACAACACACTTCAGTACAATAATTCACTATATCAATACCCCCCCCCCTCACAATCTAATACTGCCCTAATAAGGCCAAATAACCACTGTTATACTTTGCTATACCTCACACAGTAATGAGTATCTTGTCAAACTATATCAGGGACATCATGATTTTTTTCTATAATGATTTTAACAATTAATATATATCATGGTCAGCAGGATTTTTTCCGCAAGGATTTTAATAACTGATATATATTATAAACGGACTTCTCTCATACCTCATGTATTTTATGATATTTCTGTTTGCAAATTTTACGCCACTAGGCCTTATTGAATACTCGTTCTACCAATAACTTGTTTGGGATATGACTAGTCCTATTAGCTGCCCCTGATGGGTAATATGTAACGCCTATCTACTCAATTTTAGCTTATTATTCTATTTGCATGTATTTTTATTGTATTTTTACCGTCTTTTTCTTTTATACATACCTCTCCAACGATTTGGGGATCTGTTCGGCTTTGGCCTTTCTGTTGTATTGTTTTAGACTTGAAAAAGGAGTTATAAACTCTGAAACGCATTATCTACTGAATATAATAAAAAGCATCCATACCAAAAACTTCTGCATCCAGGTCGTCATTGTGCGCCAAAGAGGCACCCACACCGTGTGTCAGCACACAAACCACTCATAAGGTAAAAGGGATATTGCTACTGAGTTTTTATTTTCACAGAAGTGGATTTCTTACATATTAAGATCAGGGTAGAAACTAAAAATCAAACCTTTCTCCAGACTACATACTGTATGTGGAGTACTTGCCCCAAGGTGGATGAATCCAACACAATCCTATATGAACCTAAACATCACAGGTGGGGGACTAGAGTTATAAATGGAATTGGTGGAATACAGTACCCAGAAAAATCAAAATTTGGGTCAGTTTAGAAAAAAGATGACTGAGGAGTGACATAATAATTATGTGTAAAAGTATGAAAGGTCAATACAGAGCACTTTCCTACTGTAACAGTATGGTTCATCCTCTATGTCAAAAGGAAAGAAGGAATCTACAGCAACATAGAATGGGGCTCTTTACTGCAAGATCAGTGATGCTATGGAACTCTCTGCCAGAGGAAGTTGCCATGGTTAATTTACTAAAAGAGTTAAAGAGGGGCCTGGATGCATTTTTAAAAGGGAACCTGTCATGATGAAAATACAAAGTAAGCTGAAGACAACATGTTATAGAGCAGGAGAAGCTAAGCAGATTGATATATAGTTTTATGGAAAAAGATTCAGTATAGCTTGTATTTTCTTTATTTTAAATTCCTGCTCATTCCGGGCTTTGAAGTCAAGGAGGAGGTCCGATCAGTGATTGACAGCTATCTCTGTATAGTTATAATTACTAGAAGGGTTGTTGATCCTGAGATTTATTCTGATTGCTATATTTGGAGTCTGGAAGGAATTGTTTCCATAAGGCTTTTACGTCATGGGACTTTTTGTCTTCCTTTGGTACAATGTTGCAGAACAGTAGACTGAACTGGATGGTGGTATGCCTTTTTCAGCTTTACAAACTATATTACTTGGAGTTATCGTTCTATCATAGTGAAAGTAGATACTGTATATATGGCACGTCTTTATCCAGTGTCCAAAGGAGCTAGTTAAACAATAGAGAGAGAAATTCGTCATGGGTATGACACCTATACATAAGGTAACTAAAAGAAACCATGCAACTTCTGTTGTGAAGAAGCACCATTAATGGCTATTTAATGCTATCTGTCAGCTATAGACACCAGGGGGGATTTAGTAACCAAAATATACCAGAATTCGGGCATAATTTATGACAAAACTGAGTGTACTGTACATGCTTTGTACCACACTTATTACGTTTTTTAGTTACTTGTTTTGACTCATATGACAAGGAGGCATGACTTAGTGGAAAGGAGGCTTTACTAACCATGCTACAATATGATTTAAAAAATGTGCCAAAATTTTTCCACGTGACTCTGGTATTAAGCAAGACAACTAATCGGTAGTTTCTTAGTGAGGGATATAGGATGTTACCGAGGTGTTCTTCACCATTAGCTTCCACCCTATCACCTTCCTTCTATGCTCCCAGTCTCAAGGCCAGTGTTCACACTTGGTTAAGATACACAGGCTTTGCATGCTGTGGAGGTCATCCGTGCAAGACTTGCAGGTATACCACACCCACAAAAACCTATAGTGACTCAGAACACCATTCAGATTTTGCAATAAAATCCTATATTAACTGCAACAACACTCATGTTATTTACATCATCAGGTGCACTCAATGTGATCTTTTATATGTGGGGAGTACCACACGTAAACTGAAAAATAGAATATTAGAACATCTGAACTATATGAGCAATGCATCTTATGTTAATATTTCAGGAGCTGACAAATATTTTGTGGAGAGCCGTAATAGAAGTGCACGTACCTTTAGTGCTTTTGGAATAGAAAAGTGACCTCTCCTTTAAGAGGTGGCAGTATCAAGAGAATACTGCTACAGAGAGGAATATTGGATTTTTAGACTAAAAACTAGATATCCAAAAGGCTTAAACTATAAGAAAGAACTGATGCACTTCTATTGACCCTCCTGCTTTCGGGTGTTTCAGAACAAAGTCGATGCTGTTTTTTTTTTGTTTTGTTTTTTACCTTTTTTGTTTGATGCCATGTAGTTTTTCTGCTGCCTCACATCAGGCTTCGTACACATTACTCAGTTTTTCGGACTACTAAATAGGCAGACTGCCGAAATCAGTTTTCCAATATTGGATAACATTTTATTGTGAATGTGTTTGTAAGCACATATATTTTTCTTTTTTTGTTTGATGTATTATTAAAAGCATGGTTTTAATTTATCATTTATCACGTGTTAAAGAGGTTTCAGTTACCATGTGGACTTCTGATCTAGTTTGATTACTTTTGCACCTGAGTTTCCTCCCCCCATTTAGGGGAGAAACTTGACTCTCAGATGCCTATATATATTTTCATGGATCAGAGTCCTACATGGAGTCATGAATAAGAACCGGAGAGTTCGAAACTCGTAGACCGCGAATCACGCTAATGGAGGTTGTATTACTGTATTAATAATTTATCACCACAATAAAGGAACCGATGGCTCAAAATTGTTTTGGAGTGCTGGATTGTTTTCCCTTTCCTTTTCCTGTTTAAAGAGGTCTTACCATGGAATCCTGTGCACCCAGGGACTGAAACACATGCAGCAGGTGAGCTGGTTTGCTCCACTAGTCTAATCGGTAGTGTAATCTTAAACTAGACAAATTAAAGGATCATGAAATTTATCATCCAGCTTTAGCCACTTTGATCTAGTGAATATTTAGACTCAAGGTGCATTTACTGCGAACGGTCATATACATAGATAGCTGTCAGTCACTGATAACACCCCTCCCCCGTGTACTGAATGCTGTTCATAAGAGTGCTTTTAAGTTAAAAAAGGCAGAAATATAAATGTATAAATTAAATTTTTAATAAATCTTTTCCCACAAAACTATATATCAGTCTGCTCAGCTACTCAGACTCTATAAGATGCTGCCTGCGGAATGTATTGTATTTTGTGGTGAGAGGTCCTCTTTGACCACTTAATTACTGTAGTATTTTCCCCCTTCCTTACCAGCCCATTTTTTTTAGTTATAGCAATGGGCCTATCTAACTGCAAATAACTGATTAATTTCTGAGCCAACTGACATGTATTTGATATCATTTTTCACTGGACATCATATACTTTTCTGTTGTGCCATTAAATGATGGATATAAACTTTTTTTTATATTTAAGGAGAAACAGGGAGTGACAATTATGAAAAAAATGAATTTTACCGTACTTAGCAATTTTTTTACTATTACAATTGGTTTCAAGACAAAACATTTCTAAAACCATTACCGTATGCTTGCACCCTGAAAATGAATGCTATTTATGTAATTTCTCTACTGGCTGGGCCCACCACGAGATTTCAAAGGAATGGAGAGTATTTCGGATTTTGGCGGTCTATTTTTCTAATGCTGGCTCTATGGCACCATAATCCCAGAAAACTGTTGTACAGCGCCAAAATGTTACAAGCCCCTTCAAAGTGATTTTTTTAAATGTTGTTCCACTAAGGCTTCGTTCACATCACCGCTCAGCCTTTCCGTTCTCCTGCTCCGTTTAGGAGCAGGTGAACGGAAAGGACGGAAAAGCCACATAACTGACAGAAAACTGAGCCAAATGGAGCCCTTAGGAACCCATAGACTATAATAGGGTCCGTTAGGTGTCCGCTCAGAAGAAGATTTTTCAGCGGAGACAAAAGTAGTGCAGGCAGGACATTATAGTCTATGGGGTCCTTAGGCTCTGTTAGGCTCAGTTTGGTGTCAGTTATGAGCCTTCTCTGTCCTTTTCCGTTCTCCTGCTCCTAAATGGAGCAGGAGCACGGAAAGGCTGAGCGGTGATGTAAACAAAGCCTAAGGTATTCATTTTGGGGAAATTTGGACATTTTAAGGTTTGTTTGTTTTTTTAATTTTTTTTATAAATTAAAAAAATATGCGTGCATTTGTATATTTTACGCAGAAAAAAACTCTGCTAAAACAAATACCTAGATTCTTAAAATAAAAAAAATTGTGTATGTTTGTATGATATACACACACAAATTCCACTATACTATTGCTAAAACAAAAAAAATACCACAGCCTTCCAAGACTCCCTTACCAATGAGGTCCACCTTTATACCTTCAAAACACAGTTTTTTATTCAGAGAAAAGAGAAAGTACAGAGTGATTCACAAAAATAGCAATAGTTTGCCTCTGTGGGGGCAAACTTGGCTCTAGAAAGTTAAGCAAAAATGGAACAGTATTGATAAGCTTCAAAAGCTGTCAAAATCAACTGAAATTAGCTAGGAGAGGTGTTCAAATGTTCAGCACCTGCTTTCCAATGGGCAGTTAGAAGCCTAAAGGCATTACTTTGTACAGATTTATGGCAAATATAAAGTCACTATTAAACCTGCACTACAAATCAACCATATCCATTTAAACGGCCACTAAACCCAGAATCCAAATACAAAAAAGAACAACCAATAAAACATAACATAATCTCCTTATGTATCTTTGTTAGGGTACTTTCACACCTGCGGCAGGACGGATCCGGCAGGCTGAATCGTCCTGCCGCAAGTGGCCGTGCACTGCCCTGCTGCCGCTCCGTCCCCATTGACTATAATGGGGCAGGGGGCGGAGCTACGGCGCAGCACGGCAGTGCACGGCCGGAGATCGCCGGACAAAAAGTACTGCATGTCCGACTTTTCGTCCGGCGATCTCCGGCCGTGCAGTGCCGTGCTGCACCGTAGCTCCGCCCCGCCCCATTATAGTCAATGAGGACGGAGCTGCAGCACGTCAGTGCACGGCCACTTGCGGCAGGACGGATCCAGCAGGCTGAATAGCCTGCCGGATCCGTCCTGCCGCAAGTGTGAAAGTACCCTTAGTTGCTCTTGTTTTGTAAGATATCACAATTGCAGGCCAAAAAAAGCACACAAGAAAAGTAGTGCATTGTCCTCTCAGACCACAGCCATGTCTTCTCCCCCCCTCCCTTTGCCCTTCTGATGCACTGAGATAGAAAATTTAGGAGGAGGGGGCTGGGTTTAGTCTGGATAATTTTTGTCTACACAGTGAGCCTGACCATTTTGTTGGAAGGAATCTCTTAGTAATAGTACAAGTTGTAGTATATACAGTCGTGGCCAAAAGTTTTGAGAATGACACAAATATTAGTTTTCACAAAGTTTGCTGCTAAACTGCTTTTAGATCTTGCTTTCAGTTGTTTCTGTGATGTAGTAAAATATAATTACACGCACTTTATACGTTTCAAAGGCTTTTATCGACAATTACATGACATATATGCAAAGAGTCAGTATTTGCAGTGTTAGCCCTTCTTTTTCAGGACCTCTGCAATTCGACTGGGCATGCTCTCAATCAACTTCCGGGCCAATTCCTGACTGATAGCAACCCATTCTTTCATAATCACTTCTTGGAGTTGGTCAGAATTAGTGGGTTTTTGTTTGTCCACCCTACTCTTGAGATTTGACCACAAGTTCTCAATGGGATTAAGATCTGGGGAGTTTCCAGGCCATGGACCCAAAATGTAAACGTTTTGGTTCCCGAGCCACTTAGTTATCACTTTTGCCTTATGGCACGGTGCTCCATTGTGCTGGAAAATGCATTGTTCTTCACCAAACTGTTGTTGCATTGTTGGAAGAAGTTGCTGTTGGAGGGTGTTTTGGTACTATCCTTTATTCATGGCTGTGTTTTTGGGCAAAATTGTGAGTGAGCCCAATCCCTTGGATGAGAAGCAACCCCACACATGAATGTTCTCAGGATGCTTTACTGTTGGCATGACACAGGACTGATGGTAGCGCTCACCTTTTCTTCTCCGGACAAGCCTTTTTCCTGATGCCCCAAACAATCGGAAAGAAGCTTCATCGGACAATATGACTTTGCCCCAGTCCTCAGCAGTCCATTCACCATACTTTCTGCAGAAGATAAATCTGTCGCTGATGTTTTTTTTTGAGAGAAGTGGCTTCTTTGCTGCCCTCCTTGACACCAGACCATCTTCCAAAAGTCTTCGCCTCACTGTGCGTGCAGATGCGATTACACCTGCCTGCTGCCATTCCTGAATAAGCTCTGCACTGGTGGCACGCCGATCCCGCAGCTGAATCCTCTTTAGGAGACAATCCTAGCGCTTGCTGGACTTTCTTTGAGGCCCTGAAGCCTTCTTAACAATAATTGAACCTCTTTCCTTAAAGTTCTTGATGATCCTATAAATTGTTGATTGAGGTGCAATCTTAGTAGCCACAATATCCTTGCCTGTGAAGCCATTATTATGCAATGCAATGATGGATGCACGCGTTTCTTTGCAGGTCACCATGGTTAACAATGGAAAAACAATGATTTTGAGCATCACCCTCCTTTTAACATGTCAAGTCTACCATTTTAACCCAATCAGCCTGACATAATGATCTCCAGCCTTGTGCTCGTCAACATTCTCACCTGAGTTAACAAGACGATTACTGAAATGATCTCAGCAGGTCCTTTAATGACAGCAATGAAATGCAGTGGAAAGGTTTTTTTGGGATTAAGTTAATTTTCATGGCAAAGAAGGACTATGCAATTCATCTGATCACTCTTCATAACATTCTGGAGTATATGCAAAATTGCTATAATAAAAACTTTTTTCATTTTTCCAATTTCCAATATTTATGTAATTCTCAAAACTTTTGGCCGTGACTGTATATAGTACTTGCCATAGTACGTGCAGCTGAATAGCTAATCTGCCCAGTTATGCCATGAAAATTCCTCACTTCACTGCATAATTGTGCAAATTTGCTTTTCAGCAGCTTTGGGTTGCATGTGGAGTTATGCTGGAAATCAAACTATAAATAAAGTATATACCGTTGTCCTAAAATTATATTTTTTGGATACAGGGCCAGATTTACTAATAGTGTCTTGGTTTACGCTGTCTAAGAATATGAATCACACTTAATGTTAGACAAAGTTACTCTTCTGGTTCATGGACCAGATTTATTAAGTCTTCCTCATTGTGTAAACTGGATGTATGAACCAAGTGTGGCCTCTATTACATCTCTGCAGAGTAGAGATGTCCTGAACTATTCGCTGGTGAACGTTTCTCGGTGAACATAGCTTGTTCGCATCCGCAGTGGCGTGCGAACATATGCGATGTTCGCGTTCGCCCCTATACTTTATCATTGAGCAAACTTTGACCCTGTACCTCACAGTCAGCAGACACATTCCAGCCATTCAGCATACCCTCCCAGACCCTCCCACCTCCTATCAAAAAGCAAGGACGGCATCCATCATAGATTCATTCTGAAGCTGCAGGGTTAGTAGTTGTAATCGCAATGCGATTAATATGACCTGTATTAATCGCATTGCAAATTTAACTTAGAGCTGGGTTCCTAATGGTTGTATTGCTAGAATATAACGAAGATTGAGAATATAGTGCTATATTCGTTATATTCATCAATTCTAGCAATACAACCATTAGGAACTCAGATCTAAGTTGTAATCGCAATGCGATTACTATAACCTGTATTAATTGCATTGCTAATCGGTTCCTAATGGTTGTATTGCTAGAATTATATAACGAAGATTGAGAACATAGAGCTATATTCTCAATCTTTTTTATATTCTAGCAATACAACCATTAGGAACCCAGCTCTAAGTTGAATTCGCAAATAAGATGTCCCAAACTATTCGCCGGTGAACAGTTCCGAAAATAGTTTGTGTGCGTTCGCCGCGGCGGGGGCGAAAATATGCGATGTTCGGTCCACCCCTATTTTTCATCATTGAGTAAACTTTGACCCTGTACCTCACAGTCAGCAGACACATTCCAGCCAATATGAAGCATACCCTCCCATCTCCTGGACAGCATCCATTTTAGATTCATTCGTAAGCTGCAGTCTTAGTGAGAGGAGGGACAGTGTAGCTGCTGCTGATTTAATAGGGAAATCGATAGCTAGGCTAGTGTATTCAGTGTCCACTCCAGTCCTGAAAGACTCATCTGATCTCTGCTGTAAGGACAGCGTCCTGACAGCACCCCAAAAAGTCCTTTCTAGGGCTAGTACATCAGTCTCCCTCCCAGTAGAGATGTTCGCGACATCTCTACTGCAGAGGTTGTATCCTAGATTTTCCAGACTGCTGAATTCTAAATTTGTCTCATTATGTAATGATAAATCCTTTCAGGTAACTAGGCCAACTTGCCATTCAGGGTTCTGGAAAAGACTAGAGCTTCTTTGGCGACAGATTATGTTGCCCTGGTATCATACAGATGTAGCCAATAACACATGTCACAGTGTTATCTCAGTTATCTCATGACAAAAGCAATTGAAATCCATTGAAAAGTCAGTTAACATTTTCTTGCCATTCTTTACTCAACTTGTTAACCATCAAGTTTAGCTCGGCTGCATCTGTATGATTGATTTACTAAAAATATCAGGGAAGCAATGTGTGTATTTTATATAACCAATATGCCCCCATCACCTCCCTACAGAGACAATTACCCAGCTTTTCCAAACTGCAGAATGCCAGATCAGCCTGTTTATAAATTTGTAAATCCCCAGTATTGTAAAATATCTAGCTGGATTACCAGATTTGTCATTCAGGGTCCCAGGAAAACTAGGTAACACATTATGTGAACCTATAATAGGGACTGTAAATACTGAGCCTGCCTAAATAAGTCCTTCTCCTCACTTCCAAATAGTGCTATAGTTAGGCAGATTTGCCTTTAGTGTCCAGGGAAAGCTGGGTTAAAACCGTGTGCAATTGTAATAGACTGCCGAATACTAAATCTACCAAGATAAATCCTCTCCCCCCTCAAATATACACAAATATAAACTAAGGGGTTGTAGCCACAGTCCGTGAAAGAAAATGCCTGTTCTGATGGAAACCTTCCATATTAGATTTCCTCTCTAGTGAGTTCATATCATTGTTTTTGTTCTTCGCTTAATGTATACACATGATATATATGTTAAATGGCAGCATCAGATGGATGACATGCAGTGGCATCAGTCACTATCAGGTTCCATTGTAAAAAAAAATTGATAGGTTTACATGTAGGGTTTTTTTTTTTTTTGCTTGACTCTGCAGGATGGAAAAGCATACTGTACCACACTTTTGCATCCTTTTCCCAAGTCTGTGTTTTCAATGGGACAAAAATGTGATGCGAACAGCCCCTAATGGGAGAGAAAAGTTTTACAGGTTTTATTCTAAAGATTCAGTCTGGACAGGAGGACAGTATAACATGGAGACTTTACTGATGTATGTGTGTTTATTGCCACTAATCTGAGCCTGTGATTTTGATTCAGACTCTGGTAGATGTCTGGGTTGTGGCGTCAATAGAACGGTTAAGATGGCGTGTGATTGTATTCCAATCCTTTTCTGGTTACGATAACATTCAGTGAGGTCCATCAGGAGGTCTTCATTTTATAGTCAGCACAGTCCGTCAGGAAGCGCTTATTTTATAGTCAGTACATTTAATTAGGTGGCATTCATTTTATAGTCAGTGTGGTCTGTCAGGAGGTGTTCATTTTATAGTCTTAAAAATATGGCACCTTCAATCAATTCACAATGGACAGAGTAGTGTAACAGTGTCCTCGGTGTGACACTGTCCCCCTGCTCGCCGCTACGGTTCCGGGCGCCGTACTCACCTGTGATCATGATCTGTGTTTCCCTGTCTCTGCTACTGCTCTTGAGATTCGGTTCCACAGCTTCCAGTCTACATGAACGCTGCTTGTGCTCGGCTGCTGTACGCATCACTCCTTGGGCGGGACTGTGTTGTCAGGTGATTCCATTGACCTACCCTGGCTCTCCAAGAGGCATTTAAGTGGCTTAGCCCTCTACTCAAGCGCCTCAGAGTCAAGCGCCTATCCTGTGCAATTGAGCTTATCACTTGTGTTCCTGACTATGTGCCTCGTTCCTAGACTACCCTCTTTGTCTGATCCCTGCCTGCTTATATCGCTCCTCCTGTTGCCGACCCGGATTGTCTGACTTTGTTTCTGTGCCACCTGCTCTGACCCATTTCTTGTCTCGACTACGTCTCTGCCTCATCCTCCAGTTCCTTTCTTTGTTGCTCCTGGTAACGACCCTGCCTGTCTAACCACGCCTGTACTGTCGGTACCTTTTCAGGTACCCCCTGGTTTGCCTGGACCAGCTACTACTGACTCTGGGACTGTCCTGGAGTGGTACCTGGCAACTAACCTAACGGCAAAGTCTATCCTCACCATCAGAGGCTCTAGCAAAAACCAGGTAGCTGCTTAGTCATGCCCCTCCAAGGTACAGCCAGTCTGTAGCACAGTGGGTTCACATCCGCTGCCCGTGACAAATAGTGTGCATACATTGATATCCCTAACCAACCACAGTTCAGATTAACTTCAGAAAACATACTGAAACTGCATATATCTTCTGGTAAATGCTTTATCCAAAAACCTTGTGCATGCATTCATTAGTTCATAACATGAGCTCATCATTAAAAGTATGGACTATGTCTTAAAAGATGTGTTCATGTTATGAAATAATGAATGTATGCACAAAGTCTTTTGGATAAAGCATTTAATAGAAGATATATGCAATTTCAGAACATTTTCTGAAGTTAATCTGAACGGTGTTAATTTTATAGTCAGTGTGTGTGTGTGTGTATGTACATATATATATATCAGTGGTCCCTCAAGGTACAATATTAATTGGTTCTGGGATGACCATTGTATGTTGAAACCATTGTAAGTTGCGTAATCGGTCTCAAAGCCCTAAAATGTCATCCAAGATAAAAGAAAAGGAAGATTTAAGAAAAATAAGCAGATAACTAAAACAGATAAAACAAGTACTTACATATAACAATCAGGAATAGCTGCTAACTAGCAACTAATACAGCGATTTTATGTTGAGTCTAGTTTCAACTCACGATGGCCCAGAAAAGATTATTGTATGTTGAAAATATTGTATCCTGAGGGACCACTGTATATATAGATAGAGAGAAAGAGAGAGGGAGAAACGGAGAGAGATCTGTAGATACCAGTACATTGTAAATGGTAATATATCATACATGGGAAGAATATTAAGGTTTTTAGTCAGAGAAAATCCTCCGATCTATAGTATTGGGCTCTGTGGCTCAATGCTTATAGTGTGTCAAAACCTGGCAGTGACAATTTAAAAGTAGAGACACAATTAAAGATAAATACACAGAAATATCCCCAAGAACTTGGGTGTCTCTCCCACCATCCTCATAGTGCTGACTCCATATATAGTTCAGTCAGAGGGAAGGGACTGCTAAGCCATAACATATATGGAGTCAGCCAGAGAGCAGAGCAAGGACTCTGCAGTGTAGACATTTCAGTCTGTTGGTATTTCAATGTGCTGAAGGCTTAAACACTGTCCCTCTCCTGAACTTCCTGTTCAGTGTGTGTAAGGTCATGCACATGCACCTAGCTGAAAATGGAGAGGTCTATGCGAAGGAGAAAATTCTTTGTTTTCCAAAGATCTCTGCTAAACTACTTATGACAGCAGTTCAGGGAGCACCTTGTAGACATAGATTTGTCTGCACAATTTGTATTTATGTTTTTTCAAGGTTTAGTGTCCCTTTAAGAACAATGTTACAAAATTCTCTTTTTTAAACTTTATTTTAAGTGAGGTTCATTTAGCAGATAATTATTTGGATTTGGATGAGGATTTTAAGATATTTCACATGAAATGACAAAAGCATTTGTAATGCGCTTTTCTCCCAGGGACAGTTGTGTGGCTGGGGCGACTCCATGGGAAGTCACTGGCTGCTATATAGGCATTCAACCCTAAGAAACACTAGCGCCTGTGCTGAGTTCAGAACGGCGCAAGATTTCATCCGAGCACAGGGCTGGCAGATGGACGCAAGTGCTGCCTGGCCCTGTCAATCAGGACTTGGAGGGAGGAGACCAAGGTGGGAGAACGGAGGCTCTAGGAGTAGGAACAATGCCCCCGCCTGCTCCTAGAGCCTCATTAGCATATTATAAAAGTTAGATTTTTAGCGTAATGCGGGCTCTGAGAAAAGTAAGAATAGGCTAGTTAGGTTTAGCTGACATTAGCACATCGCTAATGTCCGCTAACTTCATAGGGTTAAATCTGGTGACAGAAACTCTTTAAAGAAATAAATAAGAAAACACATTCAGAGTTCTCCAAATAGCATGTGGCAGACTCCCCAAATATATGTATAAAACGAACATTGAACTTTTTGGCCATCATGGGAAATACTACATGTAGCTCAAGTCCAAAATGTTCCATCACCTCAAAAACATCATTTTCTCAGTTAAGCATGATGGTGATAGCATCATGCTGTTGAGATGATTTTGATCCTTTGGGACTGGAAAACTGGTCAGAATTTAAGCAAAGACGGATGTCTGTGAATACAAGGATATTCTTGAGGTAAACCTAATTCAGTCTGCTAGAGGTTTGAGACTGTGACTGAGGTTTACCTTCCAGCAGGTCAAATGGTCAGAGGCAGAGCTGTTTTAGCAACAGGAGAGGAAACCTATGCAATATAAGGCAGACTTGGCAGTAAAATTTGGCAAAGAAATTAGTGAACTGATGCTTCAAAAATTATTTTTTCTCTTCATGACATCATATAGAATCAAACCAAAAAGAGAATGTTTATATTTTATCAGTTAATATGTTTAAAGCATGAACAAACCCTAGTACATTTACTTTCCAGTACACTCTTGAATTTTATTACAAGTGTAAACACAGTACTTTTCTTCTACATACATGTACCTCTTGATTTTTGCCAATTCTTTAAATCATCTTTTTAGGGTTTGTTATAATTGGAGTGAATTGTGTAATTAACAGTGGTATTATGTTGTCAGCTACCATCTCAGTCTTTGTAGCATAAGCACATACAACCTAGTCTGTAGTCAAAAAATAACTTTTATGGAAACATTATTTCACGTGTTCACATGATTGAAAATAAATGTAAAAAAAAAAGAAAACCTAATTTAAACCAAGTTCTTTGGTTCTTGGTATTTTCCAAATTTAAGCTTGCATGGTTTCCAAGATATTAAAGGTCAATACATTAAACACCTTTCATAATGTGTTAAAACACTTTTATAAAGCCTTGTATAGACCATAAAAAGAAGGTTACGCAGATTGAGATTTACAAAGCTGCTTTTCACTTAAGTCCTCTTAAAGAATTATATCTTCTATTATTTTTAAACAAAAATTGGGCTACGGTTTATTATTTCATATGACGCAATGTTTTTATACCTAAAAAATATATTGACATTTGAGAATTAAATCTTATTGGAGTTTGCATTTCATTTTTTAGAGAAAGTAGAAGGTGTATATCTATGACACAGTTCAAAAATAGCAGCAGAAAACAGGTCAAACATCCAACATGTTGCATGTAAAAGTATAAAAATGCTATTTATATATGATCTATTATTGGATTATTCATTTCTGTGAAATAACTTTTTTCCACATATGTAAACATGTATCCAAATTAGTGACTTTTTGACCCATCTGGATGTAAAGTCATATCCACTATATGAGGTTTTTGTGTTGCTTGGCTTCTGCCCTTGCAGTATCTTGGCGGAAAATGAGAAAATACTGTTTGTTGTTGCCAAGGAAACCTTGGTCATTATAAAAAGAAATCAATGGATAAAACTGGCACACAAAGGCAAATTTACTAATCCTGTCTAATTTTTAGACAGTGTAAACTTAGAGAATGTAAAGATGTTCCAGATTTATTATAGTCGCTGATGCTAAATGATAAATTTGGTGCATCTTTAGACTGTAAAGTCTAAGGGGGAGATTTATCAAAACTGCTATAAAGAAAAACTGGCTTGGAGCAACCAGTCAAAGTCTACCTTTTAATTTTCAGATCTCCTTTGGAAAATGAATGGTGGAATCTGATTGGTTGCTATAGGCAACTAAGCCAGTTTTCCTTTACACCAGTTTTGATAAATCTTCCCCTAAACCACCTATTAGTTGGCTTACTTTTGAAATTTTGCATTCATATTTGAAGAAATTGTGGCACATTTTGTTGCATTCTAAGCCACACCCCTTCTGGGAGGACATATTTGATTCCTGCAAATCCACAGCCCCAAACCCACCCAGAAACATTCATAATTTACCCATTTTTAAACTAGGACAGCCCAAATTTTCCAGGACTCTATTTAAAAATCGTCCCCACAAATTCAGAAATGTTTCTGTTGTCAAATATGCATAATTTATAGGTTTCTGTAGCATTCGTTCAATCAGGCATCTCTGGATCCCAATAAAAGCCAGATGGCTTGCCTGAATATTGTCGACTATATTTCAGCAAGCATTATCATGCAAAAAGGTTTAGGTTGTTTTGTTAAGCCATAGTAAACAATATGCAGATATAATTCTTGCATTGAACATGCACCTTGTCATAATAATAATAATAATCTTTATTTATATAGTGCCATCATATTCTGCAGAGCTTTACAATCAGGGGGTTCAAGTGCAAACAAAGTCATAAATACCATATCAGCAAACAGGTCAACAATTAAAACAAGAGGAATGAGGGCCCTGCTCACAAAACTTACAGGCTATGAGGAGATACGGGTGACACAGAAGGTAACAAGTGCCTGTTTTGTACAGTGGTCTACCCATCTTAACACAATAGAGCAGTAAATATAAGGCTGCTGGAGCCATAATGCATAAGATATCGTAAGATATGTTGATATGTTGAGTTTTTTTATAAAATGTGATGCCCTTGATGAAGACAGAAGGCAGGACAAGTTGAGAATGACCTGGACTCTGGGCATTATTTTAAGTGAATTGATGTGTAACAATCTGGTTTTATTTCTCCTTGTGCTGTTTTACCCTATTTTTTTCATCCCTGATATAATAAACAGAGCAGCACTGGTAACTGCTGCAGGAAGAAGTTTGCCTTTCCTATTGGTTTGAGTCTCTCGGGAAACCATAGAGCTATCAGTGAGGCAATGCCTACACATATGTGGAAGAAAGACCTGGATGAAGTTTTCAGTCTGGAGTTGTGAGATGTTTGAGTTACAAAAAATATCTTAGGAACTATAAGTAATATATGCAATAGCTCTTTTTAATGTACAGCTCTAGTACTTTAGTATGTATTGGACTGATTTTATATTAGCAGGAGGCTTAGATGTCCAGTAGTAGCTATGTTTATTAATGTGATGTAGCTTATTCCTGTGATCTCTCATTTGATCATACAGGTGTTGTCCAAACAACATTTTTTTATTTTCATTTTAAAAAAAGGCAGTGCAAAATAACTCAAGTCATGGTCTCCCTACTAATCCCCCTCTGCTTTCGTTTTAACACTTCCCAGTTCCTGTTGATCCCTGCTTCCTGGTCACTCCTGACAGGCAACAAATGACCACTCAGCCAATCAATGGCTTTGGTGGTCCACTAATGCAGCCACAGACTGGCTAAGATGTCATTTCCTGCATATTTAGATGGACCAGGAAGTAGAGACTAGTGAGAGATCAGAAGCATCAGAATAGAGGTGGCGGGGGAACAGGTGAGTATGACTTATTTTTATTATCATACACCTTTCTGAACCTTAAAAATATAAGGATTTAATCAGCAGCTTGACAGCCAAAATATGGAACTTAAAGAAGAGCTGTCACCAGTCCTGTCTGTTTTAGTAGCTACTTGAATTTTCCCTGTAATAAATCTGGAGCGCATTTTCTTATGACTCTATGTTGTGCCATTTTTCTGCTATTCTTGCTAGAAGTTTATGGAAAGGTGACAGGTCCTCTTTAAAGGGCTTTTTGCTCTGGACCCCCACCTATCGCTGTTTGAAAAGGAGTGGGTGCTTGCAGTGGTGCCCCATTCTTCTCTCAGCTCACCAAGTACAGCGCCATACATTGTACTGCAGATGTGCTTGAAATTGCAGCTCAGCCCCATTCATTTCAATTGAAGTCATGTTCATTGGTCACATGGCCTAGGCTAAGCTGTGAGAAGGCCTCTGCACTAGTGCAAGTGCCGGTATCTTCTTAAACGCATGATTGTCAGGAGTCCCAGGTTTCAGACCACCTATAAGATACTTATGACCTATCTATTTTTTTCCAAATTTGTTTTTGCAACACAAATAGCATATGCTACATAACTAAGGTAAAAATACAGAGTATAAGATGGCATCAGCCATATAAATGTTTTACAAACTTGTACTTGTTGTAAGAGTCCTTTTACAGTGCCTTGAAAAAGTCTTCATCTCACTTGAAATTTTCCACATTTTTTCACTTTACACTCACAAATTTAAATGTATGTTATTGGGATTTTATGTGATAGACCAACACAAAATAACAAGTATGTGTGATGTGAAAAAAAAAATTATACATGGTTTTTAAAAATGTTTAAAAATACAAATTTGGAAAGTGTGGTATGCACATGTATTGAGCCCCCTGTACTCTGATACCCCTAATTAAAATACATTGTGATCAATTGCCTTCAGAAGGCACCTGATTAGTAAATAGAGTCCACCTGTGTAAGTTATTCTCAGTATAACTACAGCTGTTCTGTGAAGGCCTCAGAGCTTTGTCAGAGAACGTTAGAGATCAAACAGCATTATGAAAACTAAGGAACACACCAGACAGGTCAGGGATAAAGTTGTGGAGAAGTGTAAAGCAAGGTTACATTATAAAAAAATGTTCTACGCTCTGAACATCTCATAGAGCACTGTTCAAACCATCATCAAAAATAAGGCGCAATTGCAAACCTCCGAAGACATGGCCATCCACCTAAGCTGACAGACAAAGCAAGAAGAGCACTAATTAGAGAAGCAGCCAAGAGGCCCATGGTTACTCTGGAGGAGATGCAGAGATCCACAGCTTAGTCAGAAGGATCTGTCCACTGGATAACTATTAGTCATATCCTCCACAAATCTGGCCTTTATGGAAGAGTGGCAAGAAGAAAGCCATTTTTGAAAGCAAACCATAAGAAGTCCAGTTTGAAGTTTTTCACAAACCATGCAGGGGACACAGCAAACATTTGGAAGAAGGTTCTCTGATCAAATGACACCAAAGTTGAACTTTTTGGCCTAAATTCAAAATGCTATGTGTGGTGAAAAACTAACACTGGACATTACCCTGAACACACCATCCCCACAGTGAAACATGGTGGTGGCAGCATCATGCTGTGGAAATGCTTTTCTTCAGCAGGGACAGGTAAGCCGGTCAGAGTTGATGGAAAGATGGATAGAGCTAAATACAGGGCACTCCTGGAGGAAAACATTGTAGAGGCTGCAAAAGACTTGAGACTGGGGCGGAGGTTTACATTCCAGCAGAATAACGACCCTAAACATACAGCCAGATCTACAATGGAATAGTTTAGATCAAATCATATTCATGAGTTAGAATGGCCCAGTCAAAGTCCAGACTAGAGTTGAGCGAACCCGAACTGTATAGTTCGGGTTCGTACCGAATATTGGGGTGTTCGGGACCCAGACCCGAACATTTTCAAAAAAGTTTGGGTTTGGGTCCGTTGTTTGGCGATTTCTTCCCGCTTTCTGAAGGGCTGCACAGCAGTCAATCAGCTAGCGTTTTACTTTTTGCCCTAAGAAGCCATCACAGCCATGCCCCCTAATGGCATGGCTATGATTGGGCAAGTGCAGCATGTGACCCAGCCTCTATTTAAGCTGGAGTCACGTATTGCCGCACGTCACTCTGCTCTGATTAGTGTAGTGATAGGATGCAGCTGCTGTGAGGGTGAGATTATGCAGGGAAAACTCAGGAACAAAACCTAATAAAGTGATCGATCTACAGCTGTGAATCATTCAACTTCTGCTAGTTAATTACTCACTGTTTTTTTAGGCTGCCCAGAGCGTTTTTCTGTCACTTTTTTCTGGGGTGATCGGTTGCCATTTTGTGTCTTGTGGTACACAAGCCGAAGCTATCACCAAGTCCATCAATCCATCAATAGTAGTTTTTTTTTTTTTCTTTGCTATATCCTACATCAGGGGCTTGGCTGTGCTTATTTTCACCCCTAAAAACTCAGGACAGAAATTTTCTATATTTTAATGAGGGGTGAAAATCTGGTGTTCCAGCTGTGGCTAGCCAAGTGTAATACCGTCCGACAAAGGATAGATATTTTTCTGGGGTGAAATTCAATTGCCAAAATAGCAATACCGTAAATCAGTGGTTTCAGCAATGGCTGGCCAAGTATAATAGTCTCCGGCAAAGGATATATATTTTGTTCTGGGGTGAAATTCATTTGATAAAATAGCAATCCCCTAAATCTGGTGTCCCACCAGTGGCTGGCCAAGTTTAATAGTTTCCGGCAAAAGATAGATTTTGTTCTGGGGTGAAATTCAGTTGCCAAAATAGAAATCCCCTAAATCTGGTGTTAAAGCTGTGGCTGGCCAAGTTTACTAGTATCCGGCAAAGGATATATTTTGTTCTGGGGTGAAATTCAATTGCCAATATTGCAATACCGCAAACCAATGGTTTCAGCTGTGGCTGGCCATGTTTAATAGAGTCTGGAAAAGGATATATTTTTTTCTGGGGTGAAATTCAATTGCCAAAATAGCAATACCGTAAATAAGTGGTTTTAGCTGTGACTGGCCAAGTTTAATAGTGTAGGGCAAAGGATAGATTTTGATCTGGGGTGAAACTCAATTGCCAAGATAGCAATCCCCTAAATCTGGTGTCCCGGCAGTGGCTGGCCAAGTTTAATAGTGTCCCGCAAAGGATATATTTTTTTCCAGGGTGAAATTCAATTGCAAAAAAATAGCAATGCTGTAAATCAGTGGTTTCATCTGTGGCTGGCCAAGTTTAATAGTGTCTGGCAAAGGATATGTTTTGTTCTGGGGTACAATTCAATTGCCAAAATTTAAGTACCGTAAAAATGGTGTTCCAGCTGTGGCTAATTAAGTTTAATACTGTCCGGCAAAGGATAGATATTTTTCTGGGTTAAAATTCAATTGGCAAAATAGCAATACCGTAAATCAGTGGTTTCAACTGTGGCTGGCCAAGTTTAATAGTGAATGGCAGAGGATAGATTTTGTTCTGGGGTGAAATTCAATTGCCAAAATAGCTATCCACTAAAACTGGTGTCCAAGCAGTGGCTGGCCAAGTTTAATAGTGTCCGGCAAAGGATAGATTTTGTTCTGGGGTGAAAATCAATTGCCAAAATACCAATCCCCTAAATCTGGTGTCCCAGCAGTGGCTGGCCAAGTTTAATAGTGTCCAGCAAAGGATATATTTTGTTGTGGGGTGAAATTCAATTGCCAAAATACCAATCCCCTAAATCTAGTGTCCCAGCAGTGGCTGGCCAAGTTTAATAGTGTCCGGCAAAGGATATATTTTGTTCTGGGGTGAAATTCAATTGCCAAAATAGCAATCCCCTAAATCTGATGTCCCAGCAGTAGCTGGCCAAGTTTAAAAGTGTCCGACAAAGGATATATTTTTTTCTGGAGTGAAATTAAATTGCCAAAATAGCAATCCCCTTAATCTGGTGTCCCAGCATTGGCTGGCCAAGTTAACTAGTATCCAGCAAAGGATATATTTTGTTCTGGGGTGAAATTCAATTGCCAAAATAGCAATCCTCTAAATCTGGTGTTCCAGCTGTGGCTGGCCTAGTTTGTTCTGGGGTGAAATTCTATTGCCAAAATAGCAATACCGTAAATCAGTGGTTTCAGCTGTGGCTGGCCAAGTTTAATAGTGTCCGGCAAAGGATATATTTTTTTCTGGGGTGAAATTCAATTGCCAAAATAGCAATACTGTAAATAAGTGGTTTTAGCTGTGGCTGGCCAAGTTTAATAGTGTCCGGCAAAGGATAAATTTTGTTCTGGGGTGAAATTCAATTGCCGAAATAGCAATCCCCTAAATCTGGTGACCCAGCAGTGGCTGGCCAAGTTTAATAGTGTCCAAAAAAGGATAAATTTTGTTCTGAGGTAATATTCAATTGCCAATATAGCAATCCCCTAAATCTGGTGTACCAGCAGTGGCTGGCCATGTTTAATAGTGTCCGCCAAAGGATACATTTTGTTCTGTGGTAATATTCAATTGCCAATATAGCAATCTCCTAAATCTGGTGTCCCACCAGTGGCTGGCCAAGTTTAATAGTGTACGGCAAAGGATATATTTTTTGCTAGGGTTAAATTCAATTGCCAAAATAGCAATACTGTAAATCAATGGTTTCAGCTGTGGCTGGCTAAGTTTAATACTGTCCGGCAAAGGATAGATATTTTTCTGGTGTGAAATTTTATTGCCAAAATAGCAATACCGTAAATCAGGGGTTTCAGCTGTGGCTGGCCAGGTTTAATAGTGTCCGGCAAAGGATAGATTTTGTTCTGGGGTAAAATTCAATTGCCAAAATATCAATACCGTAAATCAATGGTTGCAGCTGTGGCTGGCCAAATTTAATAGTGTCCGGCAAAGGATATATATTTTTTTTCTGGTGTGAAATTAAATTCCCAAAATATCAATACCGTAAATAAGTGGTTTTAGCTGTGGCTGGCCAAGTTTAATAGTGTCCAACAAAGGATAGATTTTGTCCTGGGGTGAAATTCAATTGCCAAATAAGCAATTCCCCTAAATCTGGTGTTCCAGCTGTGGCTGGCCAAGTTTAAAGAGGACCTTTCATCACTTCTAAAGATATTAACTAACGATGCTGACATGTAGAGCGGTGCCCAGGGATCTCCCTGCACTTACTATTATCCCAGGGCACCGCTCCGTACTCCCGGTATAGGCTCCGGTCTCTGAGCTCACAAAGTTATAGTAGGCGAGGACTTGGGGGACTTGGTTATAGTAGGCGGAGCCTGCCCTTCATCTCCTTCTCCCAGGCTGTTGCGCTGGCCAATCGCAGCGCAGAGCTCATAGCCTGGGAAAAAAAAAACTCCTAGGCTATGAGCTCTGTGCTGCGATTAGCCAGCGCTACAGCCTGGGAGAAGGAGATGAAGGGCAGGCTCCGCCTACTATAACCAAGTCCCCTAAGTCCCCGCCTACTATAACTTTGTGAGCTTAGAGACCGGAGCCTATACCGGGAGAACGGAGCGGCGCCCAGGGATAATAGTAAGTGCAGGGAGATCCCTGGGCGCCGCTCTACATGTTAGCATCGTTAGTTAATATCTTTAGAAGTGATGAAAGGTCCTCTTTAACCCCTTAAGGACACAGGGTTTTTTCATTTTTGCGTTTTCGTTATGCGCTCTATGCCTTCCAAGAGCCATAACTTTTTTATTTTTCCGTTCACATGGCCATATGAGGGCTTATTTTTGTGGGACAAGTTGTACTTTCCAACGCCATCATTTAATAATGCATACGGTGTAGTGGGAAGCGGGAAAAAAATTCCAAATGGGGTGAAATTGCAAAAAAAAAGCTATTTCACCACAGTTTTACGGGTTTCTAAATTACGACGTTTGATTTGCGATAAAACTGACCATTCAGTTTTATTCTACAGGTCAGTATGAATCCGGCAATACCCAATATGTATAGCTTTTCTTGCGTTTTGATAGTTTTTTTGTCGCCATGTTTTGACCGCTATAACGTATTTGTAAATAAGTGTATGGCGTTGTATGGGGGCTTATTTTTTGCGGGGCGATCTTAACTTTTAGTTGATACCATTATGGGGTGTGTAGGACTTTTTGATCGCTTTTTATTAAATTTTTTTGAGGAAATGAAGCGTCCAAAAACGGCAAATCGGCCATTTGGGCGCTTTTTTCCGTTTTTCTGTTTACCGTATGGGAAATATATTTTTATATTTTTATACTATGGGCGTTTTCACACATTGCGACACCCATGATGTGTATTTTTTTATTTTTTTAATTATTTTATTTTAATTTTGGGGAAAGGGGTGTGATTTAAATTTTTAGTTTTTTTTTATTTTTTTTTATTTTTTTTTTCACACATTTATATAGGTCCCATAGGGACCTATATAAATCAGTTACCTGATTGCTTCTATCATAAACTCCAATACACTTGTATTGGAGTTTATGAGCATTTTACTACTTTCCGATGAAGCCCTATTGCTAACAAGGGCTCCATAGAAAATAGTAAGTGATAGCCTTAAGCTGAATGAAAGGCTTAAGGCTATCCCTTACAGCGCTCCGACCACTAGGGGGAGCCGGAGCGCTGCCGAAAGTTTTACTTTCGGTTTTAGCGCGCGCAGATGCCGTGATCAGGATTGATCACGGCATCTGCGGGGTTAAATGATCCGATCGGCAGCGCTGCTGACCGCGATCATCAGCTGCGGGGGTCAGCTACAGGAATCAGCCGGACCCCCGCAGTGATGGTGCCCGCAGCAAGCAGGAGCGGGCGCCATCTTCATGGACTGGACACATGACGTACCCATACGTCATGTGTCCTTAAGGAGTTAATAGTGTCCAGCAAAGGATTTGTTTTTTTCTATGGTGAAAATCAATTGCCAAAATAGCAATACTGTAAATCAGTGGTTTAAGCTGTGGCTGGCCAAGTTTAATAGTGTGCGGCAAAGGATAGATTTTGTTCTGGGGTGAAATTCAAATGCCAAAATAGCAATCCCCTAAATCTGGTGTTCCAGCTGTGGCTGGCCAAGTTTAATAGTGTCCGGCAAAGGATAAATTTTGTTCTGGGGTAATATTCAATTGCCAAAATAGCAATCCCCTAAATCTGGTGTACTAGCTGTGGCTGTCCAAGTTTAATAGTGTCCGGCAAATGTTAGATTTTGTTCTAGGGTGTAATTCAATTGCCAAAATAGCAATCCTCTAAATCTGGTGTTCCAGCAGTAGCTGGCCAAGTTTAAAAGTGTCCGGCCAAAGATATATTTTTGGCTAGGGATAAATTCAATGGCCAAAATAGCAATACTGTAAATCATTGGTTTCAGCTGTGGCTGGCCAAGTTTAATAGTGTTCGGCAAAGGATATATTTTGTTCTTGGGTGAAATTAAATTGCCAAAATTGCAGAACCGTAAATCTGGTGTTGCAGCTGTGGCTGGCTAAGTTTAATACTGTCCGGCAAAGGATAGATATTTTTTGTGTTGAAATTTAATTGCCAACATAGCAATACCGTAAATTAGTGGTTTTAGGTGTGGCTGGCCAGGTTTAATAGTAAACGGTAAAGGATAGATTTTGTTATGGCATGAAATTCAATTGCCAATATAGCAATTCCCTAAATCTGGTGTACCAAAAGTGGCTGGCCAAGATTAATAGTGTCCGGCAAAGGATAGATTTTGTTCTGGGGTGAAATTCAATTGCCAAAATAGCAATCCACTAAATTTGGTGTCCCAGCATTGGCTGGCTAAGTTTAATAGTGTCTGGCAGAGGGTAAATTTTGTTCTGGGGTGAAATTCGATTGCCAAAATAGCAATCATCTAAATCTGGTGTCACAGCAGTGGCTGGCCAAGTTTAATAGTGTCCGGCAAAGGATAGATTTTTTTCTTGGGTGAAATTCAATTGCAAAAATAGCAATCCTCTAAATCTGGTGTCCCACCAGTGGCTGGCCAAGTTTAATAGTGACCGTCAAAAGATATATTTTTTTTGCTAGGAAGAAATTCAATGGCCAAAATAGCAATACTGTAAATCAGTGATTTCAGCTGTGGCTGGCCAAGTTTAATAGTGTCCGGCAAAGGATATATTTTGTTCTGGGGTGAAATTCAATTGCCAAAATTGCAGAACTGTAAATCTGGTGTTGCAGCTGTGGCTAGCTAAGTTTAATACTGTTCGGCAAAGGATAGATATTCTTCTGGGGTGAAATTTAATTGCCAAAATAGCAATCCCGTAAATCAGTGGTTTCAGCTGTGGCTGGCCAAGTTTAATTGTGTCCGGCAAAGGATAAATTTTGTTCTGGGGTAATATTCAATTGCCAAAATAGCAATCCCCTAAACCTGGTTTCCCAGCAGTGGCTGGCCTAGTTTAATAATGTCCGGCAAAGGATAGATTTTGTTCTGGGGTGAAATTCAATTGCAGAAATAGCAATCCCCTAAACCTAATGTCCCAGCAGTGGCTGGCCAAGTTTAATAATGTCCGGAAAAGGATATATTTTTTTTCTAGGGTGAAATTCAATGGCCAAATAGCAATACTGTAAATCATTGGTTTCACCTGTGGCTGGCAGAGTTTAATAGTGTCCGGCAAAGGATAGATTTTGTTCTGGGGTGAAATTCAATTGCCAAAATAGCAATCCACTAAATCTGGTGTCCCAGCATTGGCTGGCTAAGTTTAATAGTGTCCGGCAAATGATAGATTTTGTTCTGGGGTGAAATTCAATTGCCAAAATAGCAATCCCCTAAATCTGGTGTCCCAGCAGTGGCTGGCCAAGTTTAATAGTGTCCGGCAAAGGATAGATTTTGTTCTGGGGTTAAATTCAATTGCCAAAATAGCAATCCACTAAATCTGGTGTCCCAGCAGTGGCTGGCCAAGTTTAATACTGTCCGGCAAAGGATAGATATTTTTCTGGGGTGAAATTGCCAAAATAGCAAAACCATAAATCAGTGATTTCAGCTGTGGCTGGCCAGGTTTAATAGTGAACTGCAAAGGATAGATTTTGTTCTGGGGTCAAATTCAATTGCCAAAATAGCAATCCCCTAAATCTGATGTCCAAGCAGTGGCTGGCCAAGTTTAACAGTGTCCGGCGAAGGATAGATTTTGTTCTGGGGTGAAATTCAATTGCCAAAATAGCAATCACCTAATTCTGGTGTCTCAGCAGTGGCTGGCAAAGTTTAATAGTGTCCAGCAAAGGATAGATTTTGTTCTGGGGTGAAATTCAATTGCCAAAATATCAATACCGTAAATCAGTGATTTCAGCTGTGGCTGGCCAAATTTAATAGTTTCCGGAAAAGGATAGATTTTTTTTTTGGTGTGAAATCTAATTGCCAAAATATCAATACCGTAAATAAGTGGTTGTAGCTGTGGCTGGCCAAGTTTAATAGTGTCCGGCAAAGGAAAGTTTTTGTCCAGGGGTGAAATTCAATTGCCAAAATAACAATCCCCTAAATGTGGTGTTCCAGCTGTGGCTGGCCAAGTTTAATATAGTCCAGCAAAGGATGGATTTTGTTCTGGGGTGAAATTCAATTGCCAAAATAGCAATACCCTAAATCTGGTGTTCCAGCAGTGGCTGGCCAAGTTTAATAGTGTCCAGCAAAGGATATGTTTTTTTCTATGGTGAAAATCAATTGCCAAAATAGCAATACTGTAAATCAGTGGTTCCAGCTGTGGCTGGCCAAGTTTACTAGTCTTGGGCAAAGGATAGATTTTTTTCTTGGGTGAAATTCAATTGCAAAAATAGCAATCCTCTAAATCTGGTGTCCCACCAGTGGCTGGCCAAGTTTAATAGTGTCCGGCAAAAGATATATTTTTTTTGCTAGGGAGAAATTCAATGGCCAAAATAGCAATACTGTAAATCAGTGATTTCAGCTGTGGCTGGCCAAGTTTAATAGTGTCCGGCAAAGGATATATTTTGTTCTGGGGTGAAATTCAATTGCCAAAATTGCAGAACCGTAAATCTGGTGTTGCAGCTGTTGCTAGCTAAGTTTAATACTGTTCGGCAAAGGATAGTTTCTTCTGGGGTGAAATTTAATTGCCAAAATAGCAATACCGTAAATCAGTGTTTTCAGCTGTGGCTGGCAAGGTTTAATAGTGAACGGCAAAGGATAGATTTTGTTCTGGGGTGAAATTCAATTGCCAAAATTGCAGAACCGTAAATCTGGTGTTGCAGCTGTTGCTAGCTAAGTTTAATACTGTTCGGCAAAGGATAGATTCTTCTGGGGTGAAATTTAATTGCCAAAATAGACATACCGTAAATCAGTGTTTTCAGCTGTGGCTGGCCAGGTTTAATAGAGAACGGCAAAGGATAGATTTTGTTCTGGGGTGAAATTCAATTGCCAAAATAGCAATCCACTAAATCTGGTGTCCCAGCAGTGGCTGGCCAAGTTTAATAATGTCCAGCAAAGGATAGATTTTGTTCTGGGGTGAAATTCAATTGCAGAAATAGCAATCCCCTAAACCTGATGTCCCAGCAGTGGCTGGCCATGTTTAATAATGTCCGGCAAAGGATATATTTTTTTCTAGGATGAAATTCAATTGCCAAAATAGCAATACTGTAAATCATTGGTTTCAGCTGTGGCTGGCCAAGTTTAATAGTGTCCGGCAAAGGATAGATTTTGTTCTGGGGTGAAATTCAATTGTCCAGCAAAGGATATGTTCTGGGGTGAAATTCAATTGCCAAAAATAGCAATCCCCTAAATCTGGTGTTCCAGCAGTGGCTGGCCAAGTTTAATAGTGTCCAGCAAAGGATATGTTTTTTTCTATGGTTAAAATCAATTGCCAAAATAGCAATACTGTAAATTAGTGGTTTCAGCTGTGGCTGGCCAAGTTCAATAATGAACGGCAAAGGATAGATTTTGTTCTGGGGTGAAATTCAATTGCCAAAATAGCAATTCCCTAAATCTGGTGTTCCAGCAGTGGCTGGCCAAGTTTAATAGTTTCCAGCAAAGGATATGTTTATTTCTATGGTAAAAATCAATTGCCAAAATAGCAATACTGTAAATCAGTGGTTCCAGGTGTGGCTGGCCAAGTTTACTAGTCTCGGGCAAAGGATAGATTTTGTTCTGGGGTGAAATTCAATAGCAAAAATAGCAATCCTCAAAATCTGGTGTCCCACCAGTAGCTGGCCAAGTTTAATAATGTCCGGCAAAAGATATATATTTTTTGCTAGGGATAAATTCAATGGCCAAAATAGCAATACTGTAAATCAGTGGTTTCAGCTGTGGCTGGCCAAGTTTAATAGTGTCCGGCAAAGGATATATTTTGTTCTTGGGTGAAATTAAATTGCCAAAATTGCAGAACCGTAAATCTGGTGTTACAGCTGTGGCTGGCTAAGTTTAATACTGTCCGGCAAAGGATAGATTTTGTTCTGGGGTGAAATTCAATTGCCAAAATAGCAATTCCCTAAATCTGGTGTTCCAGCAGTGGCTGGCCAAGTTTAATAGTTTCCAGCAAAGGATATGTTTATTTCTATGGTAAAAATCAATTGCCAAAATAGCAATACTGTAAATCAGTGGTTCCAGGTGTGGCTGGCCAAGTTTACTAGTCTCGGGCAAAGGATAGATTTTGTTCTGGGGTGAAATTCAATAGCAAAAATAGCAATCCTCAAAATCTGGTGTCCCACCAGTAGCTGGCCAAGTTTAATAATGTCCGGCAAAAGATATATATTTTTTGCTAGGGATAAATTCAATGGCCAAAATAGCAATACTGTAAATCAGTGGTTTCAGCTGTGGCTGGCCAGGTTTAATAGTGAACGGCAAAGGATAGATTTTGTTATGGCGTGAAATTCAATTACAACATCAGCAATTCCTAAATCTGGTGTACCAAAAGTATGGCTGGCCAAGCTTAATAGTGTCCGGCAAAGGTTAGATTTTATTCTAGAGTGTAATTCAATTGCCAAAATAGCAATCCTCTAAATCTGGTGTCCCACCAGTGGCTGGCCAAGATTAATAGTGTCTGGCAAAGGATACATTTTTTTCTAGAGTAATATTCAATTGCCAAAAAAGCAATCCCCTAAATCTGGTGTCCCAGCAGTGGCTGGCCAAGTTTAATAGTGTCCGGCAAAGAATAGATTTTGTTCTGGGGTGAAATTCAATTGCCAAAATAGCAATCCCCTAAATCTGGTGTCCCACCAGTGGCTGGCCAAGTTTAATAGTGTCCGGCAAGAGAGAGATTTTGTTCTGGGGTGAAATTCAATTGCCAAAATAGCAATCCTCTAAATCTGGTGTCCCACCAGAGGCTGGCAAAGTTTAATAGTGTCCGGCAAAGGATATATTTTTTTCTGGGGTGAAATTCAATTGCCAAAATAGTAATCCCCTTAATCTGGTGTCCCAGCAGTGGCTGGCCAAGTATAATAGTGTCTGGCAAAGGATAGTTTTTTTTCTGGGGTGAAATTCAATTGCCAAAATGGCAATACTGTAATTAAGTGGTTTCAGCTGTGGCTGGCCAAGTTTAATAGTGTCCGGCAAAGGATAGATTTTGTACTGGGGTGAACTTCAATTGCAAAAATAGCAATCCCCTAAATCTGGTGTTCCAGCTGTGGCTGGCCAGGTTTAATAGTGTCCGGCAAAGGATACATTTTGTTCTGGGTAATATTCAATTGCCAAAATAGCAATCCCGTAAATCTGGTGTCCCAGCAGTGGCTGGCCAAGTTGAATAGTGTCCGGCAAAGGATGGCCATTCTGTACTGGGGTGAACTTCAATTGCCAAAATAGCAATCCCCTAAATCTGGTGTTCCAGCTGTGGCTGGCCAAGTTTACTAAGATCCGGCAAAGGATATATTTTGTTTTGGGTGAAATTAATGTGCCAAAATAGCAATCCCCTAAATCTGGTGTTCCAGCTGTGGCTGGCCAAGTTTACTAGTACCCGGCAAAGGATATATTTTGTTCTGGGGTGAGATTCAATTGTCCAAATAGCAATCCCCTAAATCTGGTGTTCCAGCTGTGGCTCGCCAAGTTTAATCGTGTCCGGAAAAGGATATATTTTTTTCTAGGTTGAAATTCAATTGCCAAAATAGCAATACCGTAAATCAGTGGTTTCAGGTGTGGCTGGCCAAGTTTAATAGTGTCCGGCAAAGGATATATTTTTTTTTCTGGGGTGAAATATAATTGCCAAAATAGAAATACCGTAAATAAGTGGCTTTAGCTGTGGCTGGCCAAGTTTAATAGTGTCCGGCAAAGGATAGATTTTGTTATGGCGTGAAATTCAATTGCCAATATACAAATCCCCTAAATCTGGTGTACCAACAGTGGCTGGACAAGTTTAATAGTATCCGGCAAAGGATAGATTTTGTTATGGCGTGAAATTCAATTGCCAATATAGCAATCCCCTAAATCTGGTGTACCAGCTGTGGCTGGCCAAGTTTAATAGTGTCCGGCAAAGGTTAGATTTTGTTCTAGGGTGTAATTCAATTGCCAAAATAGCAATCCTCTAAATCTGGTGTCCCACCAGTGGCTGGCCAAGATTAATAGTGTCCGGCAAAGGATACATTTTGTTCTGGGGTAATATTCAATTGCCAAAATAGCAATCTCCTAAATCTGGTGTTCCAGCTGTGGCTGGCCAAGTTTACTAGTGTCTGGCAAAGGATAGATTTTGTTCTTGGGTGAAATTCAATTGCAAAAATAGCAATCCTCTAAATCTGGTGTCCCACCAGTGGCTGGCCAAGTTTAATAGTGTCCGGCAAAGGATAGATTTTGTTCTGGGGTCAAATTCAATTGCCAAAATAGCAATCCACTAAATCTGGTGTCCCAGCAGTGGCTGGGCAAGTTTAACAGTGTCCGGCCAAGGGTAAATTTTGTTCTGGGGTGAAATTCAATTGCCAAAATAGCAATCCTCTAAATCTAGTGTCCCACCAGAGGCTGGCAAAGTTTATTAGTGTCCGGCAAAGGATAGATTTTGTTCTGGGGTGAAATTCAATTGCCAAAATATCAATACCGTAAATCAGTGGTTTCAGCTGTGGCTGGCCAAATATAATAGTTTCCGGCAAAGTATAGATTTTTTTTTTCTGGTGTGAAATCTAATTGCCAAAATATCAATACCGTAAATCAGTGGTTTCAGCTGTGGCTGGCCAAATTTAATAGTTTCCGGCAAAGTATAGATTTTTTTTTCTGGTGTGAAATCTAATTGCCAAAATATCAATACCGTAAATAAGTGGTTTTAGCTGTGGCTGGCCAAGTTTAATAGTGTCCGGCAAAGGATATGTTTTTTCTATGGTGAAAATCAATTGCCAAAATAGCAATACTGTAAATTAGTGGTTTCAGCTGTGGCTGGCCAAGTTCAATAATGAACGGCAAAGGATAGATTTTGTTCTGGGGTGAAATTCAATTGCCAAAATAGCAATCCCCTAAATCTGGTGTTCCAGCAGTGGCTGGCCAAGTTTAATAGTGTCCAGCAAAGGATATGTTTTTTCTATGGTGAAAATCAATTGCCAAAATAGCAATACTGTAAATTAGTGGTTTCAGCTGTGGCTGGCCAAGTTCAATAATGAACGGCAAAGGATAGATTTTGTTCTGGGGTGAAATTCAATTGCCAAAATAGCAATCCCCTAAATCTGGTGTTCCAGCAGTGGCTGGCCAAGTTTAATAGTGTCCAGCAAAGGATATGTTTTTTTCTATGGTGAAAATCAATTGCCAAAATAGCAATACTGTAAATTAGTGGTTTCAGCTGTGGCTGGCCAAGTTCAATAATGAACGGCAAAGGATAGATTTTGTTCTGGGGTGAAATTCAATTGCCAAAATAGCAATCCCCTAAATCTGGTGTTCCAGCAGTGGCTGGCCAAGTTTAATAGTGTCCAGCAAAGGATATGTTTATTTCTATGGTGAAAATCAATTGCCAAAATAGCAATACTGTAAATCAGTGGTTCCAGGTGTGGCTGGCCAAGTTTACTAGTCTCGGGCAAAGGATAGATTTTGTTCTGGGGTGAAATTCAATAGCAAAAATAGCAATCCTCAAAATCTGGTGTCCCACCAGTAGCTGGCCAAGTTTAATAGTGTCCGGCAAAAGATATATTTTTTGCTAGGGATAAATTCAATGGCCAAAATAGCAATACTGTAAATCAGTGGTTTCAGCTGTGGCTGGCCAAGTTTAATAGTGTCCGGCAAAGGATATATTTTGTTTTTGGGTGAAATTAAATTGCCAAAATTGCAGAACCGCAAATCTGGTGTTGCAGCTGTGGCTGGCTAAGTTTAATACTGTCCGGCAAAGGATAGATATTTTTCTGTGTTGAAATTTAATTGCCAAAATAGCAATACCGTAAATTAGTGGTTTTAGCTGTGGCTGGCCAGGTTTAATAGTGAACGGCAAAGGATAGATTTTGTTATGGCGTGAAATTCAATTGCCAATATAGCAATTCCCTAAATCTGGTGTACCAAAAGTGGCTGGCCAAGTTTAATAGTGTCCGGCAAAGGTTAAATTTTAATCTAGAGTGTAATTCAATTGCCAAAATAGCAATCCTCTAAATCTGGTGTCCCACCAGTGGCTGGCCAAGATTAATAGTGTCCGGCAAAGGATACATTTTTTCTAGGGTAATATTCAATTGCCAAAAAACCAATCCCCTAAATCTGGTGTCCCAGCAGTGTCCGGCAAGAGATAGATTTTGTTCTGGGGTGAAATTCAATTGCCAAAATAGCAATCCTCTAAATCTGGTGTCCCACCAGAGGCTGGCCAAGTTTAATAGTGTCCGGCAAAGGATATATTTTTTTTCTGGGGTGAAATTCAATTGCCAAAATAGTAATCCCCTTAATCTGGTGTCCCAGCAGTGGCTGGCCAAGTATAATAGTGTCTGGCAAAGGATAGATTTTGTTCTGGGGTGAAATTCCTTTACCAAAATATCAATCCCCTAAATCTGGTGTTCCAGCTGTGACTGGCCAAGTTTAATAGTGTCCGGCAAAGGATAGAGTTTTTTTTCTGGGGTGAAATTCAATTGCCAAAATGGCAATACTGTAAATAAGTGGTTTCAGCTGTGGCTGGCCAAGTTTAATAGTGTCCGGCAAAGGATAGATTTTGTACTGGGGTGAACTTCAATTGCCAAAATAGCAATCCACTAAATCTGGTGTTCCAGCTGTGGCTGGCCAAGTTTACTAGAATCCGGCAAAGGATAAATTTTGTTGTGGGTAATATTCAATTGTCAAAATAGCAATCCCCTAAATCTGGTGTCCCAGCAGTGGCTGGCCAAGTTTAATAGTGTCCGGCAAAGGATGGCCATTCTGCCACAGCCACACAAACTAGTGAACCAACTACATCAGGACCCAGTTCCCGCAAGTATTTACAGCGATATTTTTTGAGGCCCAATGCCGTTCTAAGGATGTTAAGGCCTAAGCAAGTACAGAAGCTAGTCAATTGGGTGGCCGATAGTGGATCCAGCACGTTCAAAACATTATCTCACACCCAGTCTTCTTCAGAAAGCGCACAGGTGGCGCCTGAAAACCAAGCCCATCAGTCTGTCACATCACCCCCATGCATATCAGGGAAACTGTCTGAGCCTCAAATTATGCAGCAGTCTCTTATGCTGTTTGAAGACTCTGCTGGCAGGGTTTCCCAAGGGAATCCACCTAGCCCTTCCCCAGTGGTGGAAGACATAGAATGCACTGACGCACCACCACTTATGTTTCCTGATGATGAGGACATGTGAATACCACCTCATCAGAGCCTGCACGTCTCTAATGATGACAAAACACAGGTGCAAACTGCTGTCATCGAGGAAGACTGGGTGGAAGACGATGCAGGGGATGATGAGGTCCTAGGACTTTCATAGTTCAGAGGAAGAGTCAGTGGTGAGACCGAGCCAACAGCTTAGCAAAAGAGGGAGCAGGGGGCAAAAGCAGAACAGCTGCCGCCAAGAGAGTTCGCCTGCTACTGGCCACCGCCACCATGGACCAAGCACCCCAAAGGCAGCTTCAAGGAGTTCCCTGGCATGGCACTTCTTCAAACAATGTGCTGACGACAAGACCCGAGTGGTTTGCACGCTGTGCCATCAGAGCCTGAAGTGAGGCATTAACGTTCTGAACCTTAGCACAACCTGCATGACCAGGCATCTGCATGCAAAGCATGAACTGCAGTGGAGTAAACACCTTAAAAACAAGGATTTCACTCATGCTCCTCCTGCTCCCTCTTCTGCTGCTGCCTCGGCCTCTTCCTCTGCCTCGGGAGGAACGTTGGCACCTGCCGCCCAGCAAACAGAGGATGTGCCACCAACACCACCACCTCTGTCACCAAGCATCTCCACCATCTCACACAGCTGCGTTCAGCTCTCCATCTCACAAACCTTGGAGAGAAAGTGTAAATTCCCACCTAGCCACCGACGAGCCCTGGGCCTGAATGCCAGCATTTCTAAACTACTGGCCTTTGAAATGCTGTCATTCAGGCTGGTGGACATGGACAGCTTCAAACAGCTGATAGCGGTGGCTGTCCTACAGTATGTTGTTCCCAGCCGCCACTACTTCTCCAAGAGAGCCGTGCCTTCCATGCACAACCAAGTATCCGATAAAATCAAGTGTGCACTGCGCAACGCCATCTGTGGCAAGGTCCACCTAACCACAGATACGTGGACCAGTAAGCACGGCCAGGGACGCTATATCTCCCTAACTGCACTCTGGGTAAATGTAGTGGTGGCTGGTCCCCAGGCGCAGAGTTGTTTGGCACACGTCCTTCCACTGCCAAGGATCGCAGGGCATCATCCTTTGCCTTCTGTTGCCTCATCCTCCTACTCTGCTTCCTCCTCCTCTTCTTCCACCTGCTTTTCCAGTCAGTCACACACCTTCACCACCAACTTCAGCACAGCCCGGGGTAAACGTCAGCAGGCCATTCTGAAACTCATATGTTTGGGGGACAGGCCCCACACTGCGCAGGAGTTGTGGCAGGGTATACAACAGACCGACGAGTGGTTGCTGCCGGTGAGCCTCAAGCCTGGCCATGTGGTGTGCAGTAATGGACGAAATTTCGTAGCATCCCTTGCCTGTCACATGCTGAATTTGGTTGTGCAGAAGTTCATTCACAACTACCCCGACATGTCAGAGCTGCTGCATAAAGTGCGGGCCGTCTGTGCGCGCTTCTGGCGTTCACATACTGCCGCTGCTCGTCTGTCTGCGCTACAGCGTAACTTCGGCCTTCCCGCTCACCGCCTCATATGCGACGTGCCCACCAGGTGGAACTCCACCTTGCACATGCTGGAGAGACTGTGCGAGGTTCAGCAGGCCATAGTGGAGTTTCAGCTGCAGCACGCACGGGTGAGTCGCACTGCGGAACAGCACCACTTCACCAACAATGACTGGGCCTCCATGCGAGACCTGTGTGCGCTGTTGTGCTGTTTCGAGTACTCCACCAACATGGCTAGTGGCGATGACGCTGTTATCAGTTTTACAATACCACTTCTATGTCTCCTTGAGAAAACACTTAGGGTAATGATGGAAGAGGATGTGTCCCAGGAGGAGGAGGGGGAGGAAGAGGGGTCATTTTTAGCATTTTCAGGCCAGTCTCTTAGAAGTGGCTCAGAGGAAGGTTTTTTGCAACAGCAGAGGCCAGGTACAAATTTGGCCAGCCAGGGCCCACTACAGGAGGACAAGGATGAGGAGAAGGTGGAGGTAGATGAGGATGAAGCATATTCACAGCGGGGTGGCACCCAACACAGCTCGGGCCCATCACTAGTGTGTGGCTGGGGGGAAACAGAGGACGATGACAATAGGCCTCCCACAAAAGACAGCTTGTCCTTACTTCTGGGGAGCCTGGCACACATGAGCGACTACATGCTGCAGTGCCTGTGCAACGACAGCAGAGTTGCCCACATTTTAACGTGTGCGGACTACTGGGTTGCCACCCTGCTAGATCCCCGGTACAAAGACAATGTGCCCACCTTAATTCCGGCACTGGAGCATGATAGGAAGATGCGCCAGTACAAGCACACGCTATTAGACGCCCTCCTGAGAGCTTTCCCAAATGTCACTGGGCAACAAGTTGAAGCCCCAGGAGAAGGCAGAGGAGGAGCAAGAGGTCGCCAACGCAGCTGTGTCACGGACAGCTGCTCTGAGGGCAGGGTTAGCATGGCAGAGATGTGGAAAAGTTTTGTCTCCACGCCGCAGCTAACTGCACCACCACCTGATACGGAACATGTTAGCAGGAGGCAGCATTTTAATAACATGCTGGAACAGTACGTGTTCACACCCCTCCACGTACTGACTGATGGTTCGGCCCCATGCAACTTCTGGGTCTCCAAATTGTCCACATGGCCAGAGCTAGCCTTTTATGCCTTGGAGGTGCTGGCCTGCCCAGCAGCCAGCGTTTTGTCTGAACGTGTATTCAGTACGGCAGGTGGCATCATTACTGACAAACGCAGCCGCCTGTCCACAGCCAACGTGGACAATCTGACGTTCATAAAAATGAACCAGGCATGGATCCCACAGGACCTGTCCATCCCTTGTGCAGAATAGACATTTATAACTACCTCCCCTTAACCCAGTGCTTCTCAATTATTTTCTGTCATGCCCCCCCTAGGAAGAAGAAAACATTTTGCGCCCCCTGCGCGACTGTAAATAGTATCATTTGTCTATAAAATTGTTATGAGTACACCAATCTCCCCACAGGTGAGGGCCATTAACCCCCCTTTCCCCCCCCCCCAAATCATGTGCAGGCTCCATTAACCCCCCCTCCCCCCCCCAAATCATGTGCAGGCTCCATTAACCCCTCCAAATCATGTGCAGGCTCTATTAACCCCCCAATCATATGCAGGCTCCATTAACCCCCTCCCCCAAATCATGTGCAGGGTCCAGGCTTCCCTCCCCCAAATCATGTGCAGGCTCTCTCCCCCCAAATTATGTGCAGGCTCTCCCCCAATAGGGTCCAGGGTCCCCCCACCCACCCAATACTTACCTCCCTGGAAGCGCTGGATGCAGGCCTCTTCCGGCCTGTGTCCCGCTCTGCACCCCGCAGCCTATCAGAGGAGCAGGGGAGGGAGACGCTTCTGCCTCCCCTGCCGCACAGCACAGCGATCTGTATCGCTGTCCAGAGGGCGGCGATACAGATCACTATGGAGATGAACGCTTCCACAATGGAAGCGTTCATCTCCTGTCACCTGGAGCCCCCCTTTACGGCGCGCCCCACTATTTGAGAAACGCTGCCTTAACCATACATTCTTGTACTCCAGGGCACTTCTTTATTGAATCCTCTTTTTTTAATTTTACCATTATTTTGCGGGGCAACCCAAAGTTGAATGAACCTCTCCTACGTCTGGGTGACAGGGGCCTAAATATCTGAAAGTGGCCTTCTCCATTGGTGTGTGACATTAAGCCTGATTCTCTGCTATGAGACCTCTCTCCTCTGTCTGGGTGCTGGGGCCTAAATAACTAAAAGTGGCCTTCTCTGTTTGTGGGTGACATGATGCCTCTTTTGCTGCTATGGGACCTCTCTCCTCTGTCTGGGTGTTAGGGGCCTAAATTTCACGTACTTGCTTGCTGTCTTGGTGGCAGACATTTAACTCTTTTTACTGTCTAATGACTGCCCCATTGTTTGGGTGTCAGGGGCCTATATGTCGTTTAATCATTTGTTGTCTTGTTCTTGGTGGGAGATATTAAACTCTTGTTACTGTCTAATGACCGCCCTATTGTGTGGGTGTCAGTGGCCTATATTTTGTTTAATTGCTTGCTGTCTTGGTGGGAGACATTAATCTCTTTTTACTGTCAAATGACCTCTCCTCTGTCTTGGTGTCAGGGGCCTACATAAATGATAATAGCCTGTTCTATTGCAGGTTGAACTGAGGCCTTTGTTGCTGTTACGGGACCGCTCTCCTCTTTGCGGGTGCCATGGCCCTGAATCTGCGAATGAGGCCTGTGGCACTGCAGGCAGACATGAATCCGTTTTGGCTATGATGAGAACTTCAACTCCCATAGCTTTCCCACCTGACGCCACCCCAACCTCCAATTCCACCTCCTCCAAGTTGCCAATTGATATTGGTTAATTTTTATTTATTTCATTTTATTTTAATTAATTTCCCTATCCACATTTGTTTGCAGGGAATTTACCTACATTTTGCTGCCTTTTGCAGCCCTCTAGCCCTTTCCTGGGCTATTTTACAGTGTTTTTAGTGCCCAAAAGTTCGGGTCCCCATTGACTTCAATCCCGAACCCGAACATTTTCGTGAAGTTCGGCCAAACTTCTTGAACCCGAACATCCAGGTGTTCGCTCAACTCTAGTCCAGACCTAAATTCCATTGAGAATCTGTGGCAAGCCTTGGAAATTACTGTTTGTGAACGGCAATTTTCTTCTTCTTTGCAAAATAGCTCAAGCTCAATCAGTTTGAGACATACCCCCAAAAGACTTGCAGCTGTAATTGCAGTGAAAGGTGGTCCTGCAAAGTATTAACTCTGGCCTGAATACAAATGCACGCCACACTTTCCAGATTTCTATTTATTAACCATTTTGTATCATTTTTTTTTTTCACCTCACACATACTTGTTTTGTGTTAGTCTATCACATAAAATACATTTAAGTTTGTGGGTGTAATGTGAAAAAATGTGGAAAAGTTATGCCTCAGATTTTTTATGGAGATATGCAAAAACAATTGATGTCATTTTAGTTGCATTTGGTTCTTTAAAAAGTCCTTGTAAGATTTCATTCTGAACACAATTACAAATGTACACTAAATTCCCTAAAACCCTTTACAGCATTGGGGGTTGAATAATTTTGAACACAACTGTAACTCCTTTTTCAAGTTACATGCAAAAAATGTACATATCACATATAAAGGCACATTTTTAATCCTTTTTGCAGTGGAGCACTGACTTGAAGTGGGACACTGCATATGCAAAAGTGCAACAATAAAAAATCTAAGTAAAATATGCAAAAGAATAATGCAAAAGTTGTATGGCTGCAGAAACACACACTACATGATATTGTGAAATTGTATTCTCAATGTGCACAATGGAGGCTGGCACATTACCCATTAAGTTGCCTTTAAAATACTGATGGAGCTACTTGCAATGTTATGGACTTGACTTCTTGGAATATAACGAAAGCAGAAATTCTGCAACACCAATTATCACATTTAGACATACAGCTCCAGTACAACACGGCAGCTTAACCACCCATTGACTAAAAATGTGTGAGTGGCCCATGCTTAAAGAGTATTTTTCAGCAGGATCAACCCCATTAATGCAAGTATACAGGCTGGTAGGGGTGATCATGCTGATAAAACAATACCCTGGTAGGGGTGATCATGCTGATAAATACAATATTATGACAGTACATTGCCCTATTGAGGGGAAAACTGGATTTTATTCATATGCAAATAAGCGAACTGGAGCACTGAGTGGCCAGCCAGAGCCCTCAGACCCTTGGGGCACCAGATTGTTACACCTATTTAGCTTTAGCTGATCAGTGTGAAGATGCACATGAAACTGCTGGGACACATGGCGCAGGAGTACAAAGACTGGACTAGACCAGAAGTCTAACCCTGTCAATCAAGAGGAATGGGAAAGGGACAAAAGCTAGGGGTATAGCAATATGGTGCTCCGAGGGCTCTGGCTGGCCCCTTGGTGCTCCAGTAAGCTTGTTTGCATATGAATAAAAATCCCAGTTTTCTCCTCAATGGGGCAACATACTGCCATAATCAAGGTATAATTTTTATCAGCCCTGCATGATCAACCCTACCAGACTGTATGCCTGGTTTAATAGGGTGATCATGCAGATAGATGATCTTTAACTCTGCAAGGCTGTTTCTGAATGTCCTTTCAAAGCTAGCAGTTGCACGGAGATCATGCAGCTGTGGGAACAGGGGAACCACTGTCAGTGACAGCTTGGCTTCTGAGAGAGAAGGCAGATATGTCTTTTTTTTACTGTCCCAACCTTCTGCATAGCTGGATACACAGTGGTCAATAAGTCCTGTATATACAGATCAGAAAGTGGCAACGCTGATTTCTGCTCCAGTCATAGTGATCATTTGATTGCTGGGGGCTGGGTTTCTGCATGAGCTGCTGGGTCATAGCAGACCCATATCAGCTCTTCAGCGAGGCTGAACATTATTGTGTAGTTCCATTGTATAATAAATCAATTTAATTTATAGTGTTTGTCAAATACAATTCAGGTACTGTTGTTGCTATCAACACATTATTCATACATTTTTCACTAGGTGGCAGTGGGCTAGCCATTTGATAGAACACCTTCTTTAAATCCATAGTGGAAGACGGGTGACCCTTCTAATTATTCTAATTATTTTTATTAAACAGTATTGTATAACAACAAAAATGAATAAATACAAAGTAAAAAGAATAAAAATAAGTCACATGGGATAACTAATCCCCCCCCCCCAAACCATTAACAATATATCCCCATAATATGACTGTTACAGAAAGGGAACATATTTATTTTTTTTTTTTAAATGTATTTGCACTTTGTGCTATTATAAAACATGTTTAAAAAATCTGAAAAACTTCTCACATAAAAATGACATGAAATTAAAGCCCCATGAAAAAAGGCACAAAAATTACTTACATAACCAAACAGAAATAAAGTTAGGATTTTAAGAAACGTACTAAAAAAAAGAAAGTCAGGAAGGTGGACTAAATCGCCTGGTTTGGATTAACCCCTTAAGGACCGAGGGTTTTGGGATTTTTGCGTTTTTGTTTTGCGCTCCCTGCCTTCCAAAAGCCATAACATTTTTATATTTCTGCTCACAAAGCCATATGACAGCTTGTTTTTTGCGGGACAAGTTGTACTTTTTAACGCTACCATTTATTTTTGCATGTGATGTAGTGGGAAACGGGAAAAAAATTCCAAATGGGGTGAAATTGCAAAAAAAAAGCAATTTCACCACAGTTTTACGGGTTTTTAAATTACAACGTTCGATTTGCGATAAAACTGACTGGTTAATTTTATTCTTCAGGTCAGTACGAATCCGGCAATACCTAATATGTATAGTTTTTCTTGTGTTTTGATAGTGAAAAAAATTAAAAGTGGGAATTTTTTTATTTTATTTTTTGTCGCCATGTTTTGACCCCTATAACTTTTTTGTAATTATGCGTACGGAGCAGTGTAGGGGCTCATTTTTTGCGGGGCAATCTGAACTTTTAATTGATACCATTATGGGGTGCGTATGATGTTTTGATCACTTTTTATTCATTTTTTTAGAAATGAAGCGCCCAAAAATGGCGAATTAGCCATTTGGACGCTTTCTTTCCGTTTTTATGTTTACCGTATGGTGAATATTTTTTAATATTATTATAGTATGGGCGTTTTCGCACATTACGACACCCATTATGTGTAATTTTTTATTTTTTTATTTATTTTATTTTCATTTTGGGGAAAGGGGGTGATTTGAATTTTTATATTTTTTTATTTTATTTTATTTTTTTAAACTTTTTTTTTTTTTACTACTTTCTTATAGTTCCCATAGGGAACTATAAGATGCAATCATCAGATTGTTATTTCATATATTCCAATGCAATAGCATTGGAATATATGAGAAAACGCATATTCCTATGGAGCCTATTACAGTCATAGGCTCCATAGGAATACTATGTAGTAACCTAGGTTTCATTCACAGAAACCTAGGGCTACTACATGCATGCCCGGCTCCCCTTGTGGCCATCAGGGAGCCGGAGCAAAACCGAAAGTGAAACTTCGGTTTGCGCTGATCAGATGCCGTGGTCAGGATTGACCACGGCATCTGAGGGGTTAAATGTCCGCGATCGGCATTGCTGCCGGTCGCGGACATGAGCTGCGGGTGTCAGCTTGATGAATCAAGCGTTTACCCGCAGCTCATGCGGGCGCCATCTTTAAAGTGCGGACGAAGGACGTACATGTACGCCCTTCGTCCTTAAGGGGTTAAATAGACTGCTTGTCACAATCACTGTACACTGTAATACAGAACTTAATATAAAGTTAATACAAGCAATCAGTAGTACTTGGCAACACCAAGCAATCATTAAGAAAAAAAAAAAAAAAGTTCTTTCATTTTATAACAGTATTAAAAAAAAATAAACCATATAAATTTGCCAGAATTTAACTGACCCCCGATTAAAGTTAACATGTCATTTTTACTGTGCAGTGAACACCATAAATATAAAAACCTAAAAGCAATGGTGGAATGACTTGTGTTATTTTTTTCACACAAAGCTATCCAATAGCAGTAGAATGATGGCATTAAAAAATATTGTATAAAGCAAGCGGGTCATCAATAGGGATGAGCGAATTTCATATTTTGAAGTTTATGTGCGGATTTGTGTGGTGGTATTTACTGAATTGCATTATGGATTCCGTTACCACGGACCATAAGGCAATTCCATGAAGGAATGCATAACGGAATGCCTTTAGAGGCATTCCATTATTCATTCCATCATAATAGAAGTCTATGGCCTGCATAACAGATACATCCGGTTTATGTTATGCTGGAGTCCTCTACTGCATAACTGAAACGGGACGGAACCGTCATGCAGCCCATAGACTTCTAATATGCGGAATGAATAACGGAATACCTCTAAAGGCATGGAATTGTGTTATGGTGCATGGTAACGGAATCCATACTGAAATTCAGTAAATACCACAACACGAAAACGCACACGAACTTCAAAATATGAAATTCTCTCATCCCTAGTCATCAATATCTAATCCGGGGTGGGTCAACTCCAACCACTCTTGATAATCAGCTGTTTAAAGAAGCCACAGCGCTCTAGTGATCTCTGTGGTCTCTTCCAGTGATGTCACGTTCATCAGTCACATGGGCAATGTGCACTTCAGTCCCATTCAAGTAAATGGGCTTGAGTTGCAATACCAGGCAAAACCACTATACAATGTACGGCGCTGTGCCTGGTCAGCTGTGAAGAAGCTGCAGCATTCACCGGAGTGCAAAGGCCTCTTCAAACAGCTCCGTTGGAGCGCCAGGTGTCGGGCCCCCACCAATTAGAAATTGGTAACCTATCCTGAAGACATGTCCCCAACATAGAAGTACCAGATAATGCCTTTAAGGCTACATTCACATGAATGTATTTTGTTTCCGTGTCCGTTCAGTTTTTTTTGCGGACAGCACACCGTGTGCTATCCGACATCCGCATGTCTGTTCCATAGCCCCGCAATAAAGACAGAACGTGTCCTATCCTTGTCCGTTTAGGCATTGTTACAATGGATCTGCAAAAAAACGGATGCCATACGGAACGTCATCCTATTTCTTTGTGGATCCATAATTTGCGTACCACAAAACACATACGGTCGTGTGAATGTAGCCTTAAGCTCTCATATCTGTGCCATACCTATATGACATATGCGGGAAGGAGAAGAAGAAAAAAGTATGCTTTTTACTTAATGAGTTATCTGTGTGTTAGTATTACATGTTGAGAGTTTAGAATGACTTTTTGTTTAGAGATTAATGTGACATAAATCAGAGGGGCATTTGCAAAAACTTTTTTTAAATCATGATAATATAAATTATATAATATTACATTATATTAATGTCAAATAACATAAAAAATGTTGCTATTCAACCCCTCATGCAGCATTGCAATAAAACTTATAAGATGTTTTCTAAGTTGTAAACTAACTTCACTGGCATTTACAAGTCTGACAATTTAAGACCAGACAGTTCTCAGTAGGTTGTGAAACAAATAAAGTATTTCTAACCAGCCTGAATCAACATAGTTACATGGGGAATTTAGTTAGCGTTGCAAAAATATAGCATTGAATACTTTAGCTGTTTTAGTCTCACTTTAACAAGCTGCTTTGTCAGAAAATAGCCACTATCTATAATTAGCTAAGCTTTGTAAGGGAAGTGAGTTATTACTGCAAAACATATAATGCCCTGTACACAATATAACAGTATAGAACAAGTTCCATGCAATTAAAATTAGTAGAAAATGAGACCTAAATTGCAGACTAGAGTAAAAAAAATCCCAAATATATTATTAGTAATAAAAAACTTTTTGGGAAAATGTTGGTTATATAACATGGACAGTAAAGAGATGGTGATTGGCCATCTGCCTGGTAATCTCCATCCCATTGCTGCACATGTGCCTGACGAATATGTTTTTACTGCCTGGCCTGCCTGTCACAGCAGTGGAGGTGTTGCATAGGAGACAGGGAGCAGAGCTTCTGGGTACAACAAGGTGCAATAGTACGGTACAGTAGGTTACACCTAGTGGGTCATTTGCATATTAAAAAAGATTTTTTTTTCTACAGATTGCCAGAACATATGGAAATACCAGAGATATTATCTGACTATGCAGACAAGAAGTGATCTACAGCAGCCGACCGTTTCACCTGCTAGTGAGTGATGACAGATACCCAGTGATCAAAAAGTAATACATACCTCAAACTGGTATCAATGAACACATAATTACCAAAAAGATATAGGGGTCAGAGAATATATTGATGAAAAGAAAAACTAATTTTTTTTTCAAAGTTTTTATTTTTTCCCCCTGTATTAAAGAGCAAGAAAAACTATACGGTATTGCTGTTATCATATTGACCCAGAGAATAAAGGAACAGATTCATTTTACCACATAGGACAAATATTGTAAAAACAAAACCCATAAAACTGTGGCAGAATTGCATTTTTCTTTTCAATTTCACCAGATTCCAGCTCCCCACTACATCGTATGCAACATTAATTGGTGCCATTAAAAAGTACAACTTGTCCCACAAAACAAATGCCCTCATACGCTATTGTAATAGAAAAATGAAAAAAAAGTTATGGCCCCGGAAAAGCAGGGAGTAAAAAACAAAAACACAAAAAAAAACTACTGGGGTGGAAGGGTTAAGCAAATGTTTAAAAATATTTTAGTGGTTATATTTAATTTTAACCACTTAAGCCCCCCTAGCTTAAACACCCTTAATGACCAGGCCACTTTTTACAATTCCGCACTACACTACTTTCACCGTTTATTGCTCCGTCATGCAACTTACCACCCAAATGAATTTTACCTCCTTTTCTTCTCACTAATAGAGCTTTCATTTGGTGGTATTTCATTGTTGCTGACATTTTTACTTTTTTTGCCATTAATACAAATTTAACGAAATTTTTGCAAAAAAATGACATTTTTCACTTTCTGTTGTAAAATTTTTTAAAAAAAACTACATTTCTATATAAATTTTTCTCTAAATTTATTGTTCTACATGTCTTTGATAAAAAAAGTCCAATAAGTGTATATTTATTGGTTTGGGTAAAAGTTATAGCGTTTACAAACTATGGTGCAAAAAGTGAATTTCTGCATTTTGAAGCAGCTCTGACTTTCTGAGCACCTGTCATGTTTCTTCAGGTGCTAGAATGTCAGGAAAGTATAAATACCCCCAAATGACACCATTTTAGAAAGAAGACACCCCAAAGTATTCGCGGAGGGGCTTGGTGAGTTCATGTATCATTTCATTTTTTTCACAAGTTAGCGGAAAATGACACTTTCTGAGAAAAAAAAAAAAAAAAGTTTCAATTTCTGCTAACTTCTGGCAAAAAAAGAAATCTCAGACGGACTCACTATGCCCCTCAGTGAATACCTTGGGGTGTCTACTTTCAAAATGGGGTCATTTGTGGGTGTGTTTACTGTTCTGGCATTTTGGGCGGGGCTAAATTGTGAGCCGCCATGTAAAACCTAAAGGTACTCGTTGGAATTTGGGCCTTTGCGCACCCAGGCTGCAAAAAGTGTCACTTATGTGGTATCGCCGTACTCAGAAGAAGTAGGGCAATGTGTTTTGGGGTGTATTTTTACATATACCCATGTTGGAGTGAGAGAAATATCTCTGTAAACTGACAACTTTGTATAAAATTTTTAAAAGTTGTCGTTTACAGAGATATTTTCACACACAGTATGGGTATATATAAAATACACCCCAAAACCATTGCCCTACTTCTCCTGAGTGCGGCGATACCATATGTGTTACTTTTTGCAGCCTGAATGCAAGGCCCTAAAACCAATGAGTACCTTTAGAATTTCACAGGGCATTTTTACGCATTTGGATTCCAGACTTCTTCTCACGCTTTAGGGCCCCTAAAATGCCAGGACAGTATAAATACCCCACATGTGACCCCATTTTGGAAAGAAGACACCCCAAGGTATTCCGTGAGGGGTATGGTGAGTTCATGTAAAATTTTATTTTTGTCACAAGTTAGTGGAATATGAGACTTTGTAAAAACAAAAAAATAAAATAAAATATATATCAATTTCCGCTAACTTGTGCCAAAAAATAAAAATTCTGTGAACTCGCCATGCCCCTCACGGAATACCTTGGGGTGTCTTCTTTCCAAAATGGGGTCACATGTGGGGTATTTATACTGCCCTGGCATTTTAGGGGCCCCTAAAGCGTGAGAATCCAAATGCGTAAAAATGGCCTGTGAAATCCTAAAGGTACTCATTGGTTTTAGGGCCCTTTGCGCATCTTGGCTGCAAAAAGTGCCACTCATGTGGTATCGCCGAACTCAGGAGAAGTAGGGCAATGTGTTTTGGGGTTTATATTTACATATACCCATGCTGCGTGTGAGAAATATTGCTGTAAGCGACAACTTTTTAAATTTTTTATTCAAAGTTGTCAATTTACAGAGATATTTCTCACACAAAATATGGGTATATGTAAAATACACCCCAAAACACATTGCCCGACTTCTCCTGAGTATGGCGATACCACATGAGTGACACTTTTTGCAGCCAAGATGCGCAAAGGGCCCTAAAACCAATGAGTACCTTTTGGGAGGGCATTTTTACGCATTTTTCTTCTCACGCTTTAGGGCCCCTAAAATGCCAGGGCAGTATAAATACCCCACATGTGACCCCATTTTGGAAAGAAGACACCCCAAGGTATTCTGTGAGGGGCATGGCGAGTTCATAGAAGATTTTTTGGCACAAGTTAGCGGAAATTGATTTTTATAGTTTTTCTCATAAAGTCTACCTTTCTGCTAACTTTTGACAAAAAGTTAAATTTTCATGGACTCACTATGCCCCTCAGCGAATACCTTAGGGTGTCTTCTTTCAAAATGAGGTCATTTGTGAGGTGTTTGTACTGTTCTGGCATTTTGGGTGGGGCTAAATTGTGAGCAGCCATATAAAACCTAAAGGTACTCGTTGGAATTTGGGCCCCTTTGCGCACCCGGGCTGCAAAAAGTGTCACTCATGTGGTATCGCCGTACTCAGGAGAAGTAGGGCAATGTGTTTTGGGGTGTATTTTTACATATACGCATACTTTGTGTGAGAAATACCTCTGTAAATTGACAACTTTGAATAAAAAAATGTAAAAAGTTGTCGTTTACAGAGATATTTCTCTCACCCAGCATGGGTATATGTAAAATACACCCAAACACATTGCCCTACTTCTCCTGAGTACGACGATCACATGGTGACACTTTGCAGCCAAGATGCAAAGGGGCCTAAAACCAATGAGTACCTTTAGAATTTCACAGGGCATTTTTACGCATTTGGATTCTCATGCTTTAGGACCCCTAAAATGCCAGGGCAGTAGAAATACCCCACATGTGACCCCATTGTGGAAGAAGACACCCCAAGGTATTCTGTGAGGGGTATGGCGAGTTCACAGAAAAAAAAATTTGGCACAAGTTAGCGGAAATTGATTTTTTTTTTTTTTTACAGTCTCATATTCCACTAACTTGTGACAAAAAATAAAATTTTACATGAACTCACCATACCCCTCACAGAATACCTTGGGGTGTCTTCTTTCTAAAATGGGGTCACATGTGAGTGTTTGTACTGCCCTGGAACTTGAGGTCTCCATAATCATTACACGTATGGCCAGCATTAGGAGTTTCTGCGATTCTCCTTATATTGAGCATACGGGTAATGAGATTTTCTTCCAGTTCAGCCTCTGCGCTGAAAAGAAAAAAAATGAAGCAGGCGCAGATTTTTCATTCGCATCAATCAATGTGGATGAAAAAATCTCTGCTTAAAAATGTGCAAAAAAAAACAAAACGGCACAGATTTCCTCATTCGCATCGATCAATGTGGATGAATAAATCTCTGCCAAAAAATGTGCAAAAAAAAGTAGTAAGGCCCCATTCACACGTCCGCATCTATTCCGCAATTCTGCGGAATAGATGCGGACCAGTCAGTGTGAATGGGGCTGGCGATGATGCGGAGAGCACACTATGCGCTCGCCGCATCAGCATTCTGCGAGCTGCGGCCGCAAACTTCCGGGTTTCGGCCCCAAGCATCCGGCCGCAGCTCCGCAAAAGATAGAGCATGTCCTATTCTTGTCCGCAATTGCGGACAAGAAAAGAGCATTTTCTATATAGTTCTGGCAATGTGCGGATCCGCAAAATGCGGAAAGCACATTGCTGAGTGTCCATGTTTTGCGGATCCGTGGATCCATGGATCCATAAAACACATACGGACGTCTGAATGAGCCTTACAGTGGGGTAATTAGTGTCAGGGGGTGACAGGGGGTGACATGGGGTGATCGGGGTTAATCAGGGGTTAATCAGGGGTTAATCAGTGACGGGGGTGGGGGGTGGGGTGGATGGGTGGGGGGTCTGTGTGGTGTTTTGGTGCACTTATAGAAGTTTCTTTGGTGGTCCCAAGCAAAGGGACCACCAAAGGAACGATCAGCAAGCATATCAGGCGCTGTTAACAAAACAGCGTCTGATATGCTCATTTTAACTTCTACAGCCTGCCAGCGCACGATCAGCGCTGGCAGGCTGTAGCTACCTTGTCCCCGACGTGATCCTGTGAGCGCGCATGCGCGCGCGCGCGTTCACAGGAAATCTCGCCTCTCGCGAGATGACGCGCGGGCGCGTCAAGGAGGAACAGACCGACCGCCCGCAGGACGCAATCCTGCGTGAGGCGGTCGGCAAGAGGTTAATTGTCAATCTTTATATTTAAATAAACGGGGGCCAGAGCGGGCGAATGGAGCGCCGCCCAGAAATAATAGTAAGTGCACTTACATCCATGGGCGCCGCTCTACACTTCCTGCTACTTAGTTCATATTTTTGGACCCATGAAAGGTCCTATTTATAGAGGACCTATCAATACACTAAAGTAATCAGAGTACCTATAGAAATTTCTCCTGCTCTACTCAGTTCAACACTTTTTTCAGATATAACTTCAGTCGCAACCAATAATTACTCTTTGTCAGAGTCACTGACATCTATGCTAAAGGTTCAAGTCCCCAAAAGTAATAAATTAAAAATAATTTAAATTAATTTAAAATAGTTAAAAATAATAAATGGTGATGCTAATACATTGGTGACGGAATTGCTGATTTTTTTTTTTACATCTCTATTGAAAAGTTAATAAAAGATAATCAATAATTTATATGTGCCGCAAAATGTTATGATTTAAAAATTTAAAAAATCCCCTTTAGAGACGTATTTGCAGGATGCTAAATAAGTTATGGCTCTTGGATGAAAAGTGGAAAATGAAAAACTTGCTTGGTTCTTAAAGGGGTTTTAAAGAAATATTACATTTTAAGGGAAAAGCCCTAGCCTGCATCGCTTCCCGAAAAGGTTCATACTTACCTGCTCCAGATAGGTCATCTATATTAGTGCTCATGCACATGACTGTAGTTTCTGTCCGCATCCAATACGCATTTTTTGCGGATCAGATACAGACCCATTCATTTCAGTGGGGTTGCAAAAGATGTGGACAGCACACAGTTCCATGTTCCCACAAAAATAATCGTACATGTCCTATTCTTGTCCGTTTTGCATAGAACATTTTTATGGAAGTTAATAAAATAAATGCTGGCATACACTCAGCCAGGATGGGTGTTTTGCGTTTCCGCAATTTGCAAACTGCAAAACACGTCAGTGTGCATATACCCTTAGATTGATGGGCGGTCCAAGAACTGGCACTGCCACCACTTAGCTGTTTTTGGCAGCCACTGGTGCCGGAGACTAAACAGATAGAGACACAAGCTGAATGCTCGGTTCACTGTGTAGTAGCTATTCTGGTGTATTGCAGTTCCTCTCCCATTCACTTGAATAATCATTTAAAGCCCAAACAGGTCTGGTCAATAACCTCCTAAGGACCCACGCCGTACTTGTACGGCGCTGTTGCACGTGACGTAAGGACCAGCGCCGTACATGTACAGCTGGATGATCGGGCTGATGCAGGAGATAAAAAAGAACAGGGCCTAGATTGCCCCTGACTTCTCCACTCCACCAGAGGAAAGCCACGACTGAACATTAAGGCACTTTAAATGTGTTGTTTAGAATGTACCGAATACTCTGTATTTCCATGCACCCCTTCCGCCACAAAAAAGGGTATATGGTTGAATCTTCCTTTTCTCATCCTCCTCCTCCTCGTCCATCATATCTACATGCTCAATTGTCGCATATAATGCCATCGCTTATATGCCTTCTCATATAATTTTTCGGATGGTCAGCTCACCAACAGGCTCTTTCATAAATAATTTTTTGAAAGGTCAGCTCACCCGCAGGCCCTCGCATAAATAATGTTTTCAATGGTCAGCTCACCCACAGGCTCTCGCATAAGTAATGTTTTCAATGGTCAGCTCACCCACAGGCTCTCGCATAAGTAATGTTTTCGATGGTCAGCTCATCCACAGGCCTTCGCATAAAAATTTTCGGATGGTCAGCTCAGCTGAAGACCTTAACCCCTAATGTTTTAGTGGGTCACCAGCAGGCCATCAATCATACTTTACCTCTTCTCCTGTATAACCTTTCCTCATCCTAAATACCCATGACATACCCTGCAATTTTTTTGTACTCGTTTCAATGACAGACTCTCTCAGGAGTCCTGTATTGTTATTTATAGTCACTACCTCACTGAGGCGGAACTGGGAAATTGGAGCGCCCCCGCCTGCCTTTCTTGGAAGTGGTAGCTGTGGCCATCCCTCAGGCTCCCTCTCCGGAAGCGAACCCTGATTCCCTATTACTCGTGGTCACAATGGTAGGCACATAAAAGAACATCGAAAGTTGAAAGAGCAGACATCGATAGATCGTCAACATTACGGGGACGTGCGATCAGCTTAGAAGTTATCTAGAGTTAACAAAGCGGCAGCAGACCCTCATCTACAATTTTTTATACACAGTCACTGATCATCTCAATGTCCACTCCGTTCCTCTTACAAGTTCATAATCATCAGATGATAGTCCGGTCAACACAATTGAAGCCACCGGCCACCCTCTTAGTCGTGGCCCCAGTTCCGAAAATCATGAAATATTTTGTCTGAACTTGCTATTTATATAAAAGTAAATACAAACCGGATTCCAAAAAAGTTGGGACACTAAACAAAATGTGAATAAAAACTGAATGCAATGATGTGGAGATGGCAAATGTCAATATTTTATTTGTAATAGAACGTAGATGACAGATCAAACGTTTAATCCGAGTAAATGTATCATTTTAAAGGAAAAATATGTTGATTCAAAATTTCACGGTGTCAACAAATCCCCAAAAAGTTGGAACAAGTAGCAATAAGAGGCTGGAAAAAGTAAATTTGAGCATAACGAAGAGCTGGAAGACCAATTAACACTAATTAGGTCAATTGGCAACATGATTGGGTATAAAAAGAGCTTCTCAGAGTGTCAGTGTCTCTCAGAAGCCAAGATGGGTAGAGGATCACCAATTCACACAATGTTGTGCAGAAAGATAGTGGAGCAATATCAGAAAGGTGTTACCCAGCGAAAAATTGCGAAGACTTTGCATCTCTCATCATCAACTGTGCATAACATCATCCGAAGATTCAGAGAATCTGGAACAATCTCTGTGCGTAAGGGTCAAGGCCGTAAAACCATACTGGATGCCCGTGATCTCCGGGCCCTTAAACGACACTGCACCACAAGCAGGAATGCTACTGTAAAGGAAATGGGCAGAATGGGCTCAGGAATACTTCCAGAAACCATTGTCAGTGAACACAATCCACCATGCCATCCGCCGTTGCCAGCTGAAACTCTACAGTGCAAAGAAGAAGCCATTTCTAAGCAAGATCCACAAGCTCAGGTGTTTTCACTGGGCCAGTGATCATTTAAAATGGAGTGTGGCAAAATGGAAGACTGTTCTGTGGTCAGACGAGTCACGATTCGAAGTTCTTTTTTGAAATCTGGGACGCCATGTCATCCGGACCAAAGAGGACAAGGACAACCCGAGTTGTTATCAACGCTCAGTTCAGAAGCCTGCATCTCTGATGGTGTGGAGTTGCATGAGTGCGTGTGGCATGAGCAGCTTGCATGTCTGGAAAGGCACCATCAATGCAGAAAAATATATTCAGGTTCTAGAACAACATATGCTCCCATCCAGACGTCATCTCTTTCAGGGAAGACCCTGCATTTTTCAACAAGATAATGCCAGACCACATTCTGCATCAATCACAACATCATGGCTGCGTAGGAGAAGGATCCGGGTACTGAAATGGCCAGTCTGCAGTCCAGATCTTTCACCTATAGAGAACATTTGGCGCATCATAAAGAGGAAGGTGCAACAAAGAAGGCCCAAGACGATTGAACAGTTAGAGGCCTGTATCAAACAAGAATGGGAGAGCATTCCTATTTCTAAACTTGAGAAACTGGTCTCCTCGGTCCCCAGACGTCTGTTGAGTGTTGTAAGAAGAAGGGGAGATGCCACACAGTGGTGAAAATGGCCTTCTCCCAACTTTTTTGGGATTTGTTGACACCACGAAATTCTGAATCAACATATTTTCCCTTAAAATGGTACATTTTCTCATTTTAAACTTTAGTTCCGTGATTTATGTTCTATTCTGAATAAAATATTAGAAGTTCGCATCTCCACATCATTGCATTCAGTTTTTATTCACGATTTGTATAGTGTATCAACTTTTTTGGAATCCGGTTTGTATACAGGAAACAATGTTTCCTAACAATTTTTCATCTAAAATCGCTTTTATCTTCGGTTTTGTGAGTTTTATGGTCAGTCTGTAAAAGTGACGTACAACTCGGGCAACATCGTTCCCAGCACCGACATTGTAGTCCAAGATGCATCCAGACATCCTCCCCATGCTGTCCCCAAACCCATTTCGCTGGTGTTTCCATCAATTTCTGACCTTTTCCTATGAACCAGGCACCCTCCCCTCTTCAGAGCAGGGGGTGCCTGGTTTAATGATCGAGTTCTCCCATTGACTCCTATAGGGCTCGGGTGCTCGGTAGAGCACCCGAGCATCCTGATGTGCTCGGGCAGAGCACCCTAGCATCGGGGTGCTCGATTATCACTACTAGCTTGTGTGAATGGGGCCTTATTTTCTCATCCTCTGGTTTCAGTCTTCTTGAGGTTTGTTAATAGACGCTTTTGTTAGCAGCAAAAATGTATCCTCTGCTTATTAAGTTCAGGGTTTTTAGTGACAGCGATCAAAGTACAGGACTGGGCTGTCCAATACTGCAGATGATAATGTATGCAGATTCAAGTAATTCCATGCGTGGTTTGTATGGTTTTCTGTGCTGTTTGCCACGTGGTACAAACAGTACCTGGGCTGCTTGCTGTTTTGGTTAGAACAGGCTTCAGGTGTGACTTAAAATGTCAGCATTAAGGTAAGTTTGGAGGTAAACATTGGAGAGATAGCAATGTTCTGCTGGAAAACCTTGAGTCAAAGTCCATAACACCTACCTAAACACTGTTGCAGACCAAATACAACTCTTCATGATGACAGTACTTTCTAACGTCAGTGGCCTCTTTTAGCTGTAAAATACAACCTGCCACATTGCAAAAACTGTTTAGGAATGGTCTGAAAGACATGACAATGAATTCAAGGTGTTGACTTGGCCTCCAGACCTCAAACTGAAAGAGCATCTGTGAGATGTACTGAAAAAACATGCTTGGACCATGAAGGCCCACCTCACACTGTACAAAACTTACTAGATCTGCTACTAAGATCTTGGTGTCAAATGCCAGAGGATACTTTAAGTCTTGTAAAGTCCATGCCTTGATGGGGTTAGCCTGTATGTTAGGGACAGTAGTGTTATGGCTGAGCGGTGTATACCAGCACAATACATTTAGCAGGATGCTGTGCTGTAGTAGACAGGCTACTAGCCATTGAATGCAATCATATAATTTAAGTATGACATTTATAAAAATAAGAATTATTTTAGTGTTATACTCTAGTAACATTTTAAACATTCTGAAAAGTGCACATGATTTTAATTGACAATAGATTTTTATCATAGAAAAATAAGAACCCCTCCCCACCCCCCAAAAAACAAAACAAAAACAAAAAACATGGTTAGAACATTTCACATTGTAGACCCTAGTCTGAGAAAATGTGAAGTGCGTGAGAAAGGAAGAGATCTTATTTTACACAATGTCATATCTAAGGATTATGAGATAATGAACAATAGTTTGAAAGATGACCCAGTAGACGGGACAACATGGTTATCATGGGTATTGTACAAAGTGACTAGGGCATAACCTAGAGTTCCTCTGACACATTAGGAACTGTACAAGTATGATAAACAAGGTCTGTCAGAAAAGTTTATTCCAGGAATATTTTTTCCTTTTCAGTTACGGTGCATTCAGAAAGTCTTCAGACCCTTTCACTTTTTCTCACATTTTATGTTGTGGCCAAATTTTTAAAAGTTCAACATTTTGTCATTCTGCACTCAATACCCCATAATGATAAAGTGAAAACAGAATGTTTAAAATCTTGCTAATTTATTGGAAAAACTAAAATATTGAATTCACGTACAGTAAATATCAGGGCCGGTGCAAGGATTTTTGCCGCCCTAGGCAAAAGAAAAGTTTGCCGCCCCCCCCCCCCGTGTGACATCACAATGCCCCACCCATATGATCTGCCATATTAAAGGGGTTCTGCATTTTATTTAAACTGATCGGCAGGGGTCCCCCGCCAATCAGCTGTTTCAGAAGGCAGCGGCGCTGGCAGTAGCGCCTCAGCCTTCTCGCAATGACGTCACGACTAGTTTCATTGGCCTGGGTGGGGCTAAGCTTCATTCAAGTGAACAGGGCTTAACTCCGCCAAGGCCAGTGATACTAGTCGTGACGTCACTGCGCCTGCGTTAAACAGCAAGAAGGCCGAGGCGCTACTGCATACATTGGATAGATCATCAGTTTAAATAAACTGCAGAACCCCTTTAACTAATGCCAGTTCTCTCCCCCCCTTGTCATTATCTCCCCCCTCTCGTCATTCTCTCCCCCGCCTTGTCATTCTTCACCCCCTCCTTTGTCATTCTTCCTCCCCCTTGTCATTCTTCCTCCCCCTTGTCATTCTTCCTCCCCCTTGTCATTCTTCCTCCCCCCTTTGTCATTCTTCTCCCCCCTTGTCATTCTCCCCCCTTTTGTCATTCTTCCTTCCCCCTCTTGTCATTCTCTCCCCCTTTGTCATTCTTCTTCCCCCACTCTTGTCATTCTCTCCCCCCTCTTTGTCATTCTTCTTCCCCCACTCTTGTCATTCTCCCACCTCCCCAGTGTAGCGTGGCCGAGCTCTTTATGGTCCAGGGGTACAGGAGCTTTAGTTTCCTGTACCTGATGGACTGACAGGAAGTGCACACTGTGTGCGCACTTCATGTCAGTCGGGCCGGGTACAGGAGACACATGCTCCTGTACACGCGGCCATAAAGAGCTCGGCCGCGCTACAATGGACTGACAGGAGGGAGCGCTGAGCGCTTCCCTCCTGTCAGCTCCTCTCCTCTTGCTGAGCCCGGGCGGTGCGCCCTCATGGACGCGCCAGCCCGGGCAGTGCTGCAGCCGTCTGAGGCTCAATTCAGAGCGCTCGGGCGGCTGCAGCATGAGGCAGGGCCGGCGCTCCTAGCAGCGCCCCTTGCCAAGGGGCGCTCTACGCGGCGGCCTAGTCCGCTTATAGGACGCGCCGGCCCTGGTAAATATTCAGACTAAACTCAGGACTTAGTTGAAGCCCCTTTGGTAGTGATTACAGCCTTCAGTCTTCGATGTTCAATTGGATTCAAGTTTGGCCTCTGACTGGACCATTCAAGGACATTCACAGAGTTGTCGCTAAGCCATTCCTGTGTTGCATTGGCTATGTGCTTATGGTCATTGTCTTGTTGGAAGTTAAAACGTTCAGCCCAGTGTGAGGTCCAGAGCACTCTGGATCAGGTTTTTATTACAAATATCTCTGTACTTTGCTTCATTCAGCTTTCCCTCAATGCTGACCAATCTCCTTGTCCCAGACACTGAAGGTATCCTTGTCCCAGACACTTGTCCCACACAGCATAATGCTGCCACCACCATGCTTTACTGTACAGATGGTATTGGGCAGGTGATAAGCTGTGCCTGGATTCCTCCAAACATGACACATAGTATTAAGGCCAAAAAGTCCAATTTTGATTTCATTAGACCAGAGAAGCGTGTTTCTTACAGTCCTTTGGGTGTGTTTTTGCAAACTTTCATGTGTTATAAGGCCTAGATTGGTTGAACTCTGCAGTGTTGGTTGACCTTCTGAAAGTTTCTCCCATTTCAACACAGCATTTTTGGAACTCGGCCAGGGTGAACACTAGGTTCTTGGTTACCTCTCTTACCAAGGCTCTTCTCCGTCCATTACTCCATTTTGTGGGGCAGCTAGCTCTAGGAAGAGTCCTGGTTGTTCAAAACAACCTCCATTTAAGAACTATGGAAGCCACTGTGCTATTGGGAATTTTCAGTGCAGCAGAATTTTTTTTTGTACCCTTCTCCATATCTGTGCCTCCACACAATCATGTCTCTACAGGCAGTTCTTTTCTCCTCATGGCTTGATATTTGTTCTGATATGCATTGTCAGGTGTGAGACCTTATAGAGACAGGGATATGTATTTGTAAATCATGTCCAATCAACTGAATTTACCACAGGTTGACTCCAATCAAGGTGTAGAAACATCTCAGAGATGATTAAGAGAAATGGGAGGTATATACGTTATTGTTATTATTCAGTGCTTGCTGCTTTTTATTTCTGATTCACTGTGGTTGCCAGTTTAAAGAAAGAAGGATTAGGTTGTTGGATTTCATGTCAAATCCTTTTGATCTTAGGGTTGATAAAACATTAGGAGATGTGTCTGGCACCAACTTTCTCTCCTGTCAACATTCAGAGCACATGCACATTGGGCTGAGCTGATCAGGCATGTGTGTGAGGTGGATCTGGAGGAGAAACTGCTGGCAGAATAAATCTTCAGCCAACAGCTATCTAAAGTATTGTGCTGGTTCCAGCTTCCATGATTTACACTCCAGCTCTGATTGTTCAGGTTACTGGTATTAAAGCTCACCAAGAAATTAGTGTATGTACACTATAGGGTGGATTTCCATCACAGCTAGAATAGAAGGTTTATAAATTACAGTCAACTAAACTGACTAATGAGAAAATGGTCATAAAAATTAAAACTACCACACATGTACTAAGGTAAGTGAGCTTAAAGATATGCTTAAATTGGTACAAATATAAAAATAAATGGTGAAGGGTGTTATATACTGTCACAAGAAGGTTTGCTTTTTCTTTCAGCACCGTCTCATGGAAATGATACCAGAATACGGGCCATTACACTAGGAAAGCTGTACAGGGCCCTAAAAGGGCATAGACCCAGCATAAAGATGGATATCTGCTCCTTTGTGGGAGTAACAGGAGAAGCAATGCCAGTGCCCAACAAAGTGATGTTTAGTGGGTTACTGGCCTGCACCATGAGGGTGGCATGAGGGACTTATGTCTTGCAGTGGGACTTGTGACAACCCAGCACTATGTAACCAATTAGCCAGAATTGGCAGGTCCTACATTGGCACCCTGTTCTCTTCACAGATAAAATCAAGGTTCACAAAGAGCACATGTCAACCATGTGAACAATTATGGAGATGCCTTGGTGAATGTTATGCTGCCTGCAACATCATCCAGCTTGACCTGTTTGGTGGTAGGTTCGTGATCCTTGAGGGTCACACAAATCTCCACGTGATAGCCATTGGTACCAAATTCTCAATATTTCCAACAATATATCCAACAATGCCAAGTAGCGCCACAGACTGTTCAGAGCTCAGTGATGCCCTGAGCCAGGTCTGAAAGGAGACCTCCCGGGACACCATCCGCTGTCTCAAGAGGAACATACCCAGATGTTGTAGGGGTTGCTCTGAATAAACTCATGCAAATTAGATGCGACTGTGATTTAAATTTTTTATTTTGATATTTGGGGTGATTTGTAATCCAGTCCTCAATTGGTTAGTGGTTTTGTTTTCACTGACCATTTATACATCATTTTGTTCTCAACAAATTACATAATGCCAAGGTGGAGACACAGGGAGATATTGATGGTTTATTGATGATCAATATCTCCCTGTGTCTCCACCTTGGCATTGATCCCACACAGCTGATGAATTTATTGTATTAAATACTTAGGTCAATATAAGATTTTATAACTGTATTTTGCAGAAGTTTTGATTAGTAATACGCTGCATATATATTGTTCTATTAGTAATATGCTGCGTATATATTGCTTTTTAATTTAGAGCCATATCAAGGCGTATTTCATGATACATTTAATCCAGTCCAGATCTTTGTAATAACTTTGGCTATGGACCTATATAAGGCTCCATTCAGACCCACTACAGGCGACCACTGAAGAAGGGGGCTACCCCCGAAACGCGTTTGGGCTCAACTGTAGGGGATCGATGCTTTTGGAGACATAAGAACAAGAGGAATTAATGTATTGTCTGAATTCCTAGCTTGGCTACAATACATAAAGAAACTGCCAAATGCTAGGATCTAGAACGCTTCACTGCCAAGCGCTAGGACCCAGGACGCTCCACCGCAAAGACACGGACTGCCCTGACTGCTTCCTCCTCAGGTCACGTGGGACGCCGCGTTTAAGACCCGAACACCACGCGGGACGCCGCAGGTGAACGGAGGTTAGCAACTATCCAAACAGAGGGAACCAGCAAGGTAAGGGGCACCAGACCCTCAATAAGTGGGAGCAAACTGCTTGAATATCATTTACTTTGCAGTGGTATTTAAAGAACAGTTAATCTGCAGAGTAACAGACCGCGGTCTGCACTCATTCTATTTGCATAGCAGACACTGCTCTGTCTCATCTATGTGGAGATGAAATACAACTACGGCTATTCCATTGCCATATTGTGACTGTGCACTATTACAACTTTATTGCCATACAGTATCGGGACCGCATTGACCACGGTCAGACGTGGGAAATTATATACTGGCAAGTATTGTCTCAAGTGACATCGCTCATATTCTATACAGGCACCACTCTGTTATATTGGTGCGGACAAGGGGCATTAGTATGATTATTCCATCGCCACATTGTGATTAATCTACTGTGACTATACATTGGGACAGCAATAACTACGTGGGTAACCCCTCCTTGGCCAAGTTCAGTCATAATACATTGGTCACAGATCTTAATGGACTGCCAAATGCGGACTATGACTTAACTGGCTTAAGTGTAGCTAGCAGCGTAACAACTACAATACTGTTTCAAATTATTTTATTTTATTTTTACTTTTATTTATTATGGTTTGTACCATCTATGTTTATATGCTTTCAATAGGTTTTTAATATAATAAATGATTTACTTATCATTCCTGTGTTCCCTCTTGTGAAGTGTGACGCCACTAGTCAACTAATTAATCAGTATTTGTAAGGCAAAAAAAGGAGTGGGTCCGAAACAGTGATGACACATGAAGGAAATATTTGCATGTCCTCTGTGTTTTGGACCCACTCCTGTTTTTTGCTTACAAATTTACTGACTGTGTGATGGAGGCCTTATGGATGCTCCAAAGCCAGGATCCATTATGCTTTTCATTTTTTGTTACCTCTGGATCAGAAAAAAGGTAAAATAAATAGTGATGTCAACAAACCCAAACAGGGAAACTAGTGGCCCCAGAACAGGCTGGTGACGGTGGCAATAGCATGAGGAGTCAACATAGTGATTCAGTCACAGAGTGGTGAGGGTGGCAACAGCATGGGGAGTCAATATAGTGGCTGAATCACAGAGTAGGAGGGTGTCAACAGCAAGAGGAGTCAACATGGATGGCCCATTCACAGAGTGGCAATGGTGGAAACAGCATATGGAGTCAACATAGTGGCCCAGTCACAGAGTTGAAAGGAAGGACAACAGAAGTAACAACACAAGATGGTGGCATTAGGAAAAGATGGCATCAGAGGCAGCAGGTGTGTGGCATCAGATGGGTGGCAGCATCAGAATAGTGGCTGAAGCACATGGAAGTAATGGGCCATATTTCACAATGTTCTGGTGTGGCAGCACACTGCAGTCTGAACTTTACTGGCAGAATGATCTAGTCTGATGCATTAGGCACCAGTGTGTGAAAATCCTGGTTGATACATGCCTGATTCATCTTTAGATAAATATATAAAGATATTTATATAAAGGTTAATCTCTCTACATTTTTGTTGAAAGGTGAATTCTCTTTGGGGTAACCATGCCGCCCGCTCTGATCTAACACTGCTGGCGGGGCAGGAAAGCTTGTCCAGGGCAAATTCGGCCAGTTGCGGCCACAATTCAAATTTGGCTGCCCAGTAGTCCAGGAGATCTTCGATCTGGGATGACAAGATGCAGTCCAAGTACACTACCTGCTGGTTCACATTCTGCTCCATGTCCTGCTGCTGCTGGCTGGTTTCTTTAGTATGCGGGTGAAGAAACCTGTTCATCAGAGACTCGAGACTCAAGTTGCCGCTAATAGAGCTGGTTCTGCTCGTGCCCCCCCACCCCAAACCCTCTTCCAGCAGTCATGGCAGTGAAGTGTGAGCAAAGAGGGTCCCCCTGGTCTGACCTTTGTGAGGATGGGTGATGGCACACATAGGCACTGACCAACCAACTACACACCTCTCTCAGAAAGTGGAAAAAGGACTCCATTTTGGCCTGGTAGCGAGGGTCTAACATTGTGGAGAGTCAGTAGTCATCTCTCTGCTGAATAGTGATAATGCAGCTGTCACTACTCAAGCAACTAAGCATGCATATGGAAATTTGCGCAAGGGAATCGGCGGAACTCCACTACATACTGCTATAGTATGTCGAGGTAATCTGCCTGGTCTTCCTCATCTCCCTCCAGCTCCTCTTGCTCCTCCTGTTCATCTCTTGTCGCTTGGGCAGATAAACCACCTATTTCTGTATAGGATTAATGGCCGTCAATGTCCTCCTCCTTCTCTGCTAGTTCACCTCCCACATGGCTCAGGTGGCCATGATATGTAGGCGCCACATCTCTTGTCTCCTGGCCTTTCAGATTTACCAGCATCTGTTCCAGGATGTTAAGGAGTGGAATGACATCATTCATCCTGTAGTCCTGTGGGAGGGATAGGTCCTGTGGGATCCATGCCTGGTTCATTTTTATGAACGTCAGCTTGTCCACGTTGGCTGTGGACAGGCGGCTGCGTTTGTCAGTAATGACGCCCCCTGCCGTGCTGAATACACGTTCAGACAAAACGCTGGCCTCCGGGCAGGCCAGCACCTCCAAGGCATAAAAGGCTAGCTCTGGCCACGTGGACAATTTGGAGACCCAGAAGTTGAATGGGGCCGAACCATCAGTCAGTATGTGGAGGGGTGTGCAGACGTACTGTTCAACCATGTTAGTGAAATGCTGCCTCCTGCTAACACGTTCCGTATCAGGTGGTGGTTCAATTAGCTGTGGCGTGGAGACAAAACCTTTCCACATTTCTGCCATGCTAAGCCTGCCCTCAGAGGAGTGACACAGCTGCGTTTGTGACCTCTTGCTCCTCCTCTGTCTTCACCTTGGGCTTCCACCTGTTCCCCTGTGACATTTGGGAATGCTCTCAGGAGCGCGTCTACCAGCGTGCGCTTGTACTCGCGCATCTTACTATCACGCTCCAGTGCAGGAAGTAAGGTGGGCACATTATCTTTGTACCGGGGATCCAGCAGGGTGGCAACCCAGTAGTCCGCACACGTTAAAATGTGGGCAACTCTGCTGTCGTTGCGCAGGCACTGCAGCATGTAGTCGCTCATGTGTGCCAGGCTCCCCAGAGGTAAGGACAAGCTGTCCTCTGTGGGAGGCGTATCGTCATCGTCCTCCGTATCCCCCCAGCCACGCACCAGTGATGGGCCTGAGCTGTGTCGGGTGCCACCCCGCTGTGAACCTGCTTCATCCTCATCCTCCTCCACCTACTTCTCATCCTCCTCGTCCTCCAGTAATGGGCCCTGGCTGGCTACATTTGTACCTGGCCTCTGCTGTTGCAAAAAAACCTCCCTCTGAGCCACTTCTAACAGACTGGCCTGAAAGTGGAGGCCCAATCATTGGTGGGGAAGTGGTGCTGTTCCGCAGTGCGACTGACGCGTGCGTGCTGCAGCTGAAACTCCACTATGGCCTGCTGCTGCTCGCACAGTCTCTCCAGCATGTGCAAGGTGGAGTTCCAGTAGGCACGTCGCATATGAGGCGATGAGCGGAAAGGCCGAAGTGACGCTGTAGCGCAGACAGACGAGCAGTGGCAGGATGTGAACGCCGGAAGCGTGCACAGATGGCCCGCACTTTATGCAGCAGCTCTGACATGTCGGGGTAGTTGTGAATGAACTTCTGCACCACCAAATTCAGCACATGCGCCAGGCAAGGGGTGTGCGTCAAACCGGCTAGTCCCAGAGCTGCGACGAGATTTCGCCCATTATCGCACACCACCAGGCCAGGCTTGAGGCCCACTGGCAGAAACCACTCGTCGGTCTGTTGTTCAATACCCCGCCACAACTCCTGCACGGTGTGGGGCCTGTCCTCCAAACATATGAGTTTCAGAATGGCCTGCTGACGTTTACCCCGGGCTGTGCTGAAGTTGGTGGTGAAGATGTGTGGCTGACTGGATGAGCTGGTGGAAGCAGAGGAGGAGGAAGCCGAGTAGGAGGAGGAGGCTACAGGAGGCAAAGAATGATGCCCTGCGATCCTTGGCGGCGGAAGGACGTGCACCAAGGAACTCTCCGCCTGGGGCCCAGCCGCCACTACGTTTACCCAGTGTGCAGTTAGGGAGATATAGCGTCCCTGGCCGTGCTTACTGGTCCACATATCTGTGGTTAGGTGGACCTTGCCACAGATGGCGTTGCGCAGTGCACACTTGATTTTATTGGATACTTGGTTGTGCAGGGAAGGCACGGCTGTCTTTGAGAAGTAGTGGCGGTGGGAACAACATACTGTGGGACAGCCATGGACATCAGCTGTTTGAAGCTGTCTGTGTCCACCAGCCTGAATGACAGCATTTCAAAGGCCAGTAGTTTAGAAATGCTGGCATTCAGGCCCAGGGCTGGAGGGTGGCTAGGTGGGAATTTACGCTTTCTCTCCAAGGTTTGTGAGATGGAGAGCTGAACGCTGCCGTGTGACATGGTGGAGATGCTTGGTGACGCAGGTGGTGGTGTCGGCACATCCTCTGTTTGGTGGGCGGCAGGTGCCAACGTTCCCCCCGAGGCGGAGGAAGAGGCTGAGGCAGCAGCAGAAGAGGGAGCAGGGGGAGCAAGAGTGAGTTCCTTGCTGTTAAAGTGTTTACTCCACTGCAGTTCATGCTTTGCATGTAGATGCCTGGTCATGCAGGTTGTGCTAAGGTTCAGAACGTTAATGCCTCGCTTCTGGCTCAGATGGCACAGCGTGCAAACCAACTCGGGTCTTGTCGTCAGCACATTGTTTAAAAAAGTGCCATGCCAGGGAACTCCTTGAAGCTGCCTTTGGGGTGCTCAGTCCCTGGTGGCGGTGGCCAGTAGCAGGCGAACTCTCTTGGCGGTGGCTGTTCTACTTGCTCCCTCTTTTGCTACGCTGTTGGCTCGGTCTCACCACTGCCTCTTCCTCTGAACTATGAAAGTCAGTGGTGCGACCTTCATTCAATGTGGGGTCTAGGACCTCATTGTCCCCTGCATCGTCTTCCACACAGTCTTCCTCCCTGACCTCCTGTTCGGTCTGCACACTGCAGAAAGACGCAGCAGTTGGCACCTGTGTTTTGTCATCATCAGAGACGGGTGGACTCCGATGAGGTGGTATTCCCATGTCCTCATCATCAGGAAACATCAGTGGTTGTGCATCAGTGCATTCTATGTCTTCCACCACTGGGGAAGGGCTAGGTGGATTCCCTTGGGAAACCCTGCCAGCAGAGTCTTCAAACAGCATAAGAGACTGCTGCATAACTTGAGGCTCAGACAGTTTCCCTGATATGCATGGGGGTGATGTGACAGACTGATGGGATTGGTTTTCAGGCGCCACCTGTGCGCTTTCTGCAGAAGACTGGGTGGGAGATAATGTTGTGAACGTGCTGGATCCACTGTCGGCCACCCAATTGACTAGCCCCTGTACCTGCTCAGGCCATACCATCCTTAGAACGGCATTGGGCCCCACCAAATATCGCTGTAAATTCTGGCGGGTACTGGAACCTGAGGTAGTTGGTTCAAATGGACATGTGGCTGTGGCAGATTGGCCACGTCCTCTCGCAGCACCAGAGGGTCCACTAACACCACCACGACCGCGTCCCTTACTAGATGTTTTCTTCATTGTTACCGTTCACCAAGCACCACAATAAGAAAAAAAATATTTGGCCCAATGTATTGATTTTAAATTCAGGCCTTTTTTTTACAGGCACCTAACACTATCTGCCTATTTATTTATGTACCGTATTACACTGATCCAGGCACAGCAGTAACCACTGATTTAGGGGAATATCTATTGTAGGGCTAGTATTTAGGCCCTGGATGAAAGGTATCCTTTTATGGACAAATTTACACTTGGAGATGCACAGTAGCGTGAGAAAAAATATGTAGGATTATGCCTTCAGCAACTGTATTTTAACACTTTGTGTAATATACCCTTTAACGGACAGAAATACAATGGGAGATGCACAGTAGCGTGTGAAGTTAATGAGGATGACCCTCTCAGCACTTGTATATATACCTTGAGTGTAATATACCCTTTTACGGACAGATTAACACTTGGCCTGCAACAGCTGGGGCACCAGATTCAGGGTATTGCTATTTTGGCAATTTAATTTCACCCCAGAACAAAATATATGTTTTGGCGGACACTATTATAGTTTGCCAGCCAGTGCTGGGACACCAGATTTAGGGGATTGGTATTTTGGCAATTGTATTTTACCTCTTAATAAAATATAGAAATTGCTATCCTGAGTTTGTAGGCGTGACAATTAGCACAGCCAAGCCCCTGATGTAGGATATAGCAAAAAAAAACTAGTATTGATGGATTGATGGACTTGGTGGCAGCTTGTTCTGGTGCACCACAAGTCACAAAATGGCTGCCGATCACCCCAGAAAAAAAGTGACAGAAAAACACTCTGTGCAGCCTACAAACCAGTGAGCAAGTAACTAGCAGAAGTTGAATCATTCACAGCTGTAGATCGATCACTTCATTAGGTGCTTTTGCTGACTTTTCCCTGCCTAATCTCGCCCTCACAGCAGCTGCGTACTCTCCCTACACTAATCAGAGCAGTGTGATGTGCGGCGCTACATGACTCCAGCTTAAATAGAGGCTGGGTCACATGCTGCACTTGGCCAATCACAGCCATGCCATTAGTAGGCGTGGCTGTGATGGGCTCTTAGGGCAAGAAGTAAAACGCTAGCTGATTGGCTGCTGTGCAGCCCTTCAGAAAGCGGGAAGAAATCGCCAAACAACGAACCCGAACCCGAACTTTTTTTGAAAATGTTCGGGTTCAGGTCCGTGTCCCGAACACCCGAAAATTCGGTACGAACCCGAACTATTCTCGAACTGTTCGCTCAACACTATTCGTCACCCATATGTGACGCGCGTTTCGGCACAAGCATGTGCCTTTGTCAAACAATAAGTGATAGTTGCTCCAGAGCAACTATCACTCATTGTTTGACAAAGGCACATGCTTGTAACGAAACACACGTCACATATGGGTGACGAATAAAGAAACTTTCTACATAAAGATTACAGAGTGCCGGTCCATTCATTGCACCCTCTCCACTCTGTCGGGGGGCTCTACTTGTATAAGCGTTTAATAGAACAGGTTCTGTAGACATCTATCTGGAATCAGCTGCCGAAGGTGTAAAAGGAGTGCACTTCTCCTTGACGCTAACATTGACCTGTAAGGCTGACTTCATACTTGAGTTATTTAGTCAGTTTTGGCCCGTGACCGCCCAAATAAGTGAAGTGTGCAGTGATTCTAAGAGCGATGCCTGTCATCTTCATGTCATACTGACTCACAGTATTGTTTCACTACCATAGCAGACTCCCTATGAGTGTTACTGCAAGGCACAGTGTTCTACACCACTATAAAGGCTCTCTGCAGCCAGGAAATAGCCATTTTTTAACGCGATTCGCCACAAATAAATTCGGATCGAATTAATTGCTTTATATGTTAAAAAGTTTGTTTGATCTTTAACTGTATGCCTTTGGAGATCATTTCATCTTTTACCGCTCTCAGTAACTTTGACCAGGGGTGCCCAAACTTTTGCATGCCACTGTATAAATTACAAGTGTTACTGGATCTTCTCCCACAAAGCTATACAGCAATCTGTTCAGCTCCTCCTACTCCATAACATGCTGCCTACAGAATGAACTGCATTTCTTGGTGATAAGATCTGTGAAAATGGTAAGGATGGTGTCAGATAGGGTGATGATCCTGGTGTCAGAGTGATTTGAGTAATGCTATTCTCTGGTGATCTTCACTTACAGTTTACAGAATGTTCTGTTCAAAATGCAAAAACATCTGTTGAGCTCTATTTCTGTGGCAACAATTTAATAGGAATCCACAGGCAAATCTGCAACAGCAAATTTGTGGATTTCACCTGCAGAAAACAACTATTTAGCAACTGTTTAGCTGCAGCATTTATGTGACGAGACTTCATCACAGGATGTTAGGTATACAGAGATAGGCGTATTACGAGGCAAGAGAGCCACCGAAACATCAGTGGAGGTGCTAGTAGTGTATTTTTATTTTAGAAAGTGTTTTTGTTTAATTTAGAACTTGGGTTTCTTGAGAAAAATCTGCAAAAACATCTGCAAACATTCCATCAGAAATTAACATGCTTTGGACTTAAGAATCTGCACCACAGGAAATTTTTTGGACAAAAAATGTATGCAGAGTGTGGGAGACATTTGTAAAAATCTCATTCTCTTTGCTGTTACTATAATCTGGTGCTGAGTTTTTGTCCACAAATGTGTTGGGGCAGGGCCGTTTCTTGGACCGGGCAGGACGGGTGGCAGCCCGGGGCGCTGTCAGAAGGGAGGTGCCAGACATGGTGGTGGCAGAGCACAGGGAGATGAGCTCTTCCACTGTGGAAGTGTTCATCTCCATAGTCATCTGTATCGCTGTCCTCAGGACAGCGATACAGATGGCTGTGCTGTGCTGCGGTAGGGGAGGGAGAGGTGTCTCCCTTCCCTGTTCCTCTGATAGTCTGCGGGCCTTGTGCCAGCAGCCTATCAGAGGCCGATGCAAGCGGCGCGATGACGTCATCGGGCCGCCTGAGCCGTACAGCGCGGGACACAGGCCGGAAGAGGCCTGCATCGCATCGCTTCCAATGAGGTAACTATAAGGGTTTATTATTTTTTATAAGAGGTACTTTACTGGCACATGGGGGGGGGAGGCACCAGACGTGGCAGAGCACAGGGAGATGAGCGTTTTCACTCTGGAAGCGTTCATCTCCATAGTCATCTGAATTGCCGTCCTAAGGACAGCTATACAGATGGCTGTGCTGTGCTACGGCAGGGGAGGGAGAGGCGTCTCCCTTCCCTGTTCCTCTGATAGGCTGCAGGCCTTTTGCCGGCAGCCTATCAGAGGCCGATGCAGGCGGCTCGCGCAGTCTGAGCCGTACAGTGCGGGACACAGGCAGGAAGAGGCCTGCATCGCTTCCAAGGAGGTAAGTATAAGGGTTTATTATTTTTTATAAGAGGCACTTTACTGGCACATGGGGGGAGAGGAGAGAGGCACTTTACTGGCACAAGGGGGGGAGAGGAGAGAGGCACTTTACTGGCACAATGGTGGGGGGAGAAGAGAGAGGCACTCATTACTGGCACATGATAGGGGGGCACTTGTTACTGGCACATGATTGGGGGGCACTATGTTGGGGCTTCTACTGAGGCCACCAAGAAGAGGTATTTTATATGGGGGGCCAAAAGATGGGAGGATGATGGAAAAGTAGTAAACTAAGAGGCTTGGGGATCATACACACTACAGGCACATATGCGGATGACACATAGTAGCATAGCATAAAATGTGTCATCCACAGATCCCCCATAACAGTGTCACTTGCTGACCCGCAGATCCTCCAGGCTCCATAACAGTGCCATCCACGGATCGGATGCCCCCATAACAGTGCCATCATCAGATCCTCTGTTATGGGGGATCTGTGGATGGCTCTGTTATGGGGATCTCTTGATGGCTCTGTTATGGGGATCTCTTGATGGCTCTGTTATGGGGAACTTTTGATGGCTCTGTTATGGGGATCTCTTGATGGCTCTGTTATGAGGATCTCTTGATGGCTCTGTTATGGGGGATCTGTCGGTGACACACTATTATGGGGGATCTTTGGATGGCACAGTTATGGAGCCTGGAGGATCTGTGGCTGTCACTGTTATGGGGAATCTGTGGCTGACACTGTTATGCTAACATGACAGTTTTTTTGTTTTGCACATTATTGATGATTGTATTTCATGACTACACTTCTAAGGGTATTGCCTTCCTTTATAGTGCAGTTCTCCTGTACCACTCTGCCTGTGACTGTTAGCAGTTTAAGCAGTAATTTATAATTTTATTTTGCTCTCAATAAATCTTGTGTTAAGCATAAAATATATATATACATGCTTGAGAAAGACTGCATTGAGCAGTTGAAACGTTGCAGTGGAATAAAGGTCGGTCCACTTGTTTTTCACATCTCTGGAGTGCTGCTTCAATCTTTAGATATGTATACTTGGTAAACAGTTGAGCCAGCTGATTTGGAAGGATTGCACCCGTCTTCATATTTAGAGTGCTGCTGCATTTTTCTTTGTTTTATTTATATATATATATATATACATATATATATATATAGTGAGACAGTTGCAAGTACTCTTCTGATATGATTCCATCGAGCATTTGATGCGGGGGGTTGACACTCGCCCTTAGAGAAATTTTACCTAGAAACTGCACTGTGTTGGGGAAATTTGCCGCAAATTCTTCTCATAAAGAGGTCAGAAGAGAATGTGTGGCCAGACCAGTTAAAGAACAGTGACTGTAAGTTAAGAAAGTATTACCCCTGGTTCTGTATGCTAGAAAAAACAACTGACACTTGGTCACCAAAAACTGAATGAAAGAATAAATGTGCAACCACTAAACCAGCAAACCTGATGTCAACATGGACCAGAGATGGCAGCACTAGGCAGTGGTTTAGTAGTAAGCAGTGTTGCATTGCAGTGCTGAAATCCTAGGTCTGAATCTGACCAAGGGCAATATGTCTGTGGAGCTTGTGTGTTCTCCTTGGCTTTGTGTGGGCTTCCCAAACTCCAAAAACCTTCATACACCTCCAAAAATAGGCTACTTTGTGAACACCCCTCCCACCTGCAAAAAAATGGGGACAAGTGCAGATGTGTCACGAGGGTGTCAGGAGCCACGTCTGACTCCGTTATACCCAGGGTCAGGAAGTCGCAGCGGGTGGCTGCGCGCTCTATGTCTAAAGATCATGCTGTTACTTAATGGTAGCTTTCTGTGTTTGCCTTGCAATCCTTTTTGTTTCACTCAGGGATCTGTAGCTTCTTCTCCTCAGCTGTTTCTTCTCCGTCACTCCCAACCTCCTTATATTCCCCCTTCCCACTTCTCTGGTTGTCAGATATAGAGCTTCCTGCCTGGACTTCTATAATGACCCACTGTAGCTGTGTAGCTGTTGTTCCTGGTTGTCGTACCAGAGCGTTACCCTGTTGGGCTTTTGTTGTCTGCTGTTGTCGCCCACCTGGGCTTATATGTTTTGTCTGTATTGTCTGTACTCTCCCTGGTGTTTTCCTTTAGTGTTAGTGGTGAGGACTAGTGCTCCCACTGCTCTATTCACTACTTAGGGCTCAGCTTAAGGAAATCTAGGGTTTAGGCACGTGATCGGCGTACGGGTGAAAAACCCGTCTAGGGACGTCAGGGCAGTCAGGTGCCAGCTTCTAGGTGAGTTAGGGGTCACCACCTTTCCCTCTCCCTTGGACAGGGCTTTCCCTTTTCCCTTCCTTTGCGTCACATGTCTGTTATCGGCACGCCGGTCGTCATATTATATCTGGCCCTTATTTTGTGTAGGTAGGGAAAAAAAAAATAATTCTCTTCCTCACTTTCTGCCTATTTAGAATCCAGTATGGATTCTATTGCTGCTTTGACAAAGCAACTTCAAGGCCTGTCTTTGGAGGTGTCGGTCCTCCAGCAGCAGCAATTGCAGCAGACCGAAAGCCCTGCAGTTGCTATGGGTAACCAGGTTGCTCCAGAACCCAAGGTTGTTCTTCCTGACAGATTTTCTGGGGGAAAGGACAAATTTGTGACATTCCGTGAGGCCTGTAAGTTATATTTTAAGCTGCGCCCCTACTCCTCTGGTACTGAAGAACAGCGGGTGGGGATTGTTATTTCCCTGCTACAGGGGGACCTGCAATCCTGGGTCTTATCTTTACCCACTGATTCCCAGGCTCTCTGGTCAACAGGGAGATCGGCCAGCAGAGTGGTATTGCTCAGAGTTCCGTAGGTGGGCTACGGATACTCAGTGGAACGATCCGGCTCTGAGGAGTCAGTTCTGCTCAGGTTTATCCGAAAGGGTTAAGGATGCGCTTGCGCTGTATGAGACCCCCTTTTCCCTTGATGCTGTTTAGAGTTGAGCGAACACCTGGATGTTCGGGTTCGACGAGTTCGGCCGAACTTTCGAAAAATGTTCGGGTTCGGGATCCGAACTCGACCCGAACTTCATCCCGAACCCGAACCCCATAGAAGTCAATGGGGACCCGAACTTTTGGGCACTAAAAAGGCTGTAAAACACACCCGGAAAGGGCTAGAGGGCTGCAAAAGGCAGCAAAATGTAGTTAAATCCCCTGCAAACAAATGTAGATAGGGAAATGATGAGTTAACATAAAATAAATAAAAATTAAACAATATTAATTGGAGTGAGGTCCCATAGCACAGAATCAGGCTTCAAGTCACCCACCAATGGAGAAGGTCACTTACTATTATTTTGACCACAGCACCCAGACAAAGGAGAGAGGTCCCACAGCAGAGAACCAGGCATCATATCACCCACCACAGGAGTAGGCCACCATTTAGTTACTTTGACCCCTACACCCAGACGGAGGAGAGAGGTTACACAGCAGAGAATCAGGCATTTAGATCACCCACCACAGGAGTAGGCCCCCATTGAATCAGACCCTGGCAACCATGTCAGATGGCACAACCATCAGCTTTATATCAATCAGCACAGGAGAAGGCGACTTTGAAAGACTTTGACCCCTACACCCAGATGGAGGAGAGAGGTTTCACAGCAGAGAATCAGGCATCATATCAACCACCACAGGAGAAGCCACCATTTAGTTACTTTGACCCCTGCACCCAGGAAGAGGAGAGAGGCCCCACAGCACATATTCTGGCATCATATCAGCCACCACAGGAGAAGCCACCATTGAGTTACTTTGACCCCTGCACCCAGGAAGAGGAGAGAGGCCCCACAGCACATATTCTGGCATCATATCAGCCACCACAGGAGAAGCCACCATTGAGTTACTTTGACCCCTGCACCCAGGAAGAGGAGAGAGGCCCCACAGCACATATTCTGGCATCATATCAGCCACCACAGGAGAAGCCACCATTGAGTTACTTTGACCCCGCACCCAGGAAGAGGAGAGAGGCACCACAGCACATATTCAGGCATCATATCACACACCACAGGAGAAGGCCTCTTTCAGTGATTTAGGCCTTTGGACCCAGACAGAGGAGAGAGGCACCACAGCACATATTCTGGCATCATATCAGCCACCACAGGAGAAGCCACCATTGAGTTACTTTGACCCCTGCACCCAGGATGAGGAGAGAGGCCCCACAGCACATATTCTGGCATCATATCACCCACCACAGGAGTAGGCCACCATTTAGTTACTTTGACCCCTACACCCAGACGGAGGAGAGAGGTTACACAGCAGAGAATCAGGCATTTAGATCACCCACCACAGGAGTAGGCCACCATTGAATCAGACCCCGGCAACCATGTCAGATGGCACAAGCATAAGCTTTATATCAATCAGCACAGGAGAAGGCGACTTTGACAGACTTTGACCCCTACACCCGGACGGAGGAGAGAGGTTTCAAAGCAGAGAATCAGGCATTTAGATCACCCACCACAGGAGTAGGCCCCAATTTAATGGGACCCCGGCAACCATGTCAGATGGCACAACCATCAGCTTCATATCAATCAGCACAGGAGAAGGCGACTTTGAAAGACTTTGACCCCTACACCCAGACGGAGGAGAGAGGTTTCACAGCAGAGAATCAGGCATTTAGATCACCCACCACAGGAGTAGGCCCCCATTGAATCAGACCCTGGCAACCATGTCAGATGGCACAACCATCAGCTTTATATCAATCAGCACAGGAGAAGGCGACTTTGAAAGACTTTGACCCCTACACCCAGATGGAGGAGAGAGGTTTCACAGCAGAGAATCAGGCATCATATCAACCACCACAGGAGAAGCCACCATTTAGTTACTTTGACCCCTGCACCCAGGAAGAGGAGAGAGGCCCCACAGCACATATTCTGGCATCATATCAGCCACCACAGGAGAAGCCACCATTTAGTTACTTTGACCCCTGCACCCAGGAAGAGGAGAGAGGCCCCACAGCACATATTCTGGCATCATATCAGCCACCACAGGAGAAGCCACCATTGAGTTACTTTGACCCCTGCACCCAGGAAGAGGAGAGAGGCCCCACAGCACATATTCTGGCATCATATCACCCACCACAGGAGTAGGCCACCATTTAGTTACTTTGACCCCTACACCCAGACGGAGGAGAGAGGTTACACAGCAGAGAATCAGGCATTTAGATCACCCACCACAGGAGTAGGCCACCATTGAATCAGACCCCGGCAACCATGTCAGATGGCACAAGCATAAGCTTTATATCAATCAGCACAGGAGAAGGCGACTTTGACAGACTTTGACCCCTACACCCGGACGGAGGAGAGAGGTTTCAAAGCAGAGAATCAGGCATTTAGATCACCCACCACAGGAGTAGGCCCCAATTTAATGGGACCCCGGCAACCATGTCAGATGGCACAACCATCAGCTTCATATCAATCAGCACAGGAGAAGGCGACTTTGAAAGACTTTGACCCCTACACCCAGATGGAGGAGAGAGGTTTCACAGCAGAGAATCAGGCATCATATCAACCACCACAGGAGAAGCCACCATTTAGTTACTTTGACCCCTGCACCCAGGAAGAGGAGAGAGGCCCCACAGCACATATTCTGGCATCATATCAGCCACCACAGGAGAAGCCACCATTGAGTTACTTTGACCCCGCACCCAGGAAGAGGAGAGAGGCACCACAGCACATATTCAGGCATCATATCACACACCACAGGAGAAGGCCTCTTTCAGTGATTTAGGCCTTTGGACCCAGACAGAGGAGAGAGGCACCACAGCACATATTCTGGCATCATATCAGCCACCACAGGAGAAGCCACCATTGAGTTACTTTGACCCCTGCACCCAGGAAGAGGAGAGAGGCCCCACAGCACATATTCTGGCATCATATCAGCCACCACAGGAGAAGCCACCATTTAGTTACTTTGACCCCTTCACCCAAACAGAGGAGAGAGGTTCCACATCAGAGAATCAGGCATCATATCAACTACTACAGGAGTAGGCCACAATTTAGTTTATTTGACCCCTGCACCCAGGAAGAGGAGAGAGGCCCCACAGCACATATTCTGGCATCATATCACACACCACAGGAGAAGGCCTCTTTCAGTGATTTAGGCCTTTGGACCCAGACAGAGGAGAGAGGTCAGAGATTAGCTTCATATCCCCCAGCACAGCAGAAGACCGCTTTATTTGACTTAGGCCTCAGCACCCAGACAGAAGACAGAGGTAGCATGGCAGAGGTTATGGCTTCATGTCACCCGTTAGTTTAACCGGCCACTTTCATCTGGTTAGGCCCGGCGCCCAGACAGAGAAGAGTTTCATTCAACTGTGGGTTTCATAAAATTTGTATCAAATAAAGAAGTGGCCCGTAGCACAACAAGACATGTTTTAGGCAGTTAATAAGGACTACTCTGCACAAGGGAGGGACAGGTCCTGTGGGATCCATGCCTGGTTCATCTTTATGAAGGTCAGCTTGTCCACGTTGGCTGTGGACAGGCGGCTGCGCTTGTCAGTAATGACGCCCCCTGCCGTGCTGAATACGCGTTCAGATAAAACGCTGGCCGCCGGGCAGGAAAGCACCTCAAGGCATAACATGCTAACTCTGGCCACGTGGACAATTTCGAAACCCAGTAGTTGAATGGGGCCGAACCATCCGTCAGGATGTGGAGGAGTGTGCAGACATACTGTTCAACCATGTTAGTGAAATGCTGCCTCCTGCTAACACGTTCCGTATCAGGTGTCGGTGCAGATAGCTGTGGCGTGGAGACAAAACCTTTCCACATTTCTGCCATGCTAACCCTGCCCTCAGATGAGCTGGCCGTGACACAGCTGCGTTGGCGACCTCTTGCCACTCCTCTGCCTTCACCTTCCACCTGTTCCCCTGTGACATGTGGGAATGCTCTCAAGAGCGCCTCTATCAGCGTGCGCTTGTACTCGCGCATCTTACGGTCGCGCTCCAGTTCAGGAATTAAAGTGGGCACATTGTCTTTATACCGGGGATCCAGCAGGGTGGCCACCCAGTAGTCTGCACACGTTAAAGCGTGGGCAACTCTGCTGTCGTTGCGCAGGCATTGGAGCATATATTCGCTCATGTGGGCCAGGCTACCCATGGGTAAGGACAAGCTGTCCTCTGTGGGAGGCGTATCGTCATCATCCACCGTATCCCCCCAGCCACGCACCAGTGATGGGCCTGGGCTGCCACCCCGCTGTGAACTTGCGTCATCCTCGTCCCCCTCCACCTCCTCATCCTCCTCGTCCTCCAGTACAGTGCCTTGGCTGGCGACTTGTGAACCTGTCCTCTGCTGCTTAAACAAACCTCCCTCTGAGCCACTTCGAACAGACTGGCCCGAAAGTGTTAGAAACGAGCCCTCATCCTCCTCCTCCTCCTCCACCTGGGCCACCTCCTCTAACATCATTGCGCTAAGTGTTTTCTCAAGGAGACATAGAAGTGGTATTGTAACGCTGATAACAGTGTCATCGCCACTGGCCATGTTGGTGGAGTACTCGAAACAGCGCAGCAGGGCACACAGGTCTCGCATGGAGGCCCAATCATTGGTGGTGAAGTGGTGCTGTTCGGCAGTACGACTGACGCGAGCGTGCTGCAGCTGAAACTCCACTATGGCCTGCTGCTGCTCGCACAGTCTCTCCAGCATGTGCAAGGTGGAGTTCCACCGGGTGGGCACGTCGCATATGAGGCGGTGAGCGGGAAGGCCGAAGTTCCGCTGTAGCGCAGACAGGCGAGCAGCGGCAGGATGTGAGCGGCGGAAGCGCGCACAGACGGCCCGCACTTTATGCAGCAGCTCTGACATGTTGGGGTAGTGGTGAATGAACCTCTGCACCACCAAGTTCAGCACATGCGCCAGGCAAGGGATGTGCGTCAAACCGGCTAGTCCCAGAGCTGCCACGAGATTTCGCCCATTATCGCATACCACCAGGCCTGGCTTGAGGCCCACCGGCAGAAACCACTCGTCGGTCTGTTGTTCAATACCCCGCCACAACTCCTTTGCGCTGTGGGGCCTGTCCCCAAACATATGAGTTTCAGAATGGCCTGCTGACGTTTACCCGGGCTGTGCTGAAGTTGGTGGTGAAGGTGTGTGGCTGACCGGATGAGCTGGTGGAAGCAGTGGAGGAGGAAGCCGAGTAGGAGGAGGAGGCTACAGGAGGCAGAGAATGATGCCCTGCGATCCTAGGGGGCGGAAGGACGTGCGCCAAGGAACTGTCCGCCGGGGCCCAGCCGCCACTACATTCATCCAGTGTGCAGTTAGTGAGATATAGCGTCCCTGGCCGTGCTTACTGGTCCACGTATCTGTGGTTAGGTGGACCTTGCCACAAATGGCGTTGCGCAGTGCACACTTGATTTTATCGGACACTTGCATGTGCAGGGAAGGCACGGCTGTCTTGGAGAAGTAGTGGCGGCTGGGAACCACATACTGCGGGACAGCCATGGCCATCAGCTGTTTGAAGCTGTCTGTGTCCACCAGCCGGAATGACAGCATTTCAAAGGCCAGCAGTTTAGAAATGCTGGCGTTCAGGCCAAGGGCTCGAGGGTGACTCGGGGAATTTGCGCTTCCTCTCTAAGGTTTGAGATATTGAGAGCTGAACGCTGCTGTGTGATATAGTGGAGACGCTAGTTGACGGTGGCGGTGGTGGTGGTGTCGGTGGCACATCCTCTGTTTGCTGCTCGGCAGGTGGCAACATTCCTCTCGAGGCGGAAGCCGAGGCAGCAGCGGTAGAGGGAGCAGGGGAGCCTCAGCGAGTGCCTGGTTTTTAAGGTGTGTACCCCACTGCAGTTCATGCTTTGCATGTAGATGCCTGGTCATGCAGGTTGTGCTGAGGTTCAGAACGTTAATGCCTCGCCTCAGGCTCTGATGGCAGAGCGTGCAAGTCACTCGGGTCTTGTCGGTAGGACATTGTTTAAAGAAGTGCCATGCCAGGGAACTCTTTGAAGCTGCCTTTGTGGGGCTGGGTCCCTGTTGGCGATGTCCAGTAGCAGGCGAACTCTGGGGCGGCGGCTCGTCTGCTTTGGCCCCCTGCTCCCTCTTTGGCTTCGCTGTTGTCTCGGTCTCACCACTACCTCTTCCTCTGAACTGTGAAAGTCATCGCCACGACCTTCAGTCCATGTGGGGTCTAAGACCTCATCGTCCTCTGCATCGTCTTCCACCCAGTCTCCCTCCCTGACCTCCTCCTGTTCAGTCTGCACACTGCAAAAAGACGCTGCAGTGGGCACCTGTGTTTCGTCATCATCAGAGAGTCGGTGACTCTGCTGTGGTGGTATTCCCATGTCCTCTTCATCTGGAGACATAAGTGGTTGTGCGTCAGTGCATGGTATGTCTTCCTCCACTGGGGAAGGGCTAGGTGGACGCCCCTGGGAAACCCTGGAAGCAGAGTCTTCAAACAGAAGAAGAGACTGCTGCATAACTTGTGGCTCAGACCGTTTCCCTGATATGCTTGGGGGTGATGTGACAGACTGATGGGCTTGGTTTTCAGGTGCCACCTGTGCGCTTTCCGCAGAAGACTGGGTGGAAGACCATGTGGTGAACGTGCTGGAAGCACTGTCGGCCACCCAATCGATTAATGCCTGTACCTGCTCAGGCCTTACCATCCTAAGAGCGGCATTGGGCCCCACGAGATATTGCGGTACATTCTGCCGGCTAGTTGAGGGAGTTCGTTCCCTACTGTGTGCGCCTGGGGCCGAACGGCCACGTCCTCTACCAGCAACAGAGGCTCCACGGACACCACCACGACCGCGTCCTCGTCCCTTAATAGTATTTTTCTTCATTGTTGCGATTCAACTCGCACCACAATGAAATATATTATTTTTATAAGCAAAATCCCCTCACTGGAATACTTTCAGTCTTTTGACTGTATGGATTACAGATGGAATGACTGTTATATGTGAGTACCGCTTTCTTTGACAGATTCTAGTATGGGTACATATATGTTTTCCCAACCCCAGCACATTAATTTGCTAATTCCAGATGTATGAAACGCAGGCCTAACTGTATCTAGTATATTGAACGCCAGATAAACTAACTTGGCCTTTTTAAATAAAAAAATTCCCTCACTGGAATACTTTCAGTCTTTTGACTGTATGGATTACAGATGGAATGACTGTTATATGTGAGTACCGCTTTCTTTGACAGATTCTAGTATGGGTACATATATGTTTTCCCAACCCCAGCACATTAATTTGCTAATTCCAGATGTATGAAACGCAGGCCTAACTGTATCTAGTATATTGAACGCCAGATAAACTAACTTGGCCTTTTTAAATAAAAAAATTCCCTCACTGGAATACTTTCAGTCTTTTGACTGTATGGATTACAGATGGAATGACTGTTATATGTGAGTACCGCTTTCTTTGACAGATTCTAGTATGGGTACATATATGTTTTCCCAACCCCAGCACATTAATTTGCTAATTCCAGATGTATGAAACGCAGGCCTAACTGTATCTAGTATATTGAACGCCAGATAAACTAACTTGGCCTTTTTTAAATAAAAAAATTCCCTCACTGGAATACTTTCAGTCTTTTGACTGTATGGATTACAGATGGAATGACTGTTATATGTGAGTACCGCTTTCTTTGACAGATTCTAGTATGGGTACATATATGTTTTCCCAACCCCAGCACATTAGTTTGCTAATTCCAGATGTATGAAACGCAGGCCTAACTGTATCTAGTATATTGAACGCCAGATAAACTAACTTGGCCTTTTTAAATAAAAAAATTCCCTCACTGGAATACTTTCAGTCTTTTGACTGTATGGATTACAGATGGAATGACTGTTATATGTGAGTACCGCTTTCTTTGACAGATTCTAGTATGGGTACATATATGTTTTCCCAACCCCAGCACATTAGTTTGCTAATTCCAGATGTATGAAACGCATGAGCCTAACTGTATCTAGTATATTGAACGCCAGATAAACTAACTTGGCCTTTTTTAAATAAAAAAATTCCCTCACTGGAATACTTTCAGTCTTTTGACTGTATGGATTACAGATGGAATGACTGTTATATGTGAGTACCGCTTTCTTTGACAGATTCTAGTATGGGTACATATATGTTTTCCCAACCCCAGCACATTAGTTTGCTAATTCCAGATGTATGAAACGCATGAGCCTAACTGTATCTAGTATATTGAACGCCAGATAAACTAACTTGGCCTTTTTTAAATAAAAAAATTCCCTCACTGGAATACTTTCAGTCTTTTGACTGTATGGATTACAGATGGAATGACTGTTATATGTGAGTACCGCTTTCTTTGACAGATTCTAGTATGGGTACATATATGTTTTCCCAACCCCAGCACATTAATTTGCTAATTCCAGATGTATGAAACGCAGGCCTAACTGTATCTAGTATATTGAACGCCAGATAAACTAACTTGGCCTTTTTAAATAAAAAAATTCCCTCACTGGAATACTTTCAGTCTTTTGACTGTATGGATTACAGATGGAATGACTGTTATATGTGAGTACCGCTTTCTTTGACAGATTCTAGTATGGGTACATATATGTTTTCCCAACCCCAGCACATTAATTTGCTAATTCCAGATGTATGAAACGCATGAGCCTAACTGTATCTAGTATATTGAACGCCAGATAAACTAACTTGGCCTTTTTAAATAAAAAAAATTCCCTCACTGGAATACTTTATGGCTTTTCACTGTATGGATTACAGGTGGACTGGTATTAGTAGGGGTGACACAAGCACACCCAAGTCCCTGATGTAGGATTTCTATGGCACAGACCACTATTACAAGTGATTAATGGACGTTGGGAGAGATTGTGCTGCAGCACTAGTCCCAAGATGGCCGCCGCCTATCAGCCCAGTAACATGTGCCACAAAATGGTCTGCACAACCTTTAAAAAAATAGCCTTGGACTGTGCTGCTAAATCGCTATTGGTCTGAATCCCAGGTGTAGATGTCTGACTTGTTTGGAGCTTTGGAATGCACACTGTGGCAGCTTCTGCTGCAGCACTACAAGTCGCAAAATGGCGGCCGGCGGTCAGCCCAGGTACATGTGGATGGAAAAATCACTCTGGCCACTCTAAAAATAGCCAATCCCTATCAAAAAAGCAGCTCAGCTGCAGTTGTTCAGATGAATCACAGGTGGAGGAGAGAAATTTGCTTCCAGTTATTCAATTATCCCTGCCTATTCTCGCCCTAGCATCAGCTGCGTCTATCCCTGTTCTATTCACATCGGGAGTGAGCACGTCCCGACGTGCGCACAAGCTTATAAAGAGGCTGAGTCACATGCTGCACTTGGCCAATCACAGCCTTGCCAATAGTAGGCATGGCTGCGATGGCATCTTAGGGCAAGTAGTATGATGCATGTTGATTGGCTGCTTTGCAGCCTTTCAAAATGCGCCAAAATACATGCCGAACGACGAACCCGAACCCAAACTTTTTTGAAAATGTCCGGGTTCGGGTCCGGGTCCCGGACACCCCAAAATTCGGTACGAACCCGAACGATGCTCGAACTGTTCGCTCAACACTAATGCTGTTATGTCCCTTTCTATCAGAATAGATAGACGTCTTAGGGACAGAATGAAAAATCCTGAGCAATTAGTAACCCCTCCCAAGCAGCAGCTAATCTGTACGGACCTAGACGAACCTATGCAGCTAGGAGGAACTACTTGTCAGGTCCGTCCTCCTGAGGCTCGCTGTAGGCATGGGGTTTGTTTTTTCTGTGGGGGGAGGGGTCATTTCATTAATGTTTGTCCTTCCATACCCAAAAACAAACAACCGTCGGAAAACTACTAACCCCAGGCTGTGTGGAGGATGTCAGCCGGGGGGTATACGTTTCCTCCATACGAACGTCTCAATTTGTGTTGCCAGCGGTTGTTGTTTTTGGTGATAAGACGGAGACTATTTCTTTCTTTCTAGACAGTGGAGCAGGGGTTAATTTGATAGATGCCCATTTTGCCAGACTATGGGTTTGTCTTTCTGTACGCTACAGAGACCTATTCCCATATTCGCTATTGACTCTGCTCCTCTGTCTCAGAGAAACCTTACTCATATTGTCCATAACTTACACCTTTGGGTAGGGGACCACCATAACGAGTGTCTTTCTTGTTATGTTCTGGAGGGCCTTCCCTCTCCTGTGGTATTGGGTCTTTCCTGGTTGGTAGCGCACAATCCAGTAGTGGATTGGCAGGCCAGGGAGATATTGGAGTGGAGTGAGCATTGCAGAGAAAATTGCTTAATTAGCAATTGCTAAGTCGCTTCCACAGCTACTCTACCAACATTTGTTTCGGATTTTGAGGACGTTTTCTCTGAGAAGGGTTGTCAGAAGTTACCACTTCACCGTCTTTATGATTGCCCGGTTAACCTGATTCCCGGTACAAAATTACCCAAGACCAGGTTATATAATCTTTCGGGTCCTGAGAGACAAGCCATGAAAGATTATATCTCCGAGAGTCTGGCTAAGGGACACATCAGACCCTCTTCATCACCCGTGGCTGCAGAAAGATGGGGGCCTGCGTCCTCGCCTAGATTTCCGCGAACTAAACAGGATAACCATCCGAGACCCATACCCTCCTCCTCTCATTCCTGACCTGTTTAATCAGATTGCGGGTGCTAGGTGGTTCTCCAAACTTGATCTTAGGGGGGCCTACAATCTGATTCGTTTTAAGGAAGGGGATGAGTGGAAGACAGCTTTTAACACCCCTGAGGGGCATTATGAAAATCTAGTCATGCCTTTAAGTCTGACCAATGCTCCTGCTGTCTTCCAACATTTCGTTAACGATATTTTTAGTCATCTTATCGGCAGGTTTGTGGTGATATACCTAGATGATATTTTAATTTATTCGTCTGATCTGAAGACACACGAGGTACATGTCAGACAGGTACTGCAGGTCCTACGGATGAATAAATTATATGCGAAAATTAAAAAGTGTGTCTTCGCCGTTCAGGAGATACAGTTCCTGGGATATCTATTATCTGCTTCAGGTTTCCGTATGGATCCTGGGAAGGTCCAGGCAATTCTAGATTGGGATCTTCCTGAGAACCTTAAAGCACTGCAACGGTTCTTGGGTTTTGCAAATTTCTATAGAAAGTTTATTAAAAACTATTCTGTGATTGTCAAACCCCTTGCTGACATGACTAGGAAAGAGACTGATTTTTCTAAATGGTCTGACGCCGCTAAAATGGCATTTTCCTCTCTAAAGGAGAGGTTTACCTCGGCACCTGTACTAATCCAACCGGATGTCTCCCAGCCTTTTATTGTTGAAGTAGATGCGTCAGAGGTGGGAGTGGGGGCTGTACTGTCTCAGGGTCCGTCTCCTGGCAAATGACGTCCTTGCGCTTTCTTTTCTAAAAACTATCTGCAGCGGAAAGGAACTATGATATTGGCAATAGGGAACTATTAGCTATTAAACTAGCGTTTGAGGAATGGCGTCACTTTTTAGAGGGGGCAATCCACCCGTCACGGTGATTACGGACCACAAAAACCTTCTGTACCTCGAATCAGCTAAGCGTCTCACCCCTAGACAAGCTAGGTGGTCTCTATTTTTTACCAGGTTTAACTTTATCATCACCTATTGTCCTGGGGCAAAAAATACCAAGGCAGATGCATTATCTCGTAGTTTCCCTGGAGGGGGTAATGTGGGTGATCCGGTACCCATTCTACAAAGAGGAGTGGTTGTCTCTGCTGTACACTCTGTTTTGGAGGGGAAGGTGTTAGAGGCTCAGGGGGGACGCCCCAGTCTCTTGCCCCTCAGAGAAATTGTATGTACCATTAAACCTACATCTCAAATTATTAAAGGAACATCATAATTTGGGACTTGCTGGGCACCTGGGTAGTAAAGCAACCTTGGAGCTACTGTCTCATCGTTTTTGGTGGCTGAAGTTGCGTCAGGATGTAATGAAATTTGTGTCTACTTGTTTTACTTATGCACGCGCTAAAGTCTCTCATACACATCCAGCAGGGTCTTTATTGCCACTTTTCATTCCTAATAGGCCATGGACACATCTGTCAATGGATTTCATCACTGACTTACCTTTGTCTGCGGGTAAAACAGTTATCTTGGTAGTAGTGGACAGGTTTAGCAAAATGGTACACTTTATTTTGCGTTTCCCGCACTACCTAATGATAAGACTCTAGCTCAGGTATTCATCAGTGAAATCGTGAAGCTTCATGGGGTCCCTTCCGATGTTGTTTCGGATCGGGTAACCCAGTTTATTTCTAAGTTTTGGAAAGCTTTTTGTTCCCATTTGGGGGTACACTTGTCCTTTTCCTCAGCTTTCCATCCTCAATCGAATGGACAGACTGAGCGTACCAAACAAAACCTTGAGACATACCTAAGGTGTTTTGTGTCTGAAAACCAAGAGGTGTGGTCATCATACTTACCGTTAGCTGAGTTTGCTATAAATAATTGCCGTCAGGAATCCACTGGCAAGTCACCATTTTTTGGTGCATATGGTTTTCATCCCCAATTCTGTACTTTCAAAGAAGGGGGGTCATCAGGGATTCCCGAAGAGGAACGGTTTTCGTCATCACTTGGCAGAAGGTGCAAGCTAACTTGAAAAATATGGGGGGGTAAATATAAATGCATGGCTGATAAGAAACGTTCACCAGGTCCGGACCTAGGAGTGAATGACTATTTGTGGTTGTCTACTAGGAATATTAAGTTAAAGGTTCCCTCTTGGAAACTGGGTCCTAGGTTAATTGGTCCTTACAAAATAGTAGCCATCATTAACCCCGTGGCTTTTCGCCTGGAGCTACCTCAGACTTTTAAAATCCATAACGTCTTCCATAAGTCGTTACTCAAAAGGTATGTTTCACCTCTAGAACCGTCACCGCTACCACCCCCTCCTGTTATTGTTGATGGTAATCTGGAGTTTCAAATATCCAAAATTGTTGATTCTCTTCGGGTCCACCGCTCTCTTCAATATCTGGTGCATTGGAGGAGTTACGGTCCCGAGGAAAGAATGTGGGTACCAGCGTCAGAGGTAAACGCCAACAGGTTAGTTCGGGCTTTCCATGCCTCTCATCCTGAGAGACCTGGTCCTGAGTGTCCAGAGGCCCCTCATAAAAAGGGGGGTACTGTCACGAGGGTGTCAGGAGCCACGTCTGACTCCATTATACCCAGGGTCAGGAAGTCGCAGCGGGTGGCTGCGCGCTCTGTCTAAAGATCATGCTGTTACTTAATGGTAGCTTTCTGTGTTTGCCTTGCAATCCTTTTTGTCTCATCAGGGATCCGTAGCTTCTTCTCCTCAGCTGTTTCTTGTCCATCACTCCCAACCTCCTTATATTCCCTCTTCTTGGTTGCCAGATATAGAGCTTCCTGCCTGGACTTCTATACTGACCCACTGGAGCTTTGTAGCTGTTGTTCCTGGTTGTCATACCAGACCGTTACCCTCTGGATCCCTGTTGGGCTTTTGTTGTCCGCTGTTGTCACCCACCTGGGCTTATATGTTTTGTCTGTATTGTCTATCCTCTCCCTGGTGTTTTCCTTTAGTGTTAGTGGTGAGGACTAGTGTTCCCACCGCCCTATTCACTACTTAGGGCTCAGCTTAAGGAAAGCCAGGTTTTAGGCACGTGATCGGCGTACGGGTGAAAAACTCGTCTAGGGACGTCAGGGCAGTCAGGTGCCAGCTTCGTAAGTTAGGGGTCACCACCTTTCCCTCTACCTTGGACAGGGCTTTCCCTTTTCCCTCCCTTTGCGTCACATGTCTGTGATCGGCACGCCGGTCGTGATAAGATGTGACTGATGACAATTTTTGCACTGTAGATTATGTTGGTGCTATGAATGATAAAATAGTTTAGAGAGCAATGGTGAGTCCTTCCTAGTGCAGTAAAGGTATATGTGTTTAAAAATATATAATTAACAGATTATTGCAGTATTCCTAAACTAAATATTACACGCTGCTTTTACACTTCATTATGGTTAAGGCAGAGTTCATATATTGTTTTAACATTAATAAAAGAGTTCTTGGTGAAAGAACAGGACATAGCTAATATTCTCCTTTCTCTCAATATTTCCTCTGTTCACATTGTATTTGTATTGTTCTCCTATGTGTTGTTAAATGCGAACCCTTAAACCCCATCCAATTTATTGTCACTATTGGAATTACTTGTAATCAATAATAGATATTGTTGAAAATTAATATCCTTTGGAGGAACTATGAAGGACAACGTGTCCCTTCTCAATAGGGAAGAGAGCAAAGTATGACTTGCTAGAAACAGCTGCACTTTACAGTAATCTAGCGTTTAGCATTTATACTGGGTCCCTCGAGATGGAAACTGACAGAACACATTCCCTCAGTGATTTCATTAAAAGTAATACACACATATTTGTTTGCCTCCTTTTAGTATAAAAATTATACCTCTGACTCAACATGTGAAACAGAAGTTTGGAGCAGAAGACAATGTGAACGCTTGAAAGGTCTTGGCAAGGTTTTTCGTATGCTGGTATTCTGATACACAACATTATCCAACAAACCCAGCCAATTATTCAGCATTGTCCAAGAAAGCTTAGTCTAAAATGAAGTGAGGCACTCATTTATTTGTAAGGTTTTTTTTTAGAAAAAAAATGTATATTTCCAAGCCCATGAATAAAACACAAACATCAATGTGTCCAGCAGATAGAGAAACATTTATTTTTCCAGTCTGGAATAAAATCGGTAGGTGAACATGCATAGACGGACGCTGTTACTAAAATGCACTTCCTACAGTATGTTCCTATACTGAGGTGTACCTAGGAGTTTTGTGCATATGGCTAAACACATCTGAGTACTCCAAGTAAGGCACAGAGTGGCATTGGCGTGGCTGAGATATGGCTGAGAACCACACTGAAATACATTCAACGTGGCCTTCTAGTTAGTTCTAACGTGGCTGCTTGATTTTGCTAAAAAAAAACTTCTGTTTTACTTGCAAAACTCATTAACAATCATATTGTTAGTGACCCAGTACTTTTTTAGGTGAAAGTGCTGTTTTCTGACCCGTTTGAGCAGCTAGCCACTCTACAATCAATCAGAAAACTGTGCCAAATGTACCTTCGAGTTGTTATTTACTATGCCAATGCTGCCCCATGTGGGTTCACCACAAGGGTTACTGTTATGTGAGGCACATGAAGGTATTAACAAGAACCTCCATGATGGAGTCAGTAAATTAATAACTCCACATGCCTAACATTAATAGTAGGTAGCCCCACCAAGTACCTCACATTATAGGGGTTATCTGGGAATGGTCACCAGCAGCCTGTCCTAGAATGTGAGCAGTGCTGGTTGCCTCCAATTACAGAGCTGCCTAGATGGGGGGATAAGGGAGTGGGGTCTGACTACACACCACACTTCTCTAAAATAGATGGTAATAATGCAACCCTGCCTATGATATAGCATGATGGCTGAGCAACCTGACAGGAAAACTCACCACTATGTAGTGTATGCAAGTGCCAGAGTTAACAAGTCCTGCTCACATTCTAGGACAGATTGCTGGTGGCCATTTTAAATCTCCCATTTAATGTCAATGTGCCTCTTTCTTGTACCTCACATTGGTCTGGTTTCCCAATACTGTTTTAATCATCATATCCAGGCCTTGGCTACCATTTATTTAATACTAATTTGCCAAAATCTAGGGACTATAGGCTATGCTGAGTAGCAGTGACTGTAACTGCAGTGCAGTGAAAAATTCCCTAAGTCAAAGGCACACAATAGGAACGTCTAACTGTTGTCCTTCTCTACCACAGTGATGTGTTCACGATGGCATTCAATGGAGTGTTGATGATGACATCCCTGTGTCTCTGTCCCCTTTCTCTTCCCTTCCTTTTTAAGTGAAAGCTCTCATCAGTGCTAGTAGTAAACAGAGGCCGAATGGGAACATTAAAGAAAACTTGCTAGTTATAACCTCCCTTAAGGCTGGGAACACACCTAAGCGTTTCTGAATCGCGCGTATGACGCGCGTTTTACGCGCGTTTTTGGATGCACGTTTTTGTAACTAAGAAACGCGCATCATACGCTCGATTCAGTGATTCTTCCCTATTTTTGCACGGTCCATAGGCTTGTTAAAACGCCCAAAAGAAGCTCATGCTGAAGCGACAGCGTTTGGCGTTTTTCAGCGCGTTCAAACGCGCTGTAAAACGCCCAAACGTGAACCATGCCCATAGTGAAGCATGGCTTTCCACATGTTGTGCGTTTTACAGCGCGTTTGAACGCGCTGAAAAAAGCTTAGGTGTGTACCTAGGGTAAGCATCTCAGCTGTGTCATGTGACCAGCAATCAGACTGTCCAAATAACACAGCCTCTTATGTGTGGACTGAAAGTCAGTTTCTCTATGTATTCTTATGGGATCCTCAATGTCAGTCACATAGGAATAAATAGAGAAGTAACTGGCTTCCTGTCCTGTGTCAGTTGGAGAACAGAGAGTTGGTCACATGACACAGCTGATGATAAGAAGGGAGGAGATAACTCACAAGTAAAATCACTGATGAGAAGATTATATTCACTACAGATTACATCATGTACCCTTCTAGCAGGTCAGAGAATACATTTTTTTGTGGGAGTTCTACTTTAAGTGGACCTGGAAAAAAAATAAGAGTGGCCACCATGTTGTAGGTGGGTCCAAATTCACAGATGGCAGGGCAACCTAAGTAGATGGGGCCAACACAAGTTGGCAGGGTCAGGAATACCTCAGTGCAGCACATAATACCGTCCCTAAAGCTGCTCTTCTGATGTGGCCTGCACCACCTGCCACGTTCTGTCGTTGCCACTCTTCCAGCTGTCTGTAATAAAGATATGAAGATGGGGGCCTAGGACTTCAGGGGTATGCCACATCAACAAGCCAGCCCTGCCTGGACCTCCCCTAGTAGTATGCCCTCCAAGTAGCCAAGGAAAGAAAAAAAAAGAAAAAACTTCCAGTTCTGTGCCTTTCTCTGCACTGCAAGCCCCAGGCCTTTTCCAGCCTATGCTCTGAGATGCCTGTGTCTCTATGCCGTTTGTACACTGCCTTATGGTCTATAAAGGTGAATGGCAGAGCAGAGAGCCTTGGGTTGCTGTGCCCCGCTGCAGTATTCAATAGTATCGCCATCTGCTCTTTTAATATGAAATCATTTCCATTATGTTACAATTTAAATGCGGAGAAAATAAAATTCTGAGACGGTTTTAGATACATATCACAGCTCTTCGCCTTGTCTTAAAACATCAAGTTCATTTTCTTTGCATAATATAAACTAGTTGAAAACTGTTTGAAGCGTCTCTCCTTTAGGTCATATTACCTGTACTGGCCCCTGCAGGTCCACCCTAATATAACATACTCGCATCCAACAGCTCCATTCAGATTTAATGGCAAAGATCATTTCCCGGTTGGCACTGATGTGTACCTGGCTCAAGGTGCTACTTGCAGTGCCAGTTTGAGGATGTGTTGCATCAACAAAACCATTCAGCTTCCATAAAAGTGACGGCAGATGGTGAAAGTAAAATATGCAAGCGCTTTAAAGCATGTCCTTTGTGGTGCCTTCCAGACACAAATGTGTGTATGCTTTACATAATCAGACTGTAAATAATGGATACATATACTCTTGATAAAAAAATATGGGCCAGTCTTTAAAGTTCGGCTTTTACTGCTCAGACACCATACTTTCTCACATCTCCACAATGAATGTATTGATGTGTATTTAAGAAAGGACCATTATACTTGAAATATAAGTTTACCAGCCATTTGGTAATTGATATCTGACCTGATGTTTGAATTGTGCACAGTTTAACCCTTTCAGGCATGATAATTTAGCGTTCTTACACAGGTGACTGGAAAATTTTGGATAGTCTTTATTTTTGCAAAAAGCAAAAGATATTTTGTTTATTAGTTTGTCTTTTTTTATTTCTTTGATATTGTCAATATGTGTTGCACATGAGAAAGGCAGGAGAAAATAAAAAAAAATATGCAGTAATCACCCATTTAATCCCCTCATCTCCAATACTACCAATCACTGGTCAAAGCAGTGATTGTCTGTAGCAGTCATGTGAAAGATGTACGTATGTAAATCCTGGAAAACTCATTTAACCCTTTCTACCCCGGAGTTTTTTTTTCTTTTTTGCGTTTTCGTTTTGCGCTCCCTGCCTTCCTAGAGCCATAATTTTTTTATTTGCCTGTTGACATAGCCATATGAGGGCTTGTTTTTTTAGGGACAAGTTGTACTTTCCAATGCTGCCATTTAATATTGCATATAATGTAGTGAGAAGCGGGAAAAAAATTCCAAATGGGGTGAAATTGCAAAAATAAAAAAGCTATTCCACCACAGTTTTACGGGTTTTTTATTTACGACGGACCAGTTACTTTTATTCAACAGGTCAGTACGAATCCGGTGATAACTTATATGTATAGTTTTTCTTGCGTTTTGATAGTGATAAAATAATAAAAATTTGGGGGGAAAAATCTGTTTTATTTTTTCATGGCCATATTTTGACACATATAACTTCTTTGTAATTATGTGTACAGAGCTGTGTTGGGGCTCATTTTTTGCAGGGCGATCTGAACTTTTAATTCATACCATTCTGGGGTGTGCTTTTAGATCACTTATTATTAAAAAAATTTGTAGAAATGAAGCGACAAAAAACGGCGAATCGCCCATTTTAACACTTTTTTCCATTTTGCTGTTTGCTGTATGGGGAATATATTTTTATACTGTGCGTTTTCGCACATGGCGACACCCATGATGTGTACTTTAAAAAAAAATTGTTCTATTTTTATTTTAGGAAAAGGGGGTGATTTGAATTTTTATGTTTTTTTTATTTTTAAAAACTTCATAATTTTTTTTGTTACACTTTTTTATAGTTCCCATAAGGAAATTTAACAAGCAATCATTAGATTGCTATTCTCATAGACCCCAATGCACTAGCATTGGAGTCTATGAGAAAATTGCTAGTTTTCTATGGAGCCCTATTACAGGCAAGGGCTCTGTAGAAAATACTATGCAGCAGTCTGCTCTCATTCACAAAAGACAGGGGCTGCTGCACACAAGCTCCGGCTCCTCCAATCGCCGCACGGGGGAGCCGGAGCATCACGTGCTCAGGATTGACCATATCAACTAAGGGGTTAAATGTCCGCGATCAGCATTACTGCTGGTTGCGGCCATTAGCCGCAGGTGTCTGCTATAAGAAACAGCAGGCTACCCGTGGCTATGGCACCCGCTCCGCTCAGGAGCTGAGCTCCATCTTTAAAGACCCAGCCAGCACCATAATATTACGGCTAAGGGAAAGGGTTAAAGGGGACCTATCATCATGAAAATATAGTCTGCAGGCAGCATGTTATAAAGCAGGAGAAGCTGAGCAGATTACTATATAAACCATTAGAAAACGTGGTGTGGTGTTTAACAAGCAGGATATGCTCAACCCACATGCAGTTGTGCATGTATATAGGGGAGCACATCCTGCACTTGTAGTCCGTTGCTAGGGGCAATCAACAGCAAAAAATGCATACAATGGAAGATGCCAGCAACGGACTACAAGTACCACAATAACCATCCTACATACGATAACGATAATGTGGATGTGGAGAACAATCAAAAACATAACCATAGCAAAGGCAGGTCCACTCTGCGGCAATACTAAACCCTCACACTGATAAAATTGAGGGGTTAGTTCGACATATCCTACTAGGAGGACATGTCTTAAGCTTGGACACCACGGCAAGGTCCCTCAAGTAGCCCGAGGCCCTACCACTCAACCTACCTGTGCCGTATGGGCGATACCAGGAGCCGTTGGGCATTACGGGAGCGTAAGGCCTGACTCACAGACAGCTCACCAGTGACCTCCAGCATGTAACCATGCTTGCAATGGGAGGTGGGAGGTGCCTTTGTGCCCCATCCGAGACCGGCTGATATGGCCCAGAGCCTCCCAGGTGATATGTTTGGAGGTGTATAAACTCCGATTTAGGCCTAATTCACACGTCCGTCGTGTTTTGCGGATCCACGGATCCGCGGATCCGCAAAACACGGACATCGGCGATGTGCGTTCCGCAATTTGCAGACCGCACATCGCCGGCACTCTCATAGAAAATGCCTTTTCTTGTCCGCAATTGCGGACAAGAATAGGACATGCTCTATTTTTTTCGGGAACGCAATTGCGGACCCGGAAGTGCGGATCCGCAATTGCGGACCCGGCCGGGACATCGCCTGTCCCCATTGAAACTAATGGGTCCGCAATTCTGTTCCGCAAAATGCGGAACAGAATTGCGGACGTGTGAATAAGGCCTTAAATGTGCCTGCTTTTCATCTACAGGCTACATTCAGGTGCAATTTATACAGACTCCAGATCAGCCCCCAGATCAAATCCCAACTTTATACAGACCTTAGATCAGACCCCAAAACAGACTTCAAATTTATACAGACCTCAGATCACTCCCCAAATATACACAGATCCCAGATCAGAACCCAGATTTATACAGACCCCAGGTCAGACCCCAAATTTATACAGACCCCAGGTCACACCCAAAATGTATACAGACCTCAGATCTGATACCAAATTTACACAGGCCCTAGATCAGACCCCAAATTCATACAGACCCCAGATCAGATTACACAGACCTCTGATTAGACACCAAATTTAGACGGACCTGAGAACAGACCCCAAATTTATACAGACCCCACCCAATTTCTCCTAAATGCAGATCTCAAAGCAGAAAAAAATACTCACCTCATACCCCTTCTCTGGACTTCAGCACAGCATTGTGTCCTAGCAGCAGCACTGCACAGCGTCCTGACGTCGCCCAGCTTCAGGTCATATTGCACCCATGCACCCTACATCCAAAAGCTGTACGTGGTGAGGAAATTGTGCAGCACTGGGGGAAGAGGATCACGGAGTGGTGAGTAATGCCAGCGCATCACTAGAAGTGACATACCCCTCCCTGCAATTCCTGTCCTGTTCACAACGGAAGCGCTCATTTGTTAACAGCATGATAGCGCAGCTTGAGGGAACACTCTCGGGCCACTGGTAATTGCTTCAGGACCCTGCATGCGGCCCACGGGACCCGTGTTTGAGACCCCTGGTTGCAAGGTCCTCCCCAAACTGCTGTGCTGTGTGTGTGACTGAAAGATCAGTGGTGTAGCTGTGGTTGCCTCCTCTTTTAATCCTCTCCCTATAATGGTCACTGATGCCCCCATAATAACAAGTTGGGAGCTGTAGTTTTGTCCTCTTATACTTCTCTCCCTACAATGTCTACTGCTGCCCCATAATAACAGTCTAAACAGGCTGGGAGTTGTACTTCTCTCCTCTTATTCTCCTCTCCCTATAATGTGTCCACTGATGCCCCATAATATCAGCCTTAAAAGCTTGAGTAAGGCCTCCTGCACATGAACGTATTTTGTTTGTGTATGTTTTGTTTTTATTGCAGACCGTATGCGGAACCATTCATTTTAATGGGTCCACAAAAAAAACAAAAGGTACTCTGTGTGCATTCCGTTTCCATATTTCCGTATATCCGTTCCGCATAACGGACAAGGATAGTATTGTTCTATTAGGGGCCAGCTGTTCAGTTCCGCAAAATACGGAATGCACATGGACGTCATCCGTATGTTTTACGGATCCGTTTTTTGCAGTCCGCAAAATACATACGGTTGTGTGCAAGAGGCCTAATAATGATTATCACTATAGAGCAAGATCTAATAGGTTTCTGACAGATGGGGAAGGTTGCCACCAGAACAGGCACTTTCTCTCATTGATTGTCACTACAAAAAATTGTCTTGGTTACATTGATTTATATTTGAGTAGTGAGGGGGATTTAGCTTTCTGCAGTCTCTTACCATTTTAAATACTGATAACTCAGCTTTCCCAGGAACCTGAAAGGCAAATCTTACTTACTTTGGCACTATTTTGGAGTGGGATTTATCTTGTAGTGTATTACAATTCCATATACCAAATCTATTTTGTCCTATTACTAAGGCCTCTTGCACACAAGACATAAGGTCCGTGAGCGGGCCATAGGTCCCGGAGCGGCATTGATCGTGTGCACGGGAGCGCACAGCATCATAGATTTCAATCATGCTGTGCACGTCAGGCCGGCCGCGGAGCTATTGTTCCGCACTCATATGATCGTGTGAGTGCAGGACAACAGTCCCGCAAAAAGGCTGATGTGCACAACATCATTGTAATCTATGATGCTGTGCGCTCCCATGCGCACGATCAATGCCGCTCTCGAAGGACATACGGTCGTGTGCAAGAGGCCTAACTAGGGGATTCCTTCCAACTAAATGGCCATTTTGGCTGTGTAGACAAGAGTTATCCAGGCTAAACCCAGCTTCCTCGTCTTATACTTCCTGGCTCACTATCATGAAAGAGAGGGGGAGATGACATGGCTGCAGCCTGAGCGAACAATGCACCGTTTTTCTACTGTATTTTTCATGGTCTGCAAGACACAAAAGGAAATTATTGGTTCATTTGAGATGGACAAGGACAGTAATAGGGTGTAAAATTACATACAATTTTATTATCTTTGATCTAACTAGATCCAATATCTTTTGTATTTAGAAAAAAATTAACAATTATTACTGGAGGAGAGTGAAAAATTAACTGAAAATTGCTTCAACAGTCAGTAAACTTTTATTGAGTTGTATTTGCTACTTAGAAGACAATGGATGCTGAAATACTTTCATTCAGTTAGTTATTATTTTTAATAATAATAATCATAATAATAATTAGTGATGAGCGATGTATTGAAAAATTCGATTCATCTACTTCGCCGAATTTTACAAAAAAAATTTGCTTTGTGACTAATTACTTTGCGGTGAATCGAATTTTCCCTGAAATTCAGATCAAAATCCATTTTGTGGACTTCTATTATAAGAATGCTAACAATAGTCACAGAAATCAAACATATTTCAGTTTTAGTTCTAGATGATGAATAAATATAGTAGGAAATAGTAGGAGTGACTTTCTAGCCACATATGCGATTGCTATTCTAGTAATATTCTATTTTAAGAGGTAATGCAGATCTTTGCAGGGTTATAATGCTGCTTTCACGTCTCTTTTAGATATATGAATACACTTGCTGTAGTCATGAAGTCAATTCTTTTGACACCAAGCTTCTGTGGTGAAAGTTCTACTCTTGTGACCCTTCCATGTTTATGCAGTGATCACCGGAGCACCTTTTAGTTGACATAACCCCTGCACGAACTAAAAGAACCCTAATTTAACAAAACCTGGGTCATGTTTATTCACATCACTAATAAGAGCAATCACAAGTCAGCACGCCGACACACACAAGTTGCCGATTTAAGAACACAGGCTGCTGAAACGACTGTGCTTCACTATGAATGAAGACAGGTTGCCCATTCATACATTGTATAAAAGACTCATTTGTTCTGATTTACACTATAGCTTCTTGTTTAAAGTTTGCTTAAACCTACTTAAAAAGAATAATATAATAGTGGATATCAATGGTAACATAAAATTTAAAAAATGTAAACCATCCAGATAGGTTGTAACAGTTTTTTCACTGTTCTTAATTTTATTTATTTTTTGCTTTTTTAATAAAAATATTTGAATAAAATTATTCTTCCAAATTTTAGTATATCAGTGATTAAATAGTAAAGCCTTCAAGGAGTAATATTGTTTTAAAGAATATTCATTTATTTTTTTCCATTGTTTATTCCATGCAATAATTAGTCTACACTCAAAGCTAAAATATTGTGTGCCTTAGGCCTCTTGCACACGACTGTTGTCTGCCCGTGCCCGTATTGCGGCCCACATACGGCAGGTCAGCAATACACGGGCACCGGCCTGGGTGCACTTCGGATCACGGATGCGGACCCATTCACTTGAATGGGTCAGCAATCACGGAGATGCGGAACAGAAGCACAGAAGCACACCATGTTCTATTTTTTGCGGTGTGGACGGATAACGGACCCATTCAAGTTGGACATACTTAAACCATAGGGCTCATGCACACGAACGCGTGCTGGCCGGGCCCATATGGAGACCAGCAAACAGCGGGTCCGCAATATACGAGCCCTGGACGTTTTTGCACCGCATCACGGATGTGGACCCATTCACTTGCCCTTTTCTATTATTTTGCGGTGTGAATGGATCACGGACCCATTCAAGTTAAATGGTTCTGGATCAGTCTGGTCCCCAATGCACGGAATGGGCAGGCAACGGCCGTGTGCATGAGCCCCTATGCAATAGATACAACACGCCATGTAAGGCTACCTCCACATTTGCGTTTTCCTTTCCAGGTTTGAGATCTGGCAGAGGATCTCAAAACCGGAGGAAAACGCTTTAGTTTTGTCCCCATTCATTATCAAAGGGGACAAAACTGAACAAACCAGAACGGAGTGCACCAGAATGCAATCCGTTCCAGTTTGTTGTGTTCCCATGTCAAACACAAAACTGCTGAAAGCAGCGGTTTTGTGTCCGGCGTTTGAAACTGAACATGCCAAAAAAGAAAACGGATCCTGCGCCCATTGACTTGCAATGGTTTTAGTGCTGGCATGTTCATTTTCGATATAATACAATCAGATCCGTTCTGAACAGATGCAGCCAGTTTTATTATTCCAACCGATGCGTTTTGCTGTGGTTTTGAGATCTCATGCCGAATATCAAAACCAGACAGCAAAAACGCATATGTGAAAGTGGAGTAACATGTTTAGTGTTTCTCTCCGGTATTATATCCCCTTCCACTCCTATCTGTGCATCAAATGACATCAGATTCTGTCTCAGTAACCACAGAACCTTATATCCAGCACAGTGAAATAGGTTTGCCGCTTTAGCTCTACTTTAACCAATATGCATCAAATGGCACTAAATGCAATATAGCAATGTACTCTTATTAAAACATCTGCTCTCATCTCTTATTTTAACCCCTTAATGACCAGCCTGTTTTGGCTTACTGACCAAGCGATTTTTCTAATTTTTTCTTCGTCTCCTTCCAAGAGCTATAACTTTTTAATTTTTCCAACTATGTAGCCATATGAGGGCTTGTTTGTTGCAGGACAAGTTGTAGTTTTTGATGCGGTCATTTTGAGGTACGCATAGCTTACGGATTAACTTTTATTAACTCTTTCTGGGAGGGGGATAGTAAAAAAACAGCATCACTGCCACTGAGTTTTTACATAATAAATTTTGCAGCGTTCATCTTTTGGCATAAATAACATGAGAGTTTTTTTCTTTGTGTCAGTATAATTACAGCAATACCAATTACATATAGTTTTTTTACATTTTACTACTTTTGTGCAATAAAAACGCTTTTTTAAAAAAAAGAAGAAAATGTGTTTGCATGGCAGCATCAAAAGACCCATAACTTTTTTTTTCTTTCTGCGGAACTGTGTGATGGATTGATTTTTGCAGGATGCCTTATAGTTTTCATTGGTATCATTTTGGGGTACATAACACATTTTGATCACTTTTTATTTCATTTTTTGGTTGTGAAAGGGAATTCTGGCATTCTTTTTGTTGTTGTTTTTATACGGCGTTCACTGTATCGGATAAATTACATGATAAATGCATAGTGCAGGTCGTTACAGAGATTTTATTTTTGCTATTTTTTCCATAGAAAAGCTTTATTTTATCTGAATTTTTAGCTATTTAACACATTTTTTAATTTTTTTTTAACCATTTAATAGTCCCACAAGTCGACTGTAATAGGCAATATTTTGACTGCTTTGAAAACACAATACACTATTTCTATAGTGCATTGTATTTTAATACCAGTGCTATACTACAGGTCCCAGCCTGCCTTCACTGACATAGGCATCCCATTTGCAGGGTGCTGATGGGAGACAAAGGGAGTCCGCTAGCTCAGTAATTGCTTACATGTGGTGGGCGCCATTGCTGATGGACAGGTCTGTGAGGGTGTAGGAATGGATGGCAATGTACTTACTATAATGCATTGTACAGACATCCTACAAAAATCGTGTTCAGCCGACCTTTAAGGCCCCTTTACATGGCATGATTGGGCAGACAATTGTCAGAAAGAAAGTGTTCCTTCCCGGCAATCACCTGCTCATCAGTGAAGGAGACCACTGTATTTACATGTAGCGATCTCCTGCACAGTATGCGGAAGAGTGATTGCTAATGCTATCCCTTGTCCCTATACAAAATCATTGTTTATTGGCAGCAGAGTGCGGTTTAGACTGCATGATCTGCTGCCGGCAAATGATGCTTTAGGTGACCACATGAAAGATCCAATTACCCAATGAACAATTGTTTCACTTGTTCATTGGGTAATATTAGCACCTTTACACAGACAGATTATTGCTAACGAACGTTCCTAGCGATGCTCATTATTGATAATCTGCCCGAACATCAGGCAGTGTAATGGGGCCACCTACACAGACAGATTGTAAAGAACAAACATTTGTATAAATGCTCACTCCTGATAACTGCCCTGTGTAAATGTTCCACTAATCTCCCTATTAATAAGTGCATTGTTAATGCAGCAGGCAAAGTCATTGTTTCTGAGCAGCAGATGGTCTAGTGTAAACAGGGATCTACTGCCCAGAAATCATACATTTTTGTGGGAATAAGTGAGCATTGTGATATTTGCTGCCTGTAAATGCAGCAATCACCTTTGCTCACGATGATCAGGCGATTTTCATTCTCAGTCTATTCTCGAATGTGTATCGGTCTGTGTAAAAGGGCAATTATTCTCCTGTGTTCACCCAGTCCACAAAAAAAAAAGAGTGTAGACTACATGATGATCGGCCATGGTTGTAAATTGGGGTAACAAGCATACTTGACAAGATTGTGTCAACACATGAATACTATTTGGACACAGCCTATTCATGTCTATCACCCCATTTGGCCTCTTGCACACGAACGTGTGCGCCCCGTGCCCGTGCTGTGGGCCGCAAACCGGCCGTGGGGCAGCCGCAGCGGATCGCGGACCCATTCACTTGAATGGGTCCGCGATCTGCCCGTTCCGCAAAAAGATTGGACATGTTCTATCTTTTTGCGGGACGGAAGTACGGAACGGAACCCCGCGGAAGCACTCCGTAGTGCTTCCGTAGTGTTCTGTTCCGTCATTCCATTCCGCACCGTTCCGCATCTCCGGATTTGCGGACCCATTGAAATGAATGGGTCCGCATCCGTTATGCGGAATGGCAACGGAATGGTGCCCGTGAATTGCGGATCCGCAAATGCGGTCCGCAATACGGGCAAGGGGTGCACACGTTCGTGTGCAAGAGGCCTTTGTGTTACTTTACCAACTTTATAATATTCCTTTTGTTCTATACAGAGGTGTAGCTAGGCTTTCCAGCACCTGGGGCAAGGAATCAGCACGGGAACCCTCCCCCCGCCATCCAATTTTATTACATTAGTGAGAGAGACAATAAATGAACGGTCACGCCTCCAACTCCGCTCAGTGAATAACTATACTCATACTCACCCAATCCCACCCAGTCCTCTTACCCTGGGTTCAGACCTGAGCGTTCTTGAAACGCGCGTTTTAGTCGCGCGTATTACAGCGCGTTTTTGTAAATAGGAAACGCGCGTCGTACGTGCATTCTTGTAATTGACTACTGTGGTGTCAATGACAATACGCGCGACAAACGCCCCAAAAAAAGCTCAAGTACTTGTTTATGCGTAGGGCGTTTTACAGCGCGTTCGAACGCGCTGTAAAACGCGAAAATGTGAACCAGTCCCATAGGGAAGAATTGGTTTGCATGTGTTGAGCGTTTTACAGCGCGTTCGAACGCGCTGTAAAACGCGCAAGTGCGAACTTAGGGTTAGGGTTATGGGTAAATAGCTTAAAACTTTACTTTTAGTAATATCCTTACAAATATTTTTACTTCTGTTTCAGGAGTAAAAATAGTCACAAGCCCACTTTTTGCATTTATTTGGGAGTGGCGAGGGTGTAAAATCAGGTGTAAAAGAGGAGTAAAAGCTACTCCAGGGGCCCACCTTGAACCTCCTTCACTGTAGTAAGGCCTACCTTGGGCCCCCTCACTATAGTTATGCCTACTTTGTGCCCCCTCACAGCAGTATTGACAACATTTTGCTCCTTTCAGTAGTGTCCCCTACCAGCTCCTTTAATAAAGCTTAAAAATAAAAGAACACTGAATATTAAACTGTTTCCCTGATGATCAGGCAAGTCCGGCATTCCCCAGCAGCATGATGCGGTCACACACACATCGCGCTGCCTGACTGTGTAGGACGAGGCTTAGGCTGGTTTCACACAGGCTTTGCAGGTGCATTGCAGGAAAAGATGCGTATGCTTTGCTGGAAAATGAGCGATTCGGAACGACACCCAAACTTGGACTTCTTCACTGAAGTTCGGGTTTGGGTTAGGTGTTGTGTAGATTTTATTATTTTCCCTTATAACATGGTTAGCTAGTGAAAGTAGCCTAAGAAATGAATGGAGGAAATTTATTATATACCGGAGTTTTATGCCAGTCTTTGATTTCCGTCTGCGCTACCGGAGGTCTGCTCCGGCCCCATTGACTACAAACATGCCGAGAGGCTGCCGGAATAAAACTACGACATGTTTGCCGTGCTGCTGCCAGAACTCCAGGCTGCCCCCATTATAGTCCATAAGGCCAGAGCGGACTTCCGGCGGCACGCGTGCACTAGCGTCAGCACGGATCAGCAGGCTGTTTACCCACTGGAACAGCTTGCTGGAGAAGGCTGCCGTAACTGTGACAGTAGCCTTAGTTTAATCCATATTTACCCCAATCATTTTGTGTCCAGATTCTCACACTCCTTGCAGCTGTTGCCATTAGCTATTCACTTTCCCTGCAGCCTAGAATGGCTGTCCATGTATTACACTGTGTAAGCTAGGAATACAGCAGCTGTACTACCCTGGACCATAGAGAGGGAACCTAGCGCGAGATCTTCCTCTATGGAATCTTTCTGCCCTAAGGCTGCATTCACACCCTGCTTGTAGTGTTTGCTGCACTATTCCATACAGTGAAAAAGTATGCCCACAGATATACGTCTTTTTAATATGGGAGCCTATGGGTGATAGACAGTAGTATGCGTCTGCAGTATATAGTAACACAGTAACACAGTAACATAGTATATAAGACCGAAAAAAGACATTTGTCCATCCAGTTCGGCCTGTTTCCTACAAGTTGATCCAGAGGAAGGCAAAAAACCCCTGTGAGGCAGAAGCCAATTTTCCCCACTTAAGGGGAAAAAAATTCCTTCCCGACTCCATTCAGGCAATTAGAATAACTCCCTGGATCAACGACCCCTCTCTAGTAGCTGTAGCTTGTAATATTATTACACTCCAGAAATAAGTCCAGTCCCCTCTTGAATTCCTTTATTGTACTCACCATCACCACCTCCTCAGGCAGAGAGTTCCATAGTCTCACTGCTCTTACAGTGAAGAATCCTTTTCTATGTTTGTGTACAAACCTTCTTTCCTCCAGACGCAGAGGATGTCCCCTTGTCACAGTCACAGTCCTGGGGACACGGGCGTAGGAAGCGGGGGGGACAAATCCCCCCCCAGGAAATAATGCGGGGGGGACAGGTATGTAAAAATCCCCCCCAGCGGCAGCACAATGTGTGCGGCGGTTGCGGGGCACAGGGAGATGAACGCTTCCATTGTGGAAGCGTTCATCTCCACAGTTATCTGTATCGCCGTCCCCAGGACAGCGATACAGATGGCTGTGCTGCGGAGCAGGAGAGAGAGAGGCGTCTCCCTTCCCTGCTCCTCTGATAGGCTGCCAGCACTAGGCCGGCAGCCTATCAGATGTTGGTACAGGCGGCACGATGACGTCATCGCGCCGTCTGTGAGCCGTGCAGCGCGGGACACAGGCCGGAAGAGGCCTGCATCGCTGTGACGGATGGAGGTAAGTATAAGGCCCCTTTTACACAAGCGAGTTTTCCGCGCGGGTGCAATGCGTGACGTGAACGCATAGCATCCGCACTGAATCCTGACCCATTCATTTCAATGGGTCTGTGTACATGAGCGGTTTTTTTCACGCATCACTTCTGCAACGCGTGTAAATCGCAGCATGCTCTATCTTATGCGTTATAAACGCATCCGCAGCCCCATAGAAGTGAATGGGGCTGCGTTAAAAACGCATTGCATCCGCAAGCAAGTGCGGGTGCGTTGCGTTTTTCACTGATGGTTGCTAGGAGATGTTGTTTGTAAACCTTCAGTTTTTTATCACGCGCGTGAAAAACGCATCAAAACGCATTGCACCCGCGCGGAAAAAACTGAACAACTGAACGCAATCGCAGGCAAAACTGAATAGCTTTGCCTGTGAAATCGCACAGTTTTCACTGAACGCATCCGCAACGCATCCGGACCTAATCCGGACACGCTCGTGTGAAAGGGGCCTAAGTGTCTTGTTTTGTGTGTGTGTGTTTTATTTTTTTTTAAACTGGACCCACTGGCCCATAAGGGGGGTGGGGGGGTGGTGGAGAGAGAGATTTTTGGCACTTGGGGGGGGCGGAAAAATATGTGGGCGGGGCTTGAGGGTGGGCGGGTACACGGGCCCCATAAGTGCTGTCCCCCCCAGATTTTTGGGGCTTCCTACGCCCTTGCCTGGGGATAAATAGATGATGAAGTATATGTCAGTATATTCACTGCAGAATGCAGTGAGAAAGCACTCTTAAATATTATATGGAAAGGGGATGTCTTTTTGAGGCAACCTGTTCAACCCACTAAAGCTACTTTCACACTAGCTTTTTCATTTTCCAGTATTGAGATCCGTCATAGGGTCTCAATACTGGAAAAAAAACGCTTCCGTTTTGTCCCCATTCATTGTCAATGGGGACAAAACGTAACTGAACAGAACGGAATGCTCCAAAATGCATTCCGTTCCGTTCTCATACCGGAAAGCAAACCGCAGCATGCTGCGATTTGCTTTCCGTCCTGGGATGCAGTGCAAGACCCATAATGCAAGTCAATGGGAGCGGATCCGTTTTCTCTGACACAATAAAAAATGGATCCGTCTCCCATTGACTCTCAATAGAGTTCATGACAGATCTGTCTTAGGTATGTTAAAGATAATACAACCCAAAAATGCAGTTGTGCATATATATACAGGGGAGCAGATCCTACACTTGTGGCCCGTTGCTAATGGCGATCCCCAGCAAAAATGCATACGGTGGAGGATGCCCGCAGCGGACCACAAGTACCACAATAGACATCCTACAAAAGATGGCAATTGTGTGGATGTAATAAATAATATGACAATATAGCAATAACAAATGACAAGACAGGTGCACTCTGCAATCTTACTAAGTCCTCAAACTGATGTTAAAATTGAGAATTAGCAAACATATCCTGCTGTGCACCGCGCCAAGGTTTCTCAAGTACTCGGGTCCTAAAACTCACCTACCTGTGCCGTATGGGCAATATCAGGGGCCAGTGGGCTAAATTACAGGAGTGTAGAGGCCGACTCGCAGCAAACTCCCCGGTTACCTCCAGCATGTAGCTATGCCTGCAATGGGAGGAGGGAGAAGGCTGTGAGCCCAACCTAAGACTGGCGGATATGGCCCAGGCCTCAAAGGTGCACCTAAATGTAGCCTGTGGATGGACATCAGGCACATTTACCTAGGAGTTTAGACACCTCCAAACAACTCAATATACAAAACGACTGAAAAAATGGCGTGGTGTTAAACAGGCAGGAAATACTCAAACCCAAGATGCACTTGTGGCCCGTTGCTAATGGCGATCCCCAGCAAAAATACATCCAATGGTCCCAAGCTACTTGAGAAACCTTGGCGTGGTGCTCGGGCTTAAGACATGTCCTCCATTGCAGGACATGTCGACTAATCTCTCAATTTTAACATCAGTTTGAGGGCTTAGTAAGACCGCAGAGTGCACCTGTCTTGTCATTTGTTATTGCCGGTGGCGTTGCGAGGGGGGTGCGGTGGGTGCGGGCCGCACCGGGTGACACCACTGATGGGGTGACACCCACCAGTGTCGGCAGAAGATAATTTATTCACTGCACTTGCCTGAAGCCGCAATGCTGTACAGGGAATCCCAGCTCTGACTCCATATATGGTTGTGTCCATATATGGAGTCAGTGGTATGAACATGAAGGGGGTGGCAACCTTTCAGAAATAGAGGCTAAATTAGATGTGCCCAAGCATACTGACAATCCTGGGGGACACCCAATGTATTTTAATCTAATTTAGCCTCTATTTCTGAAAGGTTGCCACTAGGATTCGAACTCACAACCCTTTGCATGAGAGGCAAGAACACTAACCACTGAGCTATGAGCTCAATGGTAAACTAAGCTGGAAAAACCTCATAGTAGTCTAGCAATTATTAGGTATTCCCATACAGCAGAAGTATAATTTAATATATTTTTTTTCAGTTTTTGTAAAAAAAACATGACACAAAATAAATGTGTAATTACTATATAGATGTGTGCAGGACACTGATGGGGGGATGTGTGGAGGACACTGATGGAGGGATGTGTGGAGGACACTGATGGGGGATGTGTGCAGGACACTGATGGGGGGGATGTGTGGAGGACACTGATGGGGGATGTGTGCAGGACACTCATGGGGGATGTGTGGAGGACACTGATGGGGATGTGTGCAGGACACTGATAGGGGAGATGTGTTGAGGACACTGATGGGGGATGTGTGCAGGACACTGATGGGGGATGTGTGCAGGACACTGATGGGGGATGTGTGCAGGACACTGATGGGGGATGTGTGCAGGACACTGATGGGGGATGGGTGCAGGACACTGATGGGGGATGTGTGGAGGACACTGATGGGGGATGTGTGCAGGACACTGATAGGGAGATGTGTTGAGGACACTGATGGGGGATGTGTGCAGGACACTGATGGGGGATGTGTGCAGGACACTGATGGAGGGATGTGCAGGACACTGATGGGGGATGTGTGCAGGACACTGATGGGGGATGGGTGCAGGACACTGATGGGGGATGTGTGAGGACACTGATGGAGGGATGTGTGGAGGACACTGATGGGGGATGTGTGCAGGACACTGATGGGGGATGTGTGGAGGACACTGATGGGGGATGTGTGCAGGACACTCATGGGGGGATGTGTGGAGGACACTGATGGGGGATGTGTGCAGGACACTGATAGGGGAGATGTGTTGAGGACACTGATGGGGGGGATGTGTGCAGGACACTGATGGGGGGATGTGTGCAGGACACTGATGGGGGGGATGTGTGCAGGACACTGATGGGGGGATGTGTGCAGGACACTGATGGGGGGGATGGGTGCAGGACACTGATGGGGGGATGTGTGGAGGACACTGATGGAGGGATGTGTGGAGGACACTGATGGGGGATGTGTGCAGGACACTGATGGGGGGGATGTGTGCAGGACACTGATGGGGGATCTAGGGAGGGATAATTTAATATTTTTTTTTTCAGTTTTTGTAAAAAAAACATGACACAAAATAAATGTGTAATTACTATATAGTAATTACACATTTATTTTTTTTATTTAATGATACTTCTGCTGTATAGAAATACCTAATACCTGATACACTACTATAAGGTTTTTCCAGCATAGTTTAGCATTAAGCTCCACAGCTCAGTGGTTAGGGCTCTTGCCTCTGATGTGAAAGGGTTGGGAGTTCTAGTCCTGGTGAAAACCTTTTAGAAATAGAGGTTAAATTATGCATTCATGTATATCAGAAGTATGATAATATATATTTATACTTCTGATATATATATATATATATATATATATATATATATATATATATATATGTATTATATATGGGAAACTATTACTGAGGATTTTAGCCATAATATTAGTACAGCAGGTTAATATGAAGCTCTGATGGGGGTGTGTGTGGAGGACACTGATGGGGGATGTGTGCAGGACACTGATGGGGGAGGAATGTGTGCAGGATACTGATGGGGGGATGTGTGCAGAACACTGATGGGGGGAATGTGTGCAGGATACTGATGGGGGGATGTGTGGAGGACACTGATGGGGGATGTGTGCAGGACACTGATGGGGGGATGTGTGGAGGACACTGATGGGGGATGTGTTGAGGACACTGATGGGGGTATGTGTGGAGGACACTGATGAAGGATGTGTGGAGAACACTGATGGGGATGATGTGGAGGACACTGATGGGGGTATGTGTGGAGGACACTGATGGGGGTATGTGTGGAGGACACTGATGGGGGATGTGTGCAGGACACTGATGGGGGATGTGTGCAGGACACTGATGGGGGATGTGTGGAGGACACTGATGGAGGGATGTGTGAGGACACTGATGGGGATGTGTGCAGGACACTGATGGGGGATGTGTGGAGGACACTGATGGGGGATGTGTGCAGGACACTCATGGGGGGATGTGGAGGACACTGATGGGGATGTGTGCAGGACACTGATAGGGAGATGTGTTGAGGACACTGATGGGGGATGTGTGCAGGACACTGATGGGGAGATGTGCAGGACACTGATGGAGGGATGTGTGCAGGACACTGATGGGGGATGTGTGCAGGACACTGATGGGGGGGATGGGTGCAGGACACTGATGGGGGGATGTGTGGAGGACACTGATGGAGGGATGTGTGGAGGACACTGATGGGGGATGTGTGCAGGACACTGATGGGGGGGATGTGTGGAGGACACTGATGGGGGGGATGTGTGGAGGACACTGATGGGGGGGATGTGTGCAGGACACTGATGGGGGGATGTGTGGAGGACACTTAGGGGGGATCTAGGGAGGGATAATTTAATATTTTTTTTTTCAGTTTTTGTAAAAAAAACATGACACAAAATAAATGTGTAATTACTATATAGTAATTACACATTTATTTTTTTTATTTAATGATACTTCTGCTGTATAATAATACCTAATACCTGATACACTACTATAAGGTTTTTCCAGCATAGTTTAGCATTAAGCTCCATAGCTCAGTGGTTAGGGCTCTTGCCTCTGATGTGAAAGGTTGGGACTTCTAGTCCTGGTGAAAACCTTTTAGAAATAGAGGTTAAATTATGCATTCATGTATATCAGAAGTATGATAATATATATTTATACTTCTGATATATATATATATATATATATATATATATATATATTATATATATATATATATATGGGAAACTATTACTGAGGTTTTTAGCCATAATATTAGTACAGCAGGTTAATATGAAGCTCTGATGGGGGTGTGTGTGGAGGACACTGATGGGGAGATGTGTGCAGGACACTGATGGGGGAATGTGTGCAGGATACTGATGGGGGGATGTGTGCAGGACACTGATGGGGGGAATGTGTGCAGGATACTGATGGGGGGATGTGGAGGACACTGATGGGGATGTGTGCAGGACACTGATGGAGGGGATGTGTTGAGGACACTGATGGGGGGTATGTGTGGAGGACACTGATGAAGGATGTGTGGAGAACACTGATGGGGGATGTGTGGAGGACACTGATGGGGGTATGTGTGGAGGACACTGATGGGGGGATGTGTGCAGGACACTGATGGGGAGATGTGCAGGACACTGATGGGGGATGTGTGGAGGACACTGATGGAGGGATGTGTGGAGGACACTGATGGGGGATGTGTGCAGGACACTGATGGGGGATGTGTGGAGGACACTGATGGGGGATGTGTGCAGGACACTGATGGGGGTATGTGCAGGACACTGATGGGGGGATGTGTGGAGGACACTGATGGGGGATGTGTGCAGGACACTGATAGGGGAGATGTGTTGAGGACACTGATGGGGGGGATGTGTGCAGGACACTGATGGGGGATGTGTGCAGGACACTGATGGGGGGGGATGTGTGCAGGACACTGATGGGGGGATGTGTGGAGGACACTGATGGGGGATGTGTGGAGGACACTTAGGGGGATCTAGGGAGGGATGTGGGGATGTTGGGATGGGAGGTCCTGGAGGGGTGTTTGGGTGGAAGCTCTGGAATGGGTGGGAGGTCCAATATGGTATGTGTCGGTGGGAGATCCGGGGGGGGGGGGCATAACATTTTTTGCTGTGGGGCCCAGTCATTTCTAGCTATGCCCCTGGGTGACACCACCAGGAGATGAGCGCTTGCATTATGGAAGCACTCATCTCCCTACATTCATCTGTATCGCGATACAGATAAACACTGCAGCAGGGCAAGGGAGGCGTCTCCCTTCTTTGTTCCTCTGATAGGCTGCTGGCCTTGTGCCGGTAGCCTATCAGAGGCCGGCGCAGGCGGCGCAATGACGTCATCGCGCCGCCAGAGCCGTACTGCTCGGGAAACAGGCCAGAAGAGGCCTGCATCGCATCGCTGCCATGGAGGTACGTATGTGTTTTTTTTGTTTTGTTTTTCTGTATGCAAATATGTTGGGGGTGTGTGCTAAGCAGACAGAAGACAGACCGCCGGGGGTTGGGGTGGGGTGGCCTGCTGGGGGTGCTATAATTTGAACCCAAGCGATAACATGGATGGGGGTTTGGAGAGTAAACAGACAGCTGATGTGGGGGGGGCGGGGCTAAGCAGACAGATCGCCGCCGGGGGGGGGGGGGTGACACCATTTTCTACCGCACCGGGTGACACTAGCCCTAGCAACGCCACTGGTTATTGCTATATTGTTATAAAGATAATACAACCGGATCTGTTCATATTGGATGCAGATGATTGTATTATCAGTAACGGAAGCGTTTTTGCTGAACCCTGCCATATCCAGCAAAAACGATAGTGTGAAAGGACCTTAAGGCCTCTTTCACACGAGCGAGTTTTTCGCGTGGCTGCAATGCGTGACGTAAATACATAGCACCCGCACTGAATCCTGACCCATTCATTTCAATGGGTCTGTGTACATGAGCAATTTTTTCAAAAACGGAGCATGTTCTATATTCTGCGTTTTTCTCGCAGCCCTGACCCCATAGAAGTGAATGGGGCTTCAGTGAAAAACATTTTTCACTGATGGTTGCTAAGAGATGTTGTCTGTAAACCTTCAGTTTTTTATCATGTGCGTGAAAAACGCATGTAAACGCATTGCACCCGCGCGGAAATAACTGAATAACTGAACGCAATCACAGACAAAACTGACTGAACTTGCTTGCAAAATGGTGCGAGTTTCCCTGAATGTACCGTGGACGCATCCGGAGCCAATCCGTCACGCTCGTGTGAAAAAGGCCTAAGGATGCAAATGACTATAATTGTCCTGAGCAGAAAGCACTTGCATCAAATCCCCAACGAAGTAAAAAAAAGTTATTTTTATTACATTTAATTATTACATTTTAACAAAAAAAGCCTCCTCCCTCTATTTTTTTTTTTAAATAGTTTACCGTAAAAACATACATAATTGGTACTGCTGCAATAATAAGGATCCATAAAGTTAACCTACTATACTGCACTGTCTACGGTGTAAAAGAAAACAAAAAATGGCTTCCAAAAAAAATTATATCTAATACACCACAATGGTACTACTAAATACTACATGTCCTGCAAAAAGTCCTAACACATTTACAAAGAAAACTAAAAAATCTGTCTCTTGGAATATAAGTTTCTATTGTGCAAAAGTAATAATACAGGCTAATGAATAATCATACTGATGACCTATCCTCAAAATAGGTCATGAATATCAGATCGGTGGAGGTCCAACAGCTGTCACCCACAGATCAGCTGTTAGCTGCAGTCTTTACATGAATGAGAACTGAGATGCAGTAACCTGGCACAGCCGCTACACATTGAATGGCTCTATATATAGCTCTATTCTCGTGGTAGGGAACAGCTGATCAGTGGGGGTGTTGGACCTCAACAATCTAATATTGATGATCTATCCCAGGCATGCTCAACCTGCGGCCCTCCAGCTGTTGCAAAACTGCAACTCCTATCATTCCCTGACAGCCTACAGCTATCATCCTGCAGAAGGGCATCGTGGGAGTTGTAGTTTTACAGCTGGAGGGCCGCAGGTTGAGCATGCCTGATCTATCTAATACCATTATCTTGAAAATCCCCTTGTTGTCATTTTTACTGTATGTAAACCAGCAACGTATTGGCCATAGAGCTTACAGGGAAATTTCCCGGTGGGCAAATGCCCAAGGAGCCGCCTGGTCCTTCCTCATGGTCATCCAGTGTTAGTTTTTGCGGATGTATTTTGTGCTGCTGGCAGTATTTTGTGAAGGACTGTGATATTTGGCTCTGTTGGGATGGTATAATGTGCCACAATATGGTATGGCTGGCCCTGCCTGCCATCAATTTTTACCCGACTACAAAACAGGGCCACTTTTAGGTTGTTTTTCCAGGGCCACTTTAAGCTCCCAGTCCATTCCTGATGTAAACAGAGGGGAAAAAAACACAAGAACCAGCAATGGAATTGCTGATTTTTAGCATTCCCTCTCCAAAAATTTAAATAGAAGTAAATTAATGATTTAAGTACTCAAATAAGGTGAAAAAGTAATGAAAATTTAAAAAAATGTTTTTATACTGACTTCACTCTAAAGCCTCATTCACACATCCATGTCCGTGCTCTAATGTGAATAAGGCTTTAATATGATACATTCTATACAAGAGATTTACTGGAAAGAGTTCAGTAATCAATCGTTTTTGGTCAACACTGGCTTTTTAGCTCCTTATGTAGTTGTAGGAGATTGATATTATGAAGCTATGCAGGAGTCACAGACTAACGTCTGTTCCATAGCTACCGGTATTTCCTACCGTGACTGACTACACACAGCTCTTCTACCTGGCACTGCTTAACGATGCTAAGAAAAGTCATTGTGTATGAGCGTGAAATGCTCTGCACTTTAATGATTTGAGCTGCCTTTCAAGAACCACATTTTCTCAACCGTTCTTTCATCTGTTCCAGTTGAAAGTGCAAACCCAATGCAAAAATAAACAATCAAAACTGAAATATGTTACCTCTGAATGCGCTACACATTGAATGTCCCTTCCCTCCAAGAACTGAATTGCCCTGCAGTGACGTTTGGCCTATAATACACAGTAACATTGTAATGTCAATGATCTTTAGTGTAATTTAGTTGTACCACTGGCTGATTGATTAGCTACATTTCCCTGATTTGTGTATAAATACTACTTAGGCCTCATGCATACGGCCGTTGTGTGGCCTTTCCGTGCATTGGGGACAACAATTTGCGGTCCCCAATGCACGGGCAACGTCCGTGTGGGGGCCAGGACGGATCGAGACCCATTCAACTTGTATGGGTCTGTGATCCCTCCACACTGCAAAAAATTTAACATGTTCTATTTTTTTGTGGTGCGGAGGCACGGACAGAAACACCATGGAAGCACTCCGTAGTGCTTCTGTGCCTCCGTTCCTCACCGCAGCTCCACGTGAATGGGTCCACATCCGTGATGCGGGGAGCACACGGGCGGTGCCCGCATATTGCGAACCCGCTGTTTGCCGGGTGCATGAGGCCTTAGGCCATGCAGAGGGCATAGCCTAATAGATTATCTGCAAGTTTTATGCTATACCAGTATACCAAAGAATTACAAAAGCAATCAACTGCATTAAGTTCCCTAGCGGGACCAAAAAGATTCTCAAAGAAATTTTAATCAGGTTTTTTTTTATTAAAAATCTATTTGATTTTTCTTTAAAACTGCTTTTATTTTAGAAAAATAGTAAAAGTAGTTACACTCACATATATGGTATCATTGTGATTAGGGATGAGCGAAACATTCAAGGTCGATTCACATATTACTTTGTTTGAATACTGTGCGGAGCGAGAGCTCCTTACAGTATCAGAATGTATTGGATCCTATGAGCCGAAGTTATTACTTCGAAGTCTTGCGAGACTTTGCATAATGACTTCATAAATCAATTTCTACTGTAAAAAAATGTGTTTTTTTTTACAATAAAAATTGATTTTTGAAGTTATTACCCAAAGTCTCGCGAGACTTCGCAAAGTAATAACTTCGGCTCATAGGAGCCAATACATTCTAAGGCCTCTTGCACACGGCAGTATTTTGCGGACCGTATACTGGCCGTTTTTTCAGTTCAGTATACTGACAGCATACTGAACCATTCACTTCAATGGGACCGCAAAAAATACTGAAGTGTCTCCGTATGCCTTCAGTTTCCATTTTTCCGTTCCACTTAAATATAGAACATGTCCTATTCTTGTCTGCAAATCACGTTCAGTGGCTCCATTCAAGTCAATGGGTCCGCAAAAAAAACGGAAAGCATACGGAAAGGCATCCGTATGTCTTCCGTATCCGTTCCGTTTTTTCTGAACAATCTATTGAAAATTTAAAGCCCAGCCCAATTTTTTCTATGTAATTACTGTATACTGTATATGCCATACGGAAAAACGGAACGGAACAACGGCGCTCGCTCCGTTCAGTATTCAAACGAAGTATTATGCGAATAGACTTCGGATGTTTCTTTCGAAGTCGATTCGCTCATCCCTAATTGTGATCATCACATCCCATATAATAAAGATAACATGTTGTTTATGCCACCCAGTGAATAATGCAAAGAGACATTTGTCTTTAAAAAAAAAAAAAAAAGTTAATCAATACATCCTATTTACACCCTAGATGGTACCAGTGAAAACTAGATCTCATCCCACAAAAAGCAACCCTTATATGTCTACATAAGTGGAAAAAAATAAATCTTTTTTTCTCCTGCATGAGGTGTGCAAAAGTAGTAAAGCATTAAAAGTCATACTGATCCTTAGAATAAAAGTTATCAACGGAGAAAATTTAAAATGCACAAAACAATGGCTGAATTTATTTATTTATTTTTTAAAGTTAATTAATTTTAATTAATAAGATATATGTACCCCAAAACAGTTCTGTTTAAAAAATATAGGACCCATTGGCAAGTTCAACACAGAGGACCTGTAAAGTCATGCAAAAATCCAGTTTAAACATTGAGTTATACTTTCCATGTAAATGGCTGTATCAGTTACTGACAACTAGCACTGATAAATGAGTCAACATAATGCAAATATATCAAGTGTTAACACAAGGGACAAATAACAAATTGTGATGTCTCGTCTCAAAGTCTCTAGAGTTTGCACCCTAATAGGATTTGCTATAATCCTCCTTAATTGAAAGCTATTTCTCAGCGGCCTGACTTTAATTAAGTCTTGTGTCACACAAACTGTTTTCTTTACACTACGTCATTTGTTGCTACCTCCATAGTCTTGTTTCTTATCCGAAAAAGACGGCGGACTTGAAAAAGTGTTCCATTTAGCAAATACACAGAGGTATTGTGAAAGTAAAATGCAAGACACAAGCTGAGAACAGAAAAGCAATACCATGCATGAAATTTCTTAAAGTCAATACATTTTTAGCCATGACGAAAAAAAAATATTACCATTTTAAAGCATACTGAAGAATTAGGCATGGTGCATTCAACTGGCTTGGCGGTAGGATGCACTGGCGCAGCTTAGATATTTTTTTCTTCACAGGATGTTCTGGAACTTGTATTGAATGTCAGCATTTAATATGGATCATTATCTGACATTCCTAGCTACGCATCCAATTTCAACATATCAAGTATTTTAGATAAGACATCCACATTCATTTTTTTTTCATTTGCAGCCGTTTAGTGTATTGTTCAAAATATATGAAGTCTTAACCTATTCACGTAGCTTTGGAAGCAATTTGTATGTGAATTTGTATCTGTTTCATTGTAGGAGCAGAAAAAAGAACTTTAAAAATTCTGGTAATGTAACCATTGATTTCAATGGGCTTTTTTGGCATTGGTTGCCCTCTGTTATCTTTCCTTAACGTCCATTGTTTTGCCAGAAAGATAAAAAAAAGTAGCCACCTATAGCTCATACAGTGATGTCACTAGGTGCTCTAGTGGAGATCGAGCTTTGGATAGAAAACGGAGTTGAGCCACCGGCCGGGAAACACTTCTAAGTACAGATACTGATCCACTATATACTGGAGTTGATAGCTACATACAAAGAAAGATAAACGTTGTGGAATTGAAGTCTGCAACAAGGTAAAGAACCTCTGAGTATAACGATCTGTATCCATAATAATCTCTTAGTAGTGATACCAGTAGTGGTAGGTGTGGTGTATGCGCGGTATCATATGTTTAGTTTATTCAGATGTTAGACATGATAATTTGCATATATTTTACACATAAATCCAGAGGAGCATTGTCTAGCCTACAATAGTCGTCATGTATATCAACTAATCTCCATAATAGAAATAGTACCCACCCAGAGAATGCCCTAAAGCTTTGCAACTAGAAATGTTGTCCTCATCTTATTTTTTCTGATTAAGGGCTAAAGTCCTGAAAGAACTAGTTGCAGGTGTGAGGCTGGCTTAGCTTTTTTTTTCTAGTGTTGCTACATAAGCATGTTGAAGAGGCTGGAAGCTGTCTCTGCCAATCTCTCTATCTCTCTTGTTGGTCTGCCTGTTTTGCTCATCTCTAACTGCCATCATTAGTAAATGATGGCCCTTCATTGTATCATAGGGACCAGAGACTACAATGGTGGATTATGAAAAGGGATAGTGGGCACTATTCTTGATAGTAGAATTATAGTAGGAATATAAAGAAAAGCTGATTAGTTAGTTGCAGACCTTGGGTGTTAACTATTCCAGAGATCCCCACCACCAAAATCTCTATCTTGTTCATGTTTATGTTGATAACTACATGTTCATCATAAGCTGATGGACAGCAGCTGGTATAGTAATATATAAATCCATATGTTTTAAATTGAGGTTTTTAGACTTAAATACACATGACCCTTATTCTTCCATTAAATATTATTTGATTCCTTAACATAAATATATCTCGCTATATATATAAGAAAATTAGTTAAAGATAATGAAAATGTTCTCTTATGCAGAGGAGCCATTCGAATATACACTATGTACTACGGTGGTACTAATATACACTGTATGGAGGCCATATTAATATACACTGTAAAGGACCCAAACTAATTGTAACACTGGTGGTCTGTGCCCGTTGGTGTTCCCCTACCCACTCAGATCCTGCGCCTGCTGCAGTGATCCATGCCAACCATTCTCCTACTGTGTCTTCACAGCGGGCATGGCCACCAGAGCATTGATGCTCTTCTTCCTCCTTGCTTCAGGACTGTAGCCTCCCTGCCTTAGGACACATACGCTACACCTGGTTCTTAAGCAACTAACACATGCGATTAGCCTAATCTTCCTTCTAGGTATTTAAGCCACCTTCCTCTGTGGGGAATGGCTTATCTACTGTGCTAGTTCCTGAAAAGGTGTGCTATAACTTTCGTTTGTTTGGCCATACCTCTGCTTGTTTACCAGATTTGACCCTCTGCTTCCTGACCTGAACTTTGCCTAACTGTTTTACCGGATTGAACATATGCTTCCTGATCTGGCCCTGGCTCATCTACTAGCTACTATTTTGTCTGATCCGTTGGTGCTACATACCAGTGAGCCTACTCCAAGAGGTATAAGAAGTGATCTGCTTCCCAAAATCAGTGATACTCTAGGGGCATACCTGATGGTCATCTTGTCCACATTTCCTTTTATTGTATTCATTCTGTGGGAGATTCTCAAATCATGACCAGCAGTTGGGCCCCGAGGACCGGCAATAAAAACACTTCTCTATGGGAAGAAGTGATCAGAGTAGCAATCGCTTGTCCCCATAGGAGAAAATTTCTGCATGTAAATGCAGGTCTCAACTCTTTAACGAGCGAATAGTTATTGAGAATAAACAAAGACAGCCTGTGTAAAGAGGCCTTAAGTCCCCTGATGAGTTAAAAAACATAAATCAATAAAGGAAACTGTTTTATGCTGGATTTGGAAGCTAATTTTTGCCTTCCGTCTGCACTTTATTCAGTGCTGCTCTGCATCTTCTATGAGACCCTGCCATGTCTAGTGTCGAACTAGTAAAATTTATTCTGGGGGCCCACTGTACAGATACATGCAAATTCTATCTGCTCACACAGCAGCAGAAGCAGTAAGATGATATTAGGGGGCCCCTGCAATGACTTTTAGAGGGCAGGTCCCTGGGGAAAGAGGATGCTGGCTGGCCTGCTTTTGTGCCAAGAAGTCATCTCAGCCACCTGATACATCAATAATAATTAACTAGGTACTTTGCTAAATAATCTACCTGTTTTTAAAATGAACATAGGCTGGGGGAGATGCTGTACACTATTTATCTATATGTAGTGCACTCAATGCCTTGTGAAACTTTTGGGGAGGGTGGGGAACTAGGGGCCCACCAGGGGATTCACCTGTTCCCCGGTTGGCCAGTGCAAGCCTGGACCTCTGCATATATATAATTCTTCTTACATATTTTATGCTAATTTTAGAATATGTTGGTTTTTTTGCATTCCTGAATCTTGACTTTTGGTTTACTTCCAATCGTGTCTTGAAATAGATTTGGTCACTCTATATATAAGCTGACATAAATCCTTCTTAATAAGCTACAATTATAACAATTAATAATAATACGCATGTAAATATACATTTTGCTGGTCATTCTTCATTATACAGCTCTTGTTAGGGTTAGTTGAAGCTTTTTGTTGCCTGCCAGTATGCTACTGTTAACAGATAATACAAGGCTGGAGAAGGTGCTGACCCCTAAAGAATACGATTATACATGCTTACTCTGTGTCTAATAGGCTGCTTAACTCCACAATAATATGTTTCTGTTTTCTCTATACATTTTCTAATTGTTTACTCTAAAATATTTTGCTGAGAAGTCAAAGCCTGTTAAAATCTGAAGACTCGGTAAACCCTGGATATCCCTTTGTCGCATGCTTGTTAACGCTCTCACATAATTCTAACAGATGGTAAGACATGACTTCCTCTACAAAGCCTGAGCCAGCTTGTGATCAACTTGTCATATTTATCCGTATGTTTTATTGTACTAAACTAAATTGTTATTGTAGCAGTGTTGTGAATGCTGACATTTCTAAATCTCTACAGTTTTCTGCTTCCCGACCATTTAAATTATTCTGTAAAATACAACACTATAAAATCAAATTCACGTTTGCAATAAATTGCAAAGAAATTAATTTTTTTAAAGAATTGATGTATTTTATCATTGGTTGATAAATTGGATAATGGAGATAAAGTAAATGCATAATTAGAAAATTACCTATTGTTTAAATCAAGGTAATAGGTTAAACAAGTTATTTTAAATATTTTCCATACTACTGTCTACATTTTAAAAAAAATCCTAAAATCCTGAAGTTTTCACAACGGCCACTATGCCTAATAGTATGCTGACACTTACTGGTTTATAGAGATTACTTTTCAGCAATCGCTATCGCATAGGCAGGATTACAATGATCACTTTTCAGCACTCATTGCATTATTATCATAGGCCAGATTACAAGTACAAATATATCACCTACGTAGAGATGACACAGGATCCACTATTTATTATAGCTAAAGTCACAGCTTATCTATTATGCTGTAATGCATATGCCATAATGCTGTTGCCTCCACAATAATGTACAGAAAATAGAATAAAAACATCTACAATTTATAAATAAAAAAATTAGAAAAAGGGAATATGTTTAAAGAGGACCTTTGACTTAGGTTTGAGGTAGTGAAATACTTACACTACCTTCCTGGGTGGCCCCCGCTGAGGTCCAGGCAACAGTTTTTTTTTTTTTCAAAATAACCCCCGGTTCATCTGCTCCGGTCCCGTTATTTCTTATATGCGGCGATTCTTTGTATGAGGCGGGAACTCGTCTTTTGCCTGGGGAGTGGTTTTCCTCTCCCTGGCTGCGAGCCAAGCTTATGTTTAACTCCCCAGGCAAAAGACAAAAGACAAATCCCTGCCTCATACAAAGAATCTCTGCATATGAAAACTAACGGGGACCGAAGCGGATGAAACTGGGGTTATTTTGAAAAAAAAGATGTTGCCTGGACCTCAGCGGGGGCCGCCCGGGAAGGTAGTGTAAGTATTTCACTACCTCAATCCTAAGTGAAAAGTCTTCTTTAATTAGTAAAAACAATAAAAATGACCACAAAACTTTATTTTCAGTTGCCATTACCCAGTCCTCTAAGGCATACCCTCTCAAAGAGGTAAGAGCATATAAATGTCCCCTGCTCAAAACTCCAATATATTATTGTAGTCTACTGGATATGTCATTTAGGCATCATGCACACGGCTGTTGCCCAGCCGTGCCCATATTGCAGCCCGCGAACAGCAGGTAAGCAATATGGGGGCACCGGATGGGTCCGCAATCCGGAAGGTCCAGTGCAGAACGGAGGCATGGGGTTTCTGTCCATGCCTCTGCACCGCAGAAAAGTAGTGCATGCACCACTTCTTTGCGGTGCGGATAGATCACAGACCCATTCGAGTGGAATAGGTCTAGATATGTCTACAGAATCTTCACGGATGTTGCCCGTGCATTGGGGACCACAAATTGCAGTCCCCAATGCACGGAATGGCTGATCCACGGCCCTGTGCATGAGGCCTAATGCTAATCTCCGTGACCTTCACTTATCGTAACCTATCAGTTTCAGATTATGAGGTACTTATAGCATCTCGTGGATATGCCATAAATATCTAGGATCGGAAGACCCTTTAAAGAGGACTTGCAACCAAAAAATGTAATGAAATCTGCAGGCAGCATGTTATAGAGCAGGAGGAGTTGATCAGATTGATTTATATTTTTGTGGGAAAAGATTCTGTAAAACTTGTAATTTTTACATTTATATCTGCAGCCCTGTGAATACCTATCGGTACAGGAGGGAGGGGTTATGAGTGACTGACAGTTATCTATCTATGCACACTTATACACACCGTGCCATCAGTCACTGATAACCCCGCCTTCCTGTACCGATAGGAATTCACAGGAGGTAGAAAAAGCAAAAATATAAATGTATAAATTACATGCTTTACTGGTTATTTTTCTATAAATTATATATATATAATTAAAATTATATATATATAAATTATATATCAATCTGCTCAAACTTCTCCTGCTCTATAACATGGTGCTGTGATATTGCATTGCATTTTTGAATGGCAGGTCCTCTTTAACAATGATAAATTCCAGGTTAAAACTTTTGATGCCAGTCTAGATACTATACATCTGATTTGATATTTTTAGGGAAGGCCATCAATATTCGATTAATGGGTGTTCCAGTACCGTCACCTCTCACCATTATGAAGGTCCCATCTTCATAGTTTAGCCTTGTACACATGGTTGTCCATGTGCTTGGTACTGCAGCTCAGTCCCTCACAAGCCCACTACAAATGATCCAGTGTGCCTGTGTAAAGCATGAAGGGGGCCAATCAAACACTGATTGTCTACCCTAAAGAGAGGACATCAATATTAAAGTCTTGAAATGCTACATGTAAGCAACCCTAAGCGCAGAACAATACAGTTCTGTTTGGCATAATGTGCTTGTGTCTGAGGCCTAAAATGAACAGGGGATTTGTTTTTAGATGTAGGTTAGTCCCCAGAATAAATCTCCGTTGGGGCACAGACATCTCACCCTGACGCTGGACAATTAAAGATAGAGTCGGCACAGAGACATTGAGACAGAAATACTGCTTCCGCACAGCAGGGTTTTCTAAATTCATCTACAACAATGCAATTTAAAGGGTAACTGTTATATTTTCACTTAAAATTAAATTTTCATATGCTGTATGTTGATGCTGTGGTGAAAATCCATAATCACTCATTATTGTGTTCACATATCACTTGTTTAATAAGATTCCGTCCATAGCAACCGCCCCTCACAGGACTTCTTTCTAATAATCTTCTAAAGATGGCCGCCGATGCCCTGACCCTAAGGCTAAGACCGTTCTCCCTAACTACCCAGAATTACTTAGGATCATCTCGGGAACGCACAGCCTCACCCCAACCAATAGGCTTCTCCCAAAGTTAAACACGCCCTCTTCCTCCAGAGAGCGCTTGGCGCTTTATTAGTCCCTAGAGCGGGAATAACATCGCTCTAGAAGCAAGTCACTTCAGCGGTCAAACAAGAGCGCACACGCAGCGTTCAGGACTGCCCACTGCTAAGTCCTCCGTCTTCTGTATGTAGGACACCTAGCAAAGCTGTTTTAGACGCACCACTTAAGTGCCTGGGGGAGGAAGGAGAAAGCTGCAATTACTAGATAATTTAATACCTATTGAATTGAAGTATTGACTAGGGAACTTAGGCCCCTTTCACATATGCGTTTTTGCTTTCCGTCCTAGAGTCCGGAAGTGCCCACCGGATCCTCAGAACGCAAGTGTGAAGGAGGCCTAAGGTGTACTTAGTGAGACCAAGCCAATTACTTAAAAAAATATATATATATGACAGTCACCCTTTAACAAAGTAGCAGCAATGGTGCAACTTAGGGGAAACTCAAGTATGCATCTTGCCTCTTTGCTGTTTCAGTATATAATATTCTATATTATTTAACTATTCTGGATCATATTTTTTAGAACACTATATTGTGCCATTTCTCTGTTATTCCTCCTAGAAATTTTTACAAACATTGGCAACTGGGTATTATCAGCTGTGGGTGAGCCCCTACACAGTCTGATACAATCCTATCGGTGCCTGGAATAGCAGGCTGAGTAGGGACACATCCCTTTCATTAGCTGTTGTAAAACTACAATTCCCACCATGCCCTGCTGTAGGCTGATAGCTGTAAGCAGTCTTTGCATGCTGGGAGTTGTAGTTTTGAAACAGCTGGAGAGCCACAGTTTGCCCATCCCTGCTCTAGGTAATTAATATGGTCAATTTATTCAGAAATGTCAAAATGAAATAACAGAGGAATGGTACAACATAAAGTTATGAGAAAAGATGCTCCAGAATACTTTTTTACTGAAGAATGTAAGAATTTACTAAAACAGACATGTCAGGTGTGGTGACAGGTCCTCTTTAATGTGATTACAGTTTTGTAAGACTGTAATAAGTCACCTCTCACTGCCACGCCATTCACTGGGTGAATATATCCTAGAGATGTTTGCCTGCCAAACAACCGCATCACCATTACTGCACCATAGTAATTAGCAAAAAGGGAAAAGGGACCGCCACTGTTAATTTATGAAGCTCAAAAAGATAAAGACAAAAATGGATTCCGCCTTTGGTTGGTCATAGATGTGAAGATTTGATCATTTCAATTACAATACCTGTGGAGAAATGCCATGACATGATTTTTTTTTATGGGAATAATTGTGTTTTTTGAATTATATCTATGAACTGCTGAAACCCAGTAAGGTCATTTAATATATAAAATGTACCTTTGTTAGAATAACGTTTGTTTGCCTAACCCAGGGATGGGCAAAGTGTGGCCCTCCAGCTGTTGTAAAACTATAATTCCCACCATGCCCTGCTGTATACTGATAGCGGTAAGCAGTCTTTGCATGCTGGGAGTTGTAGTTTTGCAACAGCTGAAGTGTAAGGCCTAATTCACACGTCCGCAAAATGGATCCGCATCCCATCCGCATTTTTGCGGAAGGGTTGCAGACCCATTCATTTCAAAGGGGCAGGAATGGATGTGGACAGCACACTATGTGATGTCCGCATCCGCGTTTCCGCAAAAAAATAGAACATGTCCTATTCTAGTCCGCAATTGCGGGCAAGAAAAGGCATTCTCTATATAGTGCCAGCAATGTGCGGTCCGCAAAATGCGGAATGCACATTGCAGCCCTCCGTGTTTTGCGGATCCGTGTTTCCGTAAAACACACTACGGACGTGTGAATTAGGCCTTAGGCCCCTTGCACACGACAGTATTTTGCGGACTGTATACTGGCAGTTTTTTCATTTCAGTATACTTACAGTATACTGAACCATTCACTTCAATGGGTCTGCAAAAAATATTGAAGTGTCTCCGTATGCCTTCCGTTTCCGTTTTTTCTGTTCCGTTTAAATATAGACCATGTCCTATTCTTGTCCGCAAATCACGTTCAGTGGCTCCATTCAAGTCAATGAGTCCGCAAAAAAACGGAAAGCATACGGAAAGGCATCCGTATGTCTTCCGTATCCGTTCCGTTTTTGCAGAACAGTCTATTGAAAATTTTAAGCCCAGCCCAATTTTTTATTATGGAATTAATGTATACTGTATATGCCAAACGGAACAACGGAACCGAAACGGAAACAAAACGGAAACAAAAAACCATGGATCCGTTATAAACGAACTGCAAAACACTGAAAAAAAAATACGTTCGTGTGCAAGAGGCCTTAATCCAGTAAATTTCAGTAAATTATACTGAAATTTTATTTCATTGTACAAGTTTCATGTATCAAGCACTTCTTAGGCCACTTTCACACTTGCGTTGTTGTTTTCCGGTATTGAGATGCGGCAGAGGATCTCAAAACCAGGGAAAAAACATTTCCGTTTAGTCCTAATGCATTCTGAATGGAAAGAGATCCATTAAGGATGCATCAGGATGTCTTCCGTTCCACCAGCATTCCGTTTTGTGACCGGACACAACACCGAAAAGAAACGGATCCATCACTAAAATCAATGTAAGTCAATGGTGACGAATCCGTTTTATTAGGATACTAAAAAACCGGCTCCGTCACCCAATGACTTTCAATGTATGTACTGACTGATCCGTTTATTTCCGTTTTGATTTCACACAACCGCATCCTAATGGAACGGATGCATCCTGATGTGCAAAATCAAACGGATGCATCCTGATGGAACGGATGCATCCTGATGTGCAAAATCAAAACGGATCCGTTTACTTCCGGTATTGATATTCTCTGCCAGATCACAAAACCAGAATTAACAACGCAAGTGTGAAAGTAGCCTTACAGAGATAGACATTAGGGTACGACCATGTGGTCAGGTTTCAGGATGCAATCTTGAAAGCCAAAATCAGGAATGAATTCAAACAAAAGAAGTCATATCTGTCCCTTATACTTTCTCTCCTTTCATGATCCACTGCTGATCTTGGCTTCCAAATTGCATCCAGAAGTCTGAATGTAGCCAAACCATTAAAGGGGTTGTCTGGGATCTGAAAAACATGGCTTCTTTTTCTTAAAAACAGCAACTCAACTGTCCATGGTTTGTGACTTGACACTCGACTGCATTGAAGTAAATGATGAGGCTGAGCTGCAATACAACACACAGCCTGTGGACGGGTGTGGTGCTGTTTTTGGAAGAAAGCGGCCACCTTTAATCATGTACATGCTCCACTTATATACATTATGAACAGCCACATTTCAGATGTATTTGACAGGCTCACATTAACCAGATCTCTGCTGAAATGGCAACTGCATGTAACAGGACAAGGGTAAAATATCATACTTTATATAAGCCTATATTATTTCTTTGTCATATACATTAGAGAGGAGGGAATCGATTCTTATCAGTGTCCCTGAAGGTGAAGAGGTGCCCACCTGCCGCTAGAGTGACAAGGCCGTACTTTTAGCCCAGCCCTGACAATTTCCTGCCTGCGTCGCTGCTTCAATTAGCTGAACCACGGCATACGCTTTGCTTTGGTTCTGGAGCAGAGACTGCACAGGCGCCGCTACTCGGCGCAGACGGGAAATTGTCGGGGTGGGCTAAATGTCCGACCTTTCAAACTAGTGGCAGGTGGTCGCTTCTTCACCTGCCAGGACAGCCCCCCACAGGAGAAGAAGGTCTGTGGATGAGACTTCAGTCATCTCTAATATATTCATAATAAAAATACTTTCATACACGATCAGACCGCGCAATGAATGGTCTCTAGATGTGGGCAAGGTACGGCCAGCAACCAAAGGTGACAATACCAGATCTGCCCATCTTCTATACGCCATGAGTGTTGATAGCCTATACTGCTGAATGGCCAGCTTCAGTTTCATACATCTTAGCTATTTTCAGCAGTGATTGCAATATATACGTAATTATTTTTGCAGTATTCCTTCATGTGAATTTTCTGCCCCTGAACAGGACATTCATGTAAATTACTGTACACCTATACAGTAACTATATTAGCAGCTACAGGCAAATTAATTCTTTTTTATAAACTTTATTGTCCTATTTTCCTATGTTTGCATAAATCTGAAATACAATTATACTGTACATGTGTATACTATCCATGCATTGGAGGTGAACTGAGTGAAAACCTACACAAGGCGTAATAGTGCCTGCAGTGACTATAGCTTTTTTCAAATCTTGCTGCCACCTACTGGTGCTACCAGTACAATACAACACCTTGTGCTTCGGCAATCTGTTGCACAAGCACAACTGCATTAGTTGCGTCTACAGTTGTAAACCAAGAGGTTTACTGTGGGAATCATAAAACCAAAGGTAACGTTCATCTCTTATCCTGCTGCTAAAGGGAACACGTCACCAAAAAAAGGCGAAATAATCTGGAGGCAGAATGTTATAGAGCAGATCAAAATATGGTTTTATCATAGAAAACTCCTTTAATGAATCTACTCAGGTTTTTTGTTATATTTTATGTTTTTACTTTATTATTATTATTATTATTTATCTCAATTTTGAAGTAAATGGGGTTGTCCCAGAACGACCACTTTGGATAAGTTATACGTTTCTGATCGGTGAAGACCTGACCGCTGTGACCACCACTCATTACAAGAATAGGGGTCTCCTGTCCCCCATTTGAAGAGAGCGACAGTCGAGTGCATGGATGCACTGCTACTTCATTCAAACTCAATGCGATTGCTGAAGATAGTATCCACTGTTCTAAGTTGTGTACTCTGGAATTGGAAGAGTTAAAAACTCCAAACGCAGCAGCAGGTAAAGGTGTTGGGCATGCACACAAACATATTTTTGGAAATATGGTGTAAGGGCATTAAGTTCAAGTTATTTCGTGTGCATTCCGTTTCCGTGTGCATAGCGTAGAGGGAGCACTGGATGCGTCCTGTCAAACGTATACATTCTTTTGCCGTATATCTGCCCATTAAGGGCTCTTTGTATACATTGTAAGAGATTTTCCCAGCATATATCCCAAAAGTATATTAAATTTAGTCTTATTTGCCTCTCCAGTTGTGACTGAAAGCTAAAGATGGAAAGGCTCTGTATACATTTTGATCGGTATATACTCTCAGGGCGCAGCCTTAGGGCTCATTCACACAACCATCTGCTGGCTGGGCCCATGCTGTGGACTGCAAATTGTGGTCCGCAATACATTGGCACCATCTGTGGGGCAGCCACCTGCGGATCGCGGACCCATTCACTTGTAGTGCTTCCGTGGGGTTCTGATCCGTGCTTCCACACCGCATCTCCATTATCTGTTGCCATTCTGTTTCAGCACAGCAGACTGCCTCGACATATGTACCAGGTTTTTTTTTTGTTTTGTTTTTTACAGTGAAACCCCATAGGTGATGGATGCCAGTGTATCATATTGCTCCATTGGATGTATGTTATGAATCAAACAAACTGGCTTCGACCTGAATTTCCGGAAAAATTTGATTCACCACAAAGCCGAATTTCCTTGTGCTTCATGGTAGCAAATCAATTTTCCCTGAAATGGCAGTAAAAAAAAAAAAATACATACTCACCTCATCCATTTGCATGCGTGGCCATCTTGATTGAAGATACCCCGTGAAATCTCGCATGCGGGGATGTATGACATCCCCACACTGGCCAGCGTAATTATGTCATCATGTCTTCAATCAAAATGGCCGCGACTGCCTCTACATGATCAAATGGATACGTTTTTTGTTTTTTTTACCTGATTAACCCCTGAAAGGCCTAAATGGTAGCCTCAGATGCCGCAATCAGAGATGAGCGTGGCATCTGAGGGGTACAATGACGGAGGGGAAGGGGGGCAATCTGGGGAATTCTGGTGGTACTGCAGTCACAGCCCAGCCACTTTGGCTGTACAACATTGTCGGAATCATTAGTATTCACTTCAGCGCAGTGAATACTAATGAAGTGAGTGGCCCTTTCATTCTACATGGGTTGGGGGAGGGGCCCTCTCCGGGCACACAGGCATTTACTAAAGAAATCAATTTACAGGTCTCTGTTGAGAATTGAACCACAGACCTTCTGCTATCACCACACTATAGAACTACACTGTTAGGGCTCATGCACACAAATGTATTTTCTTTCCGTGTCCGTTCTTTTTCTTTGTGGACCGTAATAGAACATGTCCTATTATTGTCCGCATCACGGTCAAGGATAGTACTGTTCTATTAGCAGACAGCTGTTCTGTTCTGTATGCACACAGACGTCATCCAAAAAATAGAACGTCCTATTATTGTCCGCATCATGGACAAGGATAGTACTGTTCTATTAGGGGCCAGCTGTTCCGTTCCGTATGCACACAGACGTCATCCAAAAAATAGAACATCCTATTATTGTCCGCATCATGGACAAGGATAGTACTGTTCTATTAGGCCTCATGCACACGACCGTTGATTGTTTCCGTGTCCGTTGCTCCGTTTTTCGTGATTTTCTGCGGACCCATTGGTTTTCAATGGGTCCGTGGAAACCTCGGCAAATGCACCGTTTGTCCTCCGTGTCCGTGGTCCGTGATTCCAGTCCGTCAAAAAAATATAACCTGTCCTATTCTTGTCCGTGAAAAACGGTTCACGGACCCATTCAAGTCAATGGGTCCGTGAAAAATGCGGATGGCCATCCGTGTGTCATCCGTGTTCCGTGTCCGTTTTTTTTGCGGATCCCTTGGCAGGCACTTGGGAAACATTGTCAGCCTGTCTTTTGGTAAAATCTTTTGGGTCATGTCCGCTAAAAAAACGGAAGACACACGGAAACACAACGGAAGGCAAAAACGGACACGGATCACTGAACAACGGAACCCCTTTTTGCGGACAGCATAAAAAAACGGTCGTGTGCATGAGGCCTTAGGGGCCAGCTGTTCCGTTCTGTATGCACACAGACGTCATCCAAAAAATAGAACATGTCCTATTATTGTCCGCATCATGGACAAAGATAGTACTGTTCTATTAGGGGCCAGCTGTTCCGTTCCGCAAAATACGGAATGCAGACAGACGTCATCCATATTTTTTGCGGATCCGTTTTGTGTGGACCGCAAAGTACATACATGTCGTGTGCATGAGCCCTTACAAGGATAGGATTTCTGTGCCTTAGAGCTCATGCACACGGCCGTATGTATTTTGCGGTCCTCAAAAAACGGATCCGCAAAAAATACGGATGAAGTCCATGTGCATTCCGTATTTTTCGGAATGGAACAGCTTGGCTCTAATGGAACAGTACTATCCTTGTCCATGATGCGGACAATAATAGGACACGTTCTATTTTTTTATGGAACGCAAATACAGACATACGAAAACGTAATGCACACTGAGTACCTTCCATTTTTTTTGCGGACCCATTAAAATGAATGATTCCGCATACAGTCCACAAAAAAAAAATGGAACAGACACGGAAAGAAAATGCTTTGTGTGCATGAGCTCTTAAAAGTTACAGAACAGTATTAGGCCTCATTCTCATGTCAGTGTCACATCCGTGAAGCATCCGTGGTTGGTCCGTGTGTCCGTTTTTACCATACGTGTGTCATCCGTAATTCACTGACGTTGCTCAGCTGAAAATTAATTTCCAAAGAATCTCCTATTAGTCATCAGTGAAAAACGGACGCAACACGGACACAACACGGATGTGTGTCAGTGATTTTCACGGACCCATAGACTTCAATGGGCGTGCTTGGTCCGCATCACGGATCAAAGTAGTGCATGTCCCCGTGATTTTTTTACTGACACATTTAAATCAATGGGTGCGTGTGCCGTCCGCAGAAAATGCGGACAACACACGTCAGTGAAAAATGAAAATGTGAACGAGTCCTTACTGTTCTTCTTCACAGACATAATATTGAATAAATATTATTACTGTTTAGTAGCTTTTTCGGCACTATTATTTTCCAGCTTTTCTATTACTGTAAAAGAAAAGCTAGGAAATAATAGTGCTTAAAAAGCAAAAGTTTAATTTTTTTGCAAAATTAATATTACTAAAACATAATGGAGCAAAAATGATTAAATAAATGCATTTTTTTTAACATGTTTAGTTTTAAATATCACTCAATTGTATTTGGTATCCCTGTAATTATACTAACCTTTACAATATAGTGAACGCGTTTATGGTGATTGGTAAACTAAACAGCATAAATAAAAATTGTGTTATTGTTTTTTCCCTTCATTTAACCCAAAATAACAGTTGGTAGAACTTAAAGACTATGGACACCTTCAAGCAATATTTTTAATGCATTTTACGCATTAGGAGCCAAAACTCATTTCTTAAAAAAATGTTCAGCTGTTTCTGAGTTACAAGTGTTAAAAATCAGTCTGCAAGCTTCCGTGGTCTGTTTTCTTTGAATCTCGAAGGCTCATGTTTAGCTCTTATCTCTGACCTCATAAACACTCATTATAGCTCATATTTTTTTTATCAAACTGTAAGAATATGGCCCAAATACGTGTTTAAGAGTTCAGGAGATTACAGATAAGAGCTCTACACAGGGCCGGTGCAAGAATTTTTGCCGCCCTAGGCAAGATAAAAATTGACGCCCCCCCCCCCATCAGATGATCTGCCCTTACGGTACTGTAGCGGCGACACGAAGCGCACGGCGTCATAGTAATCAATGACGCTGTGCGCAGTGTATGCTATATGTGTATAACAAACATATTTCACATGAAAACTTACAGTTGCTTGGCCCTTGGGGATCTCGGACACCACTTCACACTTTGGCTGGGGGATCGGTGTAGAGGTATACTGTGGGGATCGGCGGAGCTGATGATGTGTTTTATCCTAAAGAGAAAGATATCAGAATAAGGATTTGGAGAAGGATCAGAGGGATAGCAGAGCAGGGAGAGGCTGGTGCTGCTACTGGGGGTCATAACATGGGGAGTAATAAAGCCCACCATAATACCCCCCTGTAGTAATAATTCTCCTTTTAATATACAGTGCAAAAATACCCCTTGTAATACCCCAGCTCAGCTAATGTCCCCATAATGTACCAGTATGAAATACCCCTATATAGTGCCCCTAGTAAATGCCCCATAGTGCTCCTCTCCCGCCTTCCTCCTAGTGCCCCCATAATATAATACACAGTATATAGGGTATATCCCAATTCTCCCCCTCCAACATGGCAACACAGCTCGGTATTATTATTAATATAAAGGCCCTCTCTGTGCTATTATTATAATAACGGCCCCTCTGTATAAATAATAATAATACTAATACAGTGGGGGCTATTAAGATAAGAATAGTACAGAGGGGGCCATTATAATAACAATATACAGAGGCGGCCTTATAACAATAATAATAGCCCGCCTTATGTGCCAGTAGTGCCCCTTATGTGCCAGTAGCCCCTTATGTGCCAGCAAGCCCCCTTATGCGCCAGTAGCCCCCTTATGTGCCAGTAGCTCCCCTTATGTGCCAGTAGTCCCCCTTATGCGCCAGTAGAAACCCCCTCTTATGTGCCAGCAAGCCCCTTATGTGCCAGTAGTCCCTTATGCTCCAGTAGCCCCCTTATGTGCCAGTGACCCCCCTTATGTGCCAGTAGCCCCTTATGTGCCAGTAGCCCCTTATGTGCCAGCAAGCCCCTTATATACCAGTAGCCCCCATGTACCAGTAGCCCCCTTATGTGCCAGCAAGCCCCCTTATGTGCCAGTAGTCCCCTTATGCTCCAGTAGCCCAGCCTATAGGTGCCAGTGACCCCCCTTATGTGCCAGTAGCCCCCACAAAAAAACACAAAAAAAAACAAAAAAACACATACTTACCTCCTTGGCAGCGATGCGATGCAGGCCTCTTCCGGCCTGTGTCCCGCGCTGTACGGCTCAGGCGGCGCGATGACGTCATCGCGCCTCCTGAACCGGCCTCTGATAGGCTGCCTGCCAGCACTAGGCCGGCAGCCTATCAGATGAACAGGGGAGGACGGGACACGCCTCCGGCCCGCCCTCCTCCTGCACGCTCCGCTGCTGCGACTCTGCTCTGGTGCCTGGGGGCGGGGAGACCGCACCGGGTGTCACCCCAGGGACTGGTGTCACCCGGTACGGTCCGCCCCCCCTCAGGCAGTGCAACATGATAGCGGGGCGGCGCGCCGGCCGCCCCGTTACCACATAAGTTTTTTTTTTTTTTCAATCGCAGGGTTCCGGCGCTCCCTGCTAAATTGCGCCCTAGGCAATTGCCTAGGTCGCCTTACAGGTGGCGCCGGCCCTGGCTCTACATGAGTCATCAGATCATGGGATTCAAAGAAAACAGAAACTAACAGCTTGCTAACTAACAGACTGCTTTCTAACCCTTGTATCTCAGAAATGGCTGAACATTTTTAATAAGGAGCAATTGAAAAAAATATTTTTAGCCCAAAATGAGAAAAATTTAATCATAAAAAAATTCCACCAATGGTATACATAGTCTATAAAATACAAAAAGATGGCTAATAATGTGAGAAGGGCTGTGTGGGGCACGCGATTTGCCTGTACGTGGAGATATTACCGGCTCTGCTCAGTTCCACTTCCCTAGGAGCATGAGGCCCTTCAGCATACTGTATGGGACACTACTGTAGAAAGCAATGATATTTGGTAATGTAAGCTCTACTTTTTGAGATCATCAGATGAGCCGGCTTCAATAATGTGAGCCCACTAGGTTCATGTCTTCTATGCGCCATTAGTACTGCATACCCAAAATTGTTGCCTCTCACAATAGAGAATAAGGAACAAATACTGGTAAATACTTCGCTCCTTTACTGGAGATGAGTGGAGCCACCATCATCTGTAAATCACTTTGATAAACTGCTTTGCTCTCCCCCACTTCACTTTCTATTCGTGTAGTCACACCGATACAAATATCATTGATTGTGTTAAAGTGAATAGAACATATTGAGACAAAAAACGACTATAAACCCACTTATGCTCACAATAACACCAAACATGTTATGTGACCCTGGGAGGTCAAAATACTTTGTAGAAGTAGAGAAAAAATTAGGCTTGCAAACAGAATCCAGCTGCTCTGCTTGTTTTGTCTGCAATGGCATGTTTACTTTTTGTTTTGTGTCATTTAGGTCCCAATAGACCTATTCAACACGAAATAGAACATAGGGGAGAAGTCAGACAAAAAAGTTGGACAAAGCAAAGAAAACAGGGGAAAACCATTCCAAATATGGCCCTAGGTGCAGATGTTTCGATGCTGGTTCCATTTGACACTTAATTATTGAATGTCGTGTTTTGCCGAAAATAGATGTTTTACTTTTGTGAAATATTGCACCTGGCAGTAATATTAATGAGAGGTATTATTAAAAAAAATATTCCTTGGTAACAGCAACAATACAGATCTTTAGACCTGACAATTTCCAGATGTTGATAGACTACAACTCTCAGTATCTTTCTAGATCTTTAGCCAACATGATAGCTGCTGAATTTCAATAATAAAAGTATTTAACATTGTTATAAAAGTATGTACAATACATAATAACTTAGTGATGCATGCAGCTAATATTCAAATTACTTTAAAGGGATTATTCCATAATGAATAGAAACAATGAAAATCAGACTTCATATAATACCTGACAATGTCTTTGTAACCATGCCAAATTTATTTCAGGCTAGCAGCTCAAAAGGTATGTCCTTTCTTATGGGGTGTGTCCTTTCTCTGGGGGCATATCCCTTATGATGCAGTTGTCTACCTGTAACTGTAAGGCTGGGTTCACACGGGTGTTATGTTTGACTCCAGGATAAGAGGCGGGTGCATTGCGGGAAAATGGGCGATTTTTCCGCACGAGTGCAAAGCGTTTTTGGCATGTTTGGTACCCAGACCCGATGCCGGACTTCATCACTGAAGTCCGGTTTCGGGTTGAATATATTTTATATTCATATTTTATTAAATTCCCTTATAACATGGTTATATGGGAAAATAATAGCATTCTAAATACAGAATGCTTTGCAAAATGTGCATTAAGGGGTTAAAAATAAATAAAAAATTAAACTCACCTCCTCCCATTGATCGCGTAGGTGCAAGGAACATCTTCTATCTTCATATCTGTTTGTTGAAGGACCTTCGGTGACATCACTGGGTCACATGGTCAAATCATGGAAGCTTTTGATTTACCATGTGACCCAGTGACATCACGGAAGGTCCTTTACCCAGCAGAATAAAGAAAGAAGAATGATCCCGGCAACCTACGCGATCAAGAGGAGGAGGTAAGTTAAAGTTTTTTTTTTATTTTTAACCCTCTATTTCCCTTTTTACATAACATTCTGTAATTAGAATGCTATTATTTTCCCTGATAACCATGTTATCAGGGAAAATAATAAAGATCGGGTCCCCATCCCGATCGTCTCCTAGCAACTATGTGGGAAAATCGCACCGCATCCGCAGTTGCTTGCGGATGCTTGTGATTTTCCCGCAGCCCCATTCACTTCTATGGGGCCTGCGTTGCGTGAAAAACGCAGAATATAGAACATGCTGCGATTTTCATACAATGCAAAAGTGATGCGGGAAAATCCCCGCTCATGTACACAGCCCCATTGAAATGAATGGGTCCGGATTCAGTGTGGGTGCAATGCATTCACCTCACGCATTGCACCCGCGCGGAAATATCACCCGTGTGAATGCAGCCTAATAGTTACAGCTTCTAATAGTAGGTCTGGCTGGTTACAGTAGAAGGATGGAACTGAGCATGTGCATCCACCTAAGTGAAGTTACTGGGGCAGACAGGGAAATGAAGAAAAGAACAAACAGCAGGTGGCGCAGATACATTTTCTAGAATAACTCAGTGGCTATATTATATGTTTAATTACATGCAATTACAAATGTATTCAGAACCAGGTGCTGGTTTGAAAAGTCTAGAATATTTTTTCATGGGATAACCCCTTTAATCAAAATTTTTTTCATTTTTTTTTAAATAATTGTAATGTTCTGTGTTTTCAGCGGGGTGAAGTTTCGGGAATGCATAGGGCCTCATGCCCACGGCTTTTATGCGCCCGTGGCTGTATTTTGGCCCGCACACGGCGGCTCCGCAATACGCGGGGCAGCGGCCGTATGCACCCCGCATCAAGGATGCGGACCCATTCACTTAAATGGGTCCGCAATCACAGAGTTGCGAAATGGAAGCACGGTTCAGAAGCACTACCAAGTGCTTCCGTGGTGTTTCTGTCCGTGCCTCCGCTCCGAAACATGTTCGATTTTTTTTGCGGTGCAAAAGAGGAGCGACGTAAGTACAATCTGTGTGAGGGGCCCAGGCATTTGGGTGGGCCTTTTTTGGGTTGGATAACCCAGGCTGAGTTCATAAGTGACTGATTAGCTGCGGATTTTCTGCAGCAGAAAATCTGCAGCATTTCTGCTTCTAATCTGCAGCAGAAAAAAGGCACCAAATGGTGTGTTCACACGCTGCAGATTTTGTTGCAGAAGTTTAGATGCAGTGTCATTCTTTGCATTGAAAAGGGTGAAATCTGCAGTGAAATCTGCTGAATAAATTGACATGCTGCAGCAGATGTTCTTCTGCATTTTTTTTACACAGCATGTGGATGAGAATTCTGACATCATCTACTCTGATGGTACTGTACAATTCTGCGGGTTTGCTGCACAAAAATTCGCAACAGCAAATCCTCCTCCACACGAACGTGTGCGCCCCGTGCCTGTGCTGCGGGGCGCAAATTGCGGCCCACAATGCACGGGCACCGACCGTGGGGCAGCCGCAGTGGATCGCGGACCCATTCACTTGAATGGATCTGTGATCTGCCCGTTCCGCAAAAAGATAAGACATGTTCTATCTTTTTGCGGGACGGAAGTACGGAACAGAACACCACGGAAGCACTCCGTAGTGCTTCCGTAGTGTTTCGTTCCGTCATTCCGTTCTGCACCGTTCCGCATCTCCGGATTTGCGGACCCATTAAAATGAATGGGTCCGCATCCGTGATGCGGAATGGCCACGGAATGGTGCCCGTTTATTGCGGATCCGCAAATGCGGTCTGCAATACAGGCACGGGGCGCACACGTTTGTGTGCAAGAGGCCTTAGACACATTTTATGATGGATAAACTACCTTCTCAGACTGTTACCCCCCTAGTAAAACAATGAGACAAATGATTAATTTACAATATTTGTCCACTATGTCATATTTGCCTATATTTGATTTCCAATTCTCAGCTCTGAAATGTTGACTGACAGCCATATTATGCCTAAGAAATCCTTTCAACAAAACCTAGAAGATCCTCAGTACCTGGCCTTTTTACTAGTAGTGTTTCATTTACCTGCTGCCAATCTAACACAAAGAAGCGCAAACAATCGAAGCAATTCTACCAACTGCTACACGTCATATAGATAAATACCGCGCTGACACTGCGACTAAATACATTCACGGCAGTCAGACCTCCTCATAAGCCTATAAACGCCAGTGAATAGTGCAGCCAATGTATAACTAACGAGGAATGGCTTAGGGTACTTTCACACTTGCGTTACCGTGTTCCGGCATAGAGTTCCGTCAAAAGGGCTCTATGCCGGAAAAGAACTGATCAGGCATATTCCCATGCATTCTGAATGGATAGAAATCCGTTCAGTTTGCATCAGTATGCCTTCCGTTCAGTCACTGTCAGGCGTTTTCGGCGGACATAATACCGCAGCATGCTTCGGTATTATGTCCGTCCAAAATGCCTGATCAGTTGCCGGAATGCCAGATCAAGAATTAATGCCCATTGACTTGCATTCATGCCGGATCCGACATTGCCAAACAACTGAAGGACGGATCCGTTCTTGCAATGCATTTGTAGACGGATCCGCACCCAGATCCGTCTACAAATGCTGTCAGTTGTCACACTAATCGGCGGATCCGGCAGGCAGCTCTGACGACGGAACTGCCTGCCGGATCACACAAACGCAAGTGTTAAAGTACCCTTATAGTACCTTCTCACTTCCACTGTTCCAACTAACCTTCTAAAAAGTATCTTGTCCGATCAAAACCAGTTCAGACAAGAGTGGGGTCCTATTTTGTAAGCTAAAAAAATATTACCGTATATATTGGAACTTTAACTAAATCTGATTAGGATGTGTGTACAGTAAAAACTGCCTAAAATCACATGCCATTTCCTTTTCTGCAGATATGCCCCACTATATTAACTGTATTGTTTTATATTTGAAGTACAGAAGTTAAAGTAGAACTCTCACAAATTTTTTTATTCTCTGACCTGTTAGAAAGGTGGATGTAAACTGAAGTGAAGGTCATTTTTTTTTTACCAGTGACTGTATTTGTGAGTTATAACCTCCTTTCTGGTCCTGAGTGGTGTCATGTGACCAACTCTCTGATGTCCAAATGACACAGGACAGAAAGTCAGATACAACTGGTGAGAAGATTACCTTCACTACAGATTATATCATGTACTCTTCTAACAGGTCAGAGAATAAAAAAAAATGAGGGAGTTCTTCTTTAATTCTCCACTTATTGATTTCACCATTGCACTGCACTTTTAAATGTTCAGACCCTTGCTGTACACAGAGGGGCACAGGGCCCATATGGCGACACACATTCCTACACTATGAAACCACGGACCCCATATTTGGTGGCCCCATACAGCACTATATTGCAAAATAACTCATATTTCCATATGAATGTGACTACTCTGCATATTCTCTGACCTGTTAGAAAGGTGGATGTAAACTGAAGTGAAGGTCATTTTTTTTACCAGTGACTGTATTTGTGAGTTATAACCTCCTTTCTGGTCCTGAGTGGTGTCATGTGACCAACTCTCTGATGTCCAAATGACACAGGACAGAAAGTCAGATACTTCTCCATTCATCCCTATTAGACTGACATTGCGGCTCCCTGTCCCTACAAGATGCTGTGTCATTTAAAGAGTCTGATTGCTGGTCACATGACACAGCTGAGAAGCAGAAGGGAGGTTATAACTCACAAATACAACTGGTGAGAAGATTACCTTCACTACAGATTATATCATGTACTCTTCTAACAGGTCAGAGAATAAAAAAAATTGAGGGAGTTCTTCTTTAATTCTCCACTTATTGATTTCACCATTGCACTGCACTTTTCAATGTTCAGACCCTTGCTGTACACAGAGGGGCACAGGGCCCATATGGCGACACACATTCCTACACTATGAAACCACGGACCCCCATGTTTGGTGGCCCCATACAGCACCATATTGCAAAATAACTCATATTTCCATATGAATGTGACTACTCTGCATGCCTCTATATAACAATTGAAGGCATTAAGGAGTACAGAATTAATGCTGTCTACAACTCAGAACATTGAAGAAGTTGTAATTTCTCCATGTATATGAAACCTAACAAGGATGTGAAGTCCAGATTCTCTAATTAAAGAGAACCTGTCACCACGAAATACAGCACAATCTGCAGGCAGCATATTATAGAGCAGGAGGAGCTGAGCAGATTGACATATAATTTTGTGGGGAAAGATTCAGCAAAACTGGTAATTTATACATTTAAATCTCTGCTTCTTCTGAGCTCAGATGAAAACAGGGGAGGTGTTATCAGTGACTGACGGCTTTCTATGTATACATACTTACACAGAGAATATTGTCAATCACTGATATGATGTCCCCTGTGTACAGCTATCAGTGACTGATAACTATTTATATATACACACAGAGAAAATGTTATTAATCTATAACACCTCCCCTGTGTACAACTGAGCTCAGAAAGAGCAGAGATTTAAATGTATAATTTACATGTTTTACTGAATTGTTTCCCACAAAACAGGTTCTGCTCTATAACATACTGCCTGCAGATTGCACTGCATTCTATAGTAACAGGTTCTCTGAAGGACTAAGTGCACAGAGGGATGTGGAGAAGACCTGTTTGGGTGACAATATGACCCATTAGAGCACACATAGATAACATTAATAGCTGTGAGATACTTTCTTCCCCAGGAGACTTCTATATCAAATATATCTGTTCCTACAAGTAAAACACTACACATAGTTATTACACATAAGCATTTAGAAGCATATTTGGGGAGATTTACTAATCAAAACGTTCCCGAACTGGGTTTCCAAAAACTGCCATACTTGCTTTGCACAAGTTTTATTACACATATTAGACACTTTTCTGGCTTGTGGGCGAGAAGCAAGGCATACTAAGAAAGAGTGTGATGTTTGCCACAATGGGGCATGACAAGTGAAAATAGGTGGCATGAACGTAGACTAGGCTATTGCACTAAATTAACACCCAGCATCAGATGCTGTGCTAAATGTGGAGCATCTTTAGACATTCTAGTCTATGTTTACCTGCAGAAATTTGCTCAGTTTGTGAACTTTCCCTTACCCTGGGTTCACACCTGAGTGTTTCTGAGACGCGCGTTTTACGTGTGTTTTTGTCACGCGTATTACAGCGCGTTTTTGCAAATAGGAAACGCGCGTCATACGCGCATTCGTGACTCTAGAGACCAATTGAAAAAGGCATATCTACACTTTAACGCGCGTTTTACGCGCGTTCCCATTGAAGTCTATGGGTGCAAACGCGCGACAAAACGCCCCAAAGAAGCTCAAGAACTTCTTTGAGCGTAGGGCAATTTACAGCGCGTTCAAACGCGCTGTAAAACGCTCAGGTGAGAACCATGCCCATAGGGAAACATGAGTTTTCTCCTGTTGAGCGTTTTACAGCGCGCTCGAACGCGCTGTAAAACGCGCAAGTGTGAACTGAGGGTTAAAGCTGTGACCTTTCTAGCGATAGAACTGTGAGCTCTCTATTTTTGTGTGACAAGTTGTATTCTCTTTATGTGCCATATTGTGGTGCATATAATTTAGTGGCTCATTTATATTTAAAAGGGTTATACAGGAAAGGTCATCAATAGGGATGAGCGAACCCGTGGAAGTTCGGGTTCACCGGGTTCGGCCGAACTTCAGGTCAAAGTTCGGGTTCGGAACCCGAACTTCACCCCTAACCCCATTGAAGTGAATGGGGACCCGAACATCACTTTATTATTTTTCGTTCTAACATGGTTATAGCAGAAAATAATAGCATTCTTAAGACAAAATGCAAAAGAATATGGCAACTTAGGGGTAAAAAAAAAAACACCTTACCTCATCCACTTGATTGTGCTGCCGCTGTGTCTTCTATATTCTTTCAGCAGGACCTGAAAAAGGACCTGCGATGATGTCCTGCTGAAAGAAGATAGAAGACACTGCGGCAGCGCGATCAAGTGGATGAGATGAGTTTTTTTTTTACCCCTAAATTGTGATATTCTTTTGCATTCTGTCTTAAGAATACTATTATTTTCTGCTATAACCATGTTATAACGGAAAATAATAACTTGCAGAACTTTGCAGTTTGGGGTCGCTCATCCCTAGCCATCAATATCAAATCAGTGTAGATCCGACATCCGGTACCATCAGCTGTTTCGAGTGCCATGGCACTAGAGACTGTACTGTGGACAGAGTGGCTCTGCAAGGGTACTGCAGCTCTGCTCCCATTCAAGTAAGGGCTCATGCACACGGTCGTTGTGTGCCCGTGGCCATATTGCATACTTCCGTGGTGTTTCTGGCCGTGCCTCCGCACCGCAAGAAAAATAGAAAATGTTCTATTTTTTCAATTACGGATGGATCACAGACCCATTCAAGTTGAATGGGTCTGGATCTGTCCCGGCCGCTGCACAGACGTTGCCTGTGCATTGGGGACTGCAAATTGCGGTCCCAAATGCACAGAACGGCCACACAATGGCCGTGTGCATGAACCCTATATCAGAGCTCAGCTTCAGCACTGGAAACTACACAGTGTATGGAGCCTTCAGCATCCGTCTGTACACCGCTAGCAACTGGAGCCTGAAACAGCTGATTAGTAGGGGGTGCCGAGTGTCGGATCACCAGTCTGATATTGATGACCTATCCAGAAGATGTAATCAATATCTGTAGCCTGGAGACCCCTTTAAAGGAAAAACAGAGATTGTTTTTCATACTTTCCATTATTTTGTCTACATCATTCAACATTCTGCTATCATGATGTTAATCTGTGTAGGATTTTATGTCTTGTGACTAATATGTTATACATTTAAATACTGTTTCTCTACTTTTTTAGCTGTTTTAACTCATTTTCATTAACATTTTATTAATCTCATTTATCAAATCTCATCAGAATTGTTATAGAGTAATCCACTTTTATCTATCTAGAATCTAGCACTCATTATCATTACCATTATCATAGTTAATTCAAGAATGTCTGAGGGAAAGTTCAGATCTGGTATGCTTGACAAGTGGACATTTCTTATGTACCGTAAGTCTTTACCTACTGACTGGACCCCATGATAACAGCCAGAGTCCCCCATAACCAGTGCCAGGGGGTTCCCATAAATGGTGTCAAAGTACCCCCATATACAGTAGAGAGTGCCACCATAAACTTAGCCAGCCCAAAGAAGCTTGGATAAAAAAAATATATGTATATTTCAAACAGAAAATAAATAAATAAAACCAGCTTCGCCTTCACTCCATCTTCATCCGTGATTTATCTTTGACGTGTCCGTGAAAGTGATATATATTTGGCTAGCAAGATGCCACTGACATCTCTCTTTCTCTTTTGGCCCTCATCTCAAGCAACAAATTTCTTTTTTTAAGGGCAAGTTAAAAATGAAATAAACTAGTTGATTGGTTGCTATGGACAACATATTTTATGTGTGAAAGATCTGCCAAAAGATAACTTTCCTGGACAGATATAAAGTAGTTTATTAAAGCGAATCTGTCACCTGCCTATCCACAATTTTTTTTCCCTTTAGACTAGTGCAATAAAGTACCTGATATCCACATGTGTTCTTCTTTTTGCTGTGGCTCTTGTATTTTCTGTAAAAAACTGCTTTATCCAATATGTCTGTGAAGGTTCTCATTTATCCAGGTCATGGTATATCTGTAAATCCAGTTGCCTTGATTTATTCTTTACAGATTTATCCAATATGCAAATTAGGATCCAAGGAGCCCAGAGGGGCGTTTTTTCTCTGCCAAGGAGCCCAGGAACTCCCCCCTGATGTGCCCAGCCCGCATAAATTTGAATCATAAGAACGCCTCCATCTGCAGAAATCGCCGCCTAGAGGCGAGGCTAACGGCTCTGCCCCCGGCTACCTACGCTTTCTGCCCGCAGATCCTCCTCTCGGCCGCCGTCAGAAATCTTGCGCAGGCGCAGTGCCGACGATTCCCTGCGCCTGCGCGCTCCTACGACAACTGAGGACAAGAGGCTCAATAGTGTCACTGGGCATGCGCCGAGCCCAGTGACGTTTTCCAGAGCGCTGTTGCCTCAGTGACACTATTGAGGCTCTTGCTCTCAGTTGCCGTAGGATCGCACAGGCGCAGGGAATCGCCGGCACTGTGCGTGCGCGAGATTTGCGTCGGTAGCCAAGAAGAGGATCTGCAGGCAGAAAGCGGAGATAGCTGGGGGTGGAACCATTAGCCTTGCCTCTAGGCGGAGATTTCTGCAGATGGAGGCGTTCTTATGATTCAAATTTAGACGGGCTGGGCACATTAGGGGGTGTTCCTGGGCTCCTTGGCAGAGAAAAAACGCCCCTCTAGGCTCCGTGGATCCTGATTTGCATATTGGATAAAGCGTTTTTTTACAGAAAATACAAGAGCCACAGCAAAAAGAAGAACACATATGGATATCAGGTACTTTATTGCACTAGTCTAAAGGAAAAAAAAATTGTGGATAGGCAGGTGACAGATTCCCTTTAATAATAACCCTGCGCTGGCGCAAGATTGGCCTCCATTTTAGCCATTTCTGTCCAAGAGATGTTTTTTCCTGCAAGCAGAACTTTTTTTCCATCTTTAAAAAAAACGGATCTCAGTCTGAAATGGCTCAAATGCCATACCGGATGCACAGGATCTGTTTCGTTTTTTTTGACGGATCAGAAGAACGGAAAAAGAAATGTGATGTAGGTAAGGCTACTTTCACACTGGCGTCTTGTGCGGATCCGTCATGTATCTGCACAGACGGATCCGCACTGATAATACAACCGCATGAATCCGTTCAGAACGGATCCGTTTGTATTATCATGAACATAGGCAAAACGGATCCGTCTTGAACACCATTGAAAGTCAATGGGGGACGGATCCGTTTTCTGTTGTGTCATTGAAAACGGATCCGTCCCCATTGACTTACATTGTATGTCAGGACGGATCCGTTTGGCTCAGTTCCATCAGACGGACACCAAAACGGTGTCTGCCTCCAGAGCGGAATGGAGACTGAGCGGAGCCGAACTGATGCATTCTGAACGGATCCTTATCCATTCAGAATGCATTGGGGCAAAACTGATGCGTTTTGGACCGCTTGTGAGAGCCCTGAAACGGATCTCACAAGCGGACCCAAAAACGCCAGTGTGAAAGTAGCCTAAAACAAGCCTAAGTGGTGTAAAACCAGCCTTTTTTAAGAAGGCTCGTGCTTGAGCTGAAACGTGTCACTTATCTGATGCTTTCAATAAAATAACCACTTACAGCAAGTATAATGAGTGCCAGTCTTCTTTTCTTGTTTGAATCGGGACGCCTTCCCTAGACGCGTGCAGCACGTGTTCATGGGAGTTTCCATAGAAAGTCTTTAGAGATGTCGTGTGGCCATTAACAATACATATCGAGTAAACTGTGCAGGCTCATTCGTTTAATTAGAGCTCACTTCGGCCCTTCTGGCAGCACAGTACTGGAATGCAACATGGCCGTTTCACAAGGACCACACGACCATGCCATGTGGTTGTACCCAAACATTCATTGCTGAAATTGGCCCGACAATTTCACAGCGTAAACCCGCCATTACAGAGAAAAACTGACCGTGTTGCCCACAGCAAATAATTCATGTGCAGATTCCATTTGTCCATAGTTTAGGAAACGGAAGCTGAGGTCTGATTGCTTGATAGGCTCCATAAGGCCAGATTTTCTCTCTTAGGCATTCTTGATATATGTCTATATGTGTAAACGGGGGTTGTTAGGGGTAAAGCAGAGATAGGCCCCTTTCACTCGAGCGAGTTTTCCACGCGGGTGCAATGCGTGTCATGAAAGCATAGCACCAGCACTGAATCCTGACCCATTCATTTCAATAGATCTGTGTAAATGAGCGTTTTTTTCACGCATCAGTTTTGCGTTGCATGAAAAACGCAGCATGTTCTATATTCGGCGTTTTTTCCGCAGCCCCGGACCCATAGAAGTGAATGGGGCTTCAGTGAAAAACGCATTGCATCCGGAAGCAAGTGCGGGTGTGATGCGCTTTTCACTGATAGTTGCTAGGAGATGGTGTTTGTAAACCTTCAGTTTTTTTTCACGCGCGTGAAAAACGCATCAAAACGCATTGCACCTGCGCGGAAAAAACTGAACGCAATCGCAGACAAAACTGACTAAACTTGCTTGCAAAATGGTGCGAGTTTCCCTGAACGCATCCGGACCTAATCCGTCACACCCGTGTGAAAGAGGCCATAAAGCAGAACTTGTCCAGAACCAGCACAAGACACATTTCATGTGATATATACTACTGCTAACGTGTTCGTATCACTGCTACTAGTTATAGACATATATTACAATTCCAATTTGTCCATAGTTTTTTTTACATGATTACCCAGAAACAAAAATTAAAATACCAGTCACACTGTGTCCGCTGGTCCCCAATCTTTAGAAATCCCTACAAATAACTGGGATTATGTGACATCACTATGAATGAAATGGACAGACAACACTGGGCAAATTCCTCTCTGCTACATCTCTACGTCGGTTTCATATGTCAATGATTTGTCAATACATGAATGCTGAAAAAGGCTTACATGAGAGATCCGGTGAAGCGATCTACTGGTATGATCTTATAGATATGTTCAGTCATTCCAGACTGAAATAGCTCTGTCTATGGGTTAAAGGGTGTCTACTGGTACCTTAATAAATTGGCCACGAACATCAGATTGGTGGTGATCCGACTCCAGATACGCCAGGTGAGCTGCAGTGAACCAGAACCGGGTACAGCACCATACACTGGGCTACTACAGGACTGAGCTGCAGAGGAAATCAGATTTATAAATGAGTCTGCTCCTAATAGATGTCTAATAAGTGGAGCAAATTGACATCATTTTAGCGGAATTTGACATAACTTTTTCCCCGACTTGCCAAAAAAGAGGTAGGGCTGATCAGAAAGGGTGGCACTTCATAGGAAAGGGTATGGCCTAAAATACACCTTGTGTGCCCACCAATAGTTGGTATAGAGCGCTAGAGAAAAGTGTCTGCCCCTGCACCAGATTTATCATCCATCCTGAGCCCCTGGGATAAATCTGGCGCAGGACTAGACAGACAGCCTACTACCCCATCTATAGGATTAGGAAATCTGCGCCATTGTATGGTTATGTGCCTGATGCAGCCACACTGATTGGCCATGGTACCGGAAGAACCCTTTGAACACATTGGGTGCTGATCAGAGTTGTCCGAAAGCGGAGGTGGTGATACTACAAGGCGGAATTATGCAGATATATATTTTTCCCTCGAGGGACCTGTTGTCATTGCGTCTAAAACCATCCTAACTATACATATGAACATGGTGGATTGTGTGCACATCTGCATTCAGAGCCTTAGTCACTGAATCTGTCAAACTGGAAGCCAAGATGGTAAAACCCGGTGGACCAATGATAGGACGATGCGATCCATGAGGTCTCAGTGGTGCCCACTGTGCGTCTGATCTGGTCTTAGTCTATAACCATGATGCAGGTGTGAACCGAGCCTAAGGCTACGGCTACACCTAGACTTTCCTGCAGCAACTTAATTGCTGGAGATTAATCGCTGTGAAAATCCTGATAAATGTACAAGAGATTTCAGGGATTTTCAGGGTGATGATCGCTAATGAGTGTTCGTAGGAATGCTTGTTAGGGTGGGTTCACATCTGCCTTCTAGATTCCGTTAGGGCTTTCTGTCATAACATGGTCATAACGGAAAATAATGGAATCCATAAGACGGAAGTCAAAACGGAAGCCTTTAAGAGGCATTCCGTTTTCATCCTTCATAATAGAAAGTCTATGGGCAGCAGAAGAGATCCGTCCTGGTTTCCATTATGCAGGTGTCCAGTTCTGCATAACGGAAACGGCACAGATCCGTTATGATCCCGATAGACTTGTATTATGAAGGATCAAAACGGAATGCCTCTTAAAGGCTTCCGTTTTACATTCCGTCATAATACAAGTCTATGGGGATCATAACAGATCCGTCCCATTTCCGTTATGCAGGACTGGATATTAGATATAGATAGCCCAGATAGATAGATATGAGATAGATAGATAGATAGATAGATAGATAGATAGATAGATTAGAATAGATAGATAGATAGATAGATAGATAGATAGATAGAGGATGATAGATAGATAGATAGATAGATAGATAGATAGAGAGATATGAGATAGATAGATAGATAGATAAATAGATAAGATATATATGAAATAGATAGATAATAGATAGCTAGATCAATAGATCAATAAATAGATAGATAGATATTAGATACACATGGATAGATAGATAGATAGATAGATAGATAGACAGATATGAGATAGATAGATAGATCAATAAATAGATAGATATTAGATACAGACAGATAGATATGAGATAGATAGATAGATAGATAGATCAATAGATAGATAGATAGATAGATAGATAAATAGATAGATAGATAGATAGATAGATAGATATATATGTGATAGATAGATAGATAAATAGATAGATAGATATGGGATGATAGATAGACTGATAGGATAGATTAGATAGATAGATAGATAGATATGAGATAGATAGATATATATGAGATAGATAGATAGATAGATAGATAGATAGATAGATAGATAAGATAGATAGATAGATCAATAAATAGATAGATATTAGATATAGATAGATAGATAGATAGATAGATAGATAGATAGATATGAGATAGATAGATAGATAGATAGATAGATATGAGATAGATAGATAGATCAATAAATAGATAGATAGATATTAGATACAGATAGATAGATAGATAGATAGATAGATAGATAGATAGATAGATATGAGATAGATGATAGATATGAGATATGTTTCTGTCCGTGCCTCCGCACCGCAAAAAAATAGAACATGTTCTATTTTTTTACAGTGCGGACGGATCACGGACCCATTTAAGTTGAATGGGTCTCGATCCGTCCTGGCCGCCGCACAAATGTTGCCTGTGCATTGGGGACCGCAAATTGCTGTCCCGAATGCACGGAACGGCATGAGCCCTTAGGCTGAAGATCCACAAGATATCCAAAGCGTATTTAAAAAATGAGGCATCACTCCAGATGCAAGTGATACAGAGTGGTGGGGCGCATGGTTGAATAAAGTGGGCCCACCACCCCTTTCACTTGCATCTGGAGTGCTGCCTTTTTAGACAGACCTGGAATCTCATATATGAACTTTTCATATTTACACAAAACAACTAAGGAAAGCTGATATACATGAAACAAACACACGGGGGGAGATTTATCTAAACCGGTGTAAAGTAGAACTGGCTTAGTTGTCCATAGCAACCAATCAGATTCCACCTTTCATTTTTCAGACTTCCTTTGGAAGGTGAAAGGTGGGATCTGATTGGTTGTTATGGGTAACTAAACCAGTTTTCCTTGACCCCATGCACATGACAACAGGTGACATATCCCTACGTGTACGCGTTTTCACCGGGACCACCCCATCATATAACTAGCTATCTGATGAGGGATGATTGAGGAAGCACCTCCTGCACTTCTTACCAGTCATAGTTACAGACTGAGGAATCCTCCTCTCCACATTGTTCTATGGCTGAGGAGTGTGCTAAAGTGTCTCTCCACCATGACTGAAGCTCCACTAACATCTGGTATGAGAAAGTACATACCAAGAATGGGACTAGAACTTCCATGCAGTCCCTGTGACTGCTGCTTCTGCCCTCATAATGGTATCCTGGAGGTTGGAGCAGGGGTGGAGTTTTAGCTAGGTAAGGGAGCGTTCACACCAGCGTTCTTTTACATGTCGTCTTCCTGACTGTAAACTATCGCACTCAGGAAGCAGTTTAGAAGTGAATGAGCCCTGACACGTGCGGGTGGCGCCCCCTCCCCTTGTCTGCAGGGACTGATCCCCCCCTATCCAGGAGCTGATGAATAGAAGGTGGGCACACTCCTCCCCCGTGTCTGCAGACATGGCCTGGGTGGAGACAGTCGGCATGAATGAGTGGGATGTGCCGGTGGGAGGAGGAGAGGAGGCAGCAGACTGTCTTATCAGACCCCATCAGCTCCTGCCGTCCCTGTCGCCGCTGCTGTCACACAATCATGTCGCCGATCACGTCCAGCTGCCTGTCTGATCCCACGTGTACCGCGCTCCCGATGGAGACTGCAGTATTTGTTAATCACACCCAGATGTAGCAGAGCTGTGTTTGTCATTTGAGCATTAGGATATACAAGGTAGTAAGCGGTTTCCCTGCACAATCCAACCCTATCCACAGTATCATACAGGGGACAACCCCATGGCCCGATGACAGTGATTAACCCTTGCAGTGCTGGCAGCCCAGCAACAATGCCTTCATGCCAATGCAGAGAACAGAGCAGTGATTCATCATCATCCAGAATGCTGCTGCCTGGCTTACATAAGGGCAGCCTGTCCTCAGCACTTTCCTCCTTATCTGCAGTCAATGGAAATGGAGGGTAAACAGTGAGCTGCAGATAGAGGTAAGTGGCCTAATCACATCCACAAACCCTACTAGCCTGGGGGGTAATGAGGACAGGGACTGGGAATGAGAGACATCATACAGCAGGGATCCCATATGGATAGTGGAGACACAGGGGCTGAGAACTCTGCACAGACATAAAGGGCATTGTGTGGGAGGGAAGAAGTCATCCAGAAGACAATCCAGGGCAAGTCAGGATACATGCAGGAGGACATCTGTGGACACTGGCATACTTCTCAGGAGATGTGATGGAAGGGTGGTGCATTGATCTGTCTATACTGTCTATACTAGGGATCTCCCAGTGAGAATCCAGGTCAGCTCCTTATCTGATGATGATAGCATCAGAAGATCATTACTGACTGTCTCCTCAAACACATAGACATAGCCCCACTAGCCAGCAGCTACCTATGTGGATCCCACTAGACGGGAGGATTTAGGCAAGCTCGTGTAGTGAAAAAACCAGGAGGAGGGGTGCTGGGGGAGAAAATAAAGGAAACGGAAGCCAAGAAAAGAGTAGTAGCAGCAGCAGAGGGACTCTCTTGTGGTCAGTCCTGTCCTCATATACTCCAGCAGAAGGACCTTCCTGTGATCAGCCCTGTCTAGGCTGTCCTCATCCACTCCAATAGCAGCAGCACAGAGACTCTCCTGATATCATCCCTACAGCAGCACCACCACCAGAGGGACCCCCCTGAGATCAGACCAGACTTTGTACACTCCAGAAGCAGCATCACCAGAGGGACCCCCTGCGATGAGACCCTATCCTCATACACTCCTGTAGCAGCCCCAGCAGAGGGATTTTCCTGACATCAGCCCTATCCTCATACACTCCTGTAGCAGCCCCAGCAGAGGGATTTTCCTGACATCAGCCCTATACTCATACACTCCTGTAGCAGCCCCAGCAGAGGGAATCTCCTTACATCAGCCCTGTCTTCATATACCCAATAGCGGCAGCAGAGGGACCTTCCTGAGATCTGACCCTATCTTCATATGCAGCACCAGCAGAGGGACCTTCCTCAGATCAGACCAGACTTTGCACACTCCACCAGCAGCACCAGCAGAGGAACCCCCCTGAGATCAGAGCAGACTTCATACACTCCTGCAGCAGCACCAGCAGAGGGACCCCCCTGAGATCAGACCAGACTTTACACACCAGCAGAGGAACCCCCCTGAGATCAGAGCAGACTTCATACACTCCTGCAGCAGCACCAGCAGAGGGACCCCCCTGAGACCAGACCAGACTTTACACACCAGCAGAGGAACCCCCCTGAGATCAGAGCAGACTTCATACACTCCTGCAGCAGCAGCAGAGGGACCCCCCTAAGATCAGCCCTGTCTTCATACACTCCATAACAGCAGCAGAAGGACCTTCCTGAGAGCTGACCCTATCCTCATACACTCCAGTAGCAGCACCAGCAGAAGGATTCACCCGAGGTCAGACTTGTACTCATTGGCTCCTCCAGCAGCACCAGTAGTGGGACCTTTCTGAGGTCCGCAGCAGCACCAGCACAATATCCCTCCTGAAGTCAGCAGTAGCATCAGCAGAGGAACCCTCATGAGATCATCTTCAATCCTCCCAGACTCCTGCAGCAGCACCAACAGAAGGACCCTCCTGAGGTCGGCAGAAACACCAGCAGAGGAACTCTACTAAGATCAGCGCTTGTTCATATATTCCAGAACCTGCCCCAGAAGAGAGACCTTCCTCGGATCAACCCTTGTTCTCCTTACAGATTACGCTCCAGCAGCAAAGGCACCCAGCTGTGATCAGGCCATGTCCTCACAATCTGTCTACAGCTTCACCTCTGGGACCCCCTTGTGATCAGCCCCTGACCTCACACACTCCAGCAGTAGCAACCTTGGTATGATTAGCCCTTGACCTCATACACTCCAGCAGCAGCACCGACCGAGGAACCCTCCTGGAAACAGCTTCTGTCATCTCCAGCCTTGCACACAGGCAGGGAACTACACAAGCTCTGACTCCTAATCTTCTGCAGACTGGACCTATTGGGACAATGAACTTCTGCCTGACCAGTAGATTGCCTCTGCCAATGTGTGCCAGCTCCCCTGGGATTTCCACACTCAGTGCATGGATAGTTATATTTCCAACTTTTTTGCACATGTCAGTAGGATCCTCATTCTTGACAGGTAAGGATTCACATGGCACATATACAGTGTACAGGTTGTGTCACTGTCACCTTATTGCAGGTCTTTATATGGTCTTCAGGCTGACACCTTCTGTATCTCCAGCCCTGGGCATAGGAATAAGACAGGGTCTACAGGTCATTGCAGTAGAGATTAGGTCTGCACACCCCTCTTTAAGGTAAGGAGGGGATACTTTATACAGGATATATGTGTGCAGGCAGGTGAGGACCCCTGTCCCTGCTGGAGGAACATACCTTACTGACACCTGGTACATAATAAGGCTCTTCTGTACTGCAGTCTGGCAGGGTTGAGTGATGCCAAATGTAGATAATGCTGAACTGATCATAGGACAAGGGAGGAGTAGTGAAGGGTTGGTTGTTATGGGGTACATGCATCCTTAGTGCTTCTTTTGAAAAATGAGCCTTTAGATAAAGATAGCTCAAGATGTCTCATGTCAGTAGATCACCTTTGTCCACAATCCCCTGTCTTTCAACTACATATAAAGATATATGAACAAGGAGCAACATGTAATAACTGGAGACACATTTTTTTCTTTTACAGGATGTGATTTTTTTTTTCCCCTCAAGTAATTGAAAGTTACTGTAGATCAGTCAACTTCTCCCAGTTATTACAGACAACTGCAGCATAGACAGCACCCTGTGTAGTCATCTTATGTGTAATAATAGTATAATATGTTACCACTCAGATATGGCCTTTGTGAGGGTCCAGACTTAGGAGCAGATGATGTTTCATGGATGAAGAACTTTAGAAGATATGTCTTCAGGTTTCTCCTAACCATATAGTAAAACATGAGCTTTCTACAAGTAAGTGCTGGACATCTGGTGTCACATTGCAACAACACTAGGGGTATTAAAGGAGCTTGAGTATATAAAAACATGCTAGGGAGATTTACATATAATCATTTCAATTATTTTGGCTTCTTCTTCTTCTCCAAGGTTCTGTGGCTAAATGTGAAAATGAAGGAGAGGCCCTACAAATTCCATTCATCACTGACAACCCCTGCATCTCTTGTGTGTGCCTGGTAAGTGTAAGATATATCACTTTATTATGGGCCACAGTATGTTCTAACCCCACCACCCCTGTCTGCACCATGTTCTTGACAGACTGTGCTGTATGGAGTTTATAGCATCTAGAAGAATACCAAAAATAACATAAAGTAATACTAATAATAATAAAAAGTACATATGCTGCAAATTAATCAAATATTCTATCCATGCAGTTTATTTTAATCCAGTATATTTATGTTTTTATTATGTTAATTGACATTTTCCCTATACAATTGAATAATAGTATTAAACATAGTAATAATTTATTACCAATAGCTTGTCTTTGTCCTGAAATTGCGTAGAATTAGGTTATAATAACTTTTCCAGATATTTTATCTGTTTTTCTAGACTTCATGTAAATCTACTATGTGTCTGCATGAGTGTAGTCGTGATGGGACTAGTCAGATTTAACCATAGTGATAGGGAATCGAGATTGCTATCTGGAGACTGGTGTAAATAAGGTTCTGGTAAGACAATATAGCTCCAGGCTGTTTTTTGTGCTTTATCCTTATGTAAGCTGTGGACATGTCTTTCAGACGTCATTTAAATAAATTAATCAATTCCATTGCTAATGATCTGAGGACAAGCCCTATGGGATCTACCAATCTTTTGCACACTGATATATAGATTTTCAGATTGTATTGGTAATTTACTAAGCTATTTGTTTGTCCTATTTTATTTGTTTGTAAATTTGCAAAAAAAAAGGTCCTTGTTTCCTTGTGTTTGATGATGTCTTGACATCTAAAATCCTGCTGCTGGTTCCTGATAGCCTATGAGTATCTCTTTTTAACTTTCTAGTTTTTTTTTTTTTAATTCATAGAGAAATACAGGTGTTTGGTAATGTTGCAGCCCAAATTTCCAGTTTATGACATCTGTAAAAAAAAAAACACTTCATGTGATTTCCATAATGCACTGTCCCTGCTCTAGATATTAGTATGTCTACTACTGTATTGTCTTGATCGTTTTGGGAAATCATGTGACATTTTACCCATCTCTGTTGTTTAGGGATCATGCACACGAACGTATTGTCTTTCCGTGTCCGTTCCGTTATTTTTTTTGGAAGGTATTCTGTGTGTATTCCGTTCCGCCAAAAAATAGAACATTTTATTATTGTCCGCATTACGGACAAGGTTAGGACTGTTCAATTAGGTGTTCTGATCCGGAAAATACGTATTGCACACGGACGTCATTCGTATTTTTTGAGAATCTGTTTTATGCAGACCGCAAAATACATACGGTTGTGTGCATGAGGCCATATGATGAGCTTGTACCTTAATATTACAGAATAGCAAAAATTAGATGATAATCACATGACAGTAGATTATATCTTGTACGTTAATGTTTTAAATTGAAAAATGTAATAGAAAAAAATAAAAAAAATAAATCAGCCTGCCAGCAATCGATTATGCATGAATGAATAGAGCTTAGTGTCATGTAACAGGTAGTTCTGTAGTAATTTAGTTGTATATAAGTGAGGCCATATTCACAAAGTGCAACTTTTATTATATTTTGTTTTGCCCAGAGCTAGGAGAGAATTTAACAAAAAACACAAAACGCAGCAAAAAATATAACTAAACGCTGGGTGTGAATGGGGCCCTATGCTGTCCATTATCTTTGTCTTCTTGTAGGATCCTACAGGTTTTGGCAAAAAAATGCACCATATTGTTGTATGTGCTGATAGAAATGACAGTTTTATATTTGAGACAACCACTGATACAAATCTCCATAGGTTGAGGAACGTAAGGTTGTTCGGAAACGTACTGTTTTTTTATGCGCCTTGCAGTTGTTATTTACTGCCATGACCAAATGTGCTGCTTTACTAAAAGGTGGGTCAAACAAATACTCTGTTTTGACACTTGATTCATAGAAATTAGAAGGATCAGTCAATGGTTCAGTCATTAGCAGTTTTGACAACACATACTGCAATGAAAACACCCTTAGGCATCGTTCACACTTGTGCTTGTCTTTATGATTTTTGACATTTACTTTCCTCAATATATGGAAGCCGATTCAATTCATTCTCTGGGATGCCAACTGATGTGGATTCAGTTCAATCAGGATGGACTGAAAAAATGTAAGAGCCGTTTTGGGTCCTCACAAGATAGAATCGGCGGTACCATCTTGAATTTGTTGTGTTCAAGCGTGAACACAGTCATTCCCATTACAGTTAAGGGTTTGCTTATTCATAGTGATTGTATGTAGATCAAAAAATTCTGATAGGTATCCGGTTGTTGTTTGGGGCACTTGGAGATTACTTTGTCTAGTCTTTGAGAAATACAGGAAGACATGAAGTAAAAACTGAAGCACCAATTACAGCCCTCTTTTCTCCTATTAGTTGCTATCGGCAGCTGCTTCCGTTTGAATCTAACTAGCTTTAAGCCCATTGGTTGACATTTATCAAATTAAGGGAAAGGTTGAAAAAAAAAACACAATCATATTCCAGCTCTCAATTGAACTACTTCTCCATTATTCTTTTCTTTAACTGCTTTCATATCATACTTCCCACCTTTATCGAGACACTTCTAGTTCCTCATGGTCCACTTTTTACGCCTCTTTGTACTTCTGACTAGGTCTTCATTTACACTCCACTAAAAGCAGTCTGAATGTAAACATGTTAAGGGTCCAAAATTGCATCAAATAACAATATCATATACAAACTGTGGGTCTAATACGCTTTGTGGTTATAGCACATTTATTATGGCAGATATTCTTACAATTTACAAATCGGGTGAAGCAAGGAGGTACAGAGGTTCTTAGGTCAAAAAGAAGGGACCCTCCCTCCAAGAAGGACACTTGTGAGATATTCATATACTACAGTGTTTCCCCAACAGATGGCAGGAATAAGTTTATGTAGCAGGTGATGAAAAGTAAATATCTAGTAAGAAATCTAATCTTTGTACCTGTTCTAAAGGACAAATAATTTTTTAAGAAGTATTCACCTTGAGTTTAGGCACCGGAACAATTTCCACTTTATACAATGTCTATCAATGACATTTATCTACTTTTTATGATTGAATAAACACATTTGTGAAGCTTGGCAGTATATGTATTAGTGATAGGCTTTATTTTTTTGATAAGAGTAGAATTATATAAACTGACCTTGAGTTTTACCCTATTGTATTTGGTCATTACTTGCCAAGGCTTGTCGAGCTATGATTTACAGACATATACCCACCTCTCTGTATCCAGTCACATTGCAAAAAATGGCCAAAACACAGGGCATGATCATTTATCATTGTGTGAAACCAATCATCTATTTATATTACATATTCTTCTAAGCTTAAAGCGGTTCTCTGGGAATGATTAAATATGGCCGCCTAGCATATGAGCAGGACTGGTTGCCTCCATTTTCAGAGCTACCTTGGGGGGTGAGGGAACGGGGCCTCACTACACACTACACTGCTCTACAGTAGACACTAATAATGTGTCTGCCTATGAGCAGCCTGACAGGAGAACTCACCAGTATGTAGTATCTGCAAGTGCCACAGTGCAGTGAAGTTCCACCCCCTAGGCAGCTCTGCAAGTGGAGGCAACCAGTTCTGCTCACATTCTAGGACAGGTTGCTGGCAGCGATTTCAAATCATTTCTGGAGAACCCCTTTAACCAAATATTCATATCAAATACTATACAATATAAAATATTTTCGACAGTATTCAATGTGTATTATATTCAAATGAGATAACATGGTACTAAAATAAGTTGTGGAAGAAATATTCAGAATAAAATGGAATTGGTAGAATTGGATTTATGCAACTACCTCTAGAAAATACATCACATGACAATCCATCACATGAAAATTCCTATTCCTCTTTGTACAACTTTTATAGGTCTGTTATGTTGCATTAGAACTAGGAGCAGACAGCGGATTGCAAGTCCAGCTACACATTTCTAACTGTATTGTGGTCTGCACTTTGACTCTTAAAAAATTGTTTTTAGGTCATTCTCTTGCAGACTGCATCAGGTTTTCTTCTAATATTTCTATGCAATTTAATTTGCAGCATTTGTCTTACCAATTACTTTCTTTGATCTCCCTCAACAACTGCCAACTTTGGTCATACATGTTTTTTAAAAGATACACAGTTCTAGGTTAATTTCTTGTATCCAACCCCTCAAAGATACTTTTCAAAAACCATGTTCCAAAGTTATCTGTTGGTAGTGTGTGCTTTTTTCTTTTGTCTTCACTATGTTTTGCTGTAGTTCTTTATCAGCAATTAAGTTTCTAGCTGAGGTGCTTGCTTAGACACTTTTCAAAGAAATGAATAGGACACTTAAACCCAGCCAAATACTCACATTCTACTTGAGATGGAAAAAAAGTTAGAAACAGAAGTGTCATAGGAGATCTCCATCATTACCTTTTCTTAAGTACTATGGACTGGCAGCCATATTGTCCAGTAAGTGCTGGTATTGTCTATGCCAAACATTATTCTACAGAATAGAAGGTGACCATGCCAGTGTCCAAAATAGCTAGACAGCTACCCAGTCTCACTTGGGCAATGTGTAGTAGGGTTGTAGGCGGAGATAAGTAAATATCTTGAATATTGTTTCAAATTTGTTTCAATTAACACAAACTGGTCAGATGTAATGCAGTCCAAATAAATTCGACCCAAATCAAAAGTGTACCAATTGCCTTGAAAAGTCATGTATGATTTTCTGTGGTCTCCTTGGACCGAATCCAACCAAGTTCAAGCTCTTTAACCCAAAGACACTATTGGTTATACCGAAGTCGCAGCAGCTTATGAGATTATGTGTAAGCAGATAGTATTGAGTTGGGACAAACAGCCTGTTTAAAAACACATTGTACTATTAGATTTTTTTTCTTTAAAAAAATGGTACAAAACCTATCCCTTTTGGTCTTCTGGTGGCCAGCAAGTGATAACATTAGATTTTTTTTTTCGAATCAATTTGCTTATCTCTATTTGTAGTTGTTCATCAGGGAGTCTGAGGGGCGGCTAATGAAAATTTGAAATGGAAAAGTCAGATTTTTCTCTTTAAATACTTTTGCCCTACTTTTCAGGACATTTCAATATGAATATATCTAAAAAGAGAAGCTTCAATAGTGAGTGTGTATGACTAGGAACAAGACACGGCAACTATATTGTGGCTTTGCTGTCCTAGAAGCAGGCAAAAGAATGTAACAAGACGTCTTCTCTGTGCCTCACAAGCATATTATTACAGCACGTAGTTACTTTCAGATGAAAGCTCGCCCTCCTTTCCCTTAAAGTTGAAACTTGGTGCTTAAGCAAGTACTTTCACTTTATTGCCTCCAATTATGCTGTGCTACGCCAAGCTCTAAAATAGTACGACTTGTAATAGATTTTAGCGGAGGATGGGTTACAAGTGAAGATGACATAACAATACTTGGCAGGCTGACCCTGATTTCTATGAGCTGGGGGCGTATTATAAAAATGCCTGGGTATACTGTCACCTACGGATGTAGCAGAGTTAACACACACACTTGGCGAGTTATCACATTTAATTAACGCGTTATGACTGTGACTGTTAACTCTGCTACATCTGTACATTACAGTCTATCTATCTATCTATCTATCTATCTATCTATCTATCTACAGTATCTATCTATCTATACATGTATCTTTAACTATCTATATATATATCTATATAATAAAAAAAAATCCACGGCACTCCCCAAAAAAGTAAATTAAAAGTATGTTCTTTAATCACCAAACAGCGACGTTTGAGTCCTCTTACTGGGACTTTTCTCTAACTGTGACCATCTATCTATCTATCTATCTATCTATCTATCTATCTATCTATCATATAATAAAGAAATCGACAGCATTCTCAGATGATGAAAAAGTATAACAACTTTTATTCACCAGATGGTCATTGCTTGAGAATGGTCCTGTGAGAGGACTGAAACGTCACATTTGTTCACATGGGTGAATAAAAGTTATTATTCTTTTTCATCGTCTGGGAATGCTGGATTTCTTCATTATATACAAGCAATGATTGTACATCAAGATCTGTGAACTCTGGCCCCCTATCTTCCAAGGTTTTGTGCTGCTTTGATTGAATTTGTTAAACTTAATGCTATCTATCTATCTATCTATCTATCTATCTATCTAATAACTATCTCATATGTATCTATCTATCTATCTATCTATGATGATTCATGCAATCATTTCCACCCCCCCCCCCCCACACACACACAATTATCAGCAGCACATTCCCTGTTTGCACCAAGGGATGTGCTAATGCCAAATGATCATTTTATATAACGATGTCCTGAATGACAAATTAACGTTTTATTGTTTATTGTTCGATCGCTGAAAGGGAGCAATCCTTTATATGAAAGGTCCTTTAACCCCAGTGCTGTATGTGTGTATGGACATTATTAAGAAAAAGTTAGCTAATACCATTGGCGATATCTTTCTCGCTTTCTTCATCTGTGGAGACCCACATATGACTACTTACCTCCATGTATTGATCAGTGGCAGTGACAGTAAAGGTGGCTTTACACTTCACAATTGTCGGCTGGATAATCCGGAACAAAAGTTAGTACAAGTTCTCATTCTTGATATTCGTCCCGTGTAAAAGTGCCACCGATCACCCAATGAACGAGCAATATGCTCGTTCATCAGGGGAACTGATCGTTTATGCAGCACCTTCATCATTTCTGGGCAGCAGATCATGATGTGTGCCCAGAAACAATGAATCTAGGATAAGCAGTAGCCATCTCTTGTCCCCCTACAGTGGAGGTGATTGCCTGTAAATGTAAACCTCCACTGATCCACTGAGAAAATTATTGGTAAGGAATGGTCCCTTCCAGATAATTGCCTACTCAGTCGGCGTGTGTAAATATGCCTTTAGAGAGGAGTAAGAGATTTGTCCACATGAGCTTATAACTTAAAGGTTAAAGCCAAAAGCTATTTTACCTGATTCCACCATAAATATGCATGTTCAGAGTACCATCTGTTGTTGGGTAGCAGGGGCAGACTGACCATAGACCCCACAGGCTCTGAGATAGTATTTTGTGCTGCACTAAGAAACCCGTCTACTTCTGTTGTCTCTGCCTACTGGTTTTGCCCCACCTTCTATCAGCCTGGATCTGCCTACGACATGGGGCCACTTAGTTTTTTTTCCTGGGCCACTTGAGCTTCCCAGTCCTCCCCTGTTGGGTAGAGTCGGTCAGATATACACTTTATCTTACTTGTCAATCCCCAAAAATAGGTGGGTTCAGCCCACTTATATCTATGGTTGCCTTAAGCTGTTGAACAATGTGTTTGGTGCTGGAGTAGTGATAGAACTGGTGACAGCTTTCATAGATGTCTATAATGACATGACCTCTAGGTGGGCTTCTACCTCTGGTCCCTGCCACCTTTCTAGAACATAAAGGGGCCAGGAGAACATGACATGGTGTGTCCTTGGGACTGCCTGAATGTATTACTGCTCACACTCTCTTGGTTCAGTCTAGGTTACAAAGGAGGTGGATATGTTCTTTTTTATGCAGGTTAACTGTCTCACGAATGTACACGTCTGTACTTAATTAAATAGCACTTCAGTATAAAGTTAAAAGAACTATTTTTTTGGTTCGTGGAAATAAAATAGAAGGACGCAAAAAAAATATTTAATTGAAATAAGAGCCATTTGCGAACTCATGTCATGCTGTTCTTTGGCCGTCTGAACTATAAATGAGCATGTAGTTTAATATACGCAAACATAGTTCAGCACGCTCAGTGCTGGAATTAGATGACTTGCTTCTTAATCACCACCAACAGTATCACTGCAGTAGGGGCGTCATTCACTTTTTGGTTGCAAAATTGTCAGTGTATGAGCCCATGTATTATAGGGACAGTCTCACTGCGCCGGATTTCTAATGTCGGTGGAAACATCAACTGTTGACCTTTTGTATTTTGCATATATTTCTGATGACTATTTTCCTCCCTCTATAGAAATACCACCCCAATAGTGATGTCAAGAAATGCTTGTATATTGCAATGGTAGCCGTATTTATGCAGTTAAAGGGGTTGTTCAATTTTAGAGACCCCAAGTGAAACTGATGGGAGTAAAATGCAGAATAAAATTTGAAGAATATTTTAGTTTTTAATTTTCTTACATTTTGCCCTAGGACTGTTTGCTGGTACCATTATGATTATCCCCATCGTTTTTGTCCTCATTTTCAGACTACATATATCCATTCCTAACATTTACATAGACCTTAGGTTCTCTTTGGTAGATATGACCAAACACAATGGACCAATGGTTCATGCAAACAACTATATATGGGTCTGCCTTCGATTAGCATTTTTTGTTTAATTTCTATGGGGCTGAAAAAAATGTGTACAGCACACAGATGTCCTCTATGTACTGTCCAAATCCATTTGGCCATTCCGCAAATTATAGAAAATCCTATTCTTGTCCATTTTGCAGACAAGAATAGGCATTTCTACAATAGAGCCTGTAGAAAGTGCAGAATGCACACGGCTGATATCCATATTTTTTGTACCGCAAAACAGCAATGGTCATGTGTAGGGATGTCCCGATACCGATACCAGTATCGGTATCGGGACCGATACCGGCATTTTCACGAGTACTTGTACTCGTGAAAATGCTGCCGATACCGGAAGGTCTGGTCCAGCAGCTCCTATACACTATTGAAATAAACCTAACCTCTATTAATGTGTCCGGAATTACTAACTATTGATGCACAGTCTCCCTCAGGTTAGGCGCTTAGTCCCTCCATGCTCCTCCTGCCCCGTCTGCCTTCTTTATTCATAAAAGTGGGCGGAGCGGGCAGGCAGGACATGAGGCGCATGGAGGAACTGAGAGCTCAAGCTGCCCGATTCCTCCAAGCACCTCACATCCCTCCTGCGCGCTCCACCCACTTTATGAATGTAGAAGGCGCTCGGGGCAGGAGAAGCATGGAGGGACTGAGTGCCTAACCTGAGTGAGACTGCGCATCAATAGTTAGTAATTTTGGCCACATTAATTGAGATTAGGTTTACGTCAATAGTGTATAGGAGCTGCAGGGTCGGTGTATGAAAGAGTCAAGCTGCACCGGTCTCAGAACACTGGCCTCGGTGAGTGTAAACTCCCCCACACACACACACACACATACTATGATGGCACTTATGGTAGCCGTATTTATGCAGCCGTCTGTGGATGACACTAATGGGGGATCTGTGGATGACACTAATGGGGGATCTGTGGATGACTTGTATATAGCATAAGATGCGATATATGTGTCATTCACATAGCCCCCTAACAGTGTCATCTAGAGATCCCCCATTAGTGTCATCCAGAGATCCCCCATAAGTGTCATCCAGAGATCCCCCCATTAGTGTCATCCAGAGATCCCCCCCATTAGTGTCATCCAGAGATCCCCCCATTAGTGTCATCCAGAGATCCCCCCATTAGTGTCATCCAGAGATCCCCCCCCATTAGTGTCATCCAGAGATCCCCACCATTAGTGTCATCCACAGATCCCCCATTAGTGTAATCCACAGATCCCCCATTACAGCGTCATCCACAGATCCCCCATTACAGCGTCATCCACAGATTCCCCATAACAGTGCATCATCCACAGATCCCCATAACAGCGTCATCCACAGATCCCCCATTACAGCGTCATCCACAGATCCCCATAACAGCGTCATCCACAGATCCCCCATAACAGTGCATCATCCACAGATCCCCATAACAGCGTCCTCCACAGATCCCCATAACAGCGTCATCCACAGATCCCCCATAACAGTGCATCATCCACAGATCCCCATAACAGCGTCATCCACAGATCCCCCATTACAGCGTCATCCACAGATCTCCATAACAGCGTCATCCACAGATCCCCCATAACAGTGCATCATCCACAGATCCCCATAACAGCGTCATCCACAGATTCCCCCATAACAGCATCATCCACAGATGCCCCCATAACAGTGTCATCCACAGATCCCCATTACAGCGTCATCCACAGATCCCATAACAGTGTCATCCACAGATCCCCCATAAAATAGTCATCCACAGATCCCCATTACAGCGTCATCCACAGATCCCCTATAACAGTGTCATCCACAGGTCCCCCATAACAGCGTCATCCACAGATTCCCCCATAACAGTGTCATCCACAGATCCCCCATAAAATAGTCATCCACAGATCCCCATAACAGCGTCATCCACAGATAACCCCATAACAGATCCCCCTGGTGGCAATATTATATTCCCATTTATTAATTTATTAACACTTGTACAAAGGGAAAAAAAAAAGCCACAGCAACAAAATTCCAGCTTTTATTTTTTTCATTGCTATCAGTAACTGCGCCACTGTTTATATGAGGTATCAGTAATTGGTATCGGCGAGTACTTAAATAAAAGTATCGGTACTCGTACTCGGTCTTAAAAAAATGGTATCGGGACATCCCATAACAGTGCATCATCCACAGATCCCCATAACAGCGTCCTCCACAGATCCCCATAACAGCATCATCCACAGATCCCCCATAACAGTGCATCATCCACAGATCCCCATAACAGCGTCATCCACAGATCCCCCATTACAGCGTCATCCACAGATCTCCATAACAGCGTCATCCACAGATCCCCCATAACAGTGCATCATCCACAGATCCCCATAACAGCGTCATCCACAGATTCCCCCATAACAGCATCATCCACAGATGCCCCCATAACAGTGTCATCCACAGATCCTCCATTAGAGCGTCATCCACAGATCCCCATTACAGCGTCATCCAAAGATCCCCATTACAGCGTCATCCACAGATCCCCATTACAGCGTCATCCACAGATCCCCATTACAGCGTCATCCACAGATCCCCCATAACAGTGTCATCCACAGATCCCCCATAAAATAGTCATCCACAGATCCCCATTACAGCGTCATCCACAGATCCCCTATAACAGTGTCATCCACAGGTCCCCCATTACAGCGTCATCCACAGATCCCCCATAAAATAGTCATCCACAGATCCCCATTACAGCGTCATCCACAGATCCCCTATAACAGTGTCATCCACAGGTCCCCCATAACAGCGTCATCCACAGATTCCCCCATAACAGTGTCATCCACAGATCCCCCATAAAATAGTCATCCACAGATCCCCATAACAGCATCATCCACAGATAACCCCATATTAACACTTGTACAAAGGAAAAAAAAAAGCCACAGCAACAAAATTCCAGCTTTTATTTTTTTCATTGCTATCAGTAACTGCGCCACTGTTTATATGAGGTATCAGTAATTGGTATCGGCGAGTACTTAAATAAAAGTATCGGTACTCGTACTCGGTCTTAAAAAAATGGTATCGGGACATCCCTAGTCATGTGTATGAGCCCTTAATGGATATCAGTGGTGACAAGGAAGCATTGGTTGAACAAGATGTCTTTTCCTGTCTAATATTATTATCTTTCCAGACATGTCATCTACTCATTTCCCCCCCTTATACTTAGATAAATAGCACGCATGTTCAGGGGAGCCATGTATGTTAACGGGGGCATTGTCTATTTCAATTATCATAGTAATATTGTATGAACAATTATGGAGAAGGAATGTGTAAAGGTGCTACCTGATCACCTCTACATAAACATTCATTGGGTGAAAGCCCAAAGCAATGTAGGGCCAAGCAATCGCTGTAAAAGAAGCTCTCACCTCCTCTGATAAGCAGCCGATTATCCTGAACGAGCGGTACGCTCCCGATAATTAATTACCTGCTGGATTGGCCCATGTAAAGAGGCCATTGAGCTGGGTAAGACATCCATCCAGGTTAGCCTATCCTGCAATGTTGATTTAGAGGAATTTTGCTAAATGGAATAATATACTGTAGTTTCAACATACAGATCCCTCAAGTTTCTATATTAATTGGTTCCAGGACGACCATTTTATGGTGAAACCATTGTAAGTTTAGTAATTGTTCCAAAGCCCCAAAATGTCATCCAAGATAAGAGAAAAATAAGCAGATAAAACAATTCCTTACATATAACAGTCAGGATCGGCTGCTAACTAGCAACTAATACAGGGAGGTTACCAGAGAAGTGGCTTTGATTTGTTGGATCTGGGTCTGAGACATTTTATGTTGAGTCTAGTTTCAACTTACGATGGGTCAGATAAGACCACTGTATGCTGAAACTATTGTATCCTGAGGCCATTGTATCTTGAGGGATCACTGTATATAAAAACTGAGAATCAACCAATTGCACTAGTAACATATTATGTAGAAAACTAAGGAATTGTCAGTTCTAACACTTTTATATACAGTAAGTTGATGTTGAACTAATGGTCCATGACGCGCCATGAAATAGCGTTCAATCACGCAGGATTATAATAGGAAGTTTGCTGTAATGTCATAGAATTGCTGATTGAGTATGTTGGCTTCAGCGTTTCCTAGGGCGCTCCCATGCACTGGACACATGCTATTCCTTCCCGGACTTCAACAAGCATAGTAATGTATCCTAAATTAACAGGATCCAATATTCAAAACAGTGATTTCTTCTGGCAAGTGCCTTGTATTTCAGCTGCTGTTGATACTTCCCCATCTGTAGTTACACTGCAGGCTGCAATTCATCTAAAATATGTGGTGAAAGTGTTCTTGGGCGCACACATTCACATATGCTCTCCAGTGGTAACAAAAATCAGCAGAGCTGTAAGAAAAATTGTAGTGTACCAAAGCCAGTAATGAAGGAAGCCAGGAAGAGGAAACCATGTATGCAACTTTACAAATGGCCTTGTACAGTCTGAAATGTTAGCCTGGATTTACACACAGATTAACATTTAATATAATTAGATCATCAGTCTGAGTTGGAATATTTTCCTAGCATGTGGAGCAGGTAACATTGTCGCCAATCATGGCAAAATATGTTCTTGCTGCTTACATTTTGGGGAAGATTTACTAATGCCGTCTAATATTTAGACTAGACAGTTTAAAGAAGTGCCACATTTTATCACAGTGGCGGCTCATACTTTATTAGAAATTTGGTACATTTAAAGACATGTTAACCACTTTTATGTAACTTTACACCATCTGCAGCAAGTCCTTGAGGAGCCGATGCAGAGGATGAGAGTGGTAGTGGCCCTGATGAGGTGTTGTGTCATGGTGTACTCACTCAGGCTGTTGCTCCTTGTAGATCGTTGCAGTGTAAAGGTGGTTTGAAGAATCAGGCAAGAAGTAAACGTCTAAAAATCTCTCTTTACTTAGTAACTATAAAATATAACATCCAGCAGTATTAAATATAAAGTGCAGTTTCTGGCACCATATGATAAGGTATTGCGGCTGGATATGTGGCAATTAAATGACCCTTTGTAATATGGATATAGGTGTCCACTGTGTGATAAGGCTTGGAGTCAGTCTGGCCTGGATGTCTTTTAGGTGATGAGTGTCCCAACTGTATTTCCCTCACCTGCAGCAGCGTCTGCAAAGCTGCGGTTTGCTGATCACTCTGCTGTAGTTTCTATGACGGATGCAATCTCACTTCTAGGGATTGCTATGGAGTAGTGGTCTCACAGGAGAACTGGATCAGGTCCCTCAGAGAAGGAACTCTGACGTCTGCTTCTTTCCTCCACTGTCTGGACTTAAACTTCCTCTCCTGGCAGAAAGTTGGACCTGCCCACTCCCACCAAGATAGGAGGAACAGGGTGGTTATCCCTGTCCCTTATAACCATACCTTCTCTGTTGGTGTACAGGGCAGAGCATAACATAATACATGTAGATACCCCCAGGGCACATCTATTGGTGGGATTACATTGGAATTTGTGCAATTTTGATGCACGTTGTTACATTTAAACCCTGACCCTCGAAGCTAATCCCTGCCCCTTGACTAGTTAGGCACAGACAAAAATGTCTAAAGGCTATATTACACTGCACGATTTTGGGCCAATTATATGGAATACGAATGCTTGTATAGTGGATAAAAGATGCCCGATTATCTGCAGCACGTCTCACTGTGTAGACCGGGATGTGCTGCCAATAGTGTAATCGGTCCGGTGCAAACAAGCGCCAAAGGATGTGTTATTTTTCATCGGCGCTCTCACTGCCTGAAGATCGGGCAGTGTAATACCACTCTTAAGCACATAAACGTGGTGCAAGGCATGTTTGCCAGTTTTGTGATACAAAATAAACCAGAACCAGTAAATCGCTGTCAATATTTTGTCTTTGAGCAACAATCACAGAGAAAAGATTAAAAACAAAGATGAAAACATCCTGCACGATATGATAAATAAATATGCGGATGTCCATAGCTACATTTATGAAAATGAAAAATCACAGAAAACAAATAATAATGCACTAACACAATAGATGCAAGCATTATATATGGACTAAGCCCTCACTCTAATGATAAAATCCGAGACTCTTAGCCAAAACATATCTGTTCCTGCCTTCCCGCACCAAGGTGGTGTCAGTCAGGCAGGTCCTACTCTAAACCTACCTATGCCCAGTGGCGTACACACAATCTATGGGGCCCCGGTGCGAAACTGATCCATGGCCCCCCCCCCCCCCCCATAATTTCTAAGAGCGCTGCTAATGGCCATTCAGCCCCAGTTTACTACTAAAATTATTTTGGCTAAATAAAGTATATTACAAAAATGTAACCTATCACTTGCCATTTCCGTGCGGCTAATTCGCTGCGTGAATGAGTGCCAAGCCCCGCTCCAGACAGCAGAGACACGGAGCACTAACAGGATTGATAATGCTCCGTGCCTCTCTGTGATATTTTAACTACAAAATCACGGTGACAACTTTATCTCACTGTGATTTTGTAGTAAAAAGATCACAGAGAGGCACGGAGCATTATCAATCCTGTTAGTGCTCTGTGTCTCTGCTGTTTGGGGCTTGGCACTTATTCACACAGCAGATTACCCGTACAGGATGTTAAAGAGCCCTAACCCCAATGCATGGCTACACTCACCCAGTCCTAACTAATAAAATCTGGTCCTACCTCATCCAGAGTGTCGCTGGCGTCGGCGTGATGTCCGCTGGATCCAGAACAAGGTCCCTGTGATGAGAAAAAAAGAATAATTACATAAGGAAGGGATGGTGACTGTCCCTGTGAAATCACCAGCAGGGGGCGCTATGCTGGCCGGTAAGACTGAGCCATGCCAATGTATAGCAGGGTAATCTAGTGCTACCACACAGTACTAATGCCCACCTTGAGGCCCCTCACAGTACTAATGCCCACCTTTGTTCCTGTAACAGTAGGTATACTCAGATATGTGCCCCCTCACAGTAGTTATGCCAAATATGTGCCCCCTCACAGTAGTAATGACCAGAATATGTGTCCCCTCACAGTAATATGCCCAGATATGTGCCCCCTCACAGTAGAAATGCCAAATATGTTCCCCTCTCACTGTAGTAATGCCAGATTATGTGTCCCCTCACAGTAATATGCCCAGATATGTGCCCCCTCACAGTAGTAATGCCCAGAATATGTGCCCCCTCACAGTAGTAATGCCAAATATGTGCCCCCTCACAGTAGTAATGCCAGATTATGTGTCCCCTCACAGTAGTTATGCCACATTATGTGTCCCTCAAATTAGATATGCCCACATATGTGCCCCCTCGCAGTAGTTAAAGGGCTTCTGTCATCACTTTTTGACATTATAAGCTGTCTGACATTAGCTATGTGCTAATGTCAGAGCAGCTTGATAATGTCTTTTACAAAAATCCGAGCTATATTCGGGCCAAAAACGTAATTTTATAATATGTAAATTAGCCTCTAGGAGCAGGGCGTTGCCCTGCTCCTAGAAGCTCTGTGCGGCAACCTGCTGGCACGCCCCTTCTTACTTTGAGTGACAGTGCCGGGCAGCGATCCTCCGGCACTGTCTCCTTGTGAAATCCAGCGCCTGCACGGCCACTCTGTATTCGGCGCAGGCGCGGTGAGCAGAGGACGCTGGTGCCTTCTGTCCTCTGTTCACCGCGCCTGCGCCGAATACAGAGCGGCCGTGCAGGCGCTGGATTTCACAGGAGACAGTGCCGGAGGATCGCTGCCCGGCACTGTCACTCAAAGTAAGAAGGGCGTGCCAGCAGGTTGCCGCACAGAGCTCTAGGAGCAGGCAACGCCCCTGCTCCTAGAGGCTGATTTACATATTATAAAATTACGTTTTTGACCCGAATATAACTTCGGATTTTGTAAAAGACATTATCAAGCTGCTCTGACATTAGCACATAGCTAATGTCAGACAGCTTATAATGTCAAAAGTGATGACAGAAGCCCTTAGCTTTCATATGTGCCCCCTCAATCCTCATAGTTATGCCTTCATATGTGCCCCCCTCACAGTAATGCCTGATTAGGTGCCCCCTCAAATTAGTTATGCCCCCCTCTTGCTCTTTGCCCCAGTCTGCAGCCTTAGAAGAAAAAAATAACCTACTTACCTTCTTCCCTGATGACAGGCTCCCTCCTCACTCATCTCGGTGCTGGCTGTGCTGAAGGCAGATTCCCGGGTCTTCAGATCTCCTCCCACAGCCAGCAGCGCGATCTGGGGCCAGCAGGGGGAGCTCCTGAGCTGTGAAGAGCAGTGAAGCAGGGATGAGAGAGGTTTCCCTGCTTCACTACGGAACAGAAATGTCGACCAGCCGGGTGTGTGAGTGTGCGCACCCCCTCCCTCCCTCCACATTATACATGTAATGGAGCGCTCTGTACTTCGTGCTGGGCCCCATCAGAGCGCTCCATTACATGTTAGTACATGATTTAGGGTAGCTTGCTGGCCTGGGGGGTGGGTCCACAGGCGGCCGGGCCCCCTGGAGTGCCGGGCCCGGTCGCAACTGCGACCCCTGTATGTACGCCACTGCCTATGCCATTGAGCATCTATATTCAGGAGAGCAGACCCTGCACATATATTGTGTTGCTCCTAGTCACCTCTATGTGCATCCAGCAACCAATGAGAGGAGGAGTACACACATCTATATGTACCACCTAATCAAGGTCGCCTGTGGGATAGGTGGGCAAAAGTGCACAAGAATGCTACTCCCCAGATAACAGAAGCGCATTCACACTTGAAGGTGCCACTCCCTCAAGTGTATACTACAAACTAAGCAAAAATCACAGAGAAAAGATAAAAAAAGCAGATTAAAACATCCTGCACGATATGATAAATAAATATGCGGATGTCCATGACTACATTTATGAAGAAAAAATATATATGGACATCTGCTGGAAAAAGCCAAGCCATGATTCCCATAGAAGAGAATCTAGAGAGCCATTCTCCATATATGCTGTGACTGGCTGCAGCCGCCAGTTGCCACCTCACCAGAGGGGAAGCATTAAGGAGAAGATAAACCTTGAATATAATTTCTTAGACAGTTGAAGTGGTCCAGAACACATGTAGATCATGGATTAGGTTTGAAGAGTATTTGAACCATCAACTTGGATATATCTTGCTGCAACGTTGATGTGCTGAGAAGGATGAGATATGTAGGTACTTCTTCATACCACATTGCTATGTGACTTCTTCAGTGAGTAGATGGGAGCATGATGAAGCCCATCAATGTCCTATTCTGAATCTCTGACTGATGCCATGTTCTGACATGGTATTTTAGGAGAATAAATCCCCCCAATTGTGACATTCTGACGTATTTATAACACAATTGAATATTGTTTGTGGATGGAGTTTCCTTTTACAGTGAGCCATTTTGATGACAAAACACACAAGTGAAAAATGAGCATTTTAGAGCTTGCTCACATCTGCATTGGGGGTCTGCTCGGTGCCTCCGTCACTGATTCTGTCAAAAAGATGGAGGAGGACTTTTTATCGTGTAAAAACACATAATTCCAAATAGGAACTGAACGAACCACATCATATTAAATGGGGTTTGTTCATCTCCGTTTATGATAGTTATGTGTCGATTTCGGCACTTCCATTATTTTTGTTTTTCTGCTCCTCTAAAGTAGCAGCACAATGAAAGTTATGAACACTGGTGTGAACCCAGCCTTATTACAATCAGTCAGATTCTTGCTCCTCTACCATACTCTCAATAATGACAGCTTTCGTTGCACTTTCTGCACTACATCTACCAAACGTGAGCCCACACGGCGGGTAGACAACAGGCCTTTGACGTCCTAGTTGCAAGGCTCCGAACACATCACCCTGTTTCTGCTTAAGTAGACAATATGTTAAATGAAACCTCTGTACTCACTATATTTGCTAACTTAAGTTTATTTAACTCTCATTTTGCCCTCTTCAGTTTCAGTCTTAGCATCTAAACAAAATCAGAAAATCAAAGCGAATCTCTCGGTGATGGATCTGTTTGTAAAATGAGTGGAGTGGAAAGCAATGAGTAACAGCATCCTTCAGTTCAAAGCAATAGGCGGGGAGTAAACCTTTTGTCCATAATTACAATGCAGAGTGTAAGCAAACCCTCTGCATATAGTCAAGTAATGATAGCTTTGCATAAAAGATCATTTTTCACTTAGTAGACCTGAAGCAAGAAAGGGAATCTCTCCTCCTCATGCTTGGATGACTGTTATTTTTAGTTGTTTGTGTTTTTGGACTTGCTGAGTGCTTAACTGCTAAACACATAAAAACCACTTATGCGGTTATGTTTCGATTGTATCCGTTGGTTTCAACAACCTTATGATTTTGTGAACAGTAGGTGTAATGCTAAGAGAGAATATAAACTGTCGGTATTCTTAAATGTATTACAAAATGCATACAATACTGTACATGGAAATGTAATATTTCACATAGAGGATTGTTTATGAATTTCTAAAAACATTTAACTTCATGTTAATTTGCTAAATTATATTTGTTTGCGTGCTATACTTATGTTAAGAAGTTGTTTTAGGGGTAATAGTAACCATGTCCATAGTCAAGCTAATGTTCGACCCGTCACTGCTGTGATTAGGTTGGGGGTATTAGCTAAGGATTATACTGGATCTAGGTTACAATTAGTACTGAGCGAAATGGACTTCGATTGGAATTTCAGGGAAGATTCGGTTCCGCTGAAGACTGGCTCAATAAAAAGTCTAGGAGCCCATCTTGAGTCTGTCTTCAGCAGGAGGTTCTCAATGTTGTGAGCCACATTCAACCTTCAGCAATTCAAAAATAGAGGAGAAAAAGTTAGAATGCGGAGTAACAAAAAACATGAAATTGCAAACATTTACTGATAAACATTTTAGTGTAAACTTTAACACTAGTAATTTACCATCCAAAGGGACACTGTTTAGTGGTAATCTAGGATAGGTCTGCAACAGTGTCACTTGCCAGTACATATGGTCATAATTCAGGACTCCCATGGAGAGTCACACAACACAACAGGGGGTCACGCGCCACTGGTTGGGGACCAGTGCACTAGAGATTAGTGGGGACCTCAGCATTTGGACCCCAAATGATCAAAACTTTTTATATATCACTATGACATATCAAAAAAGTTTTTTAAAGAACATGCACACATTAAAATTCAAAGTGCCCTACCCTTCTCACCCAAACACATGATGTCAACAATACACTAATGTGTATGGGGTCCTTTACTAGTTGTAGGTCAAGTATGGTCATGGATTGCAGAGTGGTCTATAACCATGGAAACGAGCAGTGTATAATGTGATGGAAAAATGAATCGAGCCAGCAAAGGAAGTAACATTTATAATAACAATAAATTAGTAAGTGGCTTGTATTAACTTTCTCTACATGATAGATTCCACTTACTGAAGTGAGACAACACCTTTAAGCTCAAGCTACTTGATGACTTTCAGTCAAGAATATGGCCTCATGCACATGACCATCTTTTGTATCCATATCCGATCCGCATTTTTTGCGGACTGCACACAGATGTTATCCATGTGCTGTCCACATCTGAGGGTCCATTCCGCAAATTATAAAACATATTGCAGACATAGGTTTTGATCTGTGTGGTCTTTCCATGTGCTTCCAAGTCCATGAGGCCGCACCATAAAAACTAGGAAAAAAAATATACAATGCAACAGCACTCTGCAAACCAAATAAAGTACAATAATGCCACAGTAATAGAAAACATTCTGGTGCTAATGCTGCGCTTATTTAGTAAATATGAGATTCTTGGCAAATACATTTTGTACAAAATTATTTGGGCCCATCTACCAAACATCAAGGGGATCTCTGTAAGACGGGAACCTAATACTAAATATTACCTGTTATGTGCCATAACGGCCATGTCCTATCTTTGGCCGCAACTTGCGGATCTCGGACCCATTAAAGTCAGTGGATTCACACCTCGATGCGGAGTGCACAGTATCCGTGTTTTGTGCATCCACGGTTTGCAGTCCACAAAATGGACACGGTCGTGTGAATGCAGCCGCACCGTTCCGGACACACTGGCAGTTTTTCCTGGCCTTTTTGCAACCATTTTTACAGCCATTTTATCACCATCTGTCCATTTTTAATGGTCGCTTTTGCATCCATTTTTCATGAAAAATGGGTACATGGGATTGTTTTTTTTTTTCCTTTTTGAACATACTAAACTCTGAAGTATATAATATGCATCCCCCACAGTATAGATTATACATAATAGCGACCATATTGCCCCCGGTATCTATAATGGCCCCCTATAGTAGCCCCAGTATATTATAAGGCCTCCACGGTGCTCAACTGTATATATAATGCCCCCCAATAATGCCCTCCAGTATACATATTGCCCCCAATAGTGCCCTCCATTCTGCTAGGTCCGGAAAAAAAATACGCACCTCATCCACTTGAATGTGAGGGAACACTCCCTCAGCACTGGAGGGAGCAGGACCCGATGCTCCCAGCGCCATGATGTCCCATATCACGTGGCTGCTCTTCATTAACTGTTAAAGAAATGCACATGTGAATAGTGCATAGACTTCTACCGGTTCTGAATATGGCCATATGATGGTGGGTAGAGGGAGATCTGAGACTATGAATAAGCCAGTCATTCTGACTCACTGTTCTCACATCTACATAGGGTACACACCTGAGGTTTTCTTGTCAATTTCATTCAGTTACCATGATTTTTCCTTACATAGCACATTCTACTGCCCAACGTCACTTGAGCTACGGTATGTCATGCTGCCCGTAAATAAGGCAGCGTGGAAGTGCTGACAGATATTTATGTTTTGTGTTTGGGGTTTTGGTTTAGGCTATTCCCTGTCAAGGTTCATGTTTATCACATGGGGTCCACAGAATAAACAGAACTTCACTCTTCAGTCTTCAAATATTGACAGATTTTCAGTAGCAATACATACCAAGTAACAAAAGTTTTCAGAAACTGCTTGCAGTTCTTTGTCTTGTTCCTGAGATTGCCAGAGACCGGTCTAAACTGCTATACTGTGAGATATTTTTGAATCTGTGAGATGCCCATGTACTTTTGAGCTTCTGAAAATCATATTGGCACTGGTGGTGCCTTTTTGACATTAAAAAGATCTTTTAATAATACATAAAGATCTACTAGATGACATGCATTTACTTTGCATTACCCAAGTGTGTTGGACAGTAAAAAAAATAAAAGAAATGGCAAGAAACGTGAGGCTTAAGCATTATATATGCTAAAGGGGTTGTGTCATCTGAGACATTAGTGCAGTGCACCCTCATTCATTTTAGGGGTCCTGTTCTAGACCCACACCTATCTAACACCTATCCTAACGATATACCACCAATGTCTCAAATGAGACAACCCCTTTAAGTATTGACCTCTAAATTAGAGACAAAGTGTCTAAATGACTGCCCACGTTTTGCAAGCATAAGGGTTCTTAAAGGGGTTTTCTAGTTTGCATCAGCATCCTTTAATCATCTATGGGGGGGTAGCTGTAATTTAATAATCTATTTCTGTTATCTTGATTGCTCTGTTCTGGGCTCAGTTCTTTCTTATTGCCTGTAATGTTATGGACTTGGGATTGTCAGTTGGGTGGGAGGAGCTATAAACCAGCTGGGCATTGTAAGGGGCAGCGCTAAAGCCGTGGCAGAGAAAGGAGAAGTGCATCATGGGTTTGGGTGGTTACAGCAACAGGAAGTGCTATGTACAGGATGGAACCAAGCAGAGTGATTTGTGTACATGGTTAAATGGGTCAGGAGAGCCCAAATAAAAAGAAAACCATGGGAGGATGTACATGAGGTAAGAAGCTACATGAGCATATTTGTTAAAATTCACAGTAATCCTAGAAAAAAAATGCCTTTAAGCATTACCAGTATCCTAAGTCTTTTTTCATACCGATAATTGTTCTACCATATTTAAATCTTGACATGGAACGGAACTTGTAGGATCAAAGGAAGCTTCAGTGGACTCTTTGATACCTAGATCTCTCAGCCTTTCATCTCTCAGCAATTAAGGAATAGTCCTTTATGAGATATTCCTAAGGTATTATGTTGTTATTGTCAAATTTGAAAATGTGGTCTCTAGAGCTCTGCCTGTACTTTCTAGTACTAAGCGAATAGTGCATTCTGTTCTGTCATTTAGGTTTTGCTCTTTATTACCCCTGGAACAGACCTGAGAACTGTGACCTTTTAGTGTGCCATGTGAACTGTAGAATGTACATCTCAAGGTTTAGACCAAATATGCCCGACATACAGTGGCACTATACATATTTCATGTTTAAACCTATGGACTGCCTACATACATGGCAGAATCTAACATACTAAGAGCTAAATATAATAACTATAGTAGATTGAAACTGATGTAAAAGCCGTGATTAAAGTCTAGATTTCATTCTTACAACGTACACTTTCTTGTGAGATAACTGTCTACATGAGGCAATAGCCCTTGTTAACGTTAACATCAAATAAGCAGTTTGCCTTAGGTCACCTAGAAGATATTCATTACATGGCACACAGTTAAGATAATATTACACTAAATGTACAAGGTCAAAAGCTAAGACATTGTTCTCTATAATTTCTTCTTTGACAAGCTTTTCAGCGCATGATTCCTAATAGGAACATGTAAGATTATACATTTCAAAGAACTCAATACAAGACTATGAATGTAATTATTATTAAGACCTCTGTATCTTTATACCTAGCGTTTGCTTTATAACGGTCTAAATAAGAAATACTCAGATCTGCCATATTCATAGTTTAATGCTATTTCATTATATTATAATTACAATAATATGCATCTGTTTAGATTTTAATTCATTTTCTACCATATGGAAGATGCTATTCTACTAGCATCTTGTCTCCTGGCCTCCAGACTCCCACCGATTAGTAATTGTTGGCATATCCTAACAACTATGCTAGGAAGCACTTTTTACGATCACACAAAGATACAATATATTAACATTTGTGACAAAAGTTTCCTTGTACCACTTTTACAAGGTTTTCAAAAGTAATCATACACCTACACATAATACCTAAAGGAGCTTTTATGACATCCCATTCTTAATTCATAAGCCTTAATATGGAGGCCTCATGCATATGACCGTATGTATTTTGCGGTCCGCAAAAAATATGGATGACATCCATGTGCATTCCGTATTTTGCGGAACGGAACAGCTGGCTACTAATAGAACAGTACTATACTTGTCTGTAATGCGGACAATAATAGGACATATTCTATTTTTTTGCGGAACGAAAATACGAACATACGGAAATGGAATGCACACTGAGTAACTTCCGTTTCTTTGCGGACCCATTGAAATGAATCGTTCCATATACCGAATGGAACGGACGCTGAAAGAAAATACTTTGTGTGCATGAGGCCTTACAGTGACACAGATTCCACTCTTCTGGGAAGACTTTTGACATTTTGTGGTGTGTCTGAGGGAATTTTCGGCCATTCATCCTTAAGAGTATTTATGAGGTCTTACACTGACATTGGACACGAGGGACTGGCTCACAGCCTGTATTCTACTTAATCCGAAAGGTGTTTGATAGGGCTCAGGCCAGGATTCTGTGCAGGTCAGTCAAATTCTTCCACACCAGTCTCACTCAATCATGTCTTTATGTACCACATTTTGTGCACTGGGGCATGGTCATTCTGGAACAGAAAAAGGCCTTTCCTAATATCTTCCTCCAAAGCTGGAAGGTTGCAAATGTCCTAAATATCTTTGTAAGCTGAAGCACTAAAGGGGTTCTTTTAGATTTTGGTATCGATGGCCTATCCTCAGGATAGGTCATGAATATCAGATCGTCAGGGGCTCAACTCCCAGCATCCCCATGATCAGTTGAATGAAGAGGCCGCAGCGTTCTGTGTGCACTTAGGCCTCTTTTTAGGCCATGTGATATAACAATCGGTCACATGGACTAGTTGCAACTCAGTCCTATTCAAATGAACAGGGCTGAGCTGCAATACCAAGCACAGATGCTTTCCAAGGGATGGACTTGTGAGTGGTAAACTGTGAGGAGGCCTCGGTGCTCAATGGAGCACCTGATCTGCAGGGGTGCCCAATGTATGACAGCTATCAATCCCATATTGATGACCTATCCTGAGGATAGGCCATCAATATAAAAATCCCAGACAACCCCTTTAAGATTTACCTTCACTGGAACTAAAAGGCCTAGGTCAACTCCTGACAAACAACCCAATAGAATTCTTCCTCTTCCACCAAACTTTACAGTTGGCACAGTGCAGTCAAGCAGGTGATGTTCTCATGGTATTTGCTAAACACAGACTCTTCTATCCAGTGTCGGACTGGGATGCTTAGGATCCACCAGTAAAATTTATTTTGGGGGCCCACCGTACAGATGCATTCAAATATTACCTGCTCATAGAGCAGCAAGATGCTACCAGATGATTGAATATGGAGGTCCCTGCAGCAACTTTGAAACGGTAGGTCCTGGGGAAAAAGAGGGTACTGGCTAGCTTTCCTCTATACCTAGAAGTCATCTCAGCTCTGATCGTCTGTATAATAATAAACTGGGGGGTTTCTTTAATAATCTATCACTTTTTATTATATGAACATAGGCTGGTTGAGGTGCTGTACATTGAATATATGTATGTAGTGCAGTAAGTCTACAGTGTTATGTGCCACTTGTGCAGGGGGTGAGAGACTAGGGGCCCACCTTGCTCAGGGGCCCACCGGGGATTCACCTGTACCCCTGTGGGTCAGTCCGAGCCTGCATCTATCAGACTGCCAGATAGAGAAGAGTAATTCGTCACTCAGAGTAAACATTTCCACTGCTCCAGAGTCCAGTGGTGGCATGCTGTACACCACTTCATCCGACGCTTGGAATTGTGTTTGGTGATGTAAGGCTTGCATGCAGCTGCTTGGCCACAGAAACCCATGCCATAAAGATCCTGGCGTGCAGTTTTTGTGCAGATGTTAATGCCAGCGAAGGTTGGGGATGTTGCCCTCAGTTTCCGGCAGTGCGCCTGCACGAGATTTCGGGCTGCCAGCTACAGGAAGATCGGGGATGTTTCCGGGCAGAGAGCGGAGGTAGCCGGGGGGGGGGGTGGGGGTGGGGGGGAGGGTCTGGGAGGCGATTTGAGATGCTGGAGGTGTTCTTCTGATTCAAATTTAAGCGGGCTGTGCACATCAGGGGGGCGTTCCTGGGCACCTTGGGAGAGAAAAAACGCCCCGCACTGGGCTTCTTGGAGCGCAATTTGCATAATGGATAAAGCATTTTTTTTTACAGAAAAGACAATAGACACAACTAAAAGAAGAACACATATAGATGTCAGGTACTTTATTACACTTGGATAAAGGGGGAAAAAATTGATGATATGCAGGTGACAGATTCCCTTTAAGAAAATATGTGAAAAATATTCTGACAAAAATTCCTTCTTTAAATACATAATAAATCTTAATATAATAATCATAATAATAAGGGTCCATTCATACGTCCGTAGTGTATTTCGGATCCGCAATAAACCGGGCCGACACCTCTATAGAAATGCCTATTCTTGTCCGCTATTGCGGACAAGAATAGGACATGTTCTATTTTTTTTGGCAGCCGCGGACCGGAAGTACGGAGCTGCGGACCGGAAATGCAGATGCAGACAGCACAATGTGTCCCCCTTTCCGTCCCCATTGAGAATGAATGGGTCCGCACCCATTCCACAGAATTGCGGAACAGATGCGAACCCATTCTACGGACGTGTGAGTGGACCCTAATAATAAAGATTGTTATAAAACAGATGCAAATGCCTCTCTATATACAATTATAAGTATGCCGTACCTACAGTATTTGACCAGAAAGCCACACCCATGAATGCTCCATTAAGAGCCTATTTTGGAACACTGAGTGCAAAATAAATTTTATAATGAAGTTGAACATTTTTGATTATTATAGCATCCGTTTTAGGGTACTTTCACACTTGCGTTGGTGCGGATCCGTCTGTTTATTTGCACAGACGGATCCGCACCTATAATGCAAACGTTTGTATCCGTTCAGAACGGATCCGTTTGCATTAGCTTTAAAGAAAAATGACAAAGTCCAAAATGGATCCGTTTTAAATTACATTGATAGTCAATGGGGAACGGATCTGTTTTCAAATGCACCATATTGTGTCATTTAAAACGGATCCGTCCCCATTGACTTACATTGTAATTAAAAACGGATCCGTTACACTCCGCCTCTTCAGACGGACACCAAAAGGCTGCAAGCTGCGTTTTGGTGTCCGTCTCCAAAACAGAATAGAAGCGGAACAGAGCCTAACTGATGCATTCTGAACGGATCCTTATCCATTCAGAATGCATTGGGGCTGAACTGATCCGTTTTGGACCATTTGTGAGAGCCCTGAAACGGATCTCACAAACGGAATCCAAAACGCTAGTGTGAAAGTACCCTAACAGATGTGACATGTCAGTAAACCTAACCTGCAGTCTATGTGGGTGAGCGACAACTAACCTATTCTTAGTGTATGTATTTGAATATTTTAGAAATATTTTGTGCAAACAGGAGCTGATCTGATTACATTATTTGTAAGAGAGGTCAGATCATTTATTCAGCGCTCATATGGCCAGCAAATGTATGAATTTAAATAGGTAACACGCTTCTTTAAGCTGAAGACCCCTCAGCTGCTGGTTAGATGACTTTGTTTTCCAGTATTCAGCTTTCGACCTCTTTCTCACACTCATGGGCTCTGGTTCTTTCCTACAAACAAATACCTTTTATGCCCAAGAGAGAAATCTGAGCAACGAAAGCTATAGTTTGCAAACAAAACCATATTATTTTTTCTTGCTTCTCCCAAACCTTGCCATAAGTTTTCTAATTAGCGATGCCCTCCAATTGCTCTCACTGGCAACCTGTTCTTAATGACCGAAGTGGAACTGCCATATGGCCCTACATTAACTGAACAGATTTAACCACACTAACATTCGCAAATTGGTAGAGAAGATTTAAAGGTCTTTAACAGAGCATGCAGCCTTGCCTGCTAATTCTTTGAGGTAGACCATCACGGAAACTACAGTACGCTGCTTCTGGTTTCTGCCACTATGGAATGTATAATGCAGCTGCGAACAATCCAATGAATTCCGACATCTAATAAAACTTCCCGTAGCTATGTTGTCCGACCCGGTATTCTTCTAATATACTTAAAATCCGTTATCTTTACAACTATAGTTGGTTTTAACATTACAGTGGGAGATAGAAGGTATGAACAAGGACAGCATAAAGCGAAAAGTGGTAGTTTAAATTTAGATGTCATTTAACATAGAGGAATCGGTGTATTCTGAACTCCTCCTAGTAACGCTCATTAGCAATGATCTGGCAGTGTAATACTGCCGCCGATTACACCATGAACGAGCAATCCACTGTCTAATCCAGGGCTTGACAAATTTCCTTGGAATCTAGGAGCCAGCTAAAAAAGTTAGGAGCCAGGCGGAGCCGCGTCATAAAGCTCCCAATAGATGCCCCCATAGTGCTCCTCCCCCCCCACTTCTCTATAGAGCCCCGCAATAATGCATGCCAGTACATAGGGCCCCCAGTAGATGCCCCCATAGTGTTCCTACCCCTGTTTTCCATAGTGCCCCCCATAATGTGCGAGTATATAGGGCCCCCCATAATGCTTCCCCTTTTCAATAGGTTATATGACACGTCAGATGCTGCCAGCGTCTAAGTGATCGCCACTTGCGGCCGCCATGACATGTGGAAACCATTACAGGGTCCGGAGGGGAGGGCAGAGGGGTCCGGAGGAGGGCAGAGGGGTCCGGAGGAGAGGGCAGAGGGGTCCGGAGGAGAGGGCAGAGGGGTCCGGAGGAGAGGGCAGAGGGGTCCGGAGGGGAGGGCAGAGGGGTCCGGAGGGGAGGGCAGAGGGGTCCGGAGGAGAGGGCAGAGGGGTCCGGAGGAGAGGGCAGAGGGGTCCGGAGGGGAGGGCAGAGGGGTCCGGAGGGGAGGCAGAGGGGTCCGGAGGGGAGGGCAGAGGGGTCCGGAGGGGAGGGCAGAGGGGTCCGGAGGGGAGGCAGAGGGGTCCGGAGGGGAGGGCAGAGGGGTCCGGAGGAGAGGGCAGAGGGGTCCGGAGGGGAGGGCAGAGGGTCCGGAGGGAGGGCAGAGGGGTCCGGAGGGAGGGCAGAGGGGTCCGGAGGGGAGGGCAGAGGGGTCCGGAGGAGAGGGCAGAGGGTCCGGAGGAGAGGGCAGAGGGTCCGTCTTGTCAATCTCTTTCCCCCTTGTCATTCACTTTCTCCCCCTTGTCATTCACTTTCTCCCCCTCCCCTTGTCATTCACTTTCTCCCCCCTTGTCATTCACTTCCCCCCTGTCATTCACTTTCTCCCCCTCCCCTTGTCATTCACTTTCCCCCCTTGTCATTCACTTTCTCCCCCCTTGTCATTCACTTTCTCCCCTCCCCCTTGTCATTCACTTTCTCCCCCTTGTCATTCACTTTCCCCCCTGTCATTCACTTTCTCCCCCTCCCCTTGTCATTCACTTTCTCCCCCCTTGTCATTCACTTTCTCCCCCGCCCCCTTGTCATTCACTTTCTCCCCCGCCCCCTTGTCATTCACTTTCTCCCCCGCCCCCTTGTCATTCACTTTCTCCCCCCTTGTCATTCACTTTCTCCCCCTTGTCATTCACTTTCTCCCCCCTTGTCATTCACTTTCTCCCCCTTGTCATTCACTTTCTCCCCCTTGTCATTCACTTTCTCCCCCCTTGTCATTCACTTTCTCCCCCTTGTCATTCACTTTCTCTCCCCCTTGTCATTCACTTTCTCCCGCCCCCTTGTCATTCACTTTCTCCCCCCTTGTCATTCACTTTCTCTCCCCCTTGTCATTCACCTTTTCTCCGCCCCCTTGTCATTCACCTTCTCTCCCCCTTGTCATTCACCTGGCCGAGCTTTGTATAGTCCCACGGGAACAGGAGCTTTAGTTTCCTGTACCCGGGCGGACTGACAGGAAGTGCACACTGTGTGCGCACTTCATGTCAGTCCGGCCGAGTACAGGAGACAGATGCTCCTGTACCGCGGACCACGGTAGGCTCGGCCACGCTACAATGAGGAACTGACAGGAGGGAGCGCTAAGCGCTTCCCTCCTGTCAGTCCCTCTCTTCATGCTGTGCCCGGGCGGTGCGCCCTCATGGACGCGCCAGCCCGGGCAGTGCTGCAGCCGCCTGAGGCTCTATACAGAGCGCTCGGGCGGCTGCAGCATGAAGGGGGCCGGCGCTCCTACTCCGCGCCGGACCCTGCGCCCGGGCACCTGACAGAACGGGCTGACAACTACCCAGGCGACCTGGCGCCTGGGATTTGTCGAGCCCTGGTCTAATCAACTGGCTTAAAAATTATTGTTTGCCAGCAGCAGATTATGCTGTCTAATCAAGATCTGCTGCCGGCAAACAACTAGTCAGTATGGGGATGAGCAATGGCATAACGATCGCTCCTCCCCATACTGCGGAGGAGATTGCTGCATGTAATAGCAGTGGTCTCCTCCACTGACGAGCAGGAGATTTCTGGGAAGGAACACTTCCTTCCCGAGAATTGTTTGTAGGTCTAATACAGGCTTTATCCTTGTATTATTGTTTGAATAGCCGGACTATTCCCTAGATCTGTAATGGCTAACCTCAGGCACTCCAGCTGTGATAAAACTATAACTCCCATGATGTACACTTGCTTGGCTGTTCTCAGAACTTCATAGAGGTTCGGTAACAGACTGTATCTGAAGATTTAGGGTTAATCAGTTTTTTATTTATTAATACTTAGTCTACAAGGAACCTCAGTCCAGCAATGATTCCAAATATTCATAATCAAATTCCTTATTTCTTTTTAGTGTGTTCACTCTTACCAATGCGCCGTTGTCAACCCAATTAACTGAGAATTAGGGTATTTGAAGAGGACCTATCACTAGATCATAAAGACTATGCACTGTATTATATTGCCAGGAGCATTTTCCTTTCTGTTCCGTCTGGATCTGATCTCCTGCTGCCAAGATATGGACCCTGATATTGAGAAGTTTTTCTATATACAAGTACATAGTGGTTTGCCAGAGCACCCTTTGCTTCTCACCAGGGGTAGAGTTTTATTCCAAGATCTGACACACAGGGCAGTGTCAGAACAGCCTGGCACAGAATGATCTTGTAAAATCTGGCTTTTCTCACCATTTCTGCATATACAAGTCCTTGATGCCATCACTGCAACACGGACTGGAGCAGAGTGGAGTAAGCTTCCTTGGAAGTCTCCTATGGTCTGTTTGTAGTTTCTGATCCAGTGAAAGGTCTTCTTTAAAAGTAGGATACCAAGGCTTTCAATGACATGAACATTTTTTTATAATTAGGTGTTAAGCCTTTGTATTTTGTCATTAAGTGGACATGGGTGTTGTCCAACTGTCGTTGTTGCTCAGCTATCTGCCCATCTGTGGTCACCTTTTAGATAAAAGTTAGTTGATGGTTGAACATCAGTTGAACAAACATCTGGTGAACTTTCATTTTGCAGACATGACCATACACATTTTGATTCATATAGGCCATTGCAGTTGTTCAAACTGGCCATGCATGTGATGGACGAAAGATATTTCTGAAAATATCTGTAAAGAATAAATCAAGGCAACTGGACTTGCTGTAGATTTCTTGAAAACGTTTCACTCGTTCTTCCAACGAGCTTTCTCAATTCTGAGTGACTTGTACAAGAATTCTCTGGGAATAAATATGTAACTGAATCAACATCTGGTAATTAGGTCTGGTAATTTCTGAAAATGCTCAGAGAAAGATCTTTTATTCATGAATGATTTTTTTTTTAACAAAAGATCTTTCGCCCAACTAAAATATTGAATGTAATGGTCTGTATTGGGTTGCCTAAAACGCTCGTTGTTAAATTTCAACCGACGACATTCATTTTGGTTGAAATCGCCAATTTTTATAAACTTTAGACTAATGTATATGGCCAACTTTAGACTTCTACATCTTTGGCATTGGTTGATATGGTTTGATCCGTTCTGGCTTAAAGAGGACCTTTCATCACCCTAACAAATCTAAACTAAGTATACATACATGGAGAGCGGCGCCCAGGGATCTCCCTGCACTTACTATTATCCCTGGGCGCCGCTCCGTTCTCCCGGTATGTCCTCCGGTAACTTCAGCTCTGCGTCTCAACTGGGAGGAGCCTGCCCTTGTTCTCCTGGGCGTCTCCTTCTCCCAGGCTGTAGCGCTGACCAACCGCAGCGCTCAGCTCATAGCCTGGGAGGTTTTCTTCTCCCAGGCTATGAGCTGAGCGCTGCGGTTGGTCAGCGCTACAGCCTGGGAGAAGGAGACGCCCAGGAGAACAAGGGCAGGCTCCTCCCAGTTGAGACGCAGAGCTGAAGTTACCGGAGCCTATACCGGCAGAACGGAGCGGCGCCCAGGGATAATAGTAAGTGCAGGGAGATCCCTGGGCGCCGCTCTCCATGTATGTGTACTTAGTTTACATTTGTTAGGGTGATGAAAGGTCCTCTTTAACACAGATTATACACCGATACACCAACTGGTTGTGCCAACTGTTCTTCAGAATATCAAAAGACTCCATAAACTCATTAGACATGAATTCTGCATAATGTTAAACCTTGCTGGGTATAGGTAACAATCGTACTGCAAATTTACCTGCATTCCTTGTTCTCTCGTGTATAGTTGGTATATCAGATGCAATCAGTGGCAGTCTAGAAGGAATATTGATGCCTTAGTAAGTGCTGTTCTTTATGTACACTTGATATGGTTCTCTCACCAGCGTATGGGTTTCTAGGGTTTCATAACACTGATTAAGGCAGTCTATTTGATCTTCTTGACAAAAAAAGGAAGAGGCTTATATTATTGGCAATAAACTTGTTTTCCTGATATCAAATGATTTATGCTGCATTAATTTAAAATAATCCAAGCACATTTGAAATATCCATTATGCATCCCACTCCCCGTAAGATTGCTGCTATTATGATTATTTATTAGTTATGCTTCCAGCCTGTGTTCGTGAATGCTGAGGCTTTCAGAAGATGCAGTTATTCATAACTGGGATGCCTGCAGTTGCTTAATTTAATAGGCCTACAATGGTAATCACTGCAGATTTGTTCCAGAAGGGCTTTTCAATTGTTCCAGGTGCTCAATATGTGTGGTTGATAGCCCAAATTATACTTGCTGTCATAACTTATTAATATCTCTTTGTTGCAAATTGTGGGTTCAAAACAAAGAACCTTGAAATATTAGCAGTGAAGTCACGTGAGTAGTAGTCAGTATACAAAAAAAGTGAATAATTTATTATAAGGCTTTGGATAGTTTACAATTTCAACCAAATTAGAACTTGATTTATCAATGACCTGTACATTGTATCCCCTGGTCCAGAGATAATGAGCACTGTGGTGTTTATTGAGTTGTTTTACACTGTTGCTTTGTTCTGTCTGTATCTGGAATTATCATTTAGAAATATTGTCATTTATTTTATTGAATTTATATAATGCCCTATGTATGATGTATGTCTATATGTAGTTGAAGTATATAGATTCTTTACTGTCTAGAGATAAAAGTACCACTCAACATTTTACAACCAAAATACATTAGAGTGATTTACGTGGGCAATTTTTTAAAGGGATTATCTATCTATCTATCTATCTATCTATCTATCTCATATATATCTCCTATCTGTCTATCTATCTAAGATGAAGACCTAGAAAAATGTAGTCAAAGGGGTTTCCTATGACAACAGCTTAATTCTTATCCACAGTATAGCGGATAAGTTTCCGATCAGTGAGGGGTCAACTCCTGGGGCCCCTGCCAATCACTGGAATGGGGCCCATGTTCCTCCATTTGAATGGACACACATGCATGCTGCTGCTCTATTTTACTGTGTGGGACTGCTGCGGATTGCGGAGTACAAGCATTTAGCTATCTCCGTTAGTCCCAATGGAGTGGCCACATGAGAGCATTTGTGATACAGTCAGTCTCTATTTGATTGTGGTGCTATTCCAGTGTGATGTTGTGGGTACACTGCAATAGTCCCTTAATCAGATATAAACTGACTGTATCATACGTTATTCTAACACAGTCAGTTCAGGTCAGGGAAGCCACGGTCAGATCGGGAGATGCAGCTGGCACATGGACCGTGTTTCCTGAGTCCATTGTGGTCGTGTGCATAAGCCCTCTTAGATATGTGTGGAGATTGGGTGAGGTGATCCGTAGAATCCCTTAGTTCAGCTGCACAGCTGATATCTCCAACTTCAGATAATCCAGTGTTTTTGGGACTGTGCAGCTGCTTAGCTTCTACACTGCGTTGCTTGTTTCAGAAGGCAGCAGAATGCTGAATTCTCTAGGATACTTTCCGAAGAAATAACCAGTGTCCACCTGGTTCCAAATAATAAAATATTCTCAGCAAATCCTGTTGTGATTCCAGAGGATTCTCTTTGGGTGCTCAGAATATGATGTATCTTTTATGACATAAAACAATATTTTTACAGTATTTTCCTTCCTCATGACTCATGTGAACAAAAACCCAAGAAACGATGAACAATTGCTTTCTTGTAAGACAGTTTATTCAGCAGACAGCCAAGACCTCACACATTATCCTGTTGCCAACAAGGGTGAAACTGTCAATAAACAGGGAAGATAATGGGTTTTATTAAAATCTTATCTATAATGTATTCTAGTTAGACTATCAGCAAACAAGAAATCCTCAAATAGAATGACAAGGAAAATGTGGTTACAAAGTAAAAACACAAATACTAACAGGAATGTTATTGTACTTTTTTGTTGATGTGAAATGGAACATAGTTTATATGTAAAAATTAATATTAGAATTTTTCGCTGATGTTATTCTTCAAATTAAATGTTTATTTTTTCACGACATGTCATTTTTTTGTTGTCATTACCAGCAAACTAATATTATCTTTTACATATTTTATATTGTGGTTGAGGCTCAAAAATAACTAAACAAAAAAATAAATGGTCCTTAATAAGTTAAATGCTAAAATTTTGCACTTACCACTAGAGGGAGCTTAACAGCTTATTGCATACTGTTTATACGCGGTTTATATATTCTAATCTTCCTCTAGTCGTAACTACTGGCCAACAGATTTAGTTTATGTTACCTCCAATGCGGGGAGCTGTGTATCAGATGAATAATACTGAATCAAAGAAATGAATCAACACAGAATGTTGGACTTTCACTTTTAAGAATTGTATTTTATAGCTTCATAGACCGTAAAAACACAATAGAAAACAATGAACTAATAAACTGGGTAGATGAACTAGTACAGGGTCAGCGAAATTTTTCAGCAATTAGGATAGGGGATAACTATCAGATCAGTGGTGGGGGCCCCTTACCCCGTGCAGGCCCCCTGCTGCTCCCCTGAAATGACTGGAGCGGCCGGTCACGTGTGTGAGCAGCTGCTCCATTCATTTTTATGGGAGTTCTGGAGATAGCCGATTAGAGCAGTTATCTCTAGAACGCCCATGAAACTTAATGGAGCTGCGACGTGCATGTGCAACTGGCCCCTGCGGTCAGTTCACGGGAAGCAGAGGGGGTTTGATCCCAGCGATAGGACCCCCACTGATCTGATTCTTTGGATAGGGGATAACTTTTACCTACCATTATCCGCAGGGGAAATTTATGGCATATTGATAGGATATGCCTTATATGAAAGATAGGTGCAGGTCCCACCTCTGGGACATGCTACTATCTCAAGATTGAGCACACTGAGCATGCAAGTATAGCAATACCTCCATTCACCACTATAGGACTTCCAAAATTTGCTAAGCCAAGTTGGTTGTACATGCGCAGCTTGGTATCCCTTCACTTTAGAGTCCCATTTTTTTTTATAGAGGTGGGTTCCAGAGGTGGAGTCTGCACCTATCAGACACTTATATATCCTAGCAATATGCCATAAATGTGGCAAGTGAGAATAAACCCTTTAATAATTGACAGGTGCCTGTGCTGTGTATATCTTTTAATTATACCCACCTTGTGCGATGGCCAAGGTGGCCCGAGTAGTGGAAACGCCAAGCAGGCTGTGCTTCATTGATTCCATAGTCCTGGAGTTGGTGGTAAATGTTGGAGTGAATGAGTTCCAGTGGTTGAAGCAATTGGGCCAATGGTCATTATTTCGCAGAACTGTGATGTAGAGTGTAACTGGTCTTTCACGTTAAATTTCCCAAGTGACCAATCCCGTTTGAGCCCAGTTCCATGTTTTGTTAAATGAGAAAGAAAAACAGAAAACACATAAGAGCAAGGAACTTGCATACGTAATGAAATTTAAGCCGGTGCAAAATGTGCACACTCAGAATGTTTGCATTTGTTACTTATATATAGCTGCATTATAAATCTCTTAAAGCCGGGCTTTTAACTGATAGCCTTCCTGCTGTGACCACTAAAAGTGAAATAAGGAAGGTGATATGTCTACATGTCAGATGTTATTTCATGGCAGCTATGTGAAAATTGTGTACAGTTTGATAAACTGGATGCTTGTTCAATGACTTGTATTGTTAGGCGCTTTAGTGGTTATTTATCAAAATCTCCTGCTTAGCTTTTGGTGTTTTCATTGGGATTAGTTTGTAAGATAAACCAGGTGTTGTCTTTTCCCTTGTAAAATGTTGTATTGGATATAGCTCTATTTATCTGATTACAATTATATATGTTTGGGGATTTACTCTTACAATAAAACATAGGCGTTTGGAGCTGTGAGCAGGCAGGGATAGCAGTAAATGATAATGCAGAGAGAAGAACAGACAGGTACAGGGTAAAGAGATACAGTGGTCATTAAAAATACAATTGCAGTGGCAAAATCTACAGTTTGGTACATCCTGAGATAGAAAGAAAGCATTGGTGACCTCAACAATCCAAAAAGACCTGGACGCCCACGGAAGACAACAGTGGTGGATGATCGCAGAATAATTACCATGGTGAAGAGAAACCCCTTCACAACAGCCAACCAAGTGACCACCACTCTTCAGGATATAGGCGTATCAATATCCAAATCTACCATAAAGAGTAGACTACATTAAAGTAAATACAGAGGGTTCACTGCACTGTGCAAGCCACTCATAAACCTCAAGAAGACTAGATTGGACTTCTGGAAGAACATTCTTTGGACAGATAAACCAAGATCAACCTCTACCAGAATGATGGAAAGAAAAAGATATGGTTAAGGCATGGTACAGCTCATGATCCAAAGCATACCACATCATCTGTAAAACATGGTGGAGGCAGTGTGATGGCTTGGGCTTCCATGGCTGCCAGGGGCTCTGGGTCCCTAGTGTTTATTCATTATGTGACACAGGATAGAAGCAGCCGGATGTTTTCAGAGACATACTGTGTGCTCAAATCCAGCCAAATGCAGCCACACTTATTGGTCGGCGTTTCATAATACAGATGGACAATTAACCAAAACATAAAGCCAAAGCAACCCAGGAGTTTATTAAAGTAAAGAAGTGGAATATTCTTGAATGGCCAAGTCAGTTACCTGATCTGAACCCAATAAAAGCATTTCACTTGTTAAAGACTAAACTTCAGACAGAAAGGGCCACGAACAAACAGCAAATGAAAACCGCTGCAGTAAAGGCCGGCAGAGCATTAAAAAGGAGGAAACACAGGGTTTGGTGATGTCCATGGGTTCAAGACTTCAGGCAGTTATTGCCAACAAAGGGTTTTCCACCAAGTATTAGAAGTTAACATTTTATTCACAATTATTTAATGTGTCCAATTACTTTTGAGCCCCTGAAATGAAAGGAATGAGTTTAAAAAATGCTTTAGTTCCTCACATTTTTAGGCAATCATTTTGTTCGACCCACTTAATTAAAGCTGAAAATCTGAACTTCAACTGCATCTGACTTGTTTTGTTCAAAATCCATTGTTGTAATGTACAGAACAAAAATTATATATTATATATATGGACCTAACTGTATGTGTAATAACACAATATAACATAAATCTACATTCTAGCAAAAAGGCACCATGTTGTTATTCTCCTCAGAAAGGTTCTTGCACCTGATTGGGCCCCCCCCCAACCTCTGGGCCCCATAGCAAATGCTATAGCCTCTATGGATATAGTTACACCCATGTCTTGTTTGTTAGGCCTCGTCCACATTTCCCGTGTCATTTCTAAGTTCGTGAAAAAAGCGTCCTTGTTTCATCCATGAAGAGGTCAGTGAAGAATCCGTGTTTAGTCCTTGTGCCCGTTTTTAGCGTCATATGTAATCCATGGACGTTGTTCAGCTACAAATTAATTTCCAGAGCATCTCCTATTAGTCTGTAGTAAAAAATTGATGCACCACAGACGCCATATGGATACCATCCGTGTACAATGGTCATGTTTGGTCTGCATAATGCACTAAAGTAATGCATGTCTCCATTATTTTTACTGACCCACGGTCAGTAAAAGAAATACTGATGTGTGAATGGACACATTCAAATCAATGGGTACGTGTGCTGTCCACAGAAAATGTGGACCGCGCACGTCAGTGAAAAACAGATATGTGAACGAGGCCTATGGGTCTATATTTTTACAATAAAAAAATTGGTTCCAGCCTGAGATGAGCGAAGTTTTTAAAAATTTGATTTGGCTGCTTCGCAGAATTTAAAAAAAGATTTGCTTTATAACGAATTACTTACTTCATCACGAAGCACATTTCTTTGTAAGTAGTGGGCGCAGTGACTGGGAACAGCTAAGTAGAAGGATATTCAGCTTCGCGGTGAATCGCTTTTCCCTGTAATTCGGGTCCGCTAAACACTAGTAGCTTCCTTTGATGTTTAATCACGGTAATAGAAGATCTGCGCCACAAATCACATATCTATACAGAACAGAACAGAATTGAATGTATATACTGTAGAAAGTGGAAATCTAAATTTGAAATCTAATTTTAAACACAATTTTCTCTACACTGAATAACCAAACTAACTGCATATCTCCATTACAAATATCTATCATTGATTTGTTCTCAGTTTACATCATAGCTACAAAAATGAATCCCTAATCTTGCGATAATCTAATAAGCCAGATGGTCTAATGTGGACCAGTCCATTGACTACCAAAGAATGACTATTATTCATTTCCCGGTGACCACAATGAGTATTGGTAATATCCAAAACATATCATGTAAAATAGAAAATCGTGTCACTTGGTCTATCTGCTTGTGGGCCATACATATCACTGACATGAACGTCAGATGTCTTTACATGGAAGTGTCTTCTGGCTGTTAATGAATCGTACATTTCCTTGAAAGTGCGGAACTTCGTTTCCCTTAAGGAAGATTGAATTAGGCGGCTGAAATAATAATCTCTTGCTGTTCCCATGTGAGTTGTCACTCTTTCCACTTCTCTGCTATCCCAATTAAACTCCTCATTCTGATTTAGATGTCACTTGTAAAATTGAATTACAGTGCCATGATAATTCGAGTAGGGAACAGTCTGAGCACTTTAAGAAAACATGTTGACTTTAAGGTGCATTAGTAAGCGATATGCTAGATTTATTGTTCCTGCTTGTGGTCACAATTGAAAACATGTCTATGCACCTTGTTCTCCTCATTGAATTTTAAGGCCGAAGAAAAATATATGGGTTTGACTGAAGAAGGCAAACGAGGAGAATGAAATGCCAACCGCCCTATGCATTGTTTTATGTTTACCCTGTGGTTCCTCCGCAGATACCGCAGGTTCCGATACAGCGGAGACAATAGATTTAGATCTTGATCATACAGTATTTGCGTAAGGCTATATTCACAAAAAATGGCAGTGAAAAATGAACACACTATCAATTTTCATGGCCACATTTCAACCATGTTTGCATCCATTTTCTGGCCATTTGGCCATTTTTCACAGCTGTTTTACATCTTTTTTTGTAACAGCCATTAAAATGGGTGATATTCATTGTTTTTTTTTATTTAAATCCCAAACCTTAGGCCTCTTTCACACGGGCAAGTTTTCCGCGCGGGTGCAATGCGTGAGGAGGACGCATTGCACCCGCACTGAATCCGGACCCATTACTTTCTATGGGGCTGTGCACATGAGCGGTGATTTTCACGCATCACTTCTGCATTGCGTGAAAATCGCAGCATGCTCTATAATGTGCGTTTTTTACGCAACGCAGGCCCCATAGAAGTGAATGGGGCTGCGGGAAAATCGTAAGCATCCACAAGCAAGTGCGGATGCTTTGCGATTTTACCGCATGGTTGCTTAGCAACGGGACCCGATCTTTATTATTTTCCCTTATAACATGATTATAAGGGGACATAATAGCATTCTTAATAAAGAATGCATAGTAAAATGAAGTGGAAGGGGTTAAAAATAATAAAAGTTAACTTACCTTAGTCACTTGATCGTGTAGTTGCGATCTGTCCTCTCTTTCCCATCATCAGCTAAGAACTAAAGGACCTGTGATGACGTCACATCACATGGTCCAATCACATGGTCCATCTTACCATCTTAGCAATATAAATGTCCCCCATAGTGGCTCCCAGCATTAACAATGTCCCCCATAGTGACCCCCAGCAGTAATAATTTCCCCCAGAGTGGCCCCCAACATTAATAAAGTGCAGATTTTTTTTATGCTGAAAAATAAAATAATTACCTCATGCACTTGCACGTGCAAAGACAGTCATTCTGCACTTGATGCCGTAGGACCTGTGCTCCCATTGTAATGACATCACCTTGCGCCCCCAGAGATCATGCTGGGTTCGCAGGTCCTCCCGCATCAAGTGAGAAGCAACTGTTTCTGTGTGAGCAAATGGATGAGGTGAGTAATTTTTTTAAAAGTCGTACCCCCTAAAAGGCCATCTTTCACTATTGTAATGGTTTTTAGTGACCATTAGATGAGTGGCCTCCTGTCTAAGCGGCTGTTAAAAACTTTAACTTCAATAGGGTCCATCTGACTGTGAAATTGGGCAAAAATAGAACATGTCCTATTTTTTGAAGGTCACTATTCTCTGGCCGTAAAAAAAAAAACGGCATGTGATAGGCCCCAGAGACTGCAATGGTTCTGAAAATTCTGTGTGAATATAGCCTAATATAGTGCTGCACTACCACTATCTGTGACCCTGACCTTACTCCAATATAAAGCCATATAATGTTTAGTGGGGCACTTCAGTCAGTTATTATGTAAATGCTAATTTGTGAAAAATGAAGTTAGTGTCATCACATTGGGAATGTCTTTTATCTCAAATATATAGAATCATGGGCTAAAAGTACACTTAAAGGGGCCTGTCCACTGCCAAAACAGTTCTAAGGCAGGGGTCTGCAACCTTTGGCACTCCAGCTGTGATGAAACTATGACTCATGGCATGCTTACTTTCTTGGCTGTTGGCTCCCACAGAAGAGAATGGAGCCTACTGGGAGTTGTAGTTTCAACACAGCTGGAGTGCCAGAGGTTGCTGAGCATTATTCTTAGGTACTCCATTGATTTGCAAATGTAGAATAACCTTACTAAAATGCTTTAACTTTTAAAACTGCACAGACACAAATGTCCCAATATCGCGCCTTGTTGTGTGGCCCCTTAAGTGGAGCTTGCCCTGCACACATGACACTGTGACACAAACTGAGGTGGCAGGTAGCTTCCTCCTCCTTTCTGTTTACATGTATGAAGGTGATTTTGTGGTTAAACCAATAAAACTAGAAATGGTTTATCAATTTCCGTTGCTCCTGAAACAAAAAGTATTCTCGAAAGGTTGCACAGGTGTAAAAGGGCAAGAGTTTAGCAGTGCGGTAGGACTTCTGCTGCAGCCAGTTGTCTAACAGCCAGAAGCAGATCCAGTCTGATATTTGTGAGGAGTAGGTGACACATATAGAAACATTCTTTATATATTTTTCAGTATCAATTGCAAAATGAAAACGGGTAAAATGAAAGTAGAGAACTGTTGTGATTTTTTGTATTTTACACATTTATTGTTACTTTAAAGAATAATTTCCTGCAAAGTGTTTTGAATCTATGGTCAACCCCTCTTTAAACTTTCTTATCTGGGTCTCCTGGTGTTGAGAACTTGAAGACTTAAAGAGGTTGTCTCACTTTAGCAAGTGTCATTTATCATGTAGAGAAAGTTGATACAAGGCACTTACTAATGTATTGTTATTACCCATATTTTTTCTTTTGCTGGCTAGATTCATTTTCCATCACATTATACTCTGCTTGTTTCCATGGTTATGACCACCCCGCAATCCATCAGTGGTGGTCCTGCTTGCTCACTATAAGAAAAAGCGTCAGCCTCTCTAATGGCCGGACCGTGGGAGCGCACATAGGCTAGTGATTTTTCCTTTAGTGTGCAAGCACGACCACCACCATATGGACTATCACAATACATTTGTAAGTGACTTGTATTAACTTCCTCTACATAATAAATGCTCTTTGCTGAAGTGAGACAACCCCTTTACGTTCTCCCTGCCTCCTACAAATCATGACAACCAATAACCCACACAGTGGGGTGTCTTGTTCTGCTCTTCCTTCTGCATAAATTGATACCGCCTCATAATAATTACAGAGTATTTATTTACACAATGGATATTAAACCTCTCAGGGAACCCTAGGAAAGGAGACCAGGACATCACCATATATCCCACATGTGGAGCCTACTTTCTCTTAATTTATTGGAGGCCGATTGGCAGCAAAAGAGGTAGCATTTAGCAGTTCCTGTTCAAAAATAGTCACCTTGCCATGGTAAATGGGTGCAAATAATTTTGATCAAATCATATTTGCTAAGAACCTCGCATTTATTCATATAGGGGTCATTTATGACATTGAAATATGCCTATATTAGGCATATTTCAGGCGCAGATTGTGGCGCAGCACCTAGTCGTGACACAATCTACATCTTTTTCCCGCTCACGCCAGGTCTAAAATAGTGGGTGTGGCGTGGGAGGGGAAAGTGGACAGGTCAGTTTAAATGAAAGACAGCTAGGAAGCTGTCTTACATTTAGAACTGGCGGAGGATCCACCGAAGTAACTTCATATATTTTTTGTTTGCAGAGTGCTGTTGTATTGCTTTTGGGAAACGCATCTACATATAATAATGAAAGTCTCTCTTTTTTATGTCATTATAGAATCAAGAAGTAACTTGCAAGAGAGAAAAATGCCCGGTAGTTTCGAAGGATTGTGCCCTGGTCATAAAGCAAAGAGGAGCTTGCTGTGAACGTTGCAAAGGTATAGTATTTGATTTTATCTAAATTAAAGAAATCCTCCAAGCATGGGCGGATTGGCCATAGACCCTATAGGGAAATTTCCCGGTGGGCCGATGACTAGGGAGCCACCTGAGCTCTCCTTACAGCCACCAGCCAAGTACATATTTATCTGATCCTCTCAACATTAATTAATTCTAGAAGCATCAAGTACTTCCGCATGTGGCTGGTAGCTGCAGGTACCCTTCAGAATTAAACTGTATTGATATCCTCAGTACGATGATACAGTATTTTGTGCTGCATTGTAATATTGGGTTCTGCTGGGGCAGTATATGGTGCAGCACTATGGTATTTGGTTTTGCTGGGGCTATATTTTGGGCTGCACTAAGGTATTGCCCCGCCTACTTCTGGGTATTGTCCTGCCTACTTCTGTTGTCCCAGCCTACATGCTGCCTCGCATTCTATCAATTTGAACTTACCTACAACATGGGGCTACTTTTATTTTTTAAGTTCCCAGTCCACCCCTGCCTCAAAGCTTCCCATTGCTACACATCAGTGTAATGTAGGCCAAACACACTAAGAATGGCAGGTTCAGCCTACAATGTGTGTGGGGAGTTCCTGACTCTTTGCAGACAGATGATGTTTGGGGAGAGAATTATCAGGGGAAATAATATTTTCACCTGATCCTTTTGTTCTCCCTGGAGATAAGCCGCCACCAGAAGTATCTGGCAGAGGCTTTCTCCCCTTTTCTCAGCCGAGCTGAACGTGTATGGCTTGTATTACACTTGAGTCTTCTGATACGGCATGCTGTTCATCTGATGTCATTAAAGGTCCTTCAGCTCTTCTAACCTCAGAAACTGCATTGATACTGCAGGACTTGTTCAGTGGAATTTTATGTCATTCGGCCCTGTGCCAGAAATCTGCTGGTGAGGGCAGTTTACCAGTCCAGACCTGGGTGTCAATCTTAATACAATCCATTTTATTTAAAATAACAGCATATTATTAATCAGTTCTGGAAATTAGAAAAGCTGTAATTCATACTGGAAAAGTGTCTGAAAATGGCATACCAAGACACGATGGTTAGGTAACAACTGATCTGCGGGTCTTCATTATATACCGTTTATCATAAAATTTCTAGAACAGAAGTCTCCTGGCCAGTTATGGAGCGTTGTTTTCTGTTGGTATTTTGAAGAGGAGATCCCCTTTACTTGGCTATGTTGTTCCCATTAGGGAAATATTGCCTTGTGTGTGGCCATATAATGTATGGCGGATATGTGTACTTAGTGACTGCTTGGGTGCAGTCCAAGACAGAAAAATAAAACAGATAGTGATATAGGCAGTGAAGATCAGCTGTGACTATACATGTTGTGGAAACTCATGAAGATGCGCATATTATAGTGCATATTATAGTGGAGGTTATACACATATACGCATCATTTGCGTGATATAATCTTCTAATCATAAAAATATATTTGCAGGAACATCTGAAAATTCCAAGTTTTCAATGTGCTGTAAGCACAACGTATATAATGCACTGTAATATTTTATTGAAATTCATATTTCTCATTCAAGTTTTTATTAAGGTTTTTGGTGTAACATACATGCTTTTAAAGATGCAATATGAAAAAGCACACATAGCATACAATACTCAAAAAGTAGTAGACCACGCAACGGTGTGGGTAGGGAGAATTGAGAAAACATTGAATATAACAACTGATAAAATAAATTAAAGTAAAAAGATAAAGGAGGCAAACAAAGACAGTATGAGAAGGGGGGAAGGAAAGAGGAAGGGGGTAAGAAGGGGTATGGAGTTAAGCAAAGAGAGTCACATTTGTATATTCCGGAACATCTCCGAAGAGTCGAAGTCGTCCCAAGGCCCAAGTCTTCCATAATCTGGAAGAGTCTAATGGTGTCATACTAATTAGTTCCTTCATTCTCTGATATAGAGTGATTTCCTCAAACCATTCTTCTGGTGAAGGAGGGGAGGGTGATTTCCAATGTCGAGGAATGATTGCTTTTGCTGCTTGAATCATGTATTTCAGAATTGAATTTTTGTAGGTGGAAATATTTAGGTCAAGCACAAAAAGTAAGAGACCTTCAGGGGAGTTCTGGACAGGAATGCCTGTCACTTCTCTGATAGTTTTGTGTACAAAGTCCCAAAAGGGGCACAGGTCGGTACAATTCCACCAAATATGGATCATCGTACCTTCCTCTGTGTGACATCTCCAGCAGCGGTCCAACACTGTTGGAAACCACTTGTGGAGAAGCGCAGGCACCCTGTACCACCTGGACAGGATTTTGTAACTTGTTTCCTGGGCCTTAGTAGAGATCAATGCTTTATGGGACAAGAGAAAACTCTTATTTCACTGAGATAGGGTGAAGTGAGTACCTATATCCCCCTCCCAGGCCTGACAGAATGGGGGAGGTGTGAGGAGTGTTGATATATTAGTAGTTTGTATACCGTGGATATGCTTCTAAGCACTGCTGAGGGGGCAATGAACATTTGTTCAAATGTTGTGAGGTTTCGATTCAATGTATGGGTCCTACTCATATAGGAGTAGAAGTGCTGGAGTTGTAAGTATTCATAGGAGCTGCGTGCTAAGGGGTAGGGGGTCCCTAACAGTTCGGATAAGGGCTTCAGATAGGATCCCCATAGGACGTGGTAAAATCGAAGTGGACGAGCTTTCGTACCCTTGAGAAAGGGGTGAGGTGAATGCCCTGGAGGGAAGCACGGGTGGTCAGTTATTGGGACCAGAGGACTTTTGGGTTCAATTAGGACGTATGGTGGTTTATGGACACTATCATTGTTTAAGTCTGGTGGGCCGTGTAGGAAGGCTTAGAATTGGTGGAGCGTTAAGTGCCTATTAGCCATGGAAGTACTGCTATTACCTCCTCCTCTCCCTTACAAATCTCGTGACTGCTGGAGGAAAGACGATGCTGCACTGACCCGTCCCTTTTTTGGCTTCATTGCAGTCCTTTGCGCTTTCTTGCTAGTCCTCTGAATTCTTGATAGCGGGAATGTGGGAGACGGCCAGTTTACCTCTAAGAACCCTTCTCAGCAAACACACACTCTTGTTTCCATATTTGTAGAATTTACTATGACATATTTGGATCATACGCTTGTAAGACATCTACAGGAGGCGTTTAGCGTCTAGACGAGCATTGTGGAGATCACGGAGAGTCGTCAAGGAGAGTGCTCATTTGTGGGCAAGCTCCAAAGAGGCGACCTTCTGTAATGCAAGTTTGAGGGAGTGAGCTCTCTCCTTCTTGAGACGAGAGCCATGTTTAATGAGAGCCCTCCGCAGGACACATTTCAAGGCTTCCCATTGTATAAGGAGAGGAGTGGGGTCTGCACTATGGTCAGAGAAAAAGTTTGTTACAGTAGTGGCCAGATCGTCAGCGCACACCAGGTCAAGAAGGAGAGATTCATTCAAGCGCCAAGTCCACTCACGTTCTGTGAGTAAAGGGAGGTTTAAAGAGCAGAATACTAGGGCGTGGTCGGACCACAGAATATTGCCTATTTGTGTGGTATCCAACTATAAGAGGGATGGTTGTTGAAGTAAAACATAGTCTCTTCGGCTGTAGGAGGAATGAGAGGCAGAGTAAAAAGTGTAATCTTTATCCGCTGGGTGTTTGAGGCGCCATGAATCATATAATTGTAGTTGGAGCAGTGCTCTTTTAACCTTTTTAATGCTTGAGTATGGGAGGGAAGTGCGTCCAGTTGAATTGTCAAGTGTAGGTTCCAGAATAAAATTAAAGTCGCCGCAAAATACAACCATTCCGCGAATGAGGGGCAGTGCCATATCAACTAGGTTCAAAATAAAGGAAGCCTGATTTTAAATGGGGGCATAGGCATTAAGAAACGTGAATTAACGTCCACCAATCAAAAGCTACAGAATTAGGTATCTGGCCCCAGGATCAGGCAGTACAGCCTAGCACCTGGTGAGGCAGAGTTTTATGGATCGATATGGCGACTCCCTTCGTCCTATTCACCGGATTATTTGCCAGGTGATGTAGTGCCAATGACAAATGTCAGGAGCTCCACCCTCCTTGAAATGTGTTTCTTGAATGCATAGAATGTGTACCTTCTGGCGATGGAAATGGTGGAGTACTTGGGTTCTCCTTTCAGGGGTATTGAGGCCCTTTGCGTTGAAGGACGCTATCTTGAGTGAAATCATGTCTGTGAAAGGGAAAAAACTGAAGAAACAGAGGGAGGGGAAGGACAAACAGATAACTAAAAAAAAAAGAAAGGAGAAAGAAGGAAAGAGAAGAGGGATTAGATAACTTCAGTGACCAAAAGGTCAATGAAGACAGTCACCAGGGTCCGAACAGCCCCAGGGGAGTGTCTCAATCTATTGGGGGTAAGTAACAGCCAGAGAAGAGCAAGCCCGCTACATTCCCTGTCTAAGTAAACTAACAGGCCTATATCACCAATTTCTGAGAAAGAGCAAGAGAAACAGAAAGGTGTAAGGCGAAGAAAAGAGGAAAGCTAGTGCGGCTACAAGACATTAGTCCCATTGAGGAACAGCAGGTAGTCCCTCAGGTGACAGAAGTGGGTGGTGATCCTCTTCGGGGACCAGCTGACCGCATTTGTCGTCGTCCACGAGGAGTTGACATGGTCGGTCCAGGTGTCTCAGTGCTGGCGATCTGGTGGAGGTGAGGTTGTCTCCGCGTTGTTGGAGCAGGAGGAATCAGGCAGGTTTAGTTGTTGCAGGAAGTGTGGTAAGTCCGAGGGGTGATGGAGAATAGCAACCTGACCTTTGAGACCTGCAAAAAGGGTGAATGGGTAACCCCAACGATATGGAATTCCACGGTCCCTGAGGAGGTCCAGTGGTGGGCGTAAGGCAGCTCGTTGTGACAAAGTGTTGCGTAAAAGGTCCTGCAGCAGCGTGATGGGGGTCCCTTCATGAGACAGAGGGGAGGATTGTTGAGCTTTGTTTAGGATTTGTTCTTTGATGACATAGATGTGAATTCTGCAAATGACGTCTCTTGGCTTGGCACCGTCAGGGTTAGGAGGCCTAAGGGCTCTATGTGAGAGCCTAGTGGATGTCCTAGGATTCCATTAAATATTTACACGATCGTGTGCAGTAGGTTTGCTGTCGTTATTGATTCTGGAAGGCTTCTAATCCGTATGTTGTTACGGCAAATACAGTTTTCTATGTCGTCCAGATGTTGTTGTAAAATATAGAGTTGTGTGTCATGAGTTTGTGCCTTATTTTGTAGAGCTTGGACGGGTGTCAGACAGAGTTGTGTGGTCTTGCGCAACAGAGCTCTAACTCTAGTCAAGTGCAGCCAGCTCGGAGCGGACCTGAGAGAATTCCCTTTTACATTCTTGTAGAATGCTGGTAGCAAAACTGGATAGGTCTTCTTTAGAAGGTAGAGAGCAAATAAGAGTGCGCAGGTCTGCCATAGTTGGCTGTCTGGTGTCTTCGTTAAACACGTCTGCGGAGGGTGGAAGTCTCAGTGAGGGGTGCAGGGATCCCTGAAGGGGCATAACCGTAGGGTCAGTCGTGACCTTGGGACCAAGTGGGGTTGCTCCATGTGACTGCAGGTGGGAGTCGTCCGATAAAGATCCAGTGGACCAACGTGGGGATGCTGCCAGAGAGGGTCCAGGGGAGCGGGAAAGGGGACGAAGGGGGTCTTGCACTGTGGGAAGAGAAGGGACATGAAGTGTGGGGTGGTCGGGGGACCTTTGGTGGCGGTCCAAGGGCTGTCCCTGGAAATGGAGACCCAGGTGGGGCAATGATTGGCCGCAGAGGGGCCCCTGGTGTATATATTAGTTACTTAGCATATCTAATGCTTTAGGAGAGTGTCCAGTAAGGGTTAACTATAGTCCCTAGGGTAGTGTCCACTGGAGTGGCAGGGCTAATGGCCTGTGGTGCTGCAGCCTGTGAAGAGTGGGGTGAGCCCCCAGGACTGACCTGATGTGCAGCCATGATCCGTGGTGGTGTAGAGGAGTGCAGCACAGGCAGCCTGGGATCTTCAGGCGTCTAGATTGAAGCAGGGCCGGTGCACGCGTGTGGGGAGCACGACTCAGAAGTCCGGTCCGGACCGTGGACCCGCTCATGATCCTCTGTGAAGGCAGGCAGGGAGTGCACAGATGCCGAGCAGCATCTGGGTACTTGTGAAGTGGTACTCCCGGGTGCCCCTGACATGTGGACCCCATGTCCTGTCTCCGGCGCAATCTTAAGAGCGCATGGCACAGCAGTGCAGAACGGGATTCGGTGAGGCAGAGCACCGGGTGAAGAAGCGGGGCAAGTCGCTTTGGTAGAAGGTCAGGGAAGCCGGTGGTCGGGCTCTACCCTTTTTAAGGGTCTTTCCCATCAGAAGCAGCTGGTGTAGAGAGAATTTCGTCCAGGGTGTAGCGGAGCTCTAGCAGAGCACGTCTTCACTCACTCATGGCTGGTCACGCCCCCCATATTTATATTTAATAGGTTGAAATATGCTTGGCTTGACACTCAGGTGTCTCAGTGAACTGTTAAGGCTACTTTCCCACTAGCATTTTAGTTTTCCGGTATTGAGATCCATCATAGGGGCTCAATATCAGAAAAAAACGCTTCAGTTTTGTCCCCATTGTCAATGCATTCCATTCCATTTAGTTGCCTTTCCATACCGGAGAGCAAACCGCAACATGTTGTAGTTTGCTTTCCGTCCTGGGATGCGGAGCAAGACGGTTTCGGCATGACCCCCAATGCAAGTCAATGCTGACAGATCCGTTTTCTCTGCCACAATCTGCCACAATAGAAAATGGATCCGTCCTCCATTGACTTTCAATGGAGTTCATGATGGATCCCTCTTGGCAATGTTAAAGATAATACAACTGGATCTGTTCATAACGGATGCAGGCGGTTGTATTATCAGTAACAGAAGCATTTTAGGTGAACCCTGCCGAAACCAGTAAAAACACGTGTGAAAGTAGCCTAAGGCAGTGTAATGGTGTTAATTAAAAAGCTTACTGCATCTCACTGCCTTTATATTACATATCATTATAATTCACAAATACCTGAAATCAGGACCTCCAACAGTCCAAGAGACACATTGAATTGTGATGAAATAATGCAAGTCCCGTTGGCATCTTCCTATGTTTTTCGTGTTGGCTCATTTAGATTTGTCTCTAAGGATGAATTTATCAAATCTTATATAAACCATTCGTGGCAGATGTTTCTTCACACAGTTTACTTCTCATGTCAAGCGTAATTGTTCAATGTAAAAAAAAGAAGAGGAAGGGAAGGGTATCCTAGTAGCAGATATCTAAGGATGAGGCTACAATGCTGTATACATTCAGTTTGTGGTTTGGTCTGCTTTGTGCTTATAAGATGACTCATCTCTAGAATGTACATTATATTGAATACCATCCTTTTTTAGTTTATCTGATCTTCTCTACATGTTAACCCCTTGTTCTGTATGCAGGTTATCAGTGGGGTCGGACCAGTACCACCATTATTACAATATGTGGAATATAGTGGAAGTAAAAATCATAGCTTGTATGATTAACATTGCCCACTTGGAAAATCCTATCATCATCGAAATAGTTAGAATGTTCATTTTCCCATTAGGAAATTATGACTTAATATAGAGGTCCCCAATTCAGAACCCTTCCCTATTAGTTTAAGTGCTGCACGACTACAAAGAGCACCACATTTTGGAGGACCCAGTAGCTCCACGCACAGACATTGATTTAGGGGGTACTAGCTCTCCTTAGGGAGAAAGCCCCCTAATCGGTGTGAGAAGACTTATAGGCCATACATGCTCCTCTGGAATTCTGGGAAGAAAGGGATGCAAATAAGCTTTTAACAAGTTCTGCCTTTAATGCCACCAGATGTAAGGCAGCTATCCTATAAATCAATGTTCGACCCTTTAACTAGGCTTTGAGACATGACTCAGATGTTAAATAAGCCAGCATCTCATCGGCAGACAGCTGTTTTGGGGTGATTGCCCCTCATCAGTGCAGAGCAGAGGGTACTGGTTTACCTGAGTGAGAGACCAGGGTGAGAGATCCTGACCTGGCATGTCACCCAGCTAAGCCAGTACTCTCTGCTCTGCACTAATGAGAGGCAATCACCCTTAAACAGCTGTCTGCAGATGAGATGCTGGCTTATTTAATATTCGAGTCATGTCTCAAGGCCTACCTAAAGCGTTGAACATTGACTTATAGGATAGTTGCCTTACATCTGGAGCCATCAGAAGCAGAGCTTGTTAAGAGCTCATTTGCACCCCTTTCTTCCCAGACATTGATTGCAAAAGGAAAAGTGTATTGCTTTATTCCCCTGTGGTGGCAGTGTAGAAGAATGTAACACTTCATATTGGGTTCTTCAAAGGGTGTCTATCACCCTGAGAACCCCTATAAAAGTATAATTGGATACACAAATGCATATGTAGAAATGTGTATATCTGAAAAGTTTTTCTACCAGTTCTATCATAGTACTGGACTTGTTTAAGAGTCCATAGCTTTAAATAGTATATCTATATTCATCTTTTTACATATAAAGATTTTAGGAAAGATTTATCAAACTGGTGTAAAGTAGAACTAGGTGTAGACGTAGATTCCACCTTCCAGTTTTCAGCGCTCCTTTGGAAAATAAAAGGTGAAATTTGATTGGTTGCTATGGGCAACTAAGCCAGTTCTACTTTTCACCAGGTTTAATAAATCTACCCCATTGTCTCTAATTAAAGACCTGAGACATTATTCATTTACCACCTCAAATAATGATTTTTTTATACAAACTGTGGCATGTAAATTTGTAGCTGCAGTTTGTCCATGGATTTATATGAGTTATTTATGAATTTCTAGTCACACTGAATAATATAAATGAAACAAAAACCCAATACACACAGGCCTCCTTAGAAACAATGACATTGTAATTGCTAATATTAAGTAATAAATAAAAGTACATAACCACAAACAAATATTTGTTTTGGGCCAGGCTTCCCACATTAAAAAGGGAAATTACTGGTGATGCTATTAAAAGTATAGAATTTTATGCGTTGTATAAAATTAGTTCCTAATAACAAAACTTGACATTCCCTTGTTCCCATACATGGCTTACTTTTCTGAAAAGCTATACTTGCTATTTGAAGGCATTTGAATTCAAACTGGGAATGGCATGACTTATATATAGTCTGTGGTTTGTAAAATAAGGAAAAGAAACATGAAACACAGGGATCTCTGCTTAAGTATTATGTCTCAGATGTTTTACATTGTACTGGTTTTAATGGATAATATTTTCCATTAGTTTCCTGTAGTGTTCCTGACCTCACAAAGTAGTAAATAACCTCATCTGATCTATTTTCAAACCTCTGTCTTCTGTCAGAAGTCTAAAACCACAGTTCCAGTCCTAGAAATGTATTTTATGCTAATATGGATACATGCCTCCCTAGTGTCCCTCTTTTGGAGGGACAGTCCCTCTTTTTGACCCAAGTTCCTCTGTCCCTCTTTGATCCTTAAATGTCCCTCTTTTTGACCTGGAGAATTAATGCATAAATGTGCATTAATAAATTTACTAAATTGCTCCTTACTAAACCATCTGTGTGGTTTTGACCTGTATATTAGACCAGAAATTCATTATTTGGTGCAATTTGGACCTTAAAATATCTATAATCTGATGATATGTGCTAATATTTAAATGGATATTGAAGCTCAAGAAAAAAAAATTCTACATGCTTTAAAAAAACTAAAGAAACTTATACTCGCCTAACTGATCCCCAGCTGCTGCAGTTGTGACAAAGTCAATAATTATGCTTTGGGCAGAGTTAGTGGTGTGGCCTAGTATGAAAAAACTGCTGTGATGCTCCCTGTACATATTGTCCCTCTTTGCAATTTTCAAAAATTGGGAGGTATGTAGATATTAACTATCTTAGGTTTTGTTTACTTATTGCATTTTGTAGTAATTGACCACAGAAGATAGATATACGATATTAAGTGATGGCAGCTTCTATGGCAGTTTTTTCCACATTTTGGGCTCATGCACATGGCCATTGGTGTTTTTGCGGTCCGCAAATCATGTATCTGCATCACCCATGTGTGTTCTGCATTTTGGAGAATGGAACGTCCTGCCCTCTGTAGAACTGTCCTACCCTTGTCCGTAAAATGGACAAGAATATGACATGTTCTATTTTTTTGCGGGGCCGCAGAATGGAAATACGGTGTGCTGTCCATATCTTTTGCCACCCCAGTTAAGTGAATGGGTCCCCATCCGACCTGCAAAAAATGCAGATCAGATGCAGACAAAAAACATGGTCGCATGCATGAGCCCTAAATAAACATTAAATGAAGAACTAAGGGGCGCATTTATTAAGACTGGCGTTTTAGAAGCCCGTCTTAATAACCCCTATACCTGGCGGTGGATCCACTGGAGTTATGAAGAGGCTCCGGCCTCTACATAACGTCGGCAGGTCCTCCGCCAGTTCTAAATGTAAGACAGCTTTCTAGCTGTTTTACATTTAGACACTTTTCTACACCTAAAATAGGCGTTTAAAACGGTAAATGAGATGGGTCTGCTGGCCCGTACTCTTCCCCGCCCACGCCATACCCACTTTTTTTTAGACCTTGCGTGAGCAGGGAGGACCTTTGTGCTGCAATCTGCTCCAGAAATACGTCTAATTTAAGCGTATTTCTGTTTGATAAATGACCCTCTACATTGTTAACGTAAGGCCTCATGCACACGACCGTATGTGTGTGCATGAGGCCTAAATGAAAGAAAAATTGATTTTCTGCAGCCTACAGAGAACTCAGGAGGTAGTTTCCTCCTGATCCCATTTATTGCTATGAAGATGTGGGGCTCCTGCTGTTGCCAGTTGCCATTACAGCCAGACAGAGGTTTGCTGAGTTAAAGGTAACCTATCATCAACTTTATGCTGCCCATACCAACGGCAGAATAAAGTAGAGACAGGTGAATTGTTTTCAGCGGTCTGTCATTTAAAAGTTAAAAGTAAGTGGTTTCTGAGAACCAACATCACAATCATTGCAGACTAGACCTGGAAAAGAGTCCCGGCCACCTGAGAAGAGTCCTGGTTATTCATGAATTCCTGTTCATCCTGCCCACCTGCTGATGACTGACAGGCTTCTACCTAGTTTTCTCCCTTTCTCTCTAGGAGAGAACTGACAATCATCAGCAGATGGGTGAGAGAGCAGGAGATTATGAATAACCATGACTCTTCTCAGGTAGATTTGACTCTTTTCAAGGCCTGTGCTACAATGATTATGATGCTGGTTCTCGGCAACCACTGACTTTTAGCTCATGAATGACACACCTCTGAAATCAGCATTTCTGTCACTATTTTATGCTGTCCTCTTTGAGGTCAGCATAAAGTTGATGATAGGTTCCCTTTAAGGAACGGAAGTAGTTGACCTCTTGGGACACAAGTAGAAGAATTTTATGTATCTATACATCTCTCTCAGTTTTGATTGCAGTATGAGACAAAATAGAATCGCAGTAAAGGATGCCAAGAGGTGTTTTTTTGTGTATTTTCTACATGAATTGTTAATTTTAAGGGGTTGTCTAGCATTATAAACAAGTGACAATTTTTTTCCTCCAGAAACGGTTTTACCAGAGTCTATGGCTATGTTTGATATTGCAGCTCATCTCTGTCCAAGTAAGACTTTACATGGACAGAGGGGGAGGTGTTTCTGGATAATTGTAGATTTTTTATAATTACGAAAAAAAACACTTTAATTTCAGTGCTTGAGATTATGAGCCCCATTGGGGACAGGTTCGGATGAGAAAGATAACAGTAGAGTACACTACATTGGGAATGGTGCTCTGGAATATGTTGGAGCTATGTAAGCAGTGGAAAAGGAATGAAGTTTATCTTTCCTGTTACACTGGAGCTTTACGCAAAATGATTAATGTGACAACAGATGTGATGGTTTGCAGTCATGGGCGTAGCTATAGGGGGTGCAGAGGTAGCAGTCACTACCGGGCCCAGGAGCCTGAGGGGGCCCAAAGACCCTTGTGCCACATAAGAAGACACACAAAGCACTGAGGGAAGGGGGGGCCCAAGCTGAACTCTTGCACCGGGGCCCATGAGCCGTTAGCTACGCTCCTGTTTGCAGTATATGCATCCGTTTTTACATTTGATTCTTTTAATACAGAACCTACCTTGGTAGGGCCTTTTTATTCCACACAATGCTTTTTTATGTGTTATATATTAGATATATGTGCATTGCCTTTCATTTTTTATTTTTCATTGTATATGTTCTTTATTTTAAAGGGGTTGTCTCACTTCAGCAAATAGCATTTATCATGTAGAGAAAGGTAATACAAGGCCCTTATTAATAATTATAATTATGTCACGAGTAAGGGTCTGTATGCAATGACCTGTAGATGCTGTTGTCTGTGTGAATTACTTTTTATCTTTTTTTTTTTTTTTTGCATAAATAAACTACAGATTTTACAGTTTCCAGGGGTTATGGCCACCCTACAATCCAGCAGCGGTGGCTGTACTTGCACACTAAAGTGAAGGACTCTCTGGAGGCAAGGACCATGGGAGCATGCATGGGCACGCATGCACAGCAGCTGCCATCCTGGCCACCTCGTATGTGCGCTGCGGCGGTGGCCGTAACCCCTGGAAACAAGCACAGGAGCTGCTGTGCATACGAGCCTGTGTGTGCTCTGACGGTCCCGGCCACCAGAGAGGGTGGCACTTTTTCCTATAGTGTACAAGCACGGACCCCGCTGCTGGATTGCAGGGTGGTCATAACCATGAAAACGAACATTGTATAATGTGAAGGAAAAATGAATCTAGTCAGCAAAGGAGGCAATATGAACAATGACAATACATTAGTAAGTGCCTTGTATTAACTTTCTCTACATGATAAATGTAATTTGCTGAAGTGAGACAACCCCTTTAAATATTTTTTATGTAGCTAAAGCCATTGTGTATTCTGATGATACAGCCAGAGTTCAGATGTCTGATTTATGTTTATCATCTTATGCTTAAAATCCAGAGCTTTTATCCTACATAGGGTTCTATTTGCTTAAGACCTCTTTCACACGGGCGTCATGTTTGACGCCCGGATAAGAGGCGGGTGAGTTGCGGGTATATGCGCGATTTTTCCGCGTGGGTGCAAACGTTTGTAATGCGTTTTGCACGCGCTTGTGAAAAATCGCCCTGTTTGGTACCCAGACCCGAAGCCGGACTTCATCACTGAAGTCCGGTTTCGGGTAGAGTATTCTGCAGAATTTATTATTTTCCCTTATAACATGGTTATAAGGGGAAATAATAGCATTCTTAATAAAGAATGCTTAGTAAAATGAAGATGAAGGGGTTAAAAACAATAAAACTTACTTTAATCTTAGCCACTTGATCGCGTAGTTGCGATCTGTCTTCTCTCTTCAAGCTTCAGCTAACAGCTAAAGGACCTGTGATGATGTCACATCACATGGTACAATCACATGGTCCATCACCATGGTAATATGGACCATGTGATTGGACCATGTGATGTGACGTCATTACAGGTCCTTTAGCTGTTAGCTGAAGCTTGAAGAGAGAAGACAGATCGCAACTACGCGATCAAGTCGCTAAGGTAAGTTAAGTTTTATTATTTTTAACCCCTTCATCTTCATTTTACTAAGCATTCTTTATTAAGAATGCTATTATTTTCCCTTATAACCATGTTATAAGGGAAAATAATAAAGATCTGGTCCCGTTGCTAAGCAACCATGCGGGAAAATCGCACTGCATCCGCACTTGCTTGCGGATGCTTGCGATTTTCCCGCAGCCCCATTCACTTCTATGGGGCCTGCGTTTCGTGAAAAATGCAGAATATAGAACATGCTGCGATTTTAAAGCAACGCAGAAGTGATGCGTGAAAATCACCGCTCATGTGCACAGCCCCATAGAAAGGAATGGGTCCGGATTCAGTGAGGGTGCAATGCGTCCTCCTCACGCATTGCACCCGCGCGGAAAACTCGCCTGTGTGAAAGGGGCCTAAGGGTTCATTCACACGTCCACAAAATGGGTCAGCATCCGTTCTGCAATTTTGCGGAACGGGTGCGGACCCATTCATTTTCAATGGGGCTGCAAAAGATGCGGACAGCACACAGTGTGCTGTCCGCATCCGCACTTCAGTTCCGCACTTCCGCAAAAAAATAGAACATAGCAATTGCGGACAAGAATAGAATTGCGGACAAGAATAGTTACGGACGTGTGAATGGACCCTTAGAGCAGAGCAGTATTCTTCTGTTCCCAATTTTTATGGTAAAGACAAGGGAATCCATCCAAAAGATGGATTAAGATGAAAAATCTAAAGATTTGCCTAGAGGACATGGCAAAATCATTCCGATACTAGGATGTATCAGATGAATATTTAGATATAGATTAAATATCGGACAGTTGAGATGATTGATAGATTCATAAGGTCAATCTTCTGTGCCTACGTTTAGATACTCATGTGATATGTCATTTATGCCACTACTTTATTTTAACAATTTATCCTTTTCTTTTTTCATAAGGTTGTAGCCTTGATGGTAACCTCTACAATAGCTCCATGAGATGGCAAGACTCTGAACTTCCCTGTATTACCAGACAGTGTCAGGTAAGATTGTTTTTTAATCGTATTTTTCAGATTTTTTAAATAGCATACACATTTTCAGTAGCATTATGGCACGCAGATTTGCATTTTTAATTATATTACATGTATTATTTTATGCAGAAACAGGCAGCAGTTGTTTTATCTCATACAAACTGATTTTTCATTGTTTACTAAACCGAAGCTGAAAAGTGACAGCGAGGGAAGCCTTTGGTGGCGTTATTTTGCTTTTCCTGTTTCCACACCTTTTTACAATTAACTGTGGCAATATATTTGGCCTGAAAATTGAATGGACATTTCTATGGATTTTATGGCCGGTGCTTAACTAGGGTGACTCCTCTTAGGCCTCATGCACACGACCGTATGTAGTTTGCGGTCCGCAAAAAATATGGATGACGTCTGTGTACATTCCGTATTTTGCGGAACAGAACATCTGGCCCCTAATAAAACAGTACTATCCTTGTCTATAATGCGGATAATAATAGGACATGTATTTTTTTGCGGAATGGAAATACGGACATATGGAAACGGAATACACACCTTTCAGGGTTTTTTGCGGACCGATTGAAATGAATGGTTCCGTGTATGGTCCGCAAAAAAACGGAATGGACATGGAAAGAAAATAAGTTTGTGCGCATGAGCCCTTATTTGAATGGCTAGTAATCCAGGAAATTATGTTTTCAAGTCACATCAAGATTGTAATTGCAGATAAAAGTCTGTGTCCATTTTTCGAGTTGTCTGCTGCTGGGGGTCATTTAGTATTCTGTATTCAGTGTCTGCCCAAATCTCCTCCAACTTTCAGATATATAGACATGCAAATGTTTCCCTAGTGCTGATAAAAGGTAATCTCTGTTTTTCTTGTCAAACCAGTAGCCATAAAACTATGTACAAAAGAGTGCATACAAAATCAATTAACTAAAAATCGTCACCCTATGGTTCCCCCGGGAAATTTTCATTGCTCCTTCCCTCGGCATCGGCTGAATAGTCAAATCAGCAAACAGCTCAATATCCAACTCTAAGAAGCTCATACAAATGATATTTTCATTGGCCACAATACTGCCGATCAGTTATTAGTGCTATCATTTTTGCAAATGATCCCACAGTCAGCATAACTGGGTTGTGTACCTGCAGAGTTTGATTGGACAGTGTCACACTGTGAAGGGACACACCCTTCTGAACTGATAACCACCAGCTAGACCTTCTAAACTGCTAGTTATTCATATATAACTTCTAGCAGGAATAATAAAGGAATGACACATTATACAGTCATAAGAATAGATGCTCCAGAATTGTTATTACATGGTGCATGATGCAGGTGCCTGGGGCGCATTGATTTATTCAGAAGAAGGAAAGAGTTAAGGGGGTAGGAGAGAGAACCTTATATTGTTTTTCTTATTTCAGCACCAAAATGTAAAAGTCTTTAGCCATACTACATCAATTCAATATAATACTTTTCTTCTGTTTACAGGAAGGAGTTATCACAGAATCTCAAGTGCAATGTCTAGTTCACTGTAAGAACCCAGTAAAGCTGCCAGGATTGTGCTGTCCTACATGTCCAGGTATGTGCTTGATAAGAAACGCTCAAATCTGCAATGAAGATGTAAAACTCTCTAAACTTTAACCTTATAACGACATGTATGGCGCTTGGTACTTGGCTTTAATCCAGATTGCCGTATATGTCCTACGCTGGATTAAAGCTCCTGTTCCTGCAATCTAACAGGAGCAGGTCAGCTCTCTGGCTGTCACTGACTCCAAGGAAGAAACAAAAGTGGTTTCTTATCGCTTCTGCCTTCTTCTTTCTTCCATACGTAGCACTCAATGGGCGCTATGCAATGAATAGGGGAAGCGGCTATGCTGCTATTGGACCCAGCAATCACATTATTGCTGTGTGTCTAGGTACAGCAGAGCTACAGGTTCTTAGAAGACCCTGATTAGCTCTGTCTGTGTGCAGCGCCCCCAAAGAGGTCTGTTTTTCCCTGTAACTGGGACTCCTTTGGATGCTGCATTTACAGTGAAAAAGAATAAAAAGAAATAAAAGAAAAAGTGTCAGTGTCCCCCGAGTAAAAGTATAATAAAATGAGGCCTATGACAGGACAAGGAGACTTTTGCCTAAACTAAGGATCAGGGCAATTATCAGGAACTAGTGTTTGTAGGAACTCTCTCTTCTGATAATTGCTCATGTAAGGCTGTCCATATATATGTCCAGGTTTTTTAAATATAGTTTTGATGCTGTAAAAGTTGAATTTCACAAACAACTAGTGTAAATATTCATAGAAGTTAAAAGGTTATTCCCAATTCATGTTACTGAGGACTTTTTCTGAGGGTATTCAATATCAGATCAGAGGGAGTCTAACTCTCAGCTATGCAGCCGATCTCCTGTTTGAAAGGTCTGTGGTGCTCGTTCAAGTGATGAATCCCTTTCAGCATTTACCTACATGTCTATTACATTGTAGCAGTGGTGCAGGGTAACAGATTCCTCCTCCATTCAAGTGAATGGGAAGAAAAGCAGTGATCAGGCTAGTTGCACACTAGTGGCGGCCATCCGGCAGGCTGTTCCAACATGGAACAGCCTGCCAGATCGCTCTGCATTTTGGCATGGTTGGAAGTTTGTAAAGCTTTGTCTGGCCCCATTCCGCAGCACTTTTCTTCCGTCTGATTCTCAGCATATTTGCCGGAATGTGACCGGATCTCCGCCGGTCTTCATTATAGTGAATGGGGCCAGACTGATGCTTACCGGATTTCCTCCACTAGTGTGCAACTAGCCTTACCCTGCACCACTACTAAAATGTAGACGATGTACTAGTAAACATTGAAGTGAAAGCAGTGCTAACACAAACCGCTGCCCCTTCAAACAACTTATCGGCAAGGTTGCTGGGGAGTGGACCCTCACTGTTCAGATATTGATGATATATCTTGAGTATAGGTTATCAGTATCATGAAATTGTAATACTCATTTAAGCAACTTTGCCAATAGTTTGTATTTCTTTATTCATATTCACAATTCTGATGGTTTCCCATGGAAGCTTTTTAAATTTAGTTTTACACATAAAGTGTAAATAAAGTTTCCCAACTTTTTATGTAGATTTAAACATTTTTTTCGTAAGTGGCCTTTTGCTTTTACTATCATCCTAGTTGATCCCGCTGACAAACTTTTGTATAGACACCAATACGTTGCAGATTAGATTGGGACAGAAGCTCAGTTATTCATGGTTTGTAGCAAGGCTGTTACTGCACCCTTACAATGACATGAGACCACCCAGACACAGAGCTAGATCATTTGCATGTACAGATAAGAAGTACTTTGTCCCCAAGATCATTTTAATTGTACGATGTTCCTAAGGAAGTGGAGATAACATGTAACAATGATCAAAAGCTGTCTTGTGAATTGTGGAGCCTTTCACTTTCCTGACCACTTCCTCTGTCTGTTTCAGGTTGTCTATATGAAGGCCGACACTATAAAGAAGGAGATGAATTTCAGCCAGAGGGGAACAAATGCCTTAAGTGCTCCTGCATCGTAAGTTGTGGTCATGAAAAAAATGATATATTGCTAATTTATAGAAGGGGGAATGGTCATTACAACACATGAACATTCACTGCACAAGAGAAGCAGCATAAAATAGCCATGTATCTGTATGAACCTTACTATTACAGCAGCTCTTAGAAAAGAGCCCTTAATATTCAGTGTGCCATCAAATACTTGTCACACAGTTCTTTAATTCTAATTATAAGTAATATAGAGAGCTTAGTATTACATATACTATAATTTACAAGGTCTCTCAATGGTTACTGCATCTCATATGGTGCTTTCATCCATATCTGGGAGGCCTAGCTGATGACCCCTCTATGAGCTAGAAAGGAGACCCACTCTGTAAGATCAGCTACTGCTCGTCAGATTCAAGCTTTTTGCCAGGGGTATCTGGGACCATATCATGTAGGTTGTTTGTGGTGAGACAATCTCTTCAAGCTTCATGGATGGTCTATCTATCCAGTTATACTAGAAGTCACCCTATTTTACCCCATCTTGAACAGTCATCTAGTAATATATAGTTTTCGTCTGATTGCACCAGGTTTAGAGCACAGCATGGGCCAAAAAAATAAAAAAGGCTATTAGTATTGTCAAGTGACTTGTCATGCTAACCAGAATAAAATATGGCATGTCCTGCTGAAGTGGCTTCCTTAAAGGGTTTGTCTCATTTGAGACATTGGTGGCATACCTGAGGCCTGCATTACTAAGTGGCTGCTTTCATAAGTGGAGTTGAAGAAACCGGAGTTCAAGAAACATAGATTCATTAGATCATACTTGTATACAGTTGGTTTGATTCTAGCTAGTCTTCCTACTGCTGTAAGGGACCACAGTAAGTAAGAATCTTGATATCACTGCTCTATATTGTATTTATTTATTTTTTTCCCTCTCTTTTCCTGTGTAATCCCCATTTAGTATGACTTCCATTATTGACAGCGCCGTCCAGTGCACATCTTGTATGATGTATGCAGTCCTGGAACAGCCGTTCGAGGATGTATATGTTTGTTCAAAATGTGAGCAAATTACCCGTTTGGAATCGCACATCGAGTCTCTAAACAGGCGAGTTGCAACACTGAAAGCCACTGACAATTTGGAAAGAGTTTGCTGCTCACTGAGCAAGCACTCTATGGGGTAGATGTGGGGAGGGTGGTAGCGAGGAGGCTGAGGAGAGTGAGGTAGTTAGTTGGGTAACAGTAAGAAAGCGGGGTAGAGGGAAGAGTGCCAGGGAGGCTAGCCCTGATCTGACACACCCCAACAAGTTTGCACGGTTGGCAGATGAGGGGATGACAGTTCAGGGACGGCACCGCTGCAGCCAGACACTTCCTCTGCCAGTCAGGGGAATGTCAGCTCCAGTAAGCAGGGGACCAGGAGAGCAGGGCAGGCCAGACAGGTGCTGGTAGTGGGAGACTCAATTATTAGGGGTACAGATAGGGCAATCTGTCACAAAGATCGTGATCGCCGAACAGTGTGCTGTCTTCCTGGCGCTAGAGTTCGACACATCGCGGATCGGGTTGACAGATTACTGGGAGGGGCTGGAGAAGATCCAGCGGTCATGGTCCATATCGGAACCAATGACAAAGTTAGAGGAAGGTGGAGAGTCCTTAAAAATGATTTCAGGGATTTAGGTCAAAAGCTTAGTGCAAGGACCTCAAAAGTAGTATTTTCTGAAATACTGCCTGTACCACGAGCCACACAAGAAAGGCAGCGGGAGATTAGGGAGGTTAACAAGTGGCTCAAGAACTGGTGTAGGAAGGAGGGGTTCGGGTTCATGGAGAACTGGGCCGACTTCTCTGTTGGCTACAGGCTCTACCGTAGGGACGGGCTGCACCTCAATGGGGAAGGGGCAGCTGTGTTGGGGAGAAAGATGGCTAGAAGGTTGGAGGAGTGTTTAAACTAGGGACTGGGGGAGGGTAATTACATTATAGGAGGGGAAGATAGTGCAGATAGAGACCAGGGGCGAGGTAGTGTGTCTGGGGGAGGAATGGAAGGGGGACTAGAACAGCTCAGAATGAAAGATGTAGGGTAAAAATACACATAAACCTGTCAAATGTATGTATACTAATGCCAGAAGCCTGACTAACAAGACTGGTGAACTGGAATTAGTGATGTGTGAGGAGGACTATGACATAGTGGGAATAACTGAGACATGGCTGGATGATAGCTATGACTGGGCAGTTAATATAAAAGGTTACAATCTGTTTAGAAAGGATCGTCAAAACCGGAGAGGTGGAGGGGTCTGCCTCTTCGTGAAGTCGTGTCTAAATCCTGTAATTCGAGAATACATCTCTGAGGGACATGAACATGTGGAGTCACTGTGGGTAGAAATACATGGAGCAAAAAACAATAATAAAATACTAATAGGAGTGTATTATAAACCACCTAATATACCAGAGTCCACAGAAAATCTATTACTAAACGAGATAGACGAGGCGGCAAATCATAATGAAGTCGTTATCATGGGGGACTTCAACTACCCAGATATAGACTGGGAAACTGAAAGCTGTACATCCCATAAAGGAAACAGGTTCTTGGCAATAGCCAAAGACAATTTCCTTTCCCAACTGGTTCAGGACCCCACTAGAGGGACGGCCATACTGGACTTAGTATTAACCAATAGACCTGATAGAACAACAGATGTGCAGGTTGGGGGACACCTGGGAAATAGTGACCATAAAGTTATAACCTTCCAATTATCCTTCAAACGAGAGTTTCTAAAGGGAGGAACAAAAATACCAAACTTCAAAAAAGCAAAATTTAGCCAACTAAGCGAGGCCATAGGCCTAACTAACTGGGACAAAGTCCTCAAAAATAAAAATACAACCATAAAATGGGAGATTTTTAAAAGCATTGTAACATCTAATTGTGAGAGGTACATACCTTATAGGAATAAAAGGCTAAGGAACAATAAGAGACCAATGTGGATAAATGGAACCGTAAAGAAGGCAATAAATGACAAAAAGAAAGCATATAAATTGCTAAAACAGGAGGGGAGTCAGGAAGCACTAATAAACTATAAGGAAAAAAATAGAATATGTAAAAAACGAATAAAATTTGCCAAACTAGAGACCGAGAGATTAATTGCCAAAGAGAGTAAAACTAACCCTAAAATGTTCTTCAATTATATAAATAGTAAAAATATAAATCTGAAGGAGTCGGCCCTCTACATAGCAATGAGGGGGTGTTGCAGAGAGCGACGAGGATAAAGCAAAACTATTAAATATTTTTTTCTCCACTATATTCACTGAGGAAAATAAACTGTCAGATGAAATGCAGAATGTAAAAGTAAATCCCCCATTAAAAGTGCCCTGTCTGACCCAGGAAGAAGTACAACAGCGACTTAAAAAGATTAAAATAGACAAATCGCCAGGACCGGATGGCATACACCCCGTATCCTAAGGGAATTAAGTGATGTCATAGCCAGACCATTATTTCTGATATTTACGGACTCTATAATAACAGGGAATGTTCCACAGGATTGGCGCATAGCAAATGTGGTGCCAATATTCAAAAGGGTCCAAAAACAGAGCCTGGAAATTATAGGCCGGTAAGTTTAACATCTATTGTTGGTAAACTGTTTGAAGGGTTTCTAAGAGATGCTATTTTGGAGTATCTCAATGAAAATAAGCAAATAACGCCATATCAGCATGGCTTCATGAGTGATCGGTCATGCCAAACAAATTTAATCAGCTTCTATGAGGAGGTAAGTTCTAGACTTGACAGCGGTGAATCAATGGATGTCGTATATCTGGACTTCTCCAAAGCATTTGACACCGTACCTCATAAAAGGTTAGTATATAAAATGAGGATGCTCGGACTGGGAGAAAATGTCTGTATGTGGGTAAGTAACTGGCTGAGTGACAGAAAACAGAGGGTGGTTATTAACGGTAGATACTCAGATTGGGTCACTGTAACTAGTGGGGTACCTCAGGGGTCAGTATTGGGCCCTATTCTCTTCAATATATTTATTAATGATCTTGTAGAAGGCCTGCACAGTAAAATATCTATTTTTGCAGATGACACTAAACTGTGTAAAGTAATTAACACTGAAGAGGACAGTTTTCTGCTACAGAGGGATCTGGATAGATTGGAGGCTTGGGCAGAAAAATGGCAGATGAGGTTTAACACTGACAAATGTAAAGTTATGCACATGGGAAGGAATAATGCAAGTCACCCGTACATATTAAATGGTAAAACACTCGGTAACACTGACATGGAAAAGGATCTAGGAATTTTAATAAACAGCAAATTAAGCTGCAAAAACCAGTGTCAGGCAGCTACTGCCAAGGCCAATAAGATAATGGGTTGCATCAAAAGGGGCATAGACGCCCGTGATGAGAACATAGTCCTACCACTTTACAAATCACTGGTTAGACCACACATGGAGTACTGTGTACAGTTCTGGGCTCCTGTGAACAAGACAGACATAGCAGAGCTGGAGAGGGTTCAGAGGAGGGCAACTAAAGTAATAACTGGAATGAGGGATCTACAGTACCCTGAAAGGTTATCAAAATTAGGGTTATTCACTTTAGAAAAAAGACGACTGAGGGAGATCTAATAACTATGTATAAATATATCAGGGGTCAGTACAGAGATCTGTCCCATCATCTATTTATCCCCAGGACTGTGACTGTGACAAGGGGACATCCTCTGCGTCTGGAGGAAAGAAGGTTTGTACACAAACATAGAAGAGGATTCTTCACTGTAAGAGCAGTGAGACTATGGAACTCTCTGCCTGAGGAGGTGGTGATGGTGAGTACAATAAAGGAATTCAAGAGGGGACTGGATTTATTTCTGGAGTGTAATAATATTACAGGCTATAGCTACTAGAGGTGGGTCGTTGATCCAGGGAGTTATTCTGATTGCCTGATTGGAGTCGGGAAGGAATTTTTTTTCCCCCTTAAGTGAGGAAAATTGGCTTCTGCCTCACAGGGTTTTTTTGCCTTCCTCTGGATCAACTTGTAGGAAACAGGCCGAACTGGATGGACAAATGTATTTTTTCGGTCTTATATACTATGTTACTATGTTACTAATGTCAGCCAGATGCAGGCCCCACCTCTGGGACCCATACTTATCTCCAGAAAGGGGCCCCCAAAGTGTGTGGAAAGCATCTGCACACGCACTCCATTCATTGCTAGTTGGCCCAGCTATCTCCGGCATTCTCATTAAAGTGAATGGAGTGGTGGCCACGGTACGCTCTTCATTCATGTCTATCGGACTGCCAAAAATAGCTGAGTGCGGTTTCTTTTGGCTATTCTTGGAACTCCCAAAGAAATGAAAGGAGAGAATTCCGTGCATGCCCAATGCGCTCTCATTCACTTTGGGGGGCCCATACTGGAGAAAAGTGCAGGTCTCAGAGGTCTATCTATCTATCTTTCCAGATGATACACATACCATAAGGAAATAATAGTGTTTTGTAGAGGCCATCAGCAGTGAGGGTTTTCCTTAAATCCACAAGAAGGTATACCACCATTATTACCACCAGTAGCCTGACATGAGAACTTCACAAGAATTGAATCCGCTGAATTTATATCTTTTCCTGTAATGGAAAGATGTTTGTGACTACATCTCAGGCATATATTAATTTATCTCATTGGTCGTGACAATTTACCAGAAGCATGATTTTGGAAGTGAAGTTATTCACATGTCTTAAGACATAAAAATAGCAGCTGAACAGATGAGTGAATTTCTGGGAATAGTCTCTTATCTCATAAAAGACATACCATGTAGACATGAAAAGAGAAAAAACTGCAGCTCTGCTGCTTCGTAATAATTTACATGGGCCGCTGACAGCATGTCCAGGGTTTTCACTGGAAAATACTGTATGCAGATATTCTTTTATTACGTAAACTTCATGAATCTTTTATAAGGGTATGTACTTTATATAGTGCAAACGTTCCTGTGTCCTGTATGGTTCTTGCATCTGTTGCTGTGACTGCAGAATATTTCCTCTACTTTTCCTATTTTTATCTTCTCACATTTACAGCAATCCCGATTTATCCATATAGATCTATACACATGCATGATACAGTGGATCCAGATTTGGAGTGTTTGATGATGATGATGATGTGTGGCGTAGTATGCTGTCATAATGAGAAACATTTATATACATAGAACTTCTTTAAACATAGGATTTTATTATATGCATGCCCTAGTTAAAGGGGTTGTCCAGTGGTACTAGTTTTTTTTTATATATGATTCACATTGGGTTAAAAATAAAAGAAGCCAAAGTTATCCTCACTAGAGATGAGCAAACTTCAAAAATTTGTTTGGCGCATCCCGTTATGGATTCCACTACCGCGGACTATCCCGGCATATGGAATCCATAAGGGGCGGCTTCCACGAACCCGAACTTTGGAAAAGCCGAAGGACCTGAGGTGACATCACCATCATGTGATCAGTGCAAGGGGCGTGGCTCAGCACTAATCCTCACTGATCCCCATCGTTGCCACTTCAACATTGATCATGTCACCAATGTTATTCACTTCCTGGTCCTGACTCAACACACAGGGAATTCCAGGAAAGGCCTTTTAAGCCAATCACTGACTGAGGCGGGTTACAGGTACTGCTAGTAATTGGCTTAGCAGCCATCTCAAGGAAGTTCCTGCGTGTTGGACCGGGAACGGGAAGTAAAGGGCAGCGTGGGCCGGAGCAGTGTCAGACAAGCAATGGTGGGGGATCAGTGAGGGTGAGTGTGGCTTCTTTTTATTTTTAACCAATTGTGAGCCATATATAAAAAGTGTTATACTGCCGGACAACACCTTTATATGGTACCAGTGGGTGATCATTGAAGACTGGCGGCATTCTAGTAGTGAAATCATTACTGACCATTCACCAAAGACATGTTGCCTAGCACAGAGGCAAACATAGAAAAAAGACCCCATGTGCAAGAATATTTCATAGTTCCTTGACCCATATTAAGAGGTATTTGCTTATGATAGATCTCCTCTCTGAGAACTTTCCTGCAACCCTTCACTTTGCCAATCTCTCAACTATTACACTTTACCACTTATTGCAAGGCAAAGTAATCATTAACCCAGTCCTTACCTGCAATCTAGTACACAGTAGAGGGATTTGCAAGTTTGATTATGTTGTTGGGCCCACTTACCTTGAGAACTCTTCTGCAGCTGCACATATAATATATCTGCCGGTGAACGATTCCCTGAATGGGGGGTCCGGGAAAAGTTCATTACGTGTCGTAGAACCCAAGAGCATCATTTAAGGCCTCCTAAGAGATGAGGTGGTTTTAAAGGTCTTGTGATGTACAGTATCTTCTAGAACAAATCATGCACATGTCAGTTGGACATGAAGGGGGGGATTTATCAAACACTGGAGTTTTATGCCGGTCCTCAAAATCTCCTGTGCTGCCAGAGGATGCGCCTAAATTACGACAAGGCGCATACTCTAGACAGTTCATGGGCCAGAATGAAATCTATGGCAGCTTTGAGAAAAACTGGCCCAAATGAAGATAAATGTTTTAGACCCACTAGTTCGTTCCCCTTTCTGCCCTTCCTATGCATGAGCATTAAACCACCAAGTATTATTAGAAAGTTGCAGATACAATAATTAGGCTTCATAAAAAAAAAAAAGTCAAAGTCTAAACTATGAGTAGGTGCTTGAAAACCGTAAGACCACCAAAGAAGCCCAGCTCAGAAATATAACCATAGGGTGTTGATGTGGGGGGCTACAGAAAAAAAGCTTTGAACTTAGCTGGAGTCTGAATCCTGGACCATAGTAGTAGAAATGAAGCATTACACAATTCTCAATTAAATTGATGGGCCATGATTATTGTCTATGGACATGTCAGGACCTCCTGAGCAAGAGACACTTAAAGGGGTTGTCCACTTTCTCCTTATATTTATAAGATGATTGTATGACACTTTCTAATATAGCCTTTGTTGGAATTCTGCACCATTTCTTATATTTTATAACGTATACTCCTTTTTCTACAAAGTCATTTGTGCTGTGCACACAAAGGTCCTTCCTGCCCATAAAATGGCCACTGTTGGAGGGTCATGTGACCAGGCGGATCACCTCCATGTGATGTTTCCTCCATTTAAACATTCTGCAGCTGCACTAAACTCCCAACACAAGAAGTGTAGATGGCAGGTGCAGTGTGTCTGAATGGAGGAAGCATTGCATGGAGTTGATTTGCCCGGTCGCATGACCCTCCATCAGTGGACATCTTATGGACAGAATCTCTGTGATAAAATATAGAAAATAGTGCAGGGTTTCAACACAGGCTATATGTAAGCGCCATATAATCATCTCACAGACACATTGGTCAACAGTAAGCAGAAAGTAGCCAACCCCTTTAAGGTTCCCAGATATGTCGAATCGCCCATACACATACCCGCTCAGTGCTTGGGTTAGTGTAAACCTCTAAGTAGAGAATCACTGCCAGACACCACTAACTGCTCCCCACTAACATCAGATTGTCATCCAGCCCAACTGAAAATGGTGGGTTTGACCGACAATACTGTGCATGAGGGTATTTAGTAGCTGCCCTCTTCTCTGGCTAAAGGGTGAATGCATTTGAAACTGAGTTTACTGAACCAGAGAAGCCTTAGGGCATTTACTAAGAATATCATACTGCTCAGTTGTATTCTAATGTATAAAACCAGTAATGGAATATTCCATGTTCCCTATAAAAGAAAGTTGGTAAATCAGTTTAAGTGATTGTGAGGCCTCATTCACTTTTGTGACACAAATTAAGAGTTACAAGCGTTTGGTAAAAATTCAGGAGGAGAAGGGGTCTTCAAAAATGTAGCATTTTGCTCTAGGGTTGTAGTTTCAATGTAAAAAAAAAAAAAAAAGGATAATAGCATTAGTAAATGTGTCTTATTCTTTTTATTGTCATCATCAAAACCCTGTTTGCTTGTTGCAAGAACAAATTTCTGCTCATTGCACAAAAACACTGTAGCAAATCTCGACCATCCAGAAACATTATGACCCTGCAGTCTTCAGTATAATGGCCTTTTTGGCACCATGTCAAGCAAAGCTAAGGGATTGTAGAGGTAACTGTAGTCTCTTACTCACTGATACGGCAGAGGATGGGCAAATATTTGCAAAGAGAAATCAGTGAAGCGCCTGGTTAAAAATTTCACACATCCTCTCAAAGATGTCAAGGATAAAATAGAACATCAGTCGTACCTTTTAACGTATGTTATGCTTTACTTCTTTATATGAGACAAGTAATGCAAATAGTTTGTGTTTAATTTATTGCTTAGGTATAGACATGACCATAAAGACAGCAGGAATTAAACATCAGATATTTTTCCAGCCCGCCTGCTTTTTATCAGCCTGTTATCTGTCAGTTGTGGTTTAAAGCTAACTAGGAGCAGTCAACCACTTGAGCTCACCATACATGACTTACATGGCTGGGTGCATTTTTTTTTTCATGGTCATATTTTTCATTAACTGGTTATTACCATGATTAAAGGGAAAATATCAAAAGTCATACTTTAAATTGTCCTTACCGGCAGTATTTCTAACTTCCATGAAAACATCTGTACTTCTGTGAGTATCAAAAAAGATCTCAAATTCATCACAAAAGAAAATATAGATAAATAAAGTGTGTCACCAAATTTCTTTTTCGACTAGTTAAAACCAGATAGCGACGCATATCCTTTTTACTAATCTGTTTTTATTTTCTGGTTTTCTGATTGCCCCAATTTATTTATTCTGTTTCCTGAACATGATTTTAGAGGCTGCCATCTTGCCTGAGCTGTTATTGATGTCTTAAGGACACAGGACGTACCCGTACGTCGTGTGTCCTATCTCTAAAGATGGCGCCCGCTCCTGCTTCATGCGGGCGCCTTAGCCACTGGTGTCCGCATGGATCTTGGAGCAGTCACCCGCGGCTAATGTCCGCGACCGGCAGCAATGCCGATCGCGGACATTTAACCCCTCAGATGCCGTGGTCAATCCTGACCACGGCATTTGAGTGCGCACAAACCGAAAGTTTTGCATTGCATTGGAATGTATGAAAATCGCAATCAAATGATTGTAAGTTATAGTTCCCTATGGGAACTATATAAAAGTGTAAAAAAAGAAATAAAAAAAACAAAAGTTGCTAAAATAAAAATAAAAAAATTCAAAAAATACACATCATGGGTGTCTCAATGTGCAAAAATGCCCATACTATAAAAATATAAAAAAATATTCCCCATATGTCAAACAACAAAACAGAAAAAAGCGTCCAAATGGCGGATTCTCCATTTTTGGTCGCTTCATTTTCCACAAAAAATTACATAAAATGTGATCAAAAAGTCCTACACACCCCATAATGGTATCAATAAAAAGATAAGATTATGATGCAAAAAATGAGCCCCCATACAGCTCTGTACATATAAATACAGAAAAGTTATAGAGGTCAAAACATGGTGACAAAAAAGTAAAACTGATTTTTTTTTGCCACTTTTGAATTTTTTTTTCACCATCACAACGCAAGAAAACCTATACATATAGGGTATCGCCGGATTCGAACTGACCTGTAGAGTAAAAGTAACTGGTCAGTTTTATTGCACATCGAATGTCGGAATTTAAAAACCCGAAAAACTGTGGCGGAATTGCTTTTTTTTTTGCAACTTCACCCCATTTGGAAGTTTTTTTTCGCTTCCCACTACATCATATGCAAAATTGTGTCATTGGAAAGTACAACTTGTCCCGCAAAAAACAAGCCCTCATATGGCTATGTGAACCGAAAAATAAAAAAGTTATGGCTCTGGGAAGGCAGGGAGCGCAAAACGAAAAACTCAAAAAATAAAAAACCTCTGGTCCTTAAGGGGTTAATAACATTTAGAAAGCATTAAGAAAATTGCTTTAAGGCAGTCACACGGGCCATAGACACAATGGTCAGGAGGGGACCTCATTGACTTCTATGGGAGAGTCTTCTGGGCACGTTCTGTGAACTGTGCAGAGGTCATTCTACAAGGAAAGAATAGATAAAATTTGTCAATCACCTGTTGTGAATGGTGGATCCTGTGCTATCTATGTATATATTGTAGGTGATATGTGTCATTCCAATCCTGCCTGTAATGACAAGCAGATAACAGCAGTAAAGTTATCTGTACAGACCAAGAAGTGATGCCTATTATTAGGCATAGTGATAAGTGTGGAAACTGCAGGATGTATGTTTTTTTATTTTTTTTTTAATATAGATATTGACACGGGAAATTAAAAATAACATCACCAAAAATTCTTTAAAAATAGTGATTTAATCAATAGATAATTTTCTGATGACAAATTCTATTTAACCTGGCTAGAAAAGATACTTTACTAAGAAAAATCCTTCTGTAGTAAACAATAGTGATCTGGCAACATGTGTCCTATCTGAAAGATAACATATATCAGACTATGTTGACATTTGGCGGAACCATTTGATATATTCTGCCCAATGTATGCCCCAGATGTATGCAGCTGCATGACTATACGGTTGCATATGTCTGCTGTTAGCTCCCAAATGAACACAAAGGTAAGCTCCAAGAAGAAGTCGAGGGCTCCCGGAGCAACAGACACATTTCTCAGGTGCTGCATAGTCACCTATCTCTGTTTCTGCACTCCTCTTCATTCTTGCTCAGCAGCCACAGACAACGTCCTGAAGATCGGGCACCCTGGATGGAAGACGAGCATAGGAACGAGGAGAATGACTAGCTGTACATCTGGTGTCAGGTTGCAGTCATATCCAGACCTTGAAACCTATGGAGGCCCACAACATTTTATAAAAGTATACTCTTTACATACTTTGAGTAATGATAGTTTATGCATACGTTGGGAGAAATTCCTACATATTGGCTGAAGGCACTGCCCAAACATAGCCTATATGATCACTGGGAGCCGAAGATTCTGAAATCCCCCTCCAGTTTCAGTTGAGTCTCAGGATGCTGCCTATAACCCCCTCCCCCCATCCTGTACGCTGGCTGTAGTTCAGCTTTTCCATACCGGCTGTGCTGTATATAGACACAAGCCTACAATGGTTTCTTGGTTGGTGTATAAAGAGCTGATTCCTGAGTTAAGATAATTTGGGTAAATATGTCTGTAGTCCTCTGTAAAACCATAGATATCACAAATAACAATGCAGCCCTGCTACATTTGGCAAACACATCTTTTCCACATTTTATTGTTGATGCTTTATAGGGTATTTTTTACATTTACATGTGAATCTGTTATGTTTTTAAAAACTCTATTTCAATCATCTTGAAAATCTCTCAGAAGTATCACGAGGAAGAGGTTATCGAAGACAAACACTTCACAGGCTCCTAATGATGGCGACAGTTTTTTAAGCTGGTTGATCATTAAACAGAAAATATATTATTTTTACCTGCTTGTGCTATTTTTTTTTTGCTGAGGTCGTATTTTCCACTTTCTTTGTTCTTTTGAATTACCTCGATTGCATAGTTAGAAGCGTCTGTTTCTTCAAGAATTCCTTGTACACATGAAACCTTTTTGTTGATACAGTGTCAGAAGGCTGTCAGCAGACCCAGTAGTATTTGGTTGTCAAGGACCACACATGCATTCTTCTCCACGAGATCATTGCACTTTGTTAGGGTGTTGATTTTAAACTTCAAAGGACTTAGAATATTCCCATTTTTTACTTCACTGACACAGATCATTATGCTTAAAGCAACAATAACTGGCAAAAATGGTATAATATACCGACTATTATTGCAGACATTTAATGTATATTTATTATTTTATTATAGCTTTTTAAGATCTATATAGCGATCGAGAATTTTTTATAGAGTTGCGTGTGCATCAGTGTCTCTACCCTGTGCCTCATTTAAGTACAGGGTGTACGTCACTTTGAATGTGGCACAAGTTTAAAACAAAGCCTGATTTGGTAAGTCTCTTAAAGCGAAACTCCGATTAAAAAATAAAAAAATCACATTAACTAGGCACCGAACAGAACACTTTCATGGTGACCTCATTTTCATCTTTTAGATGCCCATTCATCTATTCTCTGTCTCCTCTTTTGCTATCCAAGATGGCCGGACTGCTTCTCAGACTGACTGACGCACACTGTGCATTTGGCAGCCCAAGACACTTCCTGCTGTCCTCGGATTGGCCAACTTGACTCACGTAAACAGTGCAAGCCAATCCAAGAGCACTGCTAGATAAGTAGAAATTGCCTTGGGCTACTAATGCACAGTGTCCTCCAGAAGGTCTGAGAAGCAGTGCAGCTATCTTGGATGGAAGATCGCTTTAAATTCAGATCATTGATGTCTCCCTGAAGTCATGCTCACTGTTTCAGACCAGAAGTGTCACAGAAACTTCTGAATTATGGTGCTATGCCTTGGGAGGAGTTGCTCTTGGAGGATGTTTTGATACCTTTCTTTATTCACAGCAGTGTTCTTAGGCAAAATTGTAAGAGAGAGCCCACTCCCTTGGATGAAAAGTAACCTCACACATGAATGGTCTCAGGATTCTTTACTGTTGGCATGAAACAGGACTCATGATGGTGCTCACCTTTTCATCTACAGACTATCATTTTTCCATATGTCCCAAACAGTCTAAAAGGGGCCTCATCAGAGAATATAACTTTAACCCAGTCCTCTGCAGTCCAATCCTTGTTCTTGGAGAGAAGCGACTTCTTTGCTGCCCTTCTTGACGCCAGGTCATTCTCCAAAAGCCTTCTCACTGTACATGCAGATGCACTTATGCCTGCCTGCGCAGGTGGTGACCTGATCCTGTATCCTGTTTCTTAAGCACCCTGAAACCTTCTTTGCAGCAATTGACCCTCTCTCCTTAAAGTTCTTCATGATTTAGGTGCAATCTTACAAAAAGCTATTTACTTGCCTGTGCATTTTCTTCCTTAGTGGTAACCATGCCTAACAGAAGAAGACAATGCTTTCAAACACCACCCCTTTTTTAAAGCAACCAGTCTGCTCTTCTAATTCAGTCAGCATGAGAGACATTAGCTGCCTTGTCCTTGTTAAAACTTTCTCCTGAGCTAATGACAAAATCACTGAAATTATGTTTTTAGGTCATTTTGTGGCAGGGCTAAAATGCAGTGGGAATAAGATTCTTGTGATTAAGTTTATTTTCATGCAAGGAATGATTTTGCAGTTAATTGCAATTAATCTGATCACTCTTCATAACAATCTAAAGTTAATGCAAATTGCCATAATAACAAGTTGAAGAAGAAAATTTTGTAAAAAACTATAATTTGTGTCAGTCTTTTGGCCATGGCTTCTTAATATGTTGGCTGTCTCGATCCATTGTACAAATTGTAGACTCCTAGCTCTTGTGTGGGCTGGGAATAGAGGCAGAAAATAGGGTGTAATTTTGAGATTTATTTCAACTTTTTCTTAATAAACATTTAATTCATTTTGACTGGAAAACCCATATGTAATATGGTTTACTAAGCAGAAAATAAAAAGCTTCAGAGCTATCTCGGTGCTAGTCTAGCCTGGTATTAGTCTAGTCTATTTCCAGTCCTGATGCTAGGCTAGTGTGTAAATGACAGACAGCTAAAGAACAACGACTTGCATGAAAAAAGTCAATCTTTTGCCTTGAATCTTAAGTATCCCTCCCTAAAAAGGATCTTTTGAATAGAATTAGCGACATTTGCATTGAACATGTTCAGTCCATTGTTTCTGCTAATGTTACAATCCATTGTATCTTGAAACAACGAATGGCACCTGCAATTAAAAGTTCCCAGACATCAAAATTTGTAACACAAATGTTGGTTTGTCTCCTGTTGTTATAGTGCCCTCCTTGAGGCCAAATAGTGACAGGCACCCCAGAGAGCAGTCTATAAAAGGTCTTTATCTCAGACTATGTTATTATAGAAGATTTAGATTCTTATAACCATAAATATTTCCTTTTGAAGTAGCATGCGCCAGGGAAAGCCATGACGAGAAAATGATGTCTTGACAATAGTAACCATGGAAAAGGACAAGTTAAAAGGCAGCATTTAAACTCATAACTAAGCTCCTTGAAATACAAAAAAAAGATTTTGTACTTCATTGTTTTGTGGACCATAGGCCATGGGAACTTTGGCATGCAAAGTATTTAGGGAGGTGCGTGGCATCATGCAGAGAGTGAATGGTTCAATCTATGAAAGGTCTGAGTCTACATGAAGGCACCCAGTTAGTGTTTATTGACCTTTGATAAAACTTCTCTGGTGCAATAAAAAGGGACGTATGTATTGCTAAATTCTTCTTCTACACTAAATGTCATGTCTGATATATTTCCTAGAGCGAGCTGAAAAATATTACGTTGAAATTTGTTTGCAGTGGTTTATTGTGGCCGCTGACTCCAGACAAGAGGCATTAGTCTTAAAAATGTAATTAAAAATTTACCGGAGCTAATAAGAAACTTTTTAAGGTAGTCATAAACATGAAGGTAATTCTGGCAATCTGTTTTCAGACCAATAGATCCATTACTTTAGCATTTTTATGCACACGCATGCAGTGTTTTGCTATGGCTTGAATGATTTTTCACACAATAGACTATAATGTAACAACTTTGCATGTATGTGTTATAAGGTAATTGTTTAAGTGTGTCAATATTAAATATATTATTTGGTGTACTTCTCTTATTTCCTTTTTTTGTATTAAAGGGATTGTCCAGCCTTTTGTAAGTGATGGCCTATCCTCATGCAAGGAATGATAGGCCTCAGGATAGGCCATCACTAGCTTATAACTAGTGGACACTGCTCATCACTCTACTGCTGCCCGCTTTGAAATCAGTGGAAACTGTGCTGCAGTGACAAGTGCTGCCCACTACAATGTTGATGATGCTGTATACTTCGGGCAACAACTTCCAGTGACGGAGCTACGCCCAAATAGATGATTAGTGGGTGTGAGAGGTTGGACCCCTGCTGATCAGTTATTGATGCCCTAGCCTGAGGATAGGCCATCACTTACTGTAGAAAAGGCTGGACAACCCTTTTTAACACCATCATATTAACATGATAGGGTTTTCCAGGGTTTTACTTTGATGACTAATCTAAGCAACCAATGTTTGATTATTGGGATCTCAAAATCCCCAAAATAGCAGAATAAAGGGACATTAAAGGGGTTCTCCAGGAATTATGAAAATTAAAATACTTAAATATTACTTTATAATAAAGATATTCCCAAATACCTTTCATTATTTATTATGGCTCGTTTTGTCGGGAGAGCAATCATCAGGGGAAACAAAATGGACACTGTCCTACCAGTACACACAGAACCTGTCCTAATCACACAGGAGGACAAGTTACTTCACAACACTGATCTGAAGATCTGCTTTATCCTCCTCTCTGCTCTGTGGGAATGGAAATGATGAGGAGACATAAAGTACAGAGAGGAGGGTAGGGCAGCAGCACTTGTATGCAGTCTCCATTACCACAGCTCCATATCACCACAGTCTGTCCTGTCCGTCCTCTCTGTACTCTGTATTCAGGATCATAATCCCTGACAAGTAGTGCAGAGAGGAGGATGAGGCAGCTATTTACCTCAATGTTGTGAAGTAACTTGTCCTCCTGTGTGATTAGGACAGGTTCTGTGTGTACTGGTAGGACAGTGGCCATTTTGTTTCCCCTGATGACTGTTTCCCCGACAAAACAAACCATAATAAATAATAAAAGGTATTTGGAAATATATTTATTATAAAGTATAAAGTCAAACCAATGTTTGATTATTGGGATCTCAAAATCCCCAAAATAGCAGAATAAAGGGACATTAAAGGGGTTCTCCAGGAATTAAGAAAATTAAAATACTTAAATATTACTTTATAATAAAGATATTCCCAAATACCTTTCATTATTTATTATGGCTCGCTTTGTCGGGAGAGCAATCATCAGGGAAACAAAATGGACACTGTCCTACCAGTACACACAGAACCTGTCCTAATCACACAGGAGGACAAGTTACTTCACAACACTGATCTGAAGATCTGCCTTATCCTCCTCTCTGCTCTGTGGGAATGGAAATGATGAGAAGACATGAAGTACAGAGAGGAGGGTAGGGCAGCAACACTTGAATGCAGTCTCCATTACCACAGCTCCATATCACCACAGTCTGTCCTGTCCGTCCTCTCTGTACTCTGTATTCAGGATCATAATCCCTGACAAGTAGTGCAGAGAGGAGGATGAGGCAGCTATTTACCTCAATGTTGTGAAGTAACTTGTCCTCCTGTGTGATTAGGACAGGTTCTGTGTGTACTGGTAGGACAGTGGCCATTTTGTTTCCCCTGATGACTGTTTCCCCGACAAAACAAACCATAATAAATAATAAAAGGTATTTGGAAATATATTTATTATAAAGTATAAAGTCAAACCAATGTTTGATTATTGGGATCTCAAAATCCCCAAAATAGCAGAATAAAGGGACATTAAAGGGGCTCTCCAGGAATTAAGAAAATTAAAATACATAAATATTACTTTATAATAAAGATATTCCCAAATACCTTTCATTATTTATTATGGCTCGTTTTGTCGGGAGAGCAATCATCAGGGGAAACAAAATGGACACTGTCCTACCAGTACACACAGAACCTGTCCTAATCACACAGGAGGACAAGTTACTTCACAACACTGAGCTGAAGAGCTGCCTTATCCTCCTCTCTGCTCTGTGGGAATGGAAATGATGAGAAGACATGAAGTACAGAGAGGAGGGTAGGGCAGCAACACTTGAATGCAGTCTCCATTACCACAGCTCCATATCACCACAGTCTGTCCTGTCCGTCCTCTCTGTACTCTGTATTCAGGATCATAATCCCTGACAAGTAGTGCAGAGAGGAGGATGAGGCAGCTATTTACCTCAATGTTGTGAAGTAACTTGTCCTCCTGTGTGATTAGGACAGGTTCTGTGTGTACTGGTAGGACAGTGGCCATTTTGTTTCCCCTGATCACTGTTCCCCCGACAAAACAAGCCATAATAAATAATGAAAGGTATTTGGAAATATATTTATTATAAAGTAATATTTAAGTATTTTTATTTTCTTAATTCCCAGACAACCCCTTTAATGCTAGATGAAGTACAGGGGTTCCTTCACTACAACCCTTTCAGCTGCCCACTGCATACTCAGACAGGTGTATAGCATTGTGTCAGGTACTGCAATGAAGGAGCAGCTTCTGCTGATTACAAGGATCACAATCATATATTGAGAGCCTATTCTAGTGATAGGTCACTAATCCCTGCAAATCCACACAGTAGTATCATTCCGTTTAGTAGCAGCAACCATCCAATACTAGAACAGTGAAATTAAATTCAATATGGCTTCCCTGCAGGTGACCTGTAGTACCTGACTGTTATAATAGCCTATGTCTGATATTTCCGAGCCTGAGCTGCATGTATTCGGCCAAAGGGTGCACAAGACAACAGCGATAAACATAATTTATTTCTATCTTCCCTTTCTTGCCTTTGCATTTCACCCACTCAAACGGTGATTTTCATACTACTGTTAGGGAATTGTTGTACCGTACATGCATACTATTACATTGGAGAACTGCTGTAAATGCATGCATACAAGATGTATCTCCACATCTGATACAATGAGACCTCTTCAAAAGATAACTTCTTAGACAAGTTCACCCTCATATAGATCAGATATTTTTTGTGACAGATTTACAATTTACCATTCTTTTGTGTACATTATGTTGGCCATACACATTGTATAAATATCAGGTGAACTCAATGATTTCTGCTTTACTGGAGAAAATAAGGATTGGGTATTTAGATTTAAGTGGCCCTATCCTTTTGTTCTTGGCTCCATCCTTTTGTTCTTGGCCCCATCCTTTTTCCTTGGCCCCATCCTTTTGCTTTTGACCCAATCCTTTTGTTCCTGGCCCTATCCTTTTGTTCTTGGCCCCATCCTTTTGCTCTAGGTCCATCCTTTTGTTATTTTGCCCATCCTTTTGTTCTTGGCCCAATCTTTTTGTCTTTTGGCCCCATCCCTTTGTCCTTTGGCAACATCCTCTTTTGTTCTTGTCCCCAGCCTTTTGTTTTTGGCCCCATACTTTTGTTCATGGTCCTATCCTTTTATTCTTTGCCAATATCCTTTTGTTCTAGATAAGCTACCACTACAGTTATTTGGCAGCAGCTTTTTCTCTCTATCTATTCATTACACATGCCTGCTAGACTGAACTGAGTATGCACTTATATGGAGGGGGGGGGGGGGCAGGAGAGGTAACTTTGGCTGAACACCCATTTGTCCATCAGATAACGTGTTTGGCCAGTTTTAGCCTGTTCTTTGAGAAACCTGCCCCCCCCCCAAAGACCATTTTTCCTGTAGTTCTGTGGACACTTAGGTAAGATATTCACTTTACATTAGAACATCACCTGCCACCTGCCATTTCATTTGAAACTCCTGATTTATATAGGGGCCATGCATGTTGTTTGTCCTTTATTTAATCATGGGGCCTTTTCTATGACTTGCAGTGCTCCCTTATATATCATCCATAACAAGTCAGCGTAACATTGAGGGATGAGTGTTGTGATCTTGTCACAATTTTAATGTTTTCCCAGATGAAGAAACTGACTTTCCCCTTCCCTTGGGTTTTTCTGTACAAATGACATAACCATTTTCATCCATTCTTTAGTGTCATAGTCATTTGGTTTGTAACTACTGCTCACTCTTGTATTTCTGCGTTGCGGTGAACTGTACAATTTCCTGAATTTACAGTTTGTAGCATTTACCTGCCTTGTACATCTGCACATGTATCAATATGACATACTTTATTAAGTTTTAACATGTTTACATATAAACAGTCAAGTGGAGGGAAGGTGTATACCGTTTATAACCCACTTTACAGGGGAATTGGAAATTAACTTACTGACCTTCTTATTTCCTTCCTTTCCATTTTTCTGTCTGTTTCCTGTCTGCCGCTAACCAAAATGCCTCTTAATGTATTACCAATTGGGAAAGAAAAACATGATAACTATGTTGAAGAAAGGCTCTATAGTTTCCTCAGTCTACCACTCAAAACAGAACAATTAATAAAGGGTCTTTCATTACTTCGCATTCACCTAAGTGTGTCTCGTGCTCTTAGGATTGTTTGAAGCATGGAGAACCTATTTGTACAGAAAGCTTTGTCTTCTAAGAAACATAAAATATGTAGGAGGTTTAGATATTATACTATATAATGTATTATCATTTTAATTCTCTGTACATTGTAAACCATTTATAGATAAAACATTTAGAACAACGTAGTATATAATTTACTGGTTAACAGGAAAAATACAATCACATTGTAAACTAGATTTGTCCATATGAGCTTACAATCTATAAGCCTACAGACTCTGTATATAAACCCATTTACTAAAAATTGCTTTTCCTTCTTGTCATGTTCACTATTTATTATAATCATGTTTCAGTATAAACTTGTATGCTGTATGATGTAAATATCCATCTTCACGATTAGTTTGTGACCTGTAACAGACATTGATGTCATAGCGAACTCACAAGCACTGCCACTGAACCCATGAGGCTGATACATGTAGCCAGCATCATCAGGATTCCCTCTGTCAGCCAATCGTCCCCTCCCCATGCAGGTTGCTGATGATTAGCCATGGCACCGGGAGACTTAATAATTGGGCAAAGTAATAGAAACAGAAAACAGAAGTACTGCATTGTATTATACAAGCAATTGTATGGTATAGTAAAACATTTTAACAACGCTAAAAATGTTTAACAAAACAAATTACTTTGTTGTGTAAAAATATAAAACAAAAATGGCATATAAGTAGTATCATAATATTCATAATAACCTAAACTATAAAATTATATCAATATTTAAGGCTACTTGCACATCTGCAGTAAAGGTAGCCGACAGGTTATTCTGACAGAGGAACAGCCTGCCAGAGTTAACCATATCTGGCATAGATGGATAGGGCTTTGCACTGCCAGAGCCCATTGACTATAGAGGGATCTGATGAGGATTCAGCCAGGTTCTAGCATGAGCACCAAGTTTTGGCTGGACAAAAACCATGGTGCTAATGCCAGAAACCGGCCTGTTCCTCTTCTGTATTGTAAAAAAAAATGCTGTCTTTTAAGTCTTGTTTCACCAAAAAGTAGAATATAAAGTGTTCAAGAAGTTTTATGTACCTCAAAACATTACTAGTAAAAATATTCAGTGATTCCACACAAAAAAAGACCTCCACAAAAACAAGCCACCAGATGGTTGACAGAAAAATTAAATAGTCATGGCTCTCAGAAAACAAAAAGATAAAAAAATAGGTTCGTCATCAAGGTTTAAACAAACCTGGCCACTAAAGGGTTAAACAGTGTAAACGGAACTTGTTCAGTTAAAACAGCCACATGTGCACTGAATAAACCCAGCAGCGGAGTTCCTCTGTTTTTTTTTATGTGAATGTGTTCTATGGAGATGTTCATCTGTGTTGTAGCTCAGTCTAGTCCTTAGTAACTAGCTCCATCTAGTGTCTGAATGTCATTGCTGCTTATTTCCCAAGAGAAAAACCATTGGATGTGTGCCTAATTCTGCTGGGAGTCAAGTCAATATTGTTGTCAAATGAAATCGAGCACATTTTGATAAAAATGTGTTAATTTTATGGGATTAAAAGTAATAGGATTGAAGCCAGAGATATTAGTCATGTTTTGAGTGATTAGATTAGAGGTGGGTATGACTGTTAGGTTCATTAAAAAGGGCTCACAGATAATGTGAAGTACTCACTGCGGGTGTCAGTATATGTTGTCAGAAAGCTAAATATTGTATTCATTTCATTTAAATTTGTACATGTCAAATATGTTTTGCAGATGCAAAAGATCAAAGATTACAGTGCTGTGGGTTTCAAGTGTCCATCGATCCATGCAGGGGCAACAATGCAGGGGCAACAATGTATCATATTTGTTTGTAGAATGTCTCGGGTTCAATATAATTATAAAAAATAATAATTGTTATTTTTTTTTATAATAATTATTTTTTATCATGATATTAAACCTGAGACATTCTAGAAACAAATATGATACATTGTTGCCCTTGCATGGATCGATGAACACTTGAAATCCACAGCATCCACACAATAAAGGATCTTTCACTAAGCCATTCACAAAAAAAAGTCACATCTGTTTCTCCTCCCCCAACTACCGCCTGCGCGCCAAAAAAACTTGTCTTTGAAAAAGTAGCATGTATGTATTAATGTTATAGTCCTGAGGAAGGGGGCTGTTCGCCCTTGAAACGCGTTGACCGCAAAATAAACTACTATCTGCTTTTACCAATACTTACATGATACTGTATCCCTGCTGACAGCGCTATTACAGATGTTCCGACCCCTCTTCTATTTCTTTCACTGACCGCTTCATACCGACGTCCCCATCCCCGACACGGGTAGGACCCCAGGCAGCAGTGCAGGCTCTCCGTAGGCTGGTCGTATAATTACCAGCAAAGCGTAATATAGCTGCCTCCTGTCTGTTTTTCCTCTTACAAATGTACAAATATAGTATACATTACTCAAATCATATTGAAATCTGCATCCTAGGAAGCCCATAACAAATTCTGTAAGGAAATGGACTTGTTCAAAGCATCATGGACAGCTTGTCATAATACATCTTGTTTGTGCCTCTGTGTCTTATTAGATATATGCATCTTTTTTTTGTTCCCCCTGTTTATAAATCTTGCAGCCGCATATGAATAGTAAGGTTGATGGTCAATATGTCATGTCTGCGCGCGTGTCACTGTAATGAAGTGATGACTGCACTCAGTGATGCTCAGAGGTCTTAGACATTATGGTCTTGTAACATCACCATTTCATCTGAACCACATTGGTCTAGGCCACCTGCAAACATTGAGACAAGTCTGAAAAGTAGTTGTAGACAAAGCAATACGAGATTTACACCCTACCAAAAAAATATCTAAAAATGGATCCTTGTATCATTAAAATCACATAATAAAAAAATTTGACACATTACAAGAAGGACACATGCCCCAAGGAAATATATCTTCAGAAGTTCAGACATAACATATGATTATACACTATTTAGGACAGAATAGACGCCTCCCTGATATAGTGAAATAGGATCTGCGTGGACTATGGCCAAATCATCAATTCTGGTTTCAGCCTTGCAGCTGTGAAGCTTTAAGGAACCTCCATTCTTCTTTGCCATTGGTTTCAGACAGTATGTTGTACTATGCAGCCTGTCTACGAACACAAACTTCCACCACTTTAGAACGCTCCTATTGTTTAACAAACATGTCCTGGGTTTCAGATCTGCTTCTTCTGGCTTTTATTCCACTTTGCCATTTAGACCATTCCTGGCAAGACTCCTCCAGACTATAGGAACGTGTGATTGACTTCTAGTGCTGAACCTTAGCCTGATGCCACTTGCAGCATTTACTTTCTAGTTTTCGTTGCCTACAGTTGCTTTCATTGCCCTCAAAATTGCTTTTGTTTAGACAAGATTGGATGGCACATCTGGAAACTCCTCTTTTCATTTGGTGAAAGACCTCACTCATGCAATATGACCACTTGGCTCTTCCTTCTGTGATCACTTTACATTAAAGGGGTTGTGCAGTGCAAAGATATTGATGACCTATCCTCACTATAGGTCACCAATATCAGATCGGAGGAGGTCCTACTCCTGGCTCCCCCATGATCATCTGTTTGAAGGGGTAGTGGCACTCATTGGTCATCTCACTTGTAAAGGTGACCATTGTAATTACAACTTCACATCCCATTCACTTGAATGAGATGGTCGTAATTACACTGCCCTGTCTCTACAAGCGAGACAACACATAGGCAATTTCGAAGCAGAAGTAGCACTCGCACAAGCGTCACCACCTCTTGAAACAGATGATCGGTGGAGGTCCTGGGAACTGGTCATCAGTATCTTTATATTCACAACCCTGTTAAGTTTTTATTAAAAAATTAGTTAATATGTTATTTAGGACTGTATAAGCATCTCTTTATCATTTATCATACTTTTTGGAAACTTCCTGTTTTCTCTGGGTAAGGGTATTACACTAAGTATGCCTAGTGGCAGCCTGAACAAGGTATCACTGGTGTTTTTTAAAGGGACACTACCATAATGTTTCACATATTAACAGCCTATATCTCAGTATTCTATGTTGTTGTTTTTTTTACAAAAACAAATAGATGGTTTTATGACTAGAATTTTTTAGTCACTTTATGTATTCTAGTTCCTGTCCTGGCACTTAACGGCAAACTCACTTTCCTATTCTCAGTCTTACAATACACTCCAACCAGACAGTGAAGGGGAAAAGTGATTCAATTAGAGCATCACCTGTGGCACTGATAAGTGCAATGCTCATCTGTTGGCATCTTTATCTAGGACTATCAGGAGAACAATAGAGCTGTCCTATTGTTATCTAAATTCTACAATCAACTATTATTCTAGCAGATAGTATGCTTCATAGCAGCAGTAAAATAACAATGGATTGTCTATATATACGGGAGTTTTACAGTGCATTCAGAAATTCTTCAGACCCTTTCACTTTTTGCCATTTTATATTGCAGTCTTGTGCTAAAAAAAAAATATCTATCTATTTTTTTCCCATCAGTCTGCACTCAATACCCCATAGTGAGAAACTGAAAACAGAATATTCTAAGTCTTTGCTAATTTATTGAAAAGGAAAAAGCAAAATACTGCTTTGATATAAGTATTGAGACCCTTTACTCAGTACTTAGTTGAAACATCTTTGGCATTGATTACAGTCTAGAGTCTTCTTGGGTATTATGCCACAAAGGTTGCACACTTGGAATTTATTTTTCTTCACTGCAGATCCTCTCAAGCTTTGTCATGTTGGATGGGACCCTCCATGGACAGGCATTTTCAGGTGTCTCCAGAGATGTTTGGTAGGGTCCAAGATAGGTCTCTGGCTGGGTCACTCAAGGATATTCACAGAGCTGTTCCTAATCCACTCCTGTGTTGTCTTAGCTGTATGCTTAGGTCACACAGGTATTAGCTGTGTCACTGTTTTTTGGAAGGTAAACCTTCGGTCCAAAGCACTCTGTATAAGGTTTTCATTAAGAATATCTCTGTACTTTGCTCCATTCAGCTTTCCCAGTCTCCTTGTCACAGCTGCTGAAAAAACACCCTCAGAGCATGATGGTGCCACCACCACCATGCTTCACTGTAGGCATAGTACTGGGCGGTTCTTGGTTTCTTTTAAGCATGACGCTTAGAATCAAGGCTGAAAAGTTCACTCTCTATTTCATCAGACCAGAAAATCACAGTCTGAGAGTCCTTTTAGGTGCTTATTTTGCAAACTGTATTTTGTCTTTTACTGAGCCATAAACTGTATTCTGTGTTTTTTCTGCCCACTCTGCCATGAAGCCCAGATTGGTGGCATTCTGTAGTGATGGTTGACCTTTCTCTTATCTGCACACAGGGTCTTTATAGCTTTGCCAGTGTGACCATTGGGTTCTTGGTCCCCTATCTTACCAAGGCCCTTTGAGCCGAATTACTTAGTTTGGTTGGGTGTCCAGCTCTAGGAAGAGTCTTGGTTGTTCCAAACTTCTTCCATTTAAGAATTATAGAGGTCACTGTGTTCTTGGGTACTTTCAGTGCAGCAGAAATATTTTGTATCCTTCTCCAGATCTGTACAATCCCATCTGATTTCTTCAGGCAGTTCTTTCCTCCTCATGGCTTGGTTTTTGCTCCTATATGCATTGTCAGCTTTGAGACAGGAGTGGGTCTTTCCAAATCATGTCTAGTAAACTGGACTTTCCACAAGTGGACTCCAATCAATATGTAGATGCATTTTAAAGACGATCAAGAGAAATGGGAGGCCCCTAGATCAACATTCCAAGTGTCAAAGTAATGGGTCTGAATACTTATGCACAATTTTTCCTTTTTAAAAAATTTGCAAATATCTCTAAAATTCTCTTTTCACTTTCTCACTATGGAGTATAGGGTGCAGGTTTATGGGGAAAACTTGAATTTTTTCTTTTAGCACAAGGCTGTTACACAACAAAATGGGAAAAAGTTAAACAGTCTGAAGACTTTGTGAATGCACTGTATCTCTATCTGTTGACTGCTACAGATGGACAATATTTTGCATTAAATCTATTTGGTGGCACAGTACTGATGAAAAAAAAAACAAAAAACTGCCAACTATTCTAAACATTGTTTTCTATGAATATTATCTTTGCTGCCCATAGAAACCAATCACAGTACAGCTTTCATTTCATATTTTTGCTCTGGAAAAGTGAAAACTGTGCTGATATTGGTTGCTATGGGCAACAAAGACAGTTTATCCCATTTAGTCAGTTTTCATATCTTCCGCATTGTTTTTGCCCAGTGTTTAGAGTGCCTAGATGTACAATTACTTGACAAATGGCCACTTTTTTTGTAACGGTGGTCACACAGCCATTTTCAGAACAAATGGGGTTAATCACGTTTTTTTTTTAATGGCCAGTAAATAGTGTTTTTCAAAAAATAGGAATAGCGTTGGGCGAGAATATTCAAATCGCAAATTTTAATTGTGAATATCGCAACAAATATTTGGAATATTGTGATATATATTCGTATTTTCGAATATTCTACTTTTTTTTTCATCAGTAACCTCCCGTTTTGCTTGTGGGCCAATGAGAAGGCTGCAATGTCTTTGTCTGAGCTTAGTAACATCCCTAGCAACCAATAGGAAAGTTGCCTACCCCTTTACTATATAAGAACCTCCCCAGCAGCCATTTTCTGCTGTTTTTTTTCAGTTCTAAGAGAGACAGCAGTGTCATTGGCGAGCTCTGTGCTTTACTATGTCACATTACATTAGATAGTTAGTTAGCTTATATATATAATACAGATAGTTAGTGGGAGATAGTCAGTGTATTTTAGATCGTGATTAGTGTTGAGCGAACAGTTCGAGCATAGTTCGGGTCCGTACCGAATTTTGGGGTGTTCGTGACACGGACCCGAACCCGAACTTTTTCGTAAAAGTTCGGGTTCGTCGTTCGGCATGTATTTTGGCGCATTTTGAAAGGCTGCAAAGCAGCCAATCAACATGCATCATACTACTTGCCCTAAGATGCCATCGCAGCCATGCCTACTATTGGCAAGGCTGTGATTGGCCAAGTGCAGCATGTGACTCAGCCTCTTTATAAGCTTGTGCGCACGTCGGGACGTGCTCACTCCCGATGTGAATAGAACAGGGATAGACGCAGCTGATGCTAGGGCGAGAATAGGCAGGGATAATTGAATAACTGGAAGCAAATTTCTCTCCTCCACCTGTGATTCATCTGAACAACTGCAGCTGAGCTGCTTTTTGATAGGGATTGGCTATTTTTAGAGTGGCCAGAGTGATTTTTCCATCCACATGTACCTGGGCTGACCGCCGGCCGCCATTTTGCGACTTGTAGTGCTGCAGCAGAAGCTGCCACAGTGTGCATTCAAAGCTCCAAACAAGTCAGACATCTACACCTGGGATTCAGACCAATAGCGATTTAGCAGCACAGTCCAAGGCTATTTTTTTAAAGGTTGTGCAGACCATTTTGTGGCACATGTTACTGGGCTGATAGGCGGCGGCCATCTTGGGACTAGTGCTGCAGCACAATCTCTCCCAACGTCCATTAATCACTTGTAATAGTGGTCTGTGCCATAGAAATCCTACATCAGGGACTTGGGTGTGCTTGTGTCACCCCTACTAATACCAGTCCACCTGTAATCCATACAGTGAAAAGCCATAAAGTATTCCAGTGAGGGAATTTTTTTATTTAAAAAGGCCAAGTTAGTTTATCTGGCGTTCAATATACTAGATACAGTTAGGCCTGCGTTTCATACATCTGGAATTAGCAAACTAATGTGCTGGGGTTGGGAAAACATATATGTACCCATACTAGAATCTGTCAAAGAAAGCGGTACTCACATATAACAGTCATTCCATCTGTAATCCATACAGTCAAAAGACTGAAAGTATTCCAGTGAGGGAATTTTTTATTTAAAAAGGCCAAGTTAGTTTATCTGGCGTTCAATATACTAGATACAGTTAGGCCTGCGTTTCATACATCTGGAATTAGCAAACTAATGTGCTGGGGTTGGGAAAACATATATGTACCCATACTAGAATCTGTCAAAGAAAGCGGTACTCACATATAACAGTCATTCCATCTGTAATCCATACAGTCAAAAGACTGAAAGTATTCCAGTGAGGGAATTTTTTATTTAAAAAAGGCCAAGTTAGTTTATCTGGCGTTCAATATACTAGATACAGTTAGGCCTGCGTTTCATACATCTGGAATTAGCAAACTAATGTGCTGGGGTTGGGAAAACATATATGTACCCATACTAGAATCTGTCAAAAAAGCGGTACTCACATATAACAGTCATTCCATCTGTAATCCATACAGTCAAAAGACTGAAAGTATTCCAGTGAGGGAATTTTTTTATTTAAAAAGGCCAAGTTAGTTTATCTGGCGTTCAATATACTAGATACAGTTAGGCCTGCGTTTCATACATCTGGAATTAGCAAACTAATGTGCTGGGGTTGGGAAAACATATATGTACCCATACTAGAATCTGTCAAAGAAGCGGTACTCACATATAACAGTCATTCCATCTGTAATCCATACAGTCAAAAGACTGAAAGTATTCCAGTGAGGGATTTTGCTTATAAAAATAATATATTTCATTGTGGTGCGAGTTGAATCGCAACAATGAAGAAAAATACTATTAAGGGACGAGGACGCGGTCGTGGTGGTGTCCGTGGAGCCTCTGTTGCTGGTAGAGGACGTGGCCGTTCGGCCCCAGGCGCACACAGTAGGCAACGAACTCCCTCAACTAGCCGGCAGAATGTCCCGCAATATCTCGTGGGGCCCAATGCCGCTCTTAGGATGGTAAGGCCTGAGCAGGTACAGGCATTAATCGATTGGGTGGCCGACAGTGCTTCCAGCACGTTCACCACATGGTCTTCCACCCAGTCTTCTGCGGAAAGCGCACAGGTGGCACCTGAAAACCAAGCCCATCAGTCTGTCACATCACCCCCAAGCATATCAGGGAAACGGTCTGAGCCACAAGTTATGCAGCAGTCTCTTCTTCTGTTTGAAGACTCTGCTTCCAGGGTTTCCCAGGGGCGTCCACCTAGCCCTTCCCCAGTGGAGGAAGACATACCATGCACTGACGCACAACCACTTATGTCTCCAGATGAAGAGGACATGGGAATACCACCACAGCAGAGTCACCGACTCTCTGATGATGACGAAACACAGGTGCCCTCTGCCGCGTCTTTTTGCAATGTGCAGACTGAACAGGAGGAGGTCAGGGAGGGAGACTGGGTGGAAGACGATGCAGAGGTCGATAAGGTCTTAGACCCCACATGGACTGAAGGTCGTGGCGATGACTTTCACAGTTCAGAGGAAGAGGTAGTGGTGAGACCGAGACAACAGCGAAGCCAAAGAGGGAGCAGGGGGCCAAAGCAGACGAGCCGCCGCCCCCAGAGTTCGCCTGCTACTGGACATCGCCAACAGGGACCCAGCCCCACAAAGGCAGCTTCAAAGAGTTCCCTGGCATGGCACTTCTTTAAACAATGTCCTACCGACAAGACCGAGTGACTTGCACGCTCTGCCATCAGAGCCTGAGGCGAGGCATTAACGTTCTGAACCTCAGCACAACCTGCATGACCAGGCATCTACATGCAAAGCATGAACTGCAGTGGGGTACACACCTTAAAAACCAGGCACTCGCTGAGGCTCCCCCTGCTCCCTCTACCGCTGCTGCCTCGGCTTCCGCCTCGAGAGGAATGTTGCCACCTGCCGAGCAGCAAACAGAGGATGTGCCACCGACACCACCACCACCGCCACCGTCAACTAGCGTCTCCACTATATCACACAGCAGCGTTCAGCTCTCAATATCTCAAACCTTAGAGAGGAAGCGCAAATTCCCCGAGTCACCCTCGAGCCCTTGGCCTGAACGCCAGCATTTCTAAACTGCTGGCCTTTGAAATGCTGTCATTCCGGCTGGTGGACACAGACAGCTTCAAACAGCTGATGGCCATGGCTGTCCCGCAGTATGTGGTTCCCAGCCGCCACTACTTCTCCAAGACAGCCGTGCCTTCCCTGCACATGCAAGTGTCCGATAAAATCAAGTGTGCACTGCGCAACGCCATTTGTAGCAAGGTCCACCTAACCACAGATACGTGGACCAGTAAGCACGGCCAGGGACGCTATATCTCACTAACTGCACACTGGATGAATGTAGTGGCGGCTGGGCCCCGGCGGACAGTTCCTTGGCGCACGTCCTTCCGCCCCTAGGATCGCAGGGCATCATTCTCTGCCTCCTGTAGCCTCCTCCTCCTACTCGGCTTCCTCCTCCACTGCTTCCACCAGCTCATCCGGTCAGCCACACACCTTCACCACCAACTTCAGCACAGCCCGGGTAAGCGTCAGCAGGCCATTCTGAAACTCATATGTTTGGGGACAGGCCCCACAGCGCAAGGAGTTGTGGCGGGGTATTGAACAACAGACCGACGAGTGGTTTCTGCCGGTGGGCCTCAAGCCAGGCCTGGTGGTATGCGATAATGGGCGAAATCTCGTGGCAGCTCTGGGACTAGCCGGTTTGGCGCACATCCCTTGCCTGGCGCATGTGCTGAACTTGGTGGTGCAGAGGTTCATTCACCACTACCCCAACATGTCAGAGCTGCTGCATAAAGTGCGGGCCGTCTGTGCGCGCTTCCGCCGTTCACATCCTGCCGCTGCTCGCCTGTCTGCGCTACAGCGGAACTTCGGCCTTCCCGCTCACCGCCTCATATGCGACGTGCCCACCGGTGGAACTCCACCTTGCACATGCTGGAGAGACTGTGCGAGCAGCAGCAGGCCATAGTGGAGTTTCAGCTGCAGCACGCTCGCGTCAGTCGTACTGCCGAACAGCACCACTTCACCACCAATGATTGGGCCTCCATGCGAGACCTGTGTGCCCTGCTGCGCTGTTTCGAGTACTCCACCAACATGGCCAGTGGCGATGACACTGTTATCAGCGTTACAATACCACTTCTATGTCTCCTTGAGAAAACACTTAGGGCAATGATGTTAGAGGAGGTGGCCCAGGTGAGGAGGAGGAGGAGGAGGATGAGGGCTCGTTTCTAACACTTTCGGGCCAGTCTGTTCGAATTGGCTCAGAGGGAGGTTTGTTTAGCAGCAGAGGACAGGTTCACAAGTCGCCAGCCAAGGCACTGTACTGGAGGACGAGGAGGATGAGGAGGAGGAGGTGGAGGGGACGAGGATGACGCAAGTTCACAGCGGGGTGGCAGCCCAGGCCCATCACTGGTGCGTGGCTGGGGGATACGGTGGACGATGACGTACGCCTCCCACAGAGGACAGCTTGTCCTTACCCATGGGTAGCCTGGCCCACATGAGCGAATATATGCTCCAATGCCTGCGCAACGACAGCAGAGTTGCCCACGTTTTAACGTGTGCAGACTACTGGTGGCCACCCTGCTGGATCCCGGTATAAAGACAATGTGCCCACTTTAATTCCTGAACTGGAGCGCGACCGTAGGATGCGTGAGTACAAGCGCACGCTGATAGAGGCGCTCTTGAGAGCATTCCCACATGTCACAGGGGAACAGGTGGAAGGTGAAGGCAGAGGAGTGGCAAGAGGTCGCCAACGCAGCTGTGTCACGGCCAGCTCATCTGAGGGCAGGGTTAGCATGGCAGAAATGTGGAAAAGTTTTGTCTCCACGCCACAGCTATCTGCACCGACACCTGATACGGAACGTGTTAGCAGGAGGCAGCATTTCACTAACATGGTTGAACAGTATGTCTGCACACCTCTCCACATCCTGACGGATGGTTCGGCCTCATTCAACTACTGGGTTTCGAAATTGTCCACGTGGCCAGAGTTAGCATGTTATGCCTTGGAGGTGCTTTCCTGCCCGGCGCCAGCGTTTTATCTGAACAGCGTATTCAGCACGGCAGGGGCGTCATTACTGACAAGCGCAGCCGCCTGTCCACAGCCAACGTGGACAAGCTGACCTTCATAAAGATGAACCAGGCATGGATCCCACAGGACCTGTCCCTCCCTTGTGCAGAGTAGTCCTTATTAACTGCCTAAAACATGTCTTGTTGTGCTACGGGCCACTTCTTTATTTGATACAAATTTTATGAAACCCACAGTTGAATGAAACTCTTCTCTGTCTGGGCGCCGGGGCTAACCAGATGAAAGTGGCCGGTTAAACTAACGGGTGACATGAAGCCATAACCTCTGCCATGCTACCTCTGTCTTCTGTCTGGGTGCTGAGGCCTAAGTCAAATAAAGCGGTCTTCTGCTGTGCTGGGGATATGAAGCTAATCTCTGACCTCTCTCCTCTGTCTGGGTCCAAAGGCCTAAATCACTGAAAGAGGCCTTCTCCTGTGGTGTGTGATATGATGCCAGAATATGTGCTGTGGGGCCTCTCTCCTCTTCCTGGGTGCAGGGTCAAATAAACTAAATTGTGGCCTACTCCTGTGGTGGTTGATATGATGCCTGATTCTCTGATGTGGAACCTCTCTCCTCTGTTTGGGTGAAGGGGTCAAAGTAACTCAATGGTGGCTTCTCCTGTGGTGGCTGATATGATGCCAGAATATGTGCTGTGGGGCCTCTCTCCTCTTCCTGGGTGCAGGGGTCAAAGTAACTCAATGGTGGCTTCTCCTGTGGTGGCTGATATGATGCCAGAATATGTGCTGTGGTGCCTCTCTCCTCTTCCTGGGTGCAGGGGTCAAAGTAACTCAATGGTGGCTTCTCCTGTGGTGGCTGATATGATGCCAGAATATGTGCTGTGGTGCCTCTCTCCTCTTCCTGGGTGCAGGGGTCAAAGTAACTCAATGGTGGCTTCTCCTGTGGTGGCTGATATGATGCCAGAATATGTGCTGTGGGGCCTCTCTCCTCTTCCTGGGTGCAGGGGTCAAAGTAACTCAATGGTGGCTTCTCCTGTGGTGGCTGATATGATGCCAGAATATGTGCTGTGGTGCCTCTCTCATCTTCCTGGGTGCAGGGGTCAAAGTAACTAAATGGTGGCTTCTCCTGTGGTGGTTGATATGATGCCTGATTCTCTGCTGTGAAACCTCTCTCCTCCATCTGGGTGTAGGGGTCAAAGTCTTTCAAAGTCGCCTTCTCCTGTGCTGATTGATATAAAGCTGATGGTTGTGCCATCTGACATGGTTGCCAGGGTCTGATTCAATGGGGGCCTACTCCTGTGGTGGGTGATCTAAATGCCTGATTCTCTGCTGTGAAACCTCTCTCCTCCGTCTGGGTGTAGGGGTCAAAGTCTTTCAAAGTCGCCTTCTCCTGTGCTGATTGATATGAATCTGATGGTTGTGCCATCTGACATGGTTGCCGGGGTCCCATTAAATTGGGGCCTACTCCTGTGGTGGTTGATATGATGCCTGATTCTCTGATGTGGAACCTCTCCTCTGTTTGGGTGAAGGGGTCAAAGTAACTCAATGGTGGCTTCTCCTGTGGTGGCTGATATGATGCCAGAATATGTGCTGTGGGGCCTCTCTCCTCTTCCTGGGTGCAGGGGTCAAAGTAACTCAATGGTGGCTTCTCCTGTGGTGGCTGATATGATGCCAGAATATGTGCTGTGGGGCCTCTCTCCTCTTCCTGAGTGCAGGGGTCAAAGTAACTCAATGGTGGCTTCTCCTGTGGTGGCTAGATATGATGCCAGAATATGTGCTGTGGGGCCTCTCTCCTCTTCCTGGGTGCAGGGGTCAAAGTAACTCAATGGTGGCTTCTCCTGTGGTGGCTGATATGATGCCTGATTCTCTGCTGTGAAACCTCTCTCCTCCATCTGGGTGTAGGGGTCAAAGTCTTTCAAAGTCGCCTTCTCCTGTGCTGATTGATATGAAGCTGATGGTTGTGCCATCTGACATGGTTGCCGGGGTCCCATTAAATTGGGGCCTACTCCTGTGGTGGTTGTTATGATGCCTGATTCTCTGATGTGGAACCTCTCTCCTCTGTTTGGGTGAAGGGGTCAAAGTAACTCAATGGTGGCTTCTCCTGTGGTGGCTGATATGATGCCAGAATATGTGCTGTGGGGCCTCTCTCCTCTTCCTGGGTGCAGGGTCAAAGTAACTCAATGGTGGCTTCTCCTGTGGTGGCTGATATGATGCCAGAATATGTGCTGTGGTGCCTCTCTCCTCTTCCTGGGTGCAGGGGTCAAAGTAACTCAATGGTGGCTTCTCCTGTGGTGGCTGATATGATGCCAGAATATGTGCTGTGGTGCCTCTCTCCTCTTCCTGGGTGCGGGGTCAAAGTAACTCAATGGTGGCTTCTCCTGTGGTGGCTGATATGATGCCAGAATATGTGCTGTGGGGCCTCTCTCCTCTTCCTGGGTGCAGGGGCCAAAGTAACTCAATGGTGGCTTCTCCTGTGGTGGCTGAGTATGATGCCAGAATATGTGCTGTGGGGCCTCTCCTCTTCCTGGGTGCAGGGGTCAAAGTAACTCAATGGTGGCTTCTCCTGTGGTGGCTGATATGATGCCAGAATATGTGCTGTGGTGCCTCTCTCCTCTTCCTGGGTGCAGGGGTCAAAGTAACTCAATGGTGGCTTCTCCTGTGGTGGCTGATATGATGCCAGAATATGTGCTGTGGGGCCTCTCCTCTTCCTGGGTGCAGGGGTCAAAGTAACTCAATGGTGGCTTCTCCTGTGGTGGTTAGTATGATGCCAGAATATGTGCTGTGGTGCCTCTCTCTCTTCCTGGGTGCAGGGGTCAAAGTAACTAAATGGTGGCTTCTCCTGTGGTGGTTGATATGATGCCTGATTCTCTGCTGTGAAACCTCTCTCCTCCATCTGGGTGTAGGGGTCAAAGTCTTTCAAAGTCGCCTTCTCCTGTGCTGATTGGATATAAAGCTGATGGTTGTGCCATCTGACATGGTTGCCAGGGTCTGATTCAATGGGGGCCTACTCCTGTGGTGGGTGATCTAAATGCCTGATTCTCTGCTGTGAAACCCTCTCCTCCGTCTGGGTGTAGGGGTCAAAGTCTTTCAAAGTCGCCTTCTCCTGTGCTGATTGATATGAAGCTGATGGTTGTGCCATCTGACATGGTTGCCGGGGTCCCATTAAATTGGGGCCTACTCCTGTGGTGGTTGATATGATGCCTGATTCTCTGATGTGGAACCTCTCTCTCTGTTTGGGTGAAGGGGTCAAAGTAACTCAATGGTGGCTTCTCCTGTGGTGGCTGATATGATGCCAGAATATGTGCTGTGGGGCCTCTCTCCTCTTCCTGGGTGCAGGGGTCAAAGTAACTCAATGGTGGCTTCTCCTGTGGTGGCTGATATGATGCCAGAATATGTGCTGTGGGGCCTCTCTCCTCTTCCTGGGTGCAGGGGTCAAAGTAACTCAATGGTGGCTTCTCCTGTGGTGGTTAGTATGATGCCAGAATATGTGCTGTGGGGCCTCTCTCCTCTTCCTGGGTGCAGGGGTCAAAGTAACTCAATGGTGGCTTCTCCTGTGGTGGCTGATATGATGCCTGATTCTCTGCTGTGAAACCTCTCTCCTCCATCTGGGTGTAGGGGTCAAAGTCTTTCAAAGTCGCTTCTCCTGTGCTGATTGATATGAAGCTGATGGTTGTGCCATCTGACATGGTTGCCGGGTCCCATTAAATGGTGGCCTACTCCTGTGGTGGTTGATATGATGCCTGATTCTCTGATGTGGAACCTCTCTCCTCTGTTTGGGTGAAGGGGTCAAAGTAACTCAATGGTGGCTTCTCCTGTGGTGGCTGATATGATGCCAGAATATGTGCTGTGGGGCCTCTCTCCTCTTCCTGGGTGCAGGGGTCAAAGTAACTCAATGGTGGCTTCTCCTGTGGTGGCTGATATGATGCCAGAATATGTGCTGTGGTGCCTCTCTCCTCTTCCTGGGTGCGGGGTCAAAGTAACTCAATGGTGGCTTCTCCTGTGGTGGCTGATATGATGCCAGAATATGTGCTGTGGTGCCTCTCTCTCTTCCTGGGTGCGGGGTCAAAGTAACTCAATGGTGGCTTCTCCTGTGGTGGCTGATATGATGCCAGAATATGTGCTGTGGGGCCTCTCCTCTTCCTGGGTGCAGGGGTCAAAGTAACTCAATGGTGGCTTCTCCTGTGGTGGTTAGTATGATGCCAGAATATGTGCTGTGGGGCCTCTCTCCTCTTCCTGGGTGCAGGGGTCAAAGTAACTCAATGGTGGCTTCTCCTGTGGTGGCTGATATGATGCCAGAATATGTGCTGTGGGCCTCTCTCCTCTTCCTGGGTGCAGGGGTCAAAGTAACTCAATGGTGGCTTCTCCTGTGGTGGTTAGTATGATGCCAGAATATGTGCTGTGGTGCCTCTCCTCTTCCTGGGTGCAGGGTCAAAGTAACTCAATGGTGGCTTCTCCTGTGGTGGCTGATATGATGCCAGAATATGTGCTGTGGGGCCTCTCTCTCTTCCTGGGTGCAGGGGTCAAAGTAACTCAATGGTGGCTTCTCCTGTGGTGGTTAGTATGATGCCAGAATATGTGCTGTGGTGCCTCTCTCCTCTTCCTGGGTGCAGGGGTCAAAGTAACTAAATGGTGGCTTCTCCTGTGGTGGTTGATATGATGCCTGATTCTCTGCTGTGAAACCTCTCTCCTCCATCTGGGTGTAGGGGTCAAAGTCTTTCAAAGTCGCCTTCTCCTGTGCTGATTGATATAAAGCTGATGGTTGTGCCATCTGACATGGTTGCCAGGGTCTGATTCAATGGGGGCCTACTCCTGTGGTGGGTGATCTAAATGCCTGATTCTCTGCTGTGAAACCTCTCTCCTCCGTCTGGGTGTAGGGGTCAAAGTCTTTCAAAGTCGCCTTCTCCTGTGCTGATTGATATAAAGCTTATGCTTGTGCCATCTGACATGGTTGCCGGGGTCTGATTCAATGGTGGCCTACTCCTGTGGTGGGTGATCTAAATGCCTGATTCTCTGCTGTGTAACCTCTCTCCTCCGTCTGGGTGTAGGGGTCAAAGTAACTAAATGGTGGCCTACTCCTGTGGTGGGTGATATGATGCCTGGTTCTCTGCTGTGGGACCTCTCTCCTTTGTCTGGGTGCTGTGGTCAAAATAATAGTAAGTGACCTTCTCCATTGGTGGGTGACTTGAAGCCTGATTCTGTGCTATGGGACCTCACTCCAATTAATATTGTTTAATTTTTATTTATTTTATGTTAACTCATCATTTGTTTGCAGGGGATTTAACTACATTTTGCTGCCTTTTGCAGCCCTCTAGCCCTTTCCGGGTGTGTTTTACAGCCTTTTTAGTGCCCAAAAGTTCGGGTCCCCATTGACTTCTATGGGGTTCGGGTTCGGGATGAAGTTCGGGTCGAGTTCGGATCACGAACCCGAACATTTTTCGAAAGTTCGGCCGAACTCGTCGAACCCGAACATCCAGGTGTTCGCTCATCTCTAATCGTGATATAGTGTAGCTGATAGGTTCCAGTGCAGGGTGTTAGGTAGTGTGATAGGTTCTGCTGTCTATACATACATACATAGTGCTGTGATGTCACACGTTCACAACAATACTTAGTGCACCAATCAGTAATATGTAGTCAGACTTGCTAAAATGTGAAGTTGCACTTATTGCACAAAAATATGCGCATCATTAATTGCCGATTTGCACAATCGTGAATATATCGCAGCACTCTATCTGCATATAAAGCTATTGTAATGTTCTGCCGTGCCAACCATTTTCACCAGTCTCAGGAAACTTCTGGAAGCTTGAAAAATGTAGCTATAGTGACCCACTCCTGTATTGCGCCTGTATTACGCGAATAATACATTGCTGATTTTCGCAATCAAGAAAATAACCTCAAATTCGCGAATATATGTTGAATATTCTGTCAAATATTCACGAAATATCGCAAATTCGAATATTGCCCCTGCCGCTCATCACTAAATAGGACATGTATTATTTTGGGCCATTTTCAAGGCCAGATGGACTCCATTAAAATCAGTGGGTCCCTTTTTAACAGTGTTCAGGCATGAGTGCACCTGTCTAATGGCTGTTAAAAACAGGTACATTATGGGAAAAAAGGAGCTTTTCAGGGTTTAAAAATAAAATTCCTTCAGACTTGCACTTGAAGGATCACTTGCTGCGCACTGGTGGCAGCAGGACCTTACGCTGAAGGTGTTGTGACGTCACATGATGATGCTGGGAGCATTGAGTTCTGCTGTCTCCGGTGCAGAGCGAGTGTTTGGGCATGTGCAGTTGGTGAGGTAGGTATTTTATTTTTATTTATTTTTTAAAATAATCTGTCAGCTTTACCAGGGGTGGTGGTGAGGGCATTATATATACTGGGGCACTATGTGGGGGCACTTATATATACTGGTGCACTATGTGCAGTGTGGGACTCCATGGGGGGCACTTAGATATACTGGGGCACTATGGTGGGGTAATTAATTATACTGGTGCACTATGGGGGGGCCATTGGATGTCAAGTGGGCACTATGGGGGACTTTATATACTGAGGGCACTGAAAGGTTTGGGTTTTAAAAAAAAAATAGCCAATGAACTACATCAGTTTTTAATGGACGTTTTTAACAGGCATTAAAAACCAATGCAAAAAGCATGCAAAACAGCTGTTAAAAACAGACAGCCAGAAAATGGATGCACACAGGAATGTAAAATGGCCTGGAAAAAACTGACAGTGTATATGTTTTTAATGGCAGTTTTTTTCATTGTTGTTAAATGTACCCTAAGACTTTCTAATAAAACTAGATTTTTTATTTTGTTAGCAGCTTATTCCAACTGTACCAACACTCTGCTAAGTGTATTTTCTATTTGTGACAAAGCAGATTCTTAAAGGGAATCAGAAAAGTACGTATTACTTAAATCATATTTTTGTTAAACATTTTTTTTCCAGAATTTTGGGGGATTTTTTTTTTTAAATGTCCAGTTCACTATATTAAAAAATATTAAAATCCTGTAGTTTTCACAATGGCCACTAAAATATATTAACACTTTCTGACTTTTGAGAGCAGCTACATAAGTCATAGACACAATGGACAGGAGCTGATTCCATTGACTTATATGGGAGTGTTTTCTAGTCATGTTCAATGACTTGTGCAGAGGTGAGGAGGGAGCTGATAAGCTGTGATATCTCCTATTGTTCATAGTGGATCCTGTATTTTCCATAAAGAGGTTTTACTTATTGTATTTGTGCCTGTGGTGGAATGATAATGGCTACTGAAAAGCTACTAGTACAGAACAGGAAATCCTGAACTATTATTAGACCTAGTGGCCAGTGTGAAAATTGCAGGGTTTTATACATTTAAAAAAAATATCTAAATATGACATGTAAAATGAAAAAAAAAAATCACCCAAAATTCTAAAAATATATGTCTAACATAAAAACGTGACTTAATAGGTCATTTTCTGATGACACATTCCCTTTAACTTTCACATCACTTAGGTTAGAAAAAAAACAGTCCAACAAGAGTTTCAGACTAAACAGGTGGAAAGTATTATGTCAAGCTTCAGGACTATAACAGGTTAACAAAGCAAAAAGCAATTCGCTTAAGTGCCTAAAGGAAAGTGTTGGCAGAGCAGAAAGGCTCCATCGCAGTCCTCTGCAACAGGGACTTAGTAATTCAAGACCAGCCATAAATCCTTGTTAAAAGGATTTCATATCATTCAGAAAATGTCCAAATCCATAAAATCAAGTAAAAGTTAGTAGAACAGACTCTGAGCATGAGTACCTACATCCTGTTCTTGAAAAGGTAACATTGCCAAGAGCTCAAATACTAGGCTTAATCATAGGACCCTTTTCAGTCTACAGTCTTAAGACGTTGAGGTCTGTCCATTTAGATAATTCCAAACTATTTCTGTCCAGGGAAAGAACCCAAACAGGGGCTTTAATCCTTTATGTTTGTTTTTTTGTTCAGTGTATGTATTACTTTACCTGACACCATTTTATATATGCGTAGATTACAGCATAGGTCTTGAAATGGCAAATATATCAAACACAGCTATCAGAACACATTTTTATTGTTATTTCCGTAATTTATGGTCTTTTAGTATAAAAGTGGGTATGTACCATGTATTACATGCTGTCTCACTGAGTAAGTGTCTGGTGGAGCTTTGCATAATTCCCCTATCTGGCACCATTATGGCTTTTTGAAACATGCATTATGAAGTTTCAAGCTCTAAGTCCTCTTAAGGACACGGTGATGATTTCATCTACATAAGATGATCATACATGTTTTTTTTGCCCAAGCACCAATCCTGCCCATTGGAGTAGGTAATGTATTTGACTCCTGCTGAAGATACTGTTCACTGGCCAGGACTTCTTTGACTGGTTTTATCTTGGCTTATTGTTACAGTCACAGTGCCTCACTCAATACGCTCTGTGACCTTGATCTTTTAGACTAATGGTGGTTTACACGGCCTGATTATCAGGCAGATTATTCCTATGTATTATAGAATATATATTCCTATGAATGCATATTTCTGACAATCTGCCCGTCTAAAGGTGCAGCTGATCACCCAGTGAACTAGCGTTATAGGCTACTTTCACACTGGCGTTTTGGTTTCTGTTTGTGAGATCCGTTCATCAGTTTTGCCCTTAATGCATTCTAAATGGATATGGATCCGCTCAGAATGCATCAATTTGGCTCCGTTCCGTCTCCATTCTGCTTTGGAGACGGACACCAAAACGCTGACGAAACTGAGCCAAACGGATCCGTCCTGACACATAATGTAAGTCAAAGGGGATAGATCCATTTTCACTGGCACAATAGAAAATGGATCCATCCCCCATTGACTTTCAATGGTGTTCATGACGGTTCAGTTTTGACTATGTTAAAGATAATAGAAACGGATCCGTTCTGAACGGATGCATGAGGTTGTATTATCTGAACGGATGCGTTTGTGCAGATCCATGACGGATCCGCACCAAACGCGAGTGTGAAAGTAACCTTAGTCGTTTGTGCGGGGGAGTAAATTAACATGTCTGGACAGAAGATTATACTGTCTAAACAGTATAGACAGTGGAAAACCACTTTAAAACTTGAAACCGAACTCGGCTTCGGTTCCAAGGTACCAGTCGGAACCGAAGCAGAGTTTGGTTTCAAGTTTTCAAATGGTTTTCCACTTTAAAAATCAACGACTGAAGCTTGCGTCGCCTAACACTAGTTACAATATGTACAGCAGGTACGTAAAAAAACAAAACAAATATTCAAGTCCTAATATCAGACATTCTAGGCATAAAATCTTCAATATATTTTTGCTATAAACTTAAAGTATGAATTTCCTTTATGGGCATATCTCCCTTAGAATCAAAAATATAGACAGAGTTATCAAAAAGAGAAATCAAGTCCTGGAGCTGAATAAATAAAAGCAAACTGACAAAACTCTCTTCCACACAATTGTTTGCATTCAGGCAGTCTTTTCTCTTCTTACTTCTATAATCATAATTATTGATCACCATAAAACAGCATCCCACTGTCTCCATGGTGCATGTTGCTCTGGGTTATATCACCCTCCCTCTGGAACACGTTGGGTAATGGTGTTTCACTATAACACAAGATATACTCCTGCGTTCAACCAGTCACCGAAAAACAGATTCCCTCTGCACTGGCACTACACGAGGATATGTTTTAGGCAGATTTTATAGTCTGCCTTGCGCAGTGATCTGGGTGACTTGCTGCTATTCACCATTACTGTAATACCATAGTAATCCCATATTAAACATACTTCCCAACATTTGAATCAGATATAGAGCTGGATGGTGCATTCTATATTCTTTCCAATCATTGCATGCACCATCCATTGATGTAAATGCCTTTGGACTTGTGCCTTAGGTTTATAGTTTACTGGCAGCTGCATAAGGGTATATTTAGGCGAGATGTTTTTAATCACACAGCCAAAATTGCATTGAAAAGGCTTCAAACCATACTCAGTTTTACCAGGTTTGCTGTGGTTTTGTGATGTGGATATATATATATATATATATATATATATATATAGCCTGGACTGTTTATGCTGCACTGTAGCAGCATGTATGACATATATGTAGTTACCACTGATGTAGTATAAATCACTGTCAGAGCAGATGGTTTTATTCTGTAGAATTAAACAAAGAAATTTTAACAAGGGATTTTCATTTACAATACTCAAGCGTGGATTAAAAGGAGCAAGAAGTAAGCTCGGAAATAAACCCCAGTACTAATGTTGAGGACTTGGAGATATGCAATGTTTCTTTGTGGTGTTGTTAGTAATACTACTGATATCAAAAGCCAAATTGAGTTTGAAATTCAACCTAATAAGCATTAAAACCTGGAACTTAGATGTCGGGCCTTGTTTCTCATTAAATCAGTTAAGGAGATCTTAAATTACATGTCATTCGAGGTGAAGTCAAGTTTTTAACATCCTTAGCAGCCTTAGAAGTTAAGAGAGAATTAAAACTTACAAAAGCGAGCCTGGAAGCTCAGTTTATCATAATGAACTAATATTACGATTTGTATTATAACATATACAGTGAGTTCCAGTGTGGGATGATGTCATGGTTAATTAAGGGTTTGACTAATATTAAAAAAAGCCTCTATTTTCCCCAGATACAGCTCCATTTTGTCAAATGGGCAAGTCTATCATATTGTAGGTCAACCTTATTAAAGTGAATGTAATACTCAACACAGCCCATGAACAAGAATTGGGTTGTTTCTGGGAGTAAAAGTATATTCACATACACTTTTAGGCTTTTAAAATCCTTTAATCCCTTAGTAACTAATGACCTACTGTGTGCGTCATGATGTGGTGTTAGTTACCGCATCATGACGTGCACAGTACATCATGAGATGAAAGTGTCACTGCAAGTACACCTGCAGTGACACCGGCATCTAAACGTGTGCTACGGACAGCTGACAGCTGAGCTGAGTCACAGCGCTCCCTGCCTTTGGATTGTTGCAATTGGTCCATCAGATTTGACTTACCAATCGCAATGTTCAGCAGTGCAGCTCAGATCTCCTCAGTGAGTGTTGAAAAGATTAGGGCTGTGCTGCTGTGTGTACTGTGCACAGATCCCCCCCCTCTTCAGGATGGCCGAGCAACCAGGTAATAATGAGGGGGCCGACCCCCCCCCCCCCCCCCCCCCCCACAATGCTTTAGGATGGCCGAGTGGTAGTAGATTATCAGCTGTGACATCACTGTCAGCTGACAATCTACTGTAACGGCCGACATCGGTGCTGGCACTGATGTCGGCGGTTTAACCTCTTCCATGCCACGGTCCATAGGGACCGCTGTATGGAAGGGGTTAACAGGGAGGAAGATCCCTCCTTCCCCATCGGGCGCTGCGCTGCTGTGACAGCATCCTGATTGATCATAACAGAGGGAGGGTGGGAGCTCCTTCCCCCCTCCCATGGGGCCGCTGCTCTGCTGTGGCAGTGTCCCGAGGGTTACCATGGCAGCTGGATGCCTTACACAGGCATCCAGGCTTGCCATGGTATGTAAGCCTGACAGGGTCCTGCCAGAGGCAGGAGCCTGATCAGGCTTACTGTGAATGAAAATACACTGCAGTATACTATACAATGTACTGCAGTGAACTGTAGAGCCATCACACTCACTGGATCTTCAAGAACCAAGTGGGTCTGAGTCAAAAAAAGTGTAAGAAAAAAAGTAAAAAAAAAAAAATGTATTACGCAAATATATTTGTTGTATTTGTGGGAGGGGAGGCTGATTACAAGGCTATTTACATGCACCTGTGGGCCTAGGCTGGCTGATTGCTAGGCTATTTATAGGCACCTGTGGGCCCAGGCTGACTCCGATTCAGCTGATTTCACTACTCCTGGGTCAGCTCTAGGATACAGCAGCATGGTGTACAGGCTCCTTACAGCTGGGTGACGGCAGAATCTCTCAGGAAGGTTTGCACGGGACCCACGCTGTGGTCCACATCATGTGATGCTCTGGGATGAAGCAGAGTTTGGGCGCTAATGCTCGAGCGATGGCGTCAGTATTGTTTGTCTGGCTTTTCAGAGGCCTGCGGGGGCCATTGCATACAGTTATTGGGGTAGCATGCGCTTAGAGTAGGTATGGTTGTATGTTTCTGATACCTGGTTTACACGTGGAGTGCGTGTCTGCGGTTGGCTCAAGCTAAGCACGCTGTGTTTAAGTGTTGTGTATCAATGGTCAATTAAAAAAAAAAAAAACGCAGCTGCATCGTGTGCAAGCTCATTCACGCCTGGGCAGCGGCAGAAAGTGCCAGGCGAGTGCTGGCATTCACTGTAGAATCGCACTTGTTGGCACGTGATCCACACTGCGTTATGCGATTCGCAATACTCTGGGATGAAGCAAAGTTGGGCGCTAATGGTCAAGTGACTGTTGTTAGTATTTTTGTCTGGCTGTTCAGGGGCTTGTTGGGGGCTATTGCATATAGTTATTGGTGTTGCATGCGCCTAGAGTAGGTACGGTCGCATGTTTTCTGACATCTGTTTGATACGGGACGCATGTCTCCAAGCTACGCACGCAGTGTTTAAGTGATGGTATTATTTAGTTTTTCTCTCTGCAAGGGTCATGTATCAATGGTCGATAAAAAAAAAAAAAAAAGTGCATGTTTACTGTCACCTGTTTGGCATGTGGGGCGCACGTCCGCAGTTAGCGCCAGACATGCAAGGTGTTGGTAAATGTATATCAGTGGTCCATATATGGGGGCACAAGCAGATTGATCAAGACGCCTGTATTTGAGTTCTGAGGCTCTGGTAAATGTGTTTAATCTATAAATTGTATGTCATGGGCACGCATGTGTCAGCGGTTCTGTGCTGTGTTTGTAGGTGCACTATTGTGTCGATAAATTGGTGTTGCATCAGGGTTTATGTTCAACCACGTTTATGTTTCTTAGAGAAACACGAGGTGGTGTTGTGGTGACCATCATTTAAAAAAAACAAAAAAACTCCTGCAGCATTATGTGCAGGTCCATTCGCACCCAGGCAATGGCAGAAGGTGCCAGGCGAGTGCTGGCATTCACGGTGGGATCAGACTAGGTTACACGGTCCGTGACTTGTAGCTCTCTGGGGCGAAGGGGGTTGGGCGCTAATGGTCGAATGTTCATGGCTAGGTTCGTTACCTTCAAAGCTACGTCCGTGTGTCTGCATTTACATTTTGTCCTATACTCCATTCACTACTAGAGCTGCGTTCATGCATCTGTTGTTGTATCACATCAATACTCTGCTCACTTTCAGATTGCATTCATACGGCTGCGTTATACCTCGCTCTTCATGCTCAGAGCTGGGCCCATACCATGTCTTAGGCACCACTCACATCCAGAGCTGCATTCACCCACCTGTTCTTACACCATGTGTTATACTCTGCTTCCACTTATAGCAACATTTTCCTTTTTTTTCGACTTCATTGTTACTCAGTATTTTCACTAGGGCAGTCAGCACACCGATCTGACACTGCTCTCCCGATAAACATAGCTGCTTTCTTCTCAAGCTTGCATGTTTTTCCTCTTTGGTTTGTTACATTCTAAAGGCCTACCTTTTCTGTTCACTTCGGGGGGAAAAAAAGAAATTTTTTTTTTTTTGGGTGTTTTCAGTCCTGGGTTGCATTTACTTAGACTGGTCTCCTTTACTTATGGTTCATATTCACTCAGATTGGTCCCTTGCCCCAGTTAACTAAATAGCTTCTCAGCGGTCAGTGGGCCAATAGGAGTACGTTTCCTACTATATTTTCACAAATCCTTAATTTTCTTAGCGAACTGCTAAGCCTCTGGCTCTTCGTTTTCTCCCACCTGTTCAATTTCACGGTTCGCGGTTGGTTAATGTTTATTTATGCACATGGTTCGCATCACTCATGCCTATGCATATCCCATCGGGTCTGGCTCACGTTTTAATTGCTCATTGTCACCGTAAGGTCATTCAGTTCAGTCTCATGGCTTCCAGGGGCCCGATGATCGCTTCGGCCTCATGGCTCCGGGGGGCCCTTTGACAGTTCTTCATGTTGTTCGTTAGGGGTACCATATGGTTGTAGGCTGTCTTAGGTTTCCTGTCAGAGGGTTTCATGGTTACGTGAGTTCCTAAGTCATACTGGTGCTGCATAACTGGTTTAAAAAAAAAATAAAAAAATCTGCCATTAGAGTCTCGCATGTATGGCTCCGCCATTAGTCTCTCACGTATGGCTTCTCCGATTTAGTGTCACACATATGACTCCACCATCAGAGTCTCTCATGCATGGCTTCTCCAATTAAGTGTACACATATGACTCCTCCACCAGAGTCTCTCACGCATGGCTTCTCCTTTATGTTTTACACACATGACTCCGCCATTATAGTCTCTCAAGCAATGCTTCTCCAATTAAGTGTCCGCCATTAGAGTCCCTCACGCATTGCTTCTCCGATTAAGTGTTTGACATGTGACTTCACCATTAGAGTGTCTCACGCATGTCTTCTCCGATTTAGTGTTACACATATGACTCCGCCATCAGAGTCTCTCACGCATTGCTTCTCCGTTTATGTTTTACACACATGACTCCGCCATTATAGTCACTCAAGCAATGCTTCTCCGATTAATTGTCCGCCATTAGAGTCCCTCGCGCATGGCTTCTCCGATTAAGTGTTTCACATATGACTCTGCCATTAGTCTCCCACGCATGGCTTCTCCGATTTAGTGTTACACATATGACTCCGCCATTAGAGTCCCTCACGCATGGCTTCTCTGTTTATGTTTTACACACATGACTCTGCCATTAGAGTCTGTCACGTATGGCTTCTCCAATTAAGCGTTACACATATGACTTCGCCATTAGAGTCCCTCACGCATGGCTTCTCCGATTAAGCGTTTCACATATGACTCCGCCATTAGTCTCCCACGCATGGCTTCTCCGATTTAGTGTCACACATATAACTCCGCCATTAGAGTCTCTCACACATGGCTTCTCTGTTTATGTTTTACACACATGACTCCGCCATTAGAGTCTCTCACGCATGGCTTCTTCGATTTAGTGTCCGCCATTAGTCTCTCACGCATGGCTTCTCCAGTCAACTGTCTGCAATTAGAGTCTCTCACGCATGGCCTCTCCGATTAAGTGTTTGACATATGACTTCGCCATTAGTGTCTCTCATGCATGGCTTCTCCGATTTAATGTCCGCCATTAGAGTCTCTCACGCATGGCTTCTCCAATTAAGTGTTTGCCATTAGAGTCTCTCACGCATGGCTTCTACGATCAAGTGTTTCACATATGACTCCGCCATTAGTCTCTCACGCATGGCCTCTCTGATTTAGTGTTACACATATGACTCCGCCATTAGAGTCTCTCACGCATGGCTTCTCCGTTTATGTTTTACACACATGACTCCGCCATTAGAGTCTCTCACTCATGGCTTCTCCGATTTAGTGTCCGCCATTAGAGTCTCTCACGCATGTCTTCTCCAATTAAGTGTCTGCCATTAGAGTCTCTTACGTATGGCTTCTACGATTAAGTGTTTGACACATGACTTCGCCTTTAGAGTCTCTCACGCATGGCACCGCCATTAGAGTCTATCACGCATGGCTCCGCCATTTGAGTCTCTCACGCATGGTTTCTCCGATTACGTGTTTGACATATGACTTCCCCATTAGAGTCTCTCACGCATGGCTCCGCCATTAGTGTCTCTCACGCACGGCTTCTCCGATTAAGTGTTTCATATATGACTTCACCATTTGAGGTCGGCCACGTGGCCCCACCACAAGTAGGTTCCATGTCTTTTTCCGCCACTCAGGCTGAGGGTGTTGGTGCCGGGCCTAAGTCCCGGGTATCGGTCTGTCTTTCAGTAGGAGGTACAGTAATAAGGCGCAATTCTCAATGTCTTACGTCTGCAGACACAGGTCCTGTCACGACTACAGGCGCTGCATACATAGTATCACGACCTTAAGCTTATTTCCTGTCACAACTGCAGGTATGGTGTGTACGTTCTCTGTCCTCATTACAGGCAACAATAGCTTGTTAATTGAAATAGCCATGTATTCGTGTTGATGGTTCCCCAGTCCTGGTGAGTTTACACATTCCGCTTAATCTACTAATAGAGAAACACGGCATACGCCATGTTCTTACTTTTGGGCCCTTTATATATTAAGGTTGTGGCCTGGGGAATAAGTAGAGGTGTAGTAGTTTGCAACCAGGAATAGTTGGTGCCCGATCAGGGCCCTTGACGAATGCTTGGAATTCATTTAGGCCTTCCGACAGATTCACCATGGTTTGTTTCAGTCTGCAGCTCTCAGGATTCAGACATTCTCGTAATATGTTCATATGTTGTTAGTATACATAGGAGTAAATCGTTTCGGATTACCGGCCACTCCTCCAATCGCATAGATAGGGTTAGATAGGTTAGGTACACCTTTCTGATAGCCAATCCGACCACAAGTATTAAGCAAATATATTTGCTGTATTTGTGGGAGGGGAGGCTGATTACAAGGCTATTTACATGCACCTGTGGGCCTAGGCTGGCTGATTGCTAGGCTATTTATAGGCACCTGTGGGCCCAGGCTGACGCCGATTCAGCTGATTTCACCCACCCACCCAAACCATCTTACAGTCATTTCATATTAGGGTGGCCCCCTTTAGGCTGCCCTACCTCAGCAGTTATGGCATAATTCTACTGCTTGTTGTAGATAGGGTTAGATAGGTTAGGTACACCTTTCTGATAGCCGATCCGACCGCAAATAATATTACCCCCCTTACGCATATTTATAATTGGGTAAAAATGAAGAAAATAAAATACCCTAAACATGTTTGATATTGCCGCATCTGTAACAACCAGCTCTATAGAAATATCACATGGCCTAACCCCTAAGGTGAACACCTTAAAAAATAAAAACAGTGCCAAAAAGACACTTTTTGGCACCTACCATCATAAAATGTGCAACACCAGGCGATCAAAAGGGCGTATGCCCCCCAAAGTACCAATCAAACCATCACCTGATCCCGCAAAAAATAAGACCCTACCTAAGACAATCGGCCAAAAAATCAAAAAGCTATGTCTCTCAGACTATGACCTAACCCCTCAGGTGAACACCTTAAAAAAATAATGATATAAAAACAGTGCAAAAATTACCAATTTTTTGGTCACCTTGCCTCAAAAAGTGTAATAATGAATGATCAAAAATCATATGTTCCCAAAAATGGTACCAATAAAAAATTTTCCTGCAAAAAATGAGCCCTTGCACAAGACGATCAGCAGAAAAAACTAAAAAAATTTGGAAAATGGAGACACAAAAACATCATTTTCTTTCAACAATACTTTATTATGTAAAACTGAAACAAAAAAATAAATAAAGTAGACATATTTGATATCATTGCGTCCGTAACAACCTGCTCTATAAAAATAGCACATAATCTAACCTGTTAATGAACATTGTAAAATAAAAATAAAAATAGAATTGTTACCAAAACATCCATTCTTTGGTTACCATGCCTCACAAAAAACATAATATAGAGCGATTAAAAATCATATGTACCCCAAAATAGTACCAATAAAACTGTCACCTTATCCCGTAGTTTCAAAAATGGGTAATTTTTTGATTGTTTCTACTGTAGGGTGCATCTGGGGGGCTTCAAATAGGACATGGTGCCTAAAAACGAGTCCAGCAAAATCTGCCTTCCAAAAACCATACGGCGCTCCTTTTATTCTGAGCCCTGCCATGTGCCCATACTCCAGTTTACCACCACATGTGGGGTGTTTCTCTAAACCGCAGAATCAGGGTAATAACTATTGAGTTTTGTTTGTCTGTTAACCCTCGATGTGTTAAAGAATAAAATGGATTAAAATGGAAAATCTGCTAAAAAAGTGAAATTTTGAAATTTCATCTCCATTTTCCTTTAATTCTTGTGGAATAACTAAAGGGTTAACAAAGTTTGTAAAATCAGTTTTAAGTAACTTGAAGGGTTTAGTTTCCAAAATGCGATCACTTATGGGTGGTTTCTACTGTGTAAGCCCCACAAAGTGACTTCAGATCTGAACTGGTCCTTAAAAAGTGGGTTTTGGCAATTTTCTTAAAAATTTTAAGAATTGCTTCTAAAATTTGAAGCCTTCTAACGTCCCCAAAAAAATTAAATGATGCCAACATAAAGTAGACATATGGGGAATGTTAAGTAATAAATATTTTATGAGATATCACTTTCTGTTTTAAAAGCAGACAAATTAAAATTTAGAAAATTGCGAATTTTTCAAAAATTCTGGTACATTTGGGATTTTTTTCATAAACGAAGGTGAAATATATTGACTTAAATTTATGACTGTCATGAAGTACAATGTGTCACAAGAAAACAATCTCAGAATGGCTTGGATACATAAAAGTGTTTAAAAGTTACCACATAAAGTGATACATGTCAGATTTTCAAAAATAAGCCTGGTCACGAAGGTTCAAAATGGCCTGGTCATTAAGGGATTAAAGGGAACCTGTCACTGAAAATGCAGTGCAGTCTGCAGGCAGCATGTTTTAAAACTGAGCTCACTGATATATAGTTTGATGGGAACTGATACAGCAAAACTTGCAATTTATTCATGAAAATCTGCTCTATATGAGCTCAATAGCCAAGTGTTGCCTGTTGTGGTGTGTCCCTGCACAGTCTGACACTGTCCAATCAGTGCTGCTAGTGGCCGATTGTGAAGTAACACCATGAAAGAAGCCCAAAACCCTTTTCAGCGCAATCAAATTTTAGAATACAATAGAATCTTGCACAATTGGTATGGTTATGGCTGCTTGTGCTCTGGTTTTCTGGTTATAGTTCTTGTTGGAGATTATTTGTTCTTCTATGAAATTGATGGTAAATTGTGAATTGAAATTTAAATGTACTGATCTTATGGATATACGTGGATTGTAAACTCAATAAATAAGGCTGACAGAATACTGTATGTTCTGACATGTATATACACGCTGAACAATTCGTCTTAGCGATGATGTTGTACTAGGGATCTGAAGTAGTATTGGTTAGGTGTCTTACGGTGGTAAAAAAAGAACTAATACTTAGCAATGTTTGCTTTTTTATGTTATAGAACCATCTTGGGTCCTTAACAGGCAAATCAAAATTATCTTATTTGTAATAGGTACATGTGAAAAGATTACAGTCATTGAGGTATATGGTCACGCAACTCCAATTATTTCAATAATAATTAAAAAAAAAACGTAAACACCATCTAGCACATTTCAGAGATTCAAGAAACTCTTGATGGTTAATAATGGGTCATTTAGATCAATTACAGTGTGCCTAAGATGGATTTACACTGCACAATGTATGGGCAAATTATTGAGGATGGACGCTTGTAGGAATGCTCATTCCCGATAATCAGCCCATGTAAAGGTGCCACAGATCACTTGATGAATTGTCAAAACGTTCTTTCATCTGCGAAACAATATTTCATATAGACACCTTAATCATCATTTCTGGGCAGCAGATTGTGGTGCCTAAACATTCCCAGAAACAATGAATCTGTATAGGGATGATCGATGGCAATATCCATCGCTCATTTCCATACAGAGGAGAGGAACGTTGTATGTAAATGCAGCGCTTCATCTCCACTGATGAGCAGGCAATTGTCTGGAAAGAAGCTTCCTTCCCAAAAATTGCGTGCTCCATCAGGCCATGTAAACCCGTCTTTAGTTATCAAAAAACTTTTGATATGTCAACAGTTTTGATTGGTGAGGGTCTGAGTGTTGGGATCCAAACTGATCACTAGAACAAGGAGAGAGAAGGGTTTGTATATCTCGCACTCTCTCCTCACTGCAGGAGATGGGCCCACTAGAAATCTATTGACCCAGCCAGGTGAGAGAGCCTGATATGCTTCTCTAGTTTTGTTCTAGGAATCGTTTTGGGTTCTAAAGGCTCATTATGCTGTTCCAAAGAATCTGGAAGTCAAAGGTCATGTTTATTTGTAGAGAACAAGAAGAAAAAAGTTACACAGGTTCTGTTGCCTACTCCTTTGAGATAACATGGACGGGGAAATTTAGTAAATGACTGCTTTTGGAACAGTGATTTTCTGTAATTAATGAAAAGTCTGCTATTAGAAACAACCAATATTATTGTAAGTAATTAATATAAAGAACAATGGAAAATAAAAGGGAAACGTAATGCTACATTATCTGTAATAAGCTACATGGAATATGTTAATTTATATGACTACATTATTGCCTACACTCCATGTAATTAATGACATCTTATACTTTTATTTCTAACAGCTTACACAAAATAAATTGTATAAAACATTAAAAATACCAGAACATTTTAATTCAAGACTAAACTATATTAAAAGGACGTAGAACCAAGAGATAAAATAAAACAATAGAAGTCCACAAAACTATTGTTCCTTTTTAAATCAATTTATTTTATATGGGAAAATGTTCAAGAGTATGACTTTAGGCCCCTTTACACTGACAATTTAGAAGGCGATTGTCGGGAAGAAAGCGTTCCTTCCCGGGAAGCACCGGCTCATCATTGAAGGAGACAGCTGTATTTACATGCAGCAATCTCCTCCACAGTATGGGGAGAAGTGATCACTAATGCCATTGCTCATTCCCATACAGAATTATTATTTGCTGGCAACAGAGCGTGTTTAGATGGCACAATCTGTTGCAGGCAAACAATGATTTTGGTGTCCATACAAACAATCATATTATCTGATGAATGAGCATTTTGCTCATTTATCGGGTTATCGGCAGCACCTCTACACTGGCAGATAATCGTTAACGAGTGTTTCTACGAACGTTTGCTAGCAATTATCTTGTTGATTCTTGGCCAGTATAAAGAGTCATTTAGCTGCAGAATATGTTGGAGCTATATAAATAATTAAGACACTATGTCTGGCTGAGAAGCCTTTGGCCGCAGAAGGTCTCCCTCACTTCTCAGTCTGTGATAGGAGACAAAAAATGCTAAGCCCTGCTTCTCCATCCAGTCACCAGATGAAAATGGATTTATTATTAAAAGTAACACTTATGTTCTTTCCATCTCTTATGTTTATTCCAGGATCTGCACATATCCTGTAGACTGACAAAGCATGTGGGCAACTTTATCTTCTGTTTAGTTTGACCATGCATTTTTATCTTTAGTGTTCCTTTAAGCAAATCTTTACAGCAGAATTCCTGTTTACCTATGCATGATTTTAGAAAGTGTAAAACTTAAAGGACCTGAGGAACCTAAGCGGACACAAGGATAGCATTCAAATTCCATGTAGATGTCAGCCTGGTAGTATTTAAAGGGTGTGGACTCCTTTGCACTGATTTTTTTTATTGTTTATAAGCTGCTTAGATACAAAATGAAGGAACTTTCTAAATAGCATTCATCAAAAAGTTACTACTGATTTGTTTCTGCAGAGTAGGTAAAGGCCTTCACCAAGCTGCTTTTGCTGACAAAGCTCTGATGCGGCTCCTTCTGCTCCTCCCTTTCTTTCAGTGTTAGAGATAGCAGCAGGAAAATGAAGGAGGTTGCACACAGCAGATGTGTATGGAGAGTGATGAAGCTATAGATATAAAGAGCACACACAATAGAGTTTGCAGGGCAAAGACAGCATCATCCTGGACACACAGATCCAACATGAATTACTGGAAGGGACAACCCAAATGAAAAAAATCAGAAACTACAGTAGGAGCAGGCTGCAAACTAAATATCATGAGGTCTAATAATGAACAAAGGAATTCAAAACTATTTTTTTTTTCACTACTATATGTAAAAATCATAGTTCCCTGTCAAAATTGTCCAAAGCGTTTAAACGTGGCTTTGCACATGGCTATGTCACGTATAGAGACTAACTACTTGGCCACCCATTGCTGATTCATGAACATCTATGGATGTCTCCTATGTGCATACATGAGCCGACATAACAAATTCTTGTCCCTGTAGTGTATTTTAACACTGTAGTGTATTTTAACAGTCACTATTTTACTACATGTTACTACATATCCTATGCACATGACATACACTAGATTGACACTATAATTTTGGAAGGTTATAGACACTTTTATTTTTACCAGATTGCTGAAACCATTCTTCATATACAGTAGATCGGCACCTGCAAACGAGGTCACGTAATGTGATGTACGGCTGCCTGCTGTCTTCTGTATGAGGTTTATCTGACCTCAGTCTCACACCTACCACTGGACTACACAGGTCTCTCCACATTGAGAGTCAAAACAAAAGCAAGCATACATCCAGCCAAAGAACAGAAAAATAAATCTTCCGCTGGAACACTTAATCTCTTCACATTCTCCAATGAAACATTTCCCTTCTTTGAGTCGCAGATGAGAGCTCATTAATCTGGAAGACATCATACACTCCAAACCAGTCAGTTCATAGAAATTAAGGGCATAGTTTGGAAAGAAATCTCAGTGACACTGCTCGAGTTTTCCTTTCCTTAGAATGATACGTGTGTGAGTTTTAAAAGCAGGAATTCCGGCTATAGAGAACGCATCAGTAACACAATAGGTTAGGTCTGCGCCATACTAGTCAGCTGTAACACTATAAAATGGAGCACATTTATCTTTCTTCTGTTAATTTGAAACACATATCGTAAATTCTTTATAATTCTCAACAGATGATGGTGATATGTGTCTCGCCACTGCTGTATAAACAGAACACCGAGCCACCTAAAAGCACAAAATCCTAAAATAAATGTGCCTGTGTGTGACTATAACTAATTTAAGGAAAGAAATAGAATACTTGGCTGGGGCCATGAAATCAACATCTTTCTGGGAGTAAGAGACTGGAAAATGAAAGGAAAAAAATAAATCAATGAGAGATTTTACTTATTGAAGCCAAGCAAATACAAATTACTATAAAATGCTTTGTAAAATACCATGGATCATTAGGAAAAACTGGTATGTCTAGGTGTCACTTCTAATTGGATCAAATGAAGATAATATCCAAGTAAGACTGAATGATCTAATCTAGAAATAAGTGACAGAGACATAGGTTATTTTATATTTTATATCCTTGAATAACTTGATCAAAGTCTAACCAACCAACTTATAACCCCACTCAGAGGTAATCAATGTCAAAGCTAGCAACAAGTGTTACACGTTCCAACAGATAAATCAAGTATTATGCAGTTTCCTTCGAAATTAATTGGCTGTTTGTGTAATGTTGGGTCCCCCAGAATGGAAGGCCAGTAGATGAGAGCTTTAGGGTGCAGCCACATGATCAGTTATCTCAATGCAGTTTTGGAAACCAAAACCAGGAGTGAATTCAAGAAAAAGGAGAAGTTGTATCTGTCCTTTATACTTTCAATCCTTCTGTAATGGTCTGGTTCGGAGTCTTTATAGCAACTACCTGGGGTAACTGCAAGCCGATAACTTAGTCAGGAGGAAGCCAGTGGTTGATGCACAGGATAACGGCAGCAAGCAGGAGAAGGCAAATACCGTAGTCAGAAGGAAGCCAGTGATCGATGAACAGGATAAAGTCAGCAAGCAGGAGAAGGCAAATGCCGTAGTCAAAAGGAAGCCAGTGGTCAATGCACAGGATAACGTCAGCAAGCAGAGAGGCAAGCTTGATTACAGGCTGGGAGCACAATATTCTTGCAAGGCAGAAAGTGCAAGGCTGGGCTTAAATAGGATGTTCAATCATGGAACAGGGTGGAATAAACCAGGGAGGCGGGAACTTAAACTAGAGGCAGAGGAACCAGGCATAAGTTCAGCACAGGAGCTGTCAGAAAGCAGAATAGTTCCATTGGAAGAGCTGCCGCCTGGGACACAGGATTCCCTGGGTTTGAGTCCTGACACCTTTATTGATCTACTCCTGATTTTGACTTCCAAAACTGCATCAATAAACTTGACCTTGTGTCCGTACACTTAAAAGAGTTTTCCAAGACTTTAAAGCTGATGACTCAGGATAGGTGATCAGTATCTAATTGTGGCGGTCAGACACCCAGGACCCGTGCTGATCAGCTGTTTGAGAAGGCACTAGCACTCACAGCTGTGAGCACCGCAGCCTTCTCCCTGCTCACTAAGTTCAGCACCATACATTGTATAGTGGCTGTACTTGGTATTGCGCTCAGCCCCATTCACTTCAATAGAGCTGAGCTGCACCTAGGCCACATGATCAATGAACATGTTGTCCCTGGCCTAGGAAAAGCTGGGAGAATTCCGCGGCACCGCTGTGAGCAGCTGACCAGTGGGCCCCAGGTTTCAGACCCCCACCGATCAGATACTGATGACCTATCCTGAGGATAGCTCATTAGTTCTAAAGTCTCGTAAAACCCCTTTAATAGAACCCCCAACAATTTCCTTATGGGGTATTGGAAAATAGGTTTTGGAATTCAGACTTTTTAAAGCGATTTTATATTGTACATTCAGAAATAAGGCCCATTACTCAAGTTTAATTTGGTTAATATAAAGATTCTGTTCCAAGATAATAATCTTTACTTCTATAGTGCCACCATATTCTGCAGAGCTTTACAAATGCAGAGGGTCCATGTAGAAAACAAAAGACATCACAACGTAACTGGCTAATATACAACTGAAACACCAGGGCCCTGCTCGTAAGAGCTTACTAGATGTGCACATCATATTTAGATGTTGTCTTTAGTAAAGATGGACTAATGTTATTCGTCACATAGGCTGGAGTTTTTCTCTTGGTCAACCTGGTACTACTCAAGTTTAAAATGCAACAGCTCCAAAATACAAAAATGAGGTGTCCACTGAATGTAGTCCCTTAACTTATTTTCAGTTGTTAGTTATAGCTGTTAAATAAATAATGGGCGACAGTTAGTATGACTGTGATTACAGATCCTTATACAGAAAGGATGGTTAGCAAATGTACCATTCATAAGTCTGTGAAAGCTATAATGGCAGCCATATTGGTGATTATTGACAGTGTTTAAACATATGCTTCCCCGACTTAAAGCCTGTCTTAACATATGGATAATGATAATTCTTGAAATATACTCAACCAATCAAAATGGAATGTAAAACAGGTACTTATTTCATAACACAGATTAATAAACGATCTGTCAAAACTGTAATGGGTCTTCATTTTAGGTATTAAGTTATAAACCTTTACTCTGAGAGCTCCTGTCCATTAACACCACTATTTCACATGGACAGAATCCAGCACATCTCATAAAACCAAAGTTATGTCAGTTATGTCTTAAAATACATAAAGCTGTCATGATGTTCCTGAAATGGTTGAAATTAAAATTCTCACTTTAGGACGGAACCTGCTTACAGCAAGAATTGGTTAATTTATAGGTTTGTTACCACCTGCCCTTCTACTCAATGGAAAGATTTGAGTGTTTGTCTGTTACTGATTGTGAAGCTCAAGAGAGAAATACAATTCTTCCTGGTTATGATATTGGCTTCTGAAAGTCAGTACCTTGTGATATATTTGAGGTCAGGATAAAATTTCAGTTGGGTTTTTGCTGGATTTTTTAAAGTCTTGCATGAAAAATTGGAAGCACATCTTTGCCAAGTGTTACTTAAGCTAAGCAAATTGTTTCTAATATGTTAGAGGATATATTTGGTGGCAGGCTGTTGTGATTTCCGTGTGTACGGGTTAGGAATGCAAGCAGGGAAAAGAGTTTTAAGTGCTAATTGTAGGAAGCAGAACTGTCATCTGACTTAAAATGCTTGAATTCTTTGGAGATGTTTCACCTGTTTAGAATATTTTCATTGCAACTCCTGCTTGTAATCTGTATAAAACAAGATAGTATTCAAGGCTATCTGTCCACTCCAAAACATCACCCAACTCTTTTCTACAGAGTATATGGAGTCCTATTTTCAGGATTGGTGGTAGTCTGTCCAGTCAAATATCATGGCCTAGCTATATGCCATAAATATTTGTGGAGGGTAACTCCAATTGAGTTGTAATCTAGTTCAGCGCTAAGATATCCATGTATCTCCCTACTGAAGAAGGTATGTGCATCCATAATAAATGTTTCCTTCTTTCCTATAGTGGGCTATGTTTCCAATTTTGGTTAACAAAGAGTTTAAATTTCCTTCCATAAACTATCTGACTATAACTTTACAAAGTTCTTATCTTGTTTTAGATTAAAAAGGTACCTTGGAATGTAATCATCAATGTTTATCACACTTTATTCCACTTCACCAATGTCTTATAACAGTGCAGGTATATTTGAGATGTGGTTTACATGTGTGTAAGTACATTTCATTTATTTGTTAGACAGAGATTTGTAGGAGCTTGAGAACTAAAAAATTCTAAAGCATCTATGATTCACAGGTCGATGCATATATCTATAGAAAGAAACTGGGTTGGATTCAGTATTGATTCAGGGCCTCAACTTTCTCTAAAATTGTAGCTAATCTTGGTGCAAAAAGTCACATTTAATGTTAAAGGGTGGAAAGGTGTATGGCCTGTAACATGAGTTTTTGCAAGCTTCTGAAATAATAATCTCTAAAAGTTGGCTTAACGGGAATGTGCCATCAAAAATCAGAAAATGACCTGTTATTAAAGTTTTTATGAAAAATATATTTTTAAGAAACTTTGGTAAGTTTATTTTTTATTTTTTATGTTGTAATCTATATTTTACATTTGTTGTGTTATAATCCTGAAAGTTTCACACTGGCCTTATAATTGTTCATGATTTCCTGTTCTATATAGGTAACTGCCTTATTTTTTGGACTATAACATTTTTTTCCATCAGACCACAGAGCAGACCCCCATCAGATCCCCATTCTTCATCAGACCTCAGATCAGACCCCAAATCAGAGCCCCAAGATCTATCAGCCTCAGATGAGACTCCCCAACCTCTATCAGCCTCAGCTCAGACCCTACCAACCTCCATCAGCCTCAGATCAAGCTCCCATCACACGCCCAGCCTACGTCAGCCTCAGATCAGACTCCCATCAGACCCCCAGTCTCCATCAGCCTCAGATCAGACCTCCATCAGACCCCCAGCCTCTATTAGCATCATATCAGACCCCATCAGCCCCCATCAGACTCAGATCAGCTTCCCCTCAGACCCTCCAACTCTCATCAGACTCAATCAGCCTAAGATTGGAACCCCCCGCCCCCTATCAGCCTCACATCAGACCCCCCAGCCTCCATCAGCCTCAGATCAGCTCCCCATCAGACCCCTCAGCCTACACCACTCTCAGATCAGACCTCAGACCAGACGTTACAAAAAAATAAATATATAAACTTACCTCGCTTGCTCCGGACAGCACTGCAGATCCAGGCCTCACTGCTCCCCGCATCTCCAATTCTGGGTCCCGCTGTGTACTGTGACCTGACGGCGCACAGTGTCAGGTAAGGACACAGTGCACAGCGAGACCTGGAAGAAGACCAGGGAAGGCGAGTACAGCCAGTTCAGCACTGCCCTTACCTCCCCACGCCTCTGGCATGCTGATGACAGGCAGAATTTCAGTGACAAGAAACATCTCTATAAATAAGACAGAATCCACCATTCACAGTAGATAATATTACAGATTATCAACTCACTCCTGATCTTTGCACAGGTCACAGAGCATGCCTAGAACACTCTTCCATAGAAGTCAATGGGGTCCGCTCCTGTCCACTGTGTCTATGGTCCATGTAGCTGCTCTTAAAAGAAAAGAAGTCTTAACATATTTTAGGCCTAAGATTTTATGATTTTTTTTTAAATATACATAGTGAGATGGAAAATTAGCAAGAAAATAACATAAAAATCTACAAAATGAGCTTATTATAAACACATTATTTAAACAGTAGGTCGTTTTCTGATTGACACATTCCCTGTAAACCTTTAGACAGCCTATAGAGGTTTATCATCCAACCTGAACCACTGTGATACGTAATTTAAAGTCTTCCTTTTTAGATGTTTACCCTGTCTAAATCTCGGGCAATATACAAGTTTACTGGTAGTAATGTAGATTAGATTCTAGGGGTCTGTCCTTCTACCAGGGGCCTTGTTTTTGTGGTCATTTTTTTTAATTATAGGCAGTGTCGGTCTGGAGTGCCTAGGGCCCAACAGTAAAATTCATTCTGGGTGCCCTCTGTACAGCTACATAGACCAGCAGCTACATGTTAAAAATGATTGATTATGAGGGTCCCTGCAGTGATTTTGAAAAGGCAGGACATGGAAAAAAGGTTATTAGCTGGCGTTCCTATGTGCCTAGAAGTCATCTCATAATCATCTATAATAATAAACTGCCTATCTATATGTTGTGCAGTCTGTCTACTGTGCCGCTTGTGCAAGGGGTGGGGGACTAGGGGCCCGCCTTACTCAGGGGACCTCCGAAGGATTCACCTGTTTCCCTGTGGGCCAGTCCGAACCTAATTATAGGATAAATGATGAAATTTTATTAGACTCTCTTGTGCCTTGGCTTTCCTAAAATTGAGATCTGTGTGGTACAGTGAAAGGCTGCCCCAAGTTCAGCATGGAGGAAGTGAAGATGGTTTGACAGTTGAACAACCATTGAACAGTTGATTGGTGAACAATCGTTTTGCAGACACAGCCATATACACTTTACTACAAGTTAGCTGTTACAGTCATTCAGACCGTTCATACATATTCGAAGGCACTGTGGGAAGGATGAACAGTCTTTCTGGTAGTGTTCTGCCAAAAAAGATATTTCATCCATAAAGGATCAATCTTTGAACAAAGTATCTTTCATCCAACTATCGAACAATAATTTGAAACACAATTTCTTTTCAAACGATGATTGTCATTGGTTAACTAAGATGTTCATTAATTGTTAAATTATAGCTGATAAACAATTGTTTTGGTTGAAATCATTCATTTTGAAACTTTAGACTAATGTGTTTTGACTAATAGAATGACAGACTTTAGACCATTGTGTCACTATCTGGTTTCAACTGGCAGATACATTTTTTTGGTGACACATTTCCTTTAAGCATCAGGAAAAAAAAAATGTATACGGCAAATAGCTCTATGCCACTTAAACATGTTTTTTACTTTCCCCCGAATTACCTGGGGCCTGTAAGTATAAGAAATGTTGAACTTGATGGACGTTTGTCTTTTTTCAACCAAGACATGCCAAAGGAAAATCTGGATATAATGGATAGTACATAGAAACATGTATTATCTAGGGGATAATAGAAAACATTGACCTTGGTGATGTCTGTCTAGTGAATGAACCCTTCATTGTTAATCTCCACACTTATGTACCACAGCTCCTTCAGGTCTACATGATAACATCAAGGCAATTATTCTGTGATTTACAGATTCTGAAAAGAAGCTTAATCTTGTACTAACAAACATGGCAAGAGACTATGATCCATCCAAATGTAAAGCCATTACCTCACAGTGGTAATAGATTGCAGCCCTTCTTAATGCATATGGAATTATGCATGATAAAAGTTGTTTCTCATGGCCTTGATGAGTTTATTTATTCGTAGACTGAATGGAGACTCTGCCTGGCTCTTCATTCTCTTTTAAACCTATCATGTTTATAGAGAACATAGCATTCCCAGAGCCATAAACAAGAGTGAGTCTTATTTAGGCTAGGCTTGTCCCAGTAGAGTGAGTGTTTATTGTGATAGAGTGTGGAGGTGTCATCTTAATTTGTTTCAGGTCAGCCATGGTCAGCCCTCACATATGTAACCTATCTCCAGAAGATAGTTTTGTAACCCATTAACAGCACTTGCATTTCGAATAAGAAATACTTTCTAGACCTGTACAAAGCAGACTGTGTGTTAATTTAGATAAGTGTTTTCTCTGCTCTTCTAAGAGAATGTCTATTGACTGGGGGTTATGATTATTAACTCTTAGTTCTATCAACATCTGGTCTTTCTCAACTTTGCCTTCAACTTTCGCACCTCATTTTTCAACATTTCAATGAAAGTTCAATGTTGATTCATGACAGCTTTATGAGGGCTTTTGCCGAGACTTCGTGTATTACATTTAGGCAGTTGTGGAAATATTGCTACCCTTGGTAGAGGTTCAAGCTCTTCTAAATTAGTGACATTAGAAATTTCTCATGTGTTTCTCATTATCCTTTCTAGACTGGTTTCTTGACTTTTGTTAGCATACAAGTTAGTGTGGAATACTTTATGATGTCATACCACACACTGCTATAGTGTAAAATGTGATTAAACTCCAATGCAAGTCTACCTTTCAATGCACAAAAGATGGACTTGGTTTAAGGTAGCCAGTTCTTGCATCTGTAGTGTAGCATACTACTTACATAACTTCATTTGTACTACTTGAGGCTTCTGTGGGACTTCAGTTTCTGATAATTTATCCATATACATTTTGGCTAATTGTTGTATAATTGGGGGGGGGGGGTTGATAAAAAAAAAATATTAACTGAAAATCAGTGGCCCACATTTACTAATGTGAGTAAAATATTAACTCAGGGTGAAAATCAGTGGCCCACATTTATTAATGTGAGTGCACCTAAATCCCAAAATGTGGTGCAAATTGCCCCATCTACAGAAGGTTTAGAGAAATCATCAGCACCTAGGCCTGGGTTATTGGAAAAAGGAGTATAGCTTTGTTGGAAAGGGGGTGTGGCTTAAAGAGAACATGTCATCAATTTATGTTGCCCTCAATCAAAGCAACATAAAGCAGTGACAGATGCTCTGATTTCAGTGGTGTGTCACTCATGAGCTGAAAGTAAGTGGTTGCCGAGAACCAGCATCATAATGATTGCAGCACAGGCCTTGAAAAGAGTCAGATCTACATGAGAAGAGTCAGAGCTATTAATAATCTCCTGCACTCTCACCCATCTGCGAAGACTGTCATTCATTAGCAGATTGGCGGAGAGAGCAGGAGCTTATGAATATCTCTGACTCTTCTCAGGTAGATTTGACTCTTTTCAAGGCCTGTGCTGCAAAGATTATGATACTGGTTCTCAGCAACCACTTACATTTAACTCATTAGTGACACCAGCGCATCTGTCACTATTTTATGCCACTCTGAATGAGGACAGCATAAAGTTGATGACAGGTTCCCTTTAAACCCCACCATTTAGCACCAGCGTTGCACTATTATTATGGCATAAAATTCAGTCTCAAACTAAGGGAACTGATAGATAACGTTAGACAAAGATGTCTATCTCTATGCCAAATTTATCATCCAGCATGAGGATTTGTTATACATTTGTTGCACATCTAGACAGCCTAAGTTTATTCCATCTATACTATTAATAAATCTGCCCTGATGTGTTTTGTTAGGTATAATATGAGTAATGTTTGTAATTGTTTTCATTTTATTTACATATAGCAAAGGCTTTTTATTTACTGTGTTATAATGCTCATGTCATAGAACAGGTTTCTAATTCATATAAAGCCTTTTTGTTGTTTATCATATATCATACTGCACAACCTGCATTACAAGTGATAATGGCCAAGAAGACTAAAAAAATACAATATTTATTTTAGATTCCATTCTGGGGCTCCCAGAGTGGTCATTACCAAGCAAACATTTTAAAAAAATATTTGGGAATTTATTCTTCTACCTTTCTTCCTTTTGGTGGGATCCATTGTTATTTTGTTGGAAAAGATATATAAGTACCATAATATGTATCATACTTTTAAGTTCTTGAGTGCAATGACAGCAATTGAAAATAGTGACACTGATATATATATATATATATATATATATATAAGTCCCAGACAAAAGTCTTGTCGCTTGTGTACAAATTGACCTGAAGTGCCGCTAAAATATATTTCTAATCAATATTTTGTTACAAGAAATGGGTCATTTTAATCTCAACAGCTTTTGTAATAATGTTTCAGTGCAAAAACGAAACTGACAAAAAGTATTCTAATATTCACAGCTTGGTAAAGCCCTTTGAGTCAATTTTTGCCAAGACATACAGTAAGTGTTGTCGCCTTGTCATATGAGCTTCACCTGTGACTAATAATGGATCAATTAGGTCTCAGGTGTGTATAAAAAGAATCCCAGTACACTAGACCTTCACATCAACTGCAACTAGACCTCTGCAAACATGCCTAAGATTCACCCTGAGACTAAAGTGTTTAGATTATCAAGAGGCTGAAGACCAGATCCACTGCTGATGTGGCAGACACCTTCAATGTGTCTCAGCGTCAAGTTCAGAGGATAAAAAAAAGATTTGAAGAGACTGGAGACGTTTTGGAAAAGCCCAGGTCAAGAAGACCCCGCAAGACAACGGCTCGAGAGGACCGTTTGTTGGCTCGAAAATCCAAGGCCAGCCCATTTTCCACTGCAGCAGAGCTCCACGAGACCTGGTCACCTGAAGTCCCTGTGTCAACCAGAACAGTTTGTCGGATTCTGTCTCGAAATGGCCTCCATGGTCGAATCAGTGCCCATAAGCCAGCACTAAACAAAAGACAATTGAAAAACCGTGTGGCATTTGCCAAGGCCCACAGCCTGCTAAAAGGATGGACGCTGGAAAACTGGCAGAAGGTGGATTTTTCAGACTAATCTTCTGTTGAATTACACCACAGTCGCCGCAAATATTGCAGGAGACCTACTGGAACCTGCTTGGAGCCGAGATTTAACCAAAAAACAGTGAAGTTTGGTGGAGGCAAAATCATGGTCTGGGGTTACATCCAGCATGGGGGTGTGCGAGGGATCTGCAGGGTGGAAGGCAACATCAATAGTCTAAAATACAAGGAAATCTTAGCTACCTCTTATATTCCCAACCATAAAAAAGGCCAAATTCTGCAGCAGAATGGTGCTCCATCGCATACTTCCATCTCCACATCAAAGTTCCTTAAGGCGAAGAAGATCAAGATGCTCCAGGATTGGCCAGCCCAGTAACCAGACATGAACATCATTGAGCATATGTGGGGTAGGATGAAAGAGGAAGCATGGAAGATGAAACCAAAGAATATTGATGAACTCTGGGAGGCATGCAAGACTGTTTTCTTTGCTATTCCTGATGACTTCATCAATAAATTGTATGAATCCTTGCCAAACCGCATGGATGCTGTCCTTCAAGCTCATAGAAGTCATACAAGATATTAAATTTGGATCTCACAGCACCACTACTTAATTTGCTGACATATTTTTGGATTTGCAGTAAAGTTGTTCATTTTCTGTATAGGCGACAAAACTTTTGTCTTGCCAAAATTTGACCCTACTGTCTTGATTAAATGATAAATCTTTTTTCAGTGAAACTAATTTATTTCAGTGCATTAAACATCATTTGGGAGGGCTTTAGCTTTTCATATGAGCTATTTCTAACACCAATTGATTAATTTAAAGTCAGGTTAATAGCAGGAGTTTCTACAAAATAGAGAAGCGACAAGACTTTTGTCAGTGACTGTGTATATATATATATATATATATATATATATACAGTTGTGTTCAAAATTATTCAATCCCCACTGAAATTGAGTGTTTTGGCCAGTTTGACATTGATTTTGATAATTTCAGTCATCTTGTTTACAATTAAATCAAAGAGGCACTTGTAAGTCAGACAAATATAACATAACATTTATAATGAAATAACCACAAATGTCTTTTCTGTGCTCACATCATTATCAGTTTTATTCAACCCCCAAGTGACATTCAATCTTAGTGCTTAGTACAACATCCTTTTCCAGTTATAACAGCTTTTAAACGTGAAGCATAGCTTGACGTGTCTTGCAGCGATCTACGGATATCTTCGCCCATTCTTCATGTGCAAAAGCCTCCAATTCAGTCACATTCTTAGGCTTGCGCGCTGCAACTGCTTTCTTTAAGTCCCATCAGAGGTTCTCAATCGGATTTAAGTCTGGTGACTGCGATGGCCACTTCAAAATGTTCCAGCCTTTAATCTGCAACCATGCTTTAGTGGACCTGGAGGTATGCTTGAGATCATTGTCCTGTTGAAAGGTCCAACGTCTCCCATGCCTCAGGTTTGTGACGGACTGCATCACATTTTCATCCAATATCTCCTGGTACTGAAGAGAATTCATGGTACCTTGCACACACTGAAGCTTCCCTGTACCTGTAGAAGCAAAACAGCCCCAAAGCATGATTGACCCCCCCGCCATGCTTCACAGTAGGCAAGGTGTTATTTTCTTCATAGGCCTTGTTCTTCCTCCTCCAAACATAGCGTTGATCCATGGGCCCAAACAGTTCGAATTTTGTGTCATCAGTCCACAGAACACTATCCCAAAACTTTTGTGGTTTGTCCACATGACTTTTGGCATACTGCAGTCGACTCTTCTTATTCTTTGGAGACAGCAAGGGGGTGCGCCTGGGAGTTCTGGCATGGAGGCATTCATTACGCAGTGTGCGCCTTATTGTCCGAGCTGAAACTTCAGTACCCGCATCTGACAAATCTTTTTTCAGTTCCTCAGCAGTCACACGGGGACTTTTCTCCACTTTGCACATCAGGTAGCGCACAGCAGTCGAAGTCAGCATCTTCTTTCTGCCACGACCAGGTAGCGTTTCAACAGTGCCCTTTGCCTTGAATTTGCGAATGATGCTTCCTATGGTGTCTCTTGGTATGTTTAACATCTTTGCAATCTTCTTATAGCTATTGCCCTTCCCGTGAAGAGAAATCACCTCTTCTCTTGTCTTCCTGGACCATTCTCTTGACTTCACCATGTTTGTAAACACACCAGTAAATGTCTAGAAGGAGCTGAGTATCACAGTCATTTTAAATCTGCCTAATTGGTGCTTATTATGCTTGATTGCTGCTCCTTGACATCCAGAGGTGTTTTCAATACCTGATCGAAAACACTTGAATGAACCTCTATTCTTAAGAGTGGTAGTCTTTAAGGGGTTGAATAATTGTGTCAATGAAGAAATCACAAAAAAAAACATTTAATACTGTATTACAAAAACAATTGATGTCATTTTAGTTGCATTTGGTTCTTTAAAAAGTCCTTGTAAGATTTCATTCTGAACACAATTACAAATGTACACTTAATTCCCTAAAACCCTTTACAGCATTGGGGGTTGAATAATTTTGAACACAACTGTATATATATATATATATATATATATATATAGGTAAATGCATGGTTGACATTGTTAACAAAAAGCATGTTTAAAAGCACACTGCACTATTGCACGTGGTATGCTTATTTATATTATTTATATTTGAAATCTTCCAAAAATCGGTCCTTAACAGGGGCAGATAGTGTTTAAACTCACATGGTGCTATGGGAAAAAAAAACTGTGGCTTGTTGGGACCAAGCATCTAAAAATTATGCTTTAATGGGAGCAGATCCCTGCCCCTGTTTCTACACAAACATGTTAATGTCATGAGGAACAGTGACTTGTTTTGCAGTCTAAAAATTATGTGTTAACAGGGGCATGTCTGCCTGTATTTATAAACACACAAGTGTTAATTGTTAGAAAAAAATGGCTTGTTCTGAACAAGTCTGAAAAAATTCTCCCTTTTATTTGGAAATAGAAGTACAGTGTGGATGTGGAAAGGGTATGGTAATAGTGGCATGTGGCTGCAATAGTAGTGGAAACAGTAGCAGCACAGCATGGAACAGATAAGACAGTAGATATAGGTGGCTATTTAGAGGAAGTAGTAGTAGTGGTGGCTGTATAACAGTAATGGTAGTGGCAGTAGGGGAGTTATGGAAGTGGCAATAGGGGGATTAGCAGCAGGGAGTAGCAGCTGCGGCAGTGGCAGCAGCCATATGGTACAGAACATGATGGTAGATAGCAAACAGCGACAGTCGCATGATGCCAATAGCAGCAGCCATATGGTACAGGAAATGGTGGTATGCAGGCAGACAACAGCAATGGCATGATGGCAGCAGCCATACAGTACGTCATAGCATGGTAGGCAGAGAGCGACAGTGGCATGATGGCAGCAGCAGCAATGACTGATCTATTCATTTTCGTTATCCGGAGGGTTGTGAAACTCCTCACAGATTCATGCCTTGTTGATTTTGATACGATTGATGTTTTCTACACTGGTGAAAGACAACTTTGCCCCACTTTCTCTGAGATGGCACTGGAGGCTGGACAACACAGAACAGAGAGAGCATACTGGGCCAGTTCTGGCCACTGTTCCAATCTGCCTGCCTAGAAGTCCATGGGGTCGGTGAACCTTATGTGCCAGAAAAAGGCCAGAATCCAGGTAGGACTGAACCTAGGTGTTTAAGCGTTTCATCTCCATTTGCTCATTTGTGTCAGCCTGCATGGCACAGGAGACAACTTTTCTGTCATATTGATGATACTAAACTGACTGCTGCTGCTTAGGCTTCTTCCGCTTGCGGTGGCGGAGACCGCAGGAGGTGGATGACTCTGCAGAAGAAATAGAGGGATCGAAAGCTGTGGCAAGTTGCATACAACAGTGTATCCGGGTAATAAACCAATTTAGCCTCCCTTTCATCAACAGGAAAACATTCCCCAAAAAATGCAGCTTGCCATTCTCGCCAGCATTCCAGAGGACTTAGTTCCTACTGGCTCCTCCCCCTGAAATGATTAGCCATCATGGCCAGTGTCGCCATAATCATCATCAGCAGCCCTGTCCCACTTCCTAAGCAACTCCTCCTCCAGTGATAGCTCCACTTCCTCCTCGATGAGGCTTTCTCCGTGTGGGTCCCAATAGCTAAATGGCGGCCAGCAAGATGTGTAAGCTGTTCTTCTTTCACTGTCCATTGTTGCATCAGTGTTAGTGTCTGTTCTAAAATAAATATCAGGGGATGACATTGTTGATGCCACAGTTGTCCCGACTGACAAATCTGGTTGCCGCTTCAAAGGGTCTGAGTACACAACAGGCATCGCTGATGAGTTACCACTGGATGACCTTGAAACAGCACATGCTCCCCGCTGAAGTAGTCTGGTGCATGATGAAATTATTCACCGCTTTATGCTGCTCATACAGACGCTCTAGCATATGCGAGGTTTAGCTTACTTGTAAAAGAAATACCCTTTCTTTGTCTTTTGTCCCCAGTTGTATCCCATATAATGTGTATGCAGCTATTTGATTACTGTGGCCCAGGTGAATTACTTTACATTTTTCATGTTCTTACCCCTGCTGCCAGTTTATCTAAAGTATGTCTTTGTGTAATATCTGATAATCAGGCTGGGTTTAAAATATCCTACACAGTTTTGTGTCATCAGCCAAAACCCACTTTGCAGCTAAAACAGCTTCCACTCTTCTTGGAAGGCATTCTACAAAATTTTGAAGTATGTCTGTGGGAATTTTTGCCTAGCCATCCAGAAGAGCATTTGTGAAGTCAAACACTACTTCATCCCAATGGTGTTTGATGGGGTTGAGTTCAGGGATCTCTGCAGGACAGTCAAGTTCTTCCACACCAAATTCACCCAACTATGCCTTTATGGACTTTGGTTTGTGCACTGGTGGGCACAGTCATGCTGGAACAAAAAATTGCCTTCCCCAAATTGTTCCCACAAAGTTGGAGTCTTGCAGTTGTCCAAACTATCTTAGTATGCTGATGCATTAAAGGGAATCTACCACCAGCAACCTCCCTATCCAACTGTTTGCATAGACACATAACTGTAGCTGTAGATCACATGATTAAAATGCTGTATTTCTTTTGTTAATCTGAAGTTCTTGAGTTGTGATTCTTTTTCTTGATGTGCAAATGAGGCTTTCAGTGCAACGAGGGCGTCACCATTGCTCTTGTTGCACACAAGCTCAGTTTCTTTCTATGGTCAGCTCCTCCCTTGTTGCTTTGAGTGACAATGCCAGGTAGTGGCTAAAAAGCGAGGAAGGGACTCACCATGGAAAGAGGTGGAGCTTGTGTGCAATGATAACACCGTCTTTGCACCAAAGGCCAAATTTGCATATTAAGGAACGGAGCCTCGGATTGACAAAAGAAAAACAGCTTTTAATCATGTGAACCACAGCTATGTGTCTATGCAAACAGTTGAATAGGGAGTTATCTGGCAACTTTTAAGTTTTTCTTTCACTGGAACTAAGGGTCCAGGCCAACCCCTAGTGGCAAGTGTTTAGCTCCAAAGGCAGCACTAAATGTTTTTTATTTTTCTCCTGGATCTTTGGGACCAACTATTGCATCAGAGCCTGGGCCTACCACGGGATCTTCTGGTGCTCTGGTGGGCCATTCCAACTTAGTAGTCACGTAATGTTCTGCTGGTATTCACCATACCCAGACTCATCCATCAGACTGCATATAGAGATTCGTGAGTCGTCACTCCACAGAACACGTTTCCACTGTTCCAGAGTACCATACGTTCCAACTTTAGAAAAGAAGGAAGAGGGACAAATTGTGCGGAATTTTTTTTCCGCACTAGGGCACGACTCTAACTCCGCCCAAAACATAACTGCCCCCACATAGTAATTATTCCCTTTTTATGCCACCACACAGTAGTTATACCAGATATGTGCCCCCCTCACAGTAATATGCCCAGTAAAGTACTCCCTTCACAGGCAGGATTATGTGGGTGCAGTGCAGGGGGATTATGGGGGTAAAGTATGGGGGTTATGGGGTGCAGTTTGGTGGGATTACTCAGGTCCTTGAACAGTTGTATTATTTGATCAGGGATTTTGATTTACAGGGATATTTTCTATACATTTATTACACCCCAGAATATTTCAGGGGGTTACTAAAGGGGGTACATTCTTCTAGGGGGCGGGCACCATACTCTGCTCCGTTTTACCGCCCCCCCCCCCCAGCTGCAGCCAGCCGATCTCCAGTAATTTCACTGGCCAGGAGGCCCGCAGAGAAGTCATCTGCGGTGCCTTGACTACAAGACGCATATCTGCTGCCAGAGAGCCATGTACACACATCCATCCAGAGGGCAGCATCACTGCAGCGGGGAATCTGCGGGGGCTAGAGCCCAGGAGTCGTCAGGGAGCAGAGGCCGTCACCAACAGCAGGATACAGGGAGCTCCCGGTGGACCCATGCCCCGCACCTGCCATGCCCTGGCCTCGCCCCCGTCACGTTCCCTACCCAGACCTGTAGTGTGGAGCACGGGCAGGGGGTAGGAATAATGAAGCAGGGAGCCAACCAACGGCCGGCTCTCTGTTTCATTATTAGAATAGTGGCAGCTGTCTTTGCTTCTTATTAAAGCAGGGGCAGGTGCTAGAAAGCGGGACATACCTCCCCAGGACAGCCACTGAAATCCGGGACTGTCCCGCTGGATCCGGGACGGTTGGGAGGTATGGAGTCCAGGGGTGGCATGCTTTACTTTACTCCATCCGACGTTTGGCATTGTGCACAATAATGTAAGGCTTGCATGCAGCTGCTTGGTCATTTAAACCCATGTCCTGAATCTCTTGGTGGACAGTTTTTGCAATTATGGTAATGCCAGTGGAGGTTTGGAACGCTGCAGTGATGAAAACAGTTGTTGTGGTTCCTAAATGCTTCCACTTTGCAATAATACCACACAGTTAATGGTGGAATATCTAGGAGAAAAGAAATTTCATGAACTGACTTGTTGCATCCTATTACAGTGCCACGCTCAAACTCAGTGAGCTCTTTAGAATAAGTCATTCTTTCAGAAATACATGACTAGGTGCTTCATTTTATACACTTACAGCAATGGGACTGAATGAAATACCTGATTTCAATGATTAATAGGTGTATCCTGTTGTATTTGTCCATACCGATTATGCTAGATTCACATCACTGTTTCATTTTCCGTTTTTGCATCAGTTTTAGCCATTTCTATCTGAGATCTGATTTTTTTCCAGGATCATTTTTTTTCTGTTCTTCTGACTAATCAGAAGAAAGGAAAATGAAACAGTGGTGTGAATTCAGCCTAATATATATATTTGTACCCTTACCTTTTCTCTTTGAACATGTTCTGATATGTATGTCACAAGATAACCAGCTTTTTCTTTCAAAACAACATGATTTTGCAATATTGTGCTACAAGATCTCTATCCTATATGTGTCTATGTTCAGCCTCCCATTGATAGGTTTGGTCACCTGTATAGCCAATGCCATAAACCAGGTAATATCAGTAATAAGGTACAGAAAAAACATCACACTTTGTGGTAGCTCAGCCAGGCTATTAGGGTATGTCTGTCGACAAGCTTTTTGATTGTTGCCATCGATCGCAGTGACTACAATTGTGCACCGAACAGAGTGTAACACAGAACGTCTCATCATCATGCACACAAATGTAAATTAAACATACTAAATATTGTACATTTAATGTTCTTAAACTCAAAGAAATTTTTTTGACCAATATATAATAGATTTCTTATGTTGACCACTATAGACTCTTACTCTGTAATCCCCAGTAATGAAAAATTCTATGGTAATGATAATGATAGTAATAATTATAATATATAGATAGCATTTTTATAGATTGGTTTTGTATAAATATTATATTCTTGAAACTGAACAAAATATTGTTTTAATATATGTCTTAACAAGACCATACTGTATTATGGATTCTTACATAGAGAGCTGATTTTGGGATAGGCTTGGAGTCTTTTTTTTCTAATCTCCGCTATTTTCCTTTAGGGAGGCAGGACACAGTGCATTAAAGAAGTCTGCCCAATTCTGTCATGCCCCCAGCATCTCAGTCACATTCCTACTGGACAGTGTTGCCCAAAATGCATAGGTGAGTGAATCCAATTTTATTTGTTTTCCAACCAATTTGCTTACCAACCTTAAGTGGCATCATACTTACATTAGGTCATCAAGAAAAATATCCCTGCTAAGACAAGCTTATTCCCTTCATGCGAAGTAACCAGTGACATACCCATCAGGGAGACAGACTACAAGACTGCTATGGGACCCAAAGGGAGGGGGCCCTTGCTAAACTTCTTCTCCTGTTTCTGACATAGTCACTGCAATTTCAGTGACCACTGGGGGGTCACAGTGCAAAGAGATTCTTTACAGCTTCCTTTACATTAAGTGGCAACTGTATAAATTCCTATGCACTGAGCTCCCCCTAGCAGTTATTTTAAAATACTTTGAGATATATGGTGATCAGAGTAACATTTTCCAGCATAGAAGTCAGATTAAGTGGTTGAGGGAGAGGGCAACTTTTTTTTATTATTTATTATTATTTTATTATTGAGGACTGAGTCTCTGAACCAGGGGTCACAGCATTCCTCATGCTCCTCCTCCTTCGGGCCCCAGAAAAGCCTTCAGTTGCATCATTTGTTTTCACTGCCTTCTTTTTTCATAAGAAAACCCCATGTGTTACGGAAGATAGTTTTGCTTTTGATGACTTGTGTGAGAAGCTTCAGCATTTGGACTGCTATGAGGAGGAGGTTTAGTCGGAGGCAAGAACCCCATGCATTTCTATGTTAGTGGTGGTGGTAGTGTCACTTGTAGCCACAATGGTGGCAGTAGGAGCAGTGGTAGGGACAGTGGCACTCGGGCAAATACAGATCAGAGAATTGCGAGGGGACCAAGGAGCCCATGATGAAATATTACAGTTTGATAAAAGTGACAGGGAAGGGAAGGATTATCATGACAAGCCAGCTAGAGGTGCAATAAAGAGCATAGGCAATGTATGGCCAAAAGATCCAAAAAGACTGTCAGGGCCAGATCTGCTTCTATTGTGGTCTCCTTGGGAACTGGCCACAGACTCAAAACATACCAGACCTAAGCCATGCTAGCTTTTGAGTATCTCCCGTATGCTGTTTTTTCTCTACCAGGCCGACACATAAAACCACTGCTGTGTGCAAAATCTGTAGGATGAAAATAACCCTCGGTGTTCAAACACAAACATCACCAGATTCTGTAAGAAAATAGAACTGTCCAGCATTCTGAATTGGAACAAGTCTGTCCTATTTCGTCTGGTCTTCTTAGAGGCAACCAAGGCCACATCCCCAAGCAGTATAGTGTCTTTGTCATCACTACCAGCTGCTTCTTCTCTTACTCAGACTTTTTTTCTTCCTTGTCCTTCACGCCATTATGAGACATCCATAGTGGAATGTGTGGCCATGAAAAAACTGTTTGTGACCAGCAATTAGCTTGTGTAAGCTGAATCCTACCTGGCCAAGTGGATGGTGGTGCAGTTGCTGCCGAACCACTTAGTTGTGGTAATTGTGACACAGTCCGTGCCTTCCCTAAAATTTAATTTAGACATTGCTAGCTTTCTCCAGCTGTCCTTAAACTTGCATTGTCATTATGGAAATGTTTCGTATTTCAGTGGTTTTACCAAAATGAAATTCTTCTCTATGGCATCAGCCGTACTTTGTTCTATTAAGGGACATTTTTGGGAATGTTTTATTTTAAAAAGTATAACAAATGCAACAGCAGAGTGTGTTTTTAAACAGGCTGTGTGTTAACACCGTCAACCATGCATCCACCTATACCTATGTATAATATTATTTGCTTTTGCTGTCATTGCGTTAAAGAGCTTAAAAGGGAAAGGGGTGGAGAGAGAGAGCAAAAATGTGAAAAAATAATGAAAAAGAGAAAGACAAGAGAGAAAAATATGAGTCCTAGGAGACCTCAGAATGACATGTACCAATTTTCAGGCAAATTGGATGACTGTCGTTTTGGATAGAATCAATTCAGACCCGTCAAATATTTTTTACAATTTCTGCAAATTAAACCTGGAACAATGTGTTGAGCATAAAATTAAGACCAGATCTCAGGTATTCTTAAAAGTAGATGACAACAGCAGAGAGTTAGATCAAACGTCTGTACTAACCTCACTGAGCAATACTGTCTAGGAGTCAATGTCAACTCTGCTGCCAAAAAGAAATAATTCCCGTGTGATATGATCCTTCTAAATGGTGGGGATATTTACTGTGTGTTTATGAACATTTCTCTCATGTCTTTGTGATTGGTTTGTCATTTACAAGATGTTAAGTAATACAAATAGAGCTTAGTATTGACACATAATTGCATTCTGGAAAGTTTTAGAATTCTTTGCAAGGTAAACAGAAGACGGGTAATGATGCAACATTAGAAGGATTGGTGTTTTTTATTTAATTTAATTTTTTGCTTAAAACGCATATTGAACATAATCCTTAGGCTACTTTCACATTAGCGTTTTTTGCAGATCCATCATGGATCTGAAAAAATGCTTCCGTTACAATAATACAACCGAATGCATGTCATGAAGGGATCTGATTGTATTATGTCTTCTATAGCCATGACGGATCTTTTCCATTCAGAATGCATTAGAGCAGGGATGCTCAACCTGTGGCCCTCCAGCTGTTGTAAAACTACAACTCCCACCATGCCCTTCTGTAGGCTGTTAGCTGTAGGCTGTCCAGAAATTATGGGAGTTGTAGTTTTCCAACAGCTGGAGGGGCTGCAGTTTGAGCATGCCTGCATTAGAGCAAAACTCCTTTTGAGAGCTCTGAACGGATCTCAGAAACAGAAAGCCAAAACGCTAGTGTGAAAGTAGTCTAAGTTAGCTTTAACAATATACTTAGTAATGTAACGTTCTAAGTATTTTGCATGTTAGGGGTTGAAGAGGACGGAGGAAAGGAACGTTGGCTGGAAACCTTGGGAAGTCCATGTTAATGGCTTCATAACTTCACATATACATTAGATTAATGGCGCAGTTCTTATTGTCTGACAGTCTAATATGTATGGGGCCCCCCAACTGTATCCAACGGCAGATGTGGGTAGAATCAAGGATCAACATGTTTGGTTTCACCATGACAATCCTTTATTCTGCTGGTAAATAAGCTACAGTCAGAGTTGTCTGGTCATAACTTGTGTTTCTCTCCCCTATTGAAAAAAATAGGGCTGCCAAGTGAGATAGTGGTCAGAGTGCAAGGATTTTACGAGAACATATCTTATGTATATGGCAGCCTAAGTGTTCATTCAGATGGGCAATATAAAACTCATGTTTTCTAGGTTACCTGACAATTTTCTGACTGTGCTGAATCAGTTTGGTCTCTGAATACAATGTTTGTCCATTTTTCCATCCATATCGCATCATTATGTCATCCATTTTTTACACCAATCAAAAAAAAAATGGAAGACTGTTCCCCCAGCAGTCATGTGTAGTCTGTTATTTTTCACAGAACCATTGACTTGAATGGGTGACTCTAGTGTAAAAGCCAACTGTGAAAGGCAAAATAGTACATGCTGCAATTTTCTTTGTATGGACCGATGGTCTGTGAAGAAAACTGGGCACGTGAATTGGCCCATATCAGATCGGCTGGGGTCTGGCATCTCTGCCAGTCAGCTGGTCTTTAGTACTATTCTGACATTTCACATTCTTGAAATATAGTAGTGATCATAACAGACCTAAGAGAGGGATTGTGTTGTAGGATTATATGGCAGAAATTGTGAAAACTGAATTCTAATAAATGCAGTCAAGGTATGTGTAAACCTATGATTGCAACTGTAGTTACCGTGTCTTCACACTTATCTTTTTGGTAAATAATCATTGGATGGAGTATTCTTCAATCTTCAGAAATACATTGCATTATGGTTTATGATGATAATAGCTAAAGGCCCTTTTACACAAAAAATGATTGGGACTACTTGGGGATGAACAATCATTACTATGATCATTCCTCCTGATTCAAATTCTTTGTCTGCAGCACATTCCTGTTCACACAGGGCAATTTTCTGCTGATAAACGATGATTTTATATGCTGCATATAAGATGTGATCACCCTAAAATTTGTTTGTTCATTTGGTAATTGGTGGCACCTTTACATGGGACAATTATGAGGAAAGAGCTTTGGTACCAATGCCCATCCTCAATAATTGTCTCGATCCTTGGCCCAAGTGAAAAGGTCGTTAGTATAGGTGGGAGGGTGGACAGACGTTAGTTAGCACTAGGACACCCCTGATGCACTTTATTGAGGGGACATTCAACTTTGCCAAAATCTTTAAGAGATTAAATGCAAAGCAAACTATAACTGGTATGGCTTTGTTTTATACTTTTGTTAAGTGTTTTCCTTTTTTGCATTCTATGGTAAGATTCAAGCTTGTTGGCCTGGAATAGGTCTGGAAAAGCTGACTTTCATGATAAATGAAGCTAACCCGATAAAACAGCCACTTACACTTTTGCAAGACATTCCAAATGGCCAGAATTGTGTTTGCTGCTGAGGTAAACAACAGGGATCCATTACACATTTTGTTTGATGGATTTGTCTCTCGTAACACAGGTCTCTGTGTAGTAGATTTTGAATGGCACGGAATAATAGCCCTCTCTCAGGCACATGTGTAATAATAATTCATGTGATTTATGATTATGGCTTGATTTTCATATGGATTGTTTGAAACATGGGAGCAAGAATCCTAACAAAGATGTATATTATAGCTGCTCTGTTGTGGGAGAATGTAAGGCAGGCGGTTGATTCCCACATACTCAAACAGTTTTTTTAGAATAGGTGTTGGTGGATTTTGCCCCTAGCCCATTCTTGATCCAACACTCCAGAATTATGTAATCTGGTATTCTCTCTTCTAAACAATAATAAACTTGTATATTTCTTAAATCATCCTTATTTAGACATGAATAAAAATTTGGATCATTTTCTACTTTTTAAGTGATGAAAAAATAGTTGTTTCAGAATAAGATATTGCTATAAGTTCATAAGTAAAACATCTGACTTGTAATTGGTTGCAGCTGTTAATGTGGCCCACTGTCCAGAATTGATGAGAAGAATCTGATGAGTGTAACTGTAACAAAGGTCTGAGGATAAAGTTCTGTCAGGATTTGCTTGTTACAGTCTTGTCTAGAACCACCCACAGTTTCCAGTTTTGGTTCCAAGATGAACCATCTACACTGAACAAAAATGTAAACGCAACACTTTTGGTTTTGCTCCCATTCTGCATTAGCTGAACTCAAAGATCTAAAACATTTTCTACCTATGCAAAAGACCCAATAATCTCAAATATTGTTCACAAATCTGTCTAAATCTGTGTTAGTGGGCACTTCTTCTTTGCCAAGATAATCCATTCCACCTCACAGGTGTGGCATATCAAGGTGCTGATTAGACAGCATGAATATTGCACAGGTGTGCCTTAGACTGCCCACAATAAAAGGCCATCTGAAATGTGCAGTTTGTTCACATTGCACAATGCCACAGATGTCGCAACGTTTGAGGGAGCGTGCAATTAGCATGCTGACTGCAGGAATGTCTACCAGAGCTGTTGCCCGTGCAATTAATGTTCATTTCTCTACCATAAGCCGCCTCCAAAGACGTTTCAGGGAATTTGGCAGTACATCCAACAGGCCTCACAACCGCAGACCACGTGTAACCACACCAGCCCAGGACCTCCACATCCAGCATGTTCACCTCCATGATCGTCTGAGACCAGCCACCCGGACAGCTGCAGAAACAATCAGCTCATGCAAAATGGGAGCAAAACCAAAAGTGTTGTATATATTTTTTTTCAGTGTAATTACCTTCTAATCTGTCTTCAATCTATCTTAAATGGCATTATTGATGCACCATGTGATAGGGTCTTGACAATTTTTTGTTCATCTTAAAGAACTGTGCAATGTCTACATATTCTCACAAGATAAATATGTGCATCTGTACAAGAGAAAGGAAAATCTACCAGGTGTTCAGTTTTTGTAGCACATTTTTTATAGTGTGCAGTTCATTGACACACAACCACAACCAGCTCTTCTACTCGTCCTCTTTGAAATCATCAGTATGTTATATATGACAGGTCTAATGGGTAAAAATACAAAGTTAATGACCCATGATACCTCACAGACTAGAACGGAAGCAGTGCAGTGGTATCTAGCAGTGAACATTTGGCAACTGTGTTTACTTGCAGGACTATAAAAGGCAGCATCCATTTTTTTGCTGTGATAGTCTGTGCAGTTGGGTCTGTGGTGCATGTAAAAACACACATGTGGTCTCTCCTTTGCATTTTTAACATCAGTAGACCCTTAAAAATTAATATTGCACTCAGCTCTGAATACATGGCTCATGAATTCCCAGTCATACACATGGAACATCTGGCCACTACATTTAAAAAAAAAAAAACATACAGTATTATGGTGCATATTGAAGTCTGCGCGGGCGCTACTTTATATCTGTATGTCTCTATAAGGAGGCATACAGAGGTTTTTGGCTATAGGAATACCTGTATAAATAATATGGTGCGACACTCAAAGGTGTTTTGTGAGATTTACAAAAAATTAGCCAAGAACATCGAATGGGATGAAATAAAAAAATAAAAATAACCCATACTTCAATCCCCCTTCACACCAGCACCACTGCTCTGGTCTATGCATGTCTTTGCTTACTTCCTGCAGTGATGATGTGCCGTACATCATTCACGTGACTGCTACAAGTCAATCACTGGGTAGTGATTGGCTGCAATAGTCATGTGAATGATGCACAGTATGTGATCACTAAGGGAAGCAGAAACCGGTAGGGACCATTTGAACATCGAAGCTGGAGTGCCAGAGGATTGAAGAGTTTTTTTTTTACTTAATCCAATTCACTGCTCTTGGTTACATTTTTTAAACTCTAAGGCTATTTTCACATTAGTGGCAGTTTGCTGCGGTTTTTGTCCGGCTGCCTCTCGGCATGTTTGCCGTGCTGCGGCCAGACTTCCGGCAGCACGGTGGGCTAGCGTTAGCGCAGATGCGGCAGGCGGTTCCCCTACTGGAACAGCCTGCCAGACCCTGCTGCCGCAAGTGTGAAAGTAGCCTAAGGCGTTTTTGCTAGATCCGGCAGGGTACAGCAAAAATGCTTCCGTTACTGTTAATACAACCATCTGCATGCATTATGAACGGCTCTGGTTGTATTATCTTTAACATTGCCAAGACGGATCCATCATGAATTCCATTGAAAGTCCGGGAACCGATCTGTTTTCTATTGTGTCAGATTGTGTCAGAGAAAACGGATCCATGCCCATTGACTTGCATGCTGCGTTTTGCTCGGTATGAGAATGGAACGGAATGCATTTTGGAGAATTCCATTCTGTTTAGTTACATTTTGTCCCCATTGACAATGAATGGGGATAAAACTGAAGCGTTTTTTTCCGATATTGGGACCCTATGAAGGATCTCAATACCGGAAAATATTAACGTTAGTGTGAAAGTAGTCGGAAAGAGGTTTCCTGGGAACTAAACTCAGGATAGGTTATCATATCAGACTTATAACTTTCTGTCGGAAGTTGCCGCGGAGCTTGGGTGAGCTCTATAGCCTCTTTCTTTGTCAGTAAAGTTGTGTCAGTTGGTAACTTGGCCTTTGTGCAGCTCAAACCCATTCAAGTGAATGTAACTGAGCGGCAATGTCAAGCACTGGCCACTAAAGAACGTATGGCACTGTGTTTGGTAGACTATGAAGAGGCCGCAGTGTTCGTCTGGAGACCTATGGGAATAGGACATCAATATTTTATTCCCTTCAAACACAAATTAGAGAATGGTTCTGGTAATGCTAGCATGAATAAGGCATTAATGATACAGACATTGAAATAAATTCCAAGAATCCTCAAAGGTTAAAAAAAATGAAACAATCCCTGATAATTTTTTCTTTTGTCTTTGTAGTTCCATGTGAGCCACATTTTTATGGCTTTAGAAAAGCTGTTTGATATGGTTACATTTATTTACTTGTGTTGTAATTTCGTCTATTTTATTGCCTCGCTTTAGGCCAAAGAAAAGTGTTTGACCTGCCCTCTGGCAGTTGCCTTTTTCGAAGTGATGTCTACGACAATCATTCCAGCTTTATGTATGACAGCTGCACGACATGCACCTGCAGGGTAAGTAATGCACCTGCAGCCAAATATGAGCTTTCACTTTGGATGCCTTTTCTTGTATGTGTCACTTGTCCAGATACAGCTAGAGCCAAAAATGTTAAAGACTGAGCCCAGTGGAACTGAACGATCTAGTGACATGTTGTTTTTATCATCAATACAAAAATGTAACATAACATAATATACTTTTATATTATACAGTGAAATTATTTTAATTCATAATCTGATAATAATCAAACAGTTTACCAGCACAGACCTGTAGAATTTCATAAGACCTAAAACATGAAACTAAGCTGTGATTTTAATTAGAAAGTTCCTCTGGTTATGGGCTCGTTCACACAAACGTTTTTTGCATTCCTTATAAGGGGCCGTTTTTTGCATTCAGTATACCGTCCGTATACGGAACCATTCATTTCAATGGGTCTGCAAAAAAACCGTAATGTACTCCGTATGCATTCCGTTTCTGTATTTCCGTTTTTCCGTTCTGCTATATTATTGCCCGAAAATCACATTCCGTGGCTCCATTTAAGTAAATGGGGCTTCAAAAAAAAAAGGAATGCATCCGTATGTCTTCTGTATCCGTTCCGTTTTTGCGGAAGCATCTATTTATTTAATTTTTAATCAAAAAATTCTAATCATACCCTTTCCCCAAAATGTATATTAAAATATGTAAACAATAAAAAAAAAATTACCCATAGTATTAAAATCCCATATGGCAAATGGCAAAATGAAAAAAAAAAAAAGTCAAAATGGCCAAATTGCTGTTTTTTGGTAATTTCTCATTCCACAAAAAATTAAATAAAAAGTCGTGCACACACCTAAAATGGTATCATTAAAAATGAGTCGCAACAAATGAGTTCTCACACAGCTTCATACACATAACTACAAAAAAGTTAGAAGGGTTATCAATTTTTTTTTCAAAGTTTTTATTTTTTTCAGTATTAAAACGCAAGAAAAACTATATATACATATATATATATATATATATATATATATATATATAGTATCGCCGTAATCGTATGGACCTGGAGAATAAAAGTGCATCATGTCCTGCAAAAAACAAGCCCTCATACAGCTTTATGAATGAAGAAATAAAAAAGTTATGGCTCTGTGAGGGCTTGGAGTAAAAAACAAAAGCGGAAAATGGAAAATTTCCCAGTCATTAATTGAAAGTTAATGAAAGTTGTGCTGTCATTGGTTACTTTGATCCACAAGGCATTTTTCTGCTACACAGTCTCGATAAGTCAGGGCTATGAGTTTAGTGGTTTTTTCTAGTAAATTCATCACTGTTATGGAGTCCAGGTAATTTTTAGTCATCGATAAGTTATAAATAATAAATAAATAATAATAAAATAAAAGCATGGAACTTTGTGAAGGTGCGTTTGAATAGAGGCTGAGCTCCATATGGTATTCTCTCAATATCCTTCTCAAAGAGGGATAGAACAGACCAATACAGGAAATGATCTTGTGGGAACAGCCATCATCTGGAGCTTTCAGCAGCATGTGCTCCTAGTCAAATATCAAACTACAGGAATAAAATCATTTCATCCCCACTTGTGTCATTGTTTCACCCAAATTATGACTTATGAATGAGGGCCTTTTTTCAGTTTACTTGAAGCAGAAGTAACAGATTATCCTATTAAAGTCTGTAGTGTATTCTCATTGCTAGTTAGCTGGTATAATTTATACAGGATATGAGTAAGGTTTGCTCTTGAGGGAACAAGAAAGCTGTGCACTTGTATGAAGCTATGTTAGGAAAGTGGGTTGCCTTTGACAGGGAGGCAAGAATAGGCTGAATTGGGGGAGCTTTTTTTTTTTTTTACTGTCTTAAATTTAGACTGCTTAAAACTAGACCAAGCAAGCAGAAGAGGTGCCATCTAGGGATGAGCGAACTTGTGCTTCAAGTTCGGTGTACAAGGTTCGGGTTATCTAAGAATTCCATTATGGATCCCGCTACCACAGACCATAAGTTATGGTCCCTGGTATTGGAATCCATAACAGAATTCTTAGATAACCTGAACCTGAACCTTGAATGCCAAATTTGTAAACACAAGTTTGCTCAACACTAGTGCCATCTATTATGGTGGTGCACGCATCTGCTAAACATGTTAAAGGCCTTTCTTTTCCTTATGCTACCTTTTAGTTGGTGTACTTTACACAAATATTTTGTGCCATAATTTTACAATTAGGGTACGACCAACACGGTACGGTTGTGATCCAGTCGGGCTGCGGCCCTGCTGCAGTCAAGAACCATGTGGCCAATTTGCTTGCAGCTGGCTTTCAATTAACTAATGAAGACCACAAAGTATAGTCGATCTTCATTGTTAACTGTAATGCCTGACAATGCAGTCTTCATTAGTTAAATGAAAGGCAATTGCGGGCTGTGTGGTTCTTGACCACAGCGCGGCCGCAACCCAACTGGATCACGACCACGATCACAATTATGTAGTCTAAGGTGCATTTTATGCCACTCGACTTTTCTAGTGAGGCAGAAAAATTGTCTCAAGCACATAATAAATCTGGTGTAAAGAGCCCTTTACAAGGGCCAAGACTCGCACAGATTTTCGCTAATGAGCGTTCATAGTAACGGGTGGTGTAAACGTACCGACCATTACCCGAAGAACGAACAAAACGCTTGTTCATCAGGTAATCTGATCGTTTGTGCGCACACAGAAATGATTGTTTACCGGCAGCAGATAGTGCTGTGTAAAAACGATCTTCTAGTGGCAAACAACGAGTCAGTATGGGAAAGAGTGATGGCATTAGCGATCGCCCTTCCCCATACTGTGGAGGAGATCTCTGCTTGTAAATACAGCGGTCTTCTCCGCTAGCGATCTGCTGTATTATCGTCCCATGTAAAGGGACTTTAAGGCATGTATGCCAGTTTTTCTTAATGCAAATTAAGGTACAATTCAGGCTCATTTAGCTTTGTAAACCTCCCCACTGTCTCCACATGAGGTTCTTTGACTATGCATTTTTACCATCAGATAATCAGTACAATAGTTGGTGTATATAACATAAAATCTGTGTGTGTGTAATATGCCATCTGACCAATAATTGGTCACAAAATGTGTAAAATAATCTGTTGGTGTAAATGCATAGTGATGCATAGACAATGCAGTATTAACAGGATTTTCTGGGATCAAAAAGGGGCACTTTTTTCTCCAGAAACAGCACAACTCTTGTTCATAGACTTTGTCTGGTATTGCAGCTCCACCCTATTTAATAGCATATATTGAACTGCAATACCAAACATAGCCCATGTACAAGACAGCACTATTTCTGCTTTAAAAATAGCATCTCTTTTATTATCCAGGACAACCAGGACAAAGGAATCACAGGTTATTTATGAAATCATTATATTTGCCCTCACTGCTTTTTTCAGCATGTAAATCACTATTGTTTTTAGATCAGGGATCTTCAACCGGCAGCCCTAAAGCTGTTGCAAAACTACAACTCCCAGCATGCCCAGAGAGCCTACTGCTGTCAGCCTGCAGCAGGGCATGGTGGGAGTTGTAGTTGTACAACAGCTGGAGGGTCGCAGGTTGAGCATCTCTGTTTTAGATTAAAGGGGTTATCCAGGAAAAGATCCATATCAGATTGGCAGGGGTCTGACACCCAGGACCCCTGCCGATCAGCTGTTAAAAGAGGTGCTCTGTGAACACTGCGCCCTTTTCCTAGGCTAGTGGCTTCACCATACATTGGTCATGTGGCCTAGTTGCAGCTCAGCCCCATTTAAATCAGAGCTGAGCTGCAATACCAAGTGCTGCCACCATACAATGCGTAGCGCTGTGCTTGGTAAGCTGCAGCTTCCTGAAACAGCTGATTGGGGGTCGGGAATCGAACTCTAAGTAAGTCATCATTATGTTTTTCAGAATAACCCCGGTAAGGTCTTTAAATTTTAATAGTTGCAATAAAGGCCTTAAATATCTATTTTACTCAGAAAAATATAGTTGCGTTGTTTATGTGATTTCATATTTTTACTATGCTTTTTGACAGGATGTTGCTTTAGGGAGCGCAGAGGTTGCCGATGTGTTCTCTCTACTACATTGGCCGGGTGTTCATGCTGGGTTTTTGCTGTGGTATAAAACCACAACAAAGACTGCATCATAAAAACCATGTGTGATTCTACCGCGATTGTCATGGCTTTGCAATGCAGCAATTGCCCATGCAGTTTTTACAGGTGAAACATGTTACATAACAGCATTTCACCCGTACAAACCATGTGGGAAATTACTGCATCACAAAACGTGGTGGTGGTGGTGGGGGGGGCGGGGGTGTGAAGCTTCTATAGATTTTGCATCAGAGCCTAGGCACCCCATTTTACACATTTACTTTTAATTGATCCATTATTTTCAAAATTGTCAATTTTAATTCTTTCTTTTTTTTTTGCTTAGGATTCCACTGTAGTCTGTAAGAAAAAGTGTTCACCTGCAGGAACATGTAACAATGGACAGGAAAATTGCTGTGAAGAGTGTGTCTCCTATGTGCCTGCTGAAGAAGTCAAAGTCTGCAAGTCGGGAAACAAGATATTCAGGGTAAAAGCTTCTTATTTTAATCTATTCTTTTTGTGCAACTAAATTATTTACTTTACTTACTGTTGTGGTTGTGAATTTACATCCTTTGTGCCTACCACCAGGAGTGGTCGGCTGCGGACCAGAAACACCAATATGAGGGACCAGGGATCAATACTCATAGTCTAGATACAGGCTTAAGTCAGGGCAGGCAGCAAGAGTCAGAGTCCAGGAATCCAGCAGCAGTAGGTACACAAGAACAAACCGGTTATAGCTCAGATTCAGGCTGCCAGCGTAAAGCTTACTCATAACACAGCATAGTAACATATTAAAGGGGTTGTCCAGCCATTAATAATGATGACCTGTCGTCAGGATAGGTCATCAATATCTGATCAACTGATTGAAGAGGAGGCAGTGCTCCATGCGAGCGACACTTCATCTTCATTACACTGCACCATGTCAGTGTAATAAAGGTACGCACTCCATTCAAGTTACATTCAAGGTGTAATGTAATGACCAGGAAGTGGCGCTCGTATGGTGTTCTGCCTCCTCGTCAAACAACTGATTGGTAGGAGTGCAAAAGGTCATGAATATTAATGGCTGGACAACCTCTTTAACGCTGGAAAAAGACATTCATCCATCCAAATTTGATCCAGAGGAAGGTTAAAACCCCCATGAGGTATAAGCCACTTTTCCTCATTTTAGGTATTTAATGGAATATTCCAATTATGTAAAGTTATCCTCTATTCCCAGGATAATTGCTGAACACAATTAACCACAGTACCTGATGCGTTAAATGTCCATGATCGGAGTTGTCTCCAATTGCAAACACTGCCATAAATATGGCAGCACACTGTTATACATACAAATGATGGAAGCAGGGATTAGGGATTATTTTGGATTAAAGTGGTACAATACCTTCATGAAAAATGGAAGCTCTTCAATCAAACGTGCATCAGGTCCATGTACCAATGTCAAGGTGGCCTCCGCTGACGGGTACTAACAGAACTGCCTCTCCTGAGCCTAACTTAAACCTACAATGTTCAGGGCAGTGTACCAGCTATATTTATACCCTACTCAGAAGCCCTGGGCAGATGGGCAGTGAGTGCTTTATCTAAAGGAGACAGCTAACCTCCAAACACACTGCAATAAAATTTAGATCAGCACAACCAAAGTCACAGGTGCACATCCATAAATCTAAAATACAAACAGCAAACAAAATATGGCAGCACAAGTGACAATTATACATGCAAACAATGGAACTAAAATGTGCTGGACTAAATTTTCTCGCTGTATGGTGCCTGCTCAGTTCTTGATCAGGCTCCATCTTTGAAGACCCAATAACTGTCGTACATATACAGCAGATGTCAGGATGGGGTTAAGTTCCAAATAGTTCAGAATTTTGATATATATATATATATATATATATATATATATATATATATTACCAAATATAATTTTTCCATTACTGAAAAAGTAAATTAGCTTCTGTATTGTGCATATCAATTATTAAATTAATTTGATATACTATAGAATAAAAATGTACATATCATACATACATATCTTATTTTATATTTGTACTGTATAAGCATTAATATTTGTAATAAAAACTATTTCAACACAAGTAACAGCATAACTTTAAAAAATGCATCTAATATTATTTGCAGGCATGTCAAACCATAACTAGACTATAATTACTCTTTCATGATCACAGGCTATGGTTTCTGTAAAATACAAAGGAGCAAAAGAATAATTACTCATATCCTGTATAAATTACTCTAGAAAATTAGCAGTGAGAATACATCACATACTTTAATAGGATAATCTGTTACTTCTGCTTGAAGGAAACCTTCAAAAAGCCCTTATTCATAACTCATAATTTAGGTTATACAATAATACAAGCCCACTGGGGATGAAATGAAATTTTTGCCTGTAGTTTGATACATGACTGGGATCTCATGCTGTTGAAAGCCCCAGCTGATGGCTATGCTTTTTGGCTTTTTGTGCAGGATGGAGAGATGTGGTCCTCTGTCAACTGCACCATCTGTTCTTGTGTGAAAGGCAAGACAGAGTGTCGTAAGAAGCAATGCATTCCAGTCAACAGCTGTCCCCAAGTAAGTATTATAGTGTATTTTTACTAGATCATGCAGTTAAAATCTCATTGAGATAAATGTAATTGTGATGTTCTCTAAATTTGGTTGTTTACTTTTCAGTCTACAAGTCTTTAGGCCTTACAGGACCTGTGGTCTGAGCTGGACTGGTGCACCAGAGTACTCCTCTTGTGGGCCCACATTATGACTAGAGATTAGCAAATTTCTCAAAAAAAATTCAGAAAAATTCGGTTAGATCCAAATTTATTTGTGATGAAAACTGCCATTTCCTGGATGCTGAGAGCCTTTATAGTGGTGTAGAACACTGTGCCTTTCAGTAACACGCATAGGGAGTCTGCTGTGTTAGTGAAACAATGCTGTGAGTCAGTATGACATGCAGATGACAGGAGTCACTCTTAGAATCACTGCACACTTCACCTATTTGGGCAGGTACAGAGCTAAAACTGACCAAATAACTCAAGTGTGAACTCAGCCTTACAGGTCAATGTTAGTGTCAAGAAGAAGCGCACTCTTTTTACACCATCAGCAGCTGATTCCACAAAGATGTCTACCAAACCAGTTCTATTAAACACTTATACAAGTTAAGCCCCCCTGAGTGGAGAGGGTGTCAGAAGTAAGTTTGTGTTGACGTTGCTGATTATTTTGCCCTTCCTCTGATCCATCAGAACAATAACCCCCAAAAGACTGATCCTGTCTGTTGAGCATTTGATCAGTAATCCATCAGTATTGCTAAAGCCAAAAAAAAAAAGAAGTGGATTCGAAACAGAGATGACACGTGAATGGAATATTTGCATGTCTTCTATGTTTTGTACACACTCCTGCTTTTGGCTACCAAATCATAAGCCAATTCTGATGCAAAATAGAGGCCATGTCATGCAGGCCTTACAGCTGTTAGATAGAAAAAATCTGTTGTGAGTCTAATTTTTCCTTCCTTCTGACAGATCAGAAGAAGGATCAAATAAATGATGATGTGAGCCAGGCCGAAAGGCAAACTAGTGGCCCAGTTATGAAGTGGGGATGGTGGGAACAGCATTAGGAGACCACAGAGTGGCTCAATGACAGAGTCTGGAGGTGGCAGCAACATCAGGAGGAGGCCACAGAGTGGCATAATGACAGTGTGGAGGGGTCGGCAGCAACATCGGGAGGAAGCCACAGAGTGGCACAATGACAGTGTGCAGGTGGGCGGCAGCATCAGGAGGCCACAGAGTGGCACAATGACAGTGTGGAAGTGGCAGCAGCATCAGGAGGCCACAAAGTGGCACAATGACTGAGTATGGAGGTGGCAGCAGCATCAGGAGACCACAGAGTGGCAAGGTGACATAGTGTGGAGGTGGCAGCAGCATCAGGAGATCACAGAGTTGCAAGGTGACATAGTGTGGAGGTGGCAGCAGCATTAGGAGACCACAGAGTGACCAGGTGACAGAGTGGGGAGGTGGTTGGCAATTACAGCACCAGCTTGAAGATGGTGGGTGAAAGAAGGAGCACTTGGCATCAGATGTGTGGGATCAGGTAGAGCAGCAGCATCAGGAGAAGGCCACATGGTGGCACAATGACAGTGTGGAGGTGGCTGCAGCATCAGGAGGCCACAGAGTGGCATAATGGCAGAGTTTTGAGGTGGCGGCAGCAGCATCATGAGGAGGCCACAAGGTGGCACAATGACAGTGGGCAGGTGGCAACAGCATGAGGAGGCCACAGAGTGGCACAATGACAGAGTGTGGAGGTGGCAGCAGCAGCATCAGGAGGAGGCCACAGTGTGGCACAATGACAGAGTGTGGAGGTGGCAGCAACATCATTAGGAGACCAAAGAGTGGCACAATGACAGTGTGGAGGTGGCAGCAGCAGCATCAGGAGACCACAGAGTGGCAAGGTGACATAGTGTGGAGTCGGCAACAGCATTTGGAGAACACAGAGTGGCAAGATGACATAGTGTGGAGGGGGCAGCAGCATCAGGAGACCCCAGAGTGGCAAGGTGACATAGTGTGGAGGTGGCAGCAGCATCAGGAGATCACAGAGTGGCAAGTTGACATAGTGTGGAGGTGGCAGCAGCATCAGTAGACCACAGAGTGGCAAGGTGACAGAGTGGGGTGGTGGGTGGCTATACCAGTACCAACTAAAGATGGTGGATGAAAGAAGGAGCACTTGGCATCAGATGTGTGGCATCAGGCGGGTGGCAGCATCAGAATAGTAGCTGAGGCAGGTAGCCAGAAGAAACCGGTCTCTTTAGTCAAAGTGTTGGTGTGGCACCATGGATGATCTAGTCTGATGCATCAGGCATTGGTGGGTGGAAATCCTGGCTGATCCACGCCTGATTCATGTTGACAAAGGTCAGTCTCTGCACATTTTTGGTGGAGAGGAGTTCTTCTTGGGGAAACTATGGCCTCCGCCGCACTAAACACCCGCTCTGATGCCACACTACTGGCCGGGCAGTACAGCTTTTCCAGGGAAAACTCTGCCAGTTGCGGCCACAAATCCAGTTTGGCTTCCCAGTAGTCCAGCCTATCTTCAATGTGGGGTGGCAGGGTGCTGTCCAAATATGCCACCACCTGCTGGTTCAGGTCCTGCTCCAGGTCTAGCTGCTGCTGGTGGGTAGTTTTTTCACTAGGCGGGTAAAGAAAGCTGCTCATCAGCGACTCCAGACTCAACTGACCGCGTGTATATTTTGCCACTAAACACACGCCAAAAAGGGCTTTAGAACATATAACTGCACCACTGAACTACAAATATATATATTTTTTGCCACTAATACACTCCAAAATGGCAACTTATACACTCCACAAAAGGCTTTATAACATATAACTGCAACACTAAACGGCAAATAATATATATATATTTTTACAACTAATACTCACCAAAAAGGGCTTTAGAACATATAACTGTACTGCTGAACGGCCAATATATATATTTTTTGCCACTAATACACACCAAAAAGGGCTTTAGAACATATAAGTTATAACTGCACCACTGAATGGCAAATAGGCTCTTACTTTTTTCAACTTATACACTCCACAAAAGGCTTTAGAACATATAACTGCACTGCTAAACGGCAAATAATATATATATTTTTGCCACTAATACACACTAAAAAGGGCTTCAGAACATATAACTGCACAGATGAACGGCAAATATATATATTTTTTGCCACTAATACAAGCCAAAAATGGCTGTAATTTTCTCACTTTACCACACAACGGCTAATAAGCCCTTTTTTTTGCAAAAAAATACTTTAGAACATTTAACTGCACTGCATAAGGGCAAATAAGACGTAGAAATATTTCCTTGTAATGAAACCTTTTAATGGCTGTATCAAACTGCACTTGCACCCAAATAACAAGAACGGTTTGCTGGAATTACAGAGATGTAAAATGGCAATTTGAATCCGCAGTCAGTGCAGCAAGGTGTAATAGGATTGGTATTATTACCCAGGCTATAAACTCCCCTACTAAACCCTGTTATGCTTCAGTACTGTGGAATGATTCCTCCCTATCCTTTCAGTGAACTTCCATACAGAAAAGTTTTAAAGTCTTTTCTACCAATGTCCCTAGCGCCTGCTGACATCTCTCCCTGCACTAAGTACACTGGAAAATGGCTAAATCCAAGATGGCTGAGGCTATTTATAGGGCTGTGACATCACAGGGCTGGCTGGCGGCTGATTGGCTGCATGCATGGCATTGTAGGGGATCCCTCGTTCCCAGAGTCCGTTACATGCGGCAGGCGGGCAGTGAATACTTCATGAATACTTTATGAATGAAGCAGGCGGCGCAGGCACGTGACGTCAGTCACACTGCGCTCGCTCTCCCGCCCGGCCTGAAGTATTCACTGCCCGCCTGCCGCATGTAATGAGGTACAGAGGGGGCAAGAATTATAGTAAGAATAAGTGTATAGTATAATCAAATTTAAAAACTATACATGAGCGGTAATGGGGGATGGGGGATGTGGATGGCACTGTTATGGGATAAGGGGATGTGGATGGCACTGTTATGGGATGGGGATGTGGATGGCACTGTTATAGGATGGGGATCTGTGGATGCCATCCACAGCCCCCCATCCCATAAGTGCCATCCACATCCCCTTCCCATAAGTGCCATCCACATCCCCCTTCCCATAACAGTGTCATCCACATCCCCTCATCCCATAAGTGCCATCCACATCCCCCATCCCATAACAGTGTCATCCACATCCCCTCATCCCATAAGTGCCATCCACATCCCCCTTCCCATAACAGTGTCATCCACATCCCCTCATCCCATAAGTGCCATCCACAGCCCCCCATCCCATAACAGTGTCATCCACAGATCCCCATAACAGTGCGTCATCCACAGATCCTCCCATAACAGTGCGTCATCCACAGATCCCCCATAACAGTGTCATCCACAGATCCCCCATAACAGTGCGTCATCCACAGATCCCCCATAACAGTGCGTCATCCACAGATCCCCCCATAACAGTGCGTCATCAACAGATCCCCCCCATAACAGTGCGTCATCCACAGATCCCCCCATAACAGTGCGTCATTCACAGATCCCCCCATAACAGTGCGTCATCCACAGATCCCCCATAACAGTGACATCCATTTTCACCTCGGCTTATACTCGAGTCGCTACTTTTCCCAGGTTTTTTTGGGTAAAATTAGGGGGGTCGGCTTATACTCGGGTCGGCTTATACTCGAGTATATACGGTAATTCTAAAGCTGGCCATACACATCTGGATCGGCCGAGAATCTAACATATATGAGGACCTCCTGATATCCGGCAGAGAAGAGTTGGATTTCAACATGCTCAGTACTTTTGTTCTCAAGGAGACAAGCTCACAGATGTGTTTGGCAGCAGCTTTCTCTCCTCTTCCACTCTCAGCATATAGAACTCCCATGCTATGCTCAGGAATCATGAGAGATAGTTGTCAACCAAACTATCTCATGTGTATGTATTAATATGACCTGCGAACTGTTAATGGCATACTCCCGATTAGCTGTTTGAGGAGGCCTTCTCACAGCTCAGCAAGGACACTGCCATACATTGTATAGCGCTTTTGTTGGTACTGCAGCTCAGCTTGAATGGGGCTGAGCTATGCCTAGGCCATGTGACCAATAAACGTGACATCACATAGCCTAGGAAGTGGCCTAAGTGCTTATGGAGCACCACAACATCTTTGTACATCTGGTCAGTGGGGGTCTTGGGAGGATATGTCATCAATATGTGAATCCCAGAGAACCTCTTTAAAATATATTTAAAAGAGGACTTGCATATGTTCTTTATACTGTTATGGTGGACCCTTCAATTAATTTCCACTGGCTGAGTCTGAGGTAGGCTGTCAGTTATCTAAAAGGAAGTAATATGGAGTGGTGTTCATGGTGATTGGTGACAACTACACTCCATGTCACATTGTCCATCTTCTGGTCTCCACATTATTTTAGCTGAAATTAATGCCTTGAATTTAGTCTTTAGTTTAGTTTCTTGGCTTCAGTTCAAAATCATAAACACAAAGGACAATAATGTCAAGAGATATCAGTATAGACATTTGGGAGATTTATGAAACTGTCTGACAGGTAAACAGTGTTAGCAACAAACACCATGGGGGTCATTTACGAACAGATATATGCCACTTTTGTGGTGCAGATTCTGTCGCACGCCATGTTGCGCCAGAGTCTGCAACTTCTTCCCCACTAATACCAGGTCTAAAAAAGGGGGCATTTTGTACGCACGGTTTAGGCGTAGAAAATGGTCTAAATGTAAGACATCAAGGAAGCCATCTTAAATTTAGAATCGGTGGTGGATACGCTAAAGTTAGTAGAGGCCAGCACCTCTTCAGCGATCCTCTGCCAGCGCAGGGGCTTATTAAGACCTACGTCTAAAACACCAGTTTTAATAAATGTGCGCCCATATACTTTTTAATCAGTTTTACATAAATTTTCCCCAAAGCATTTTTGGGATGTGATTGTCTGATGCCTTTTGCCCTTTATGTTTTGCTGTACTATCCTCTGGAAGCAATCATGAGAACTCTTGACTTTATATAGTAAAGTATACTGTTACATACTTTGTTAACTATAAAGTGGATAAGTATGTATTTATAAATAATTAAAAAAAGATTTGTTCTATGTGCAGGTCAGAATGATTAAAATATAAGGGAAATAAAAAGGTAACTCTTTTAATTAGATTCCATTGAGCTCAACAAAGACGTGCAAGGAATTTTTTAAGTCCATAAATAGCAGATTTCCATTCTTTCTATAGAGCTCAAAAAACTTCAGATTTACACTGGAAACCTCGTAAAAAGGCGCAGGCTGATTGGAAACATTCACATAAAAAGATGGAAAGCTATCACTTATCAGTCCTTGACTATACTGTTTAGAAAAATGAGGGTTGGGTTCTATCATGATTTATGAATGACTGGCAGATTGCATCTTAGAGATTTCGAGAGGGAAAATCTCAGGTTGGTTATAAATATAGTCAAGGTTTGTTGAATGTGTGGTGTAGAAAGCATTTCATTCCATACACATCTGTACTTTATTAGTATTCAAAAGTTGCCTTTGTAACTTTGGTGCCAAATGAGGCACAAAAAAAAAACCCAGCTGTTTCTGTTACACAACCAAACAAAAACCTAATTAGTCGTGCCTGAAATATTTTCAGACATAAAACCCAAAGGCTCATAAAACGGAGAAGAATAAAACATGGTCTGATTTGAAAGAGTCTTCAGGAAAAAAAATTGGATTATATCACTTATCTTTCTCCTAAGGGATTCCTTCCAGAGACTATTTTCAACACACGTAAAATATAATAGGCTACCTTATTCTTGAGATAAACACTGGAAGTTATGCCAGTGAACACATTGTTCAATGAACCGGTGGTGTTGGTCATAGATTCCATCCTCATTTGAACTTATGGCATGGGTGCTGTTGGCAATTACTGCATTTATTGCTACATAAATGGAATCTTCAAAGGCAATCTGACATTTAAACATTAAAGGGACATTATTGTCGAGTATTAACTTGGAAAATGATGAATTATTCGTATATCTTTTACTACTGAAATGTGAGGACTCGATAATGACAGCTTGTAAAACATTTTTCCTGATTATTTCACCAGTGAATGCCAATATTTCAGAAACTAATGCCAGCAAAAAGTAGTGGGGTTGGTCACAGAGCCAAAAATGCTGTACATGTTATATAAATGTATCAGTAGCCTAAAAGTAAGGCTAAGACAACTTAGGCCATATGCACAATCCATCTTAATCTCTTCCCTCAACAGAAGCAAATATTCACATCCTAATAGACTGCACTTGCTTTTCAGATACAGCATTGGAGTTCAGTTGCTGGATCTGATGGCTTTATATGGAGAGCATGTGACCCAAAAAAGGCCCCCATCATATACAAAGTGATGTCACTAATAAAAGGAATAACGAAAACTACAATGTAATAGTACATAGACACTGTGAAGTCATATGAAAGGGCTGTATTGCCATTGTACAGGAGTAATGCACACAGTGATATCACAGACCATTTTTATGGCCTGTTTAAAAATGGCGGAACAACCACTTAATATAGTAATATCACAGGGGTTAAAAAGGATAAAACTAAAAGATAATGACAGTAATGTCACTGTACAGAAATAGCTGTGACGTCACCAAACAGAAAATAAACATTGGCTTTCCCTTATGTGACAGAGTGACCATGGGCGGCCCCATATTAAACTATGTATTCAAATGAAAAGAGAAATTGATTTGCAACCGTAAGAATGGAAGGCCTGAGAGGATGCAGATGCTAACATATTTAACGATTTGTTTTGGAAATGTCAAGCCTTTCCAACTATGATGAAAATGTGTTTTATAAATGCTGCAGGCTTGTCCTAATGGCATTCTAACTATGCTCCATATGTGTTTTACATTGGTGTATCTCATAGTATCTCTGATAGCTTTAAAGGCTGTGCAACAATATTTCAATTTTATTTAATTTTTGTTCAATGGCATTTTAAGAGAAAATGTGCGAAATTTGGCAATCAATACAAGTTATATATTCATGTATAAATATGTCCTGGTTGAAATTGTTATTTTTATCATTCATATATTTATTTCACTCGACCGATCTCTGTTTTACAGGGGAAAATACTGAATAGAAAGGGATGTTGCCCAATTTGCACTGAAAGTGAGTAAGTTCAATTTTAATTTTCCATTATTTTGTAATTATGCAAACATGGTAACTAATATCAATATCTTCGGCCTAAGGTCCCATTCAGTCAAACTTATGGCCTCCATGCCCGTGTTGCGGACCACAAACATCGGATCCGCAATACACTGGTACTGGCTGTGTGAACTCCGTGCTGGGGTGCGGACCCATTGACTTGAATGGTTCCGCAATCTGCAACATATGTCAAAAGATAGGTCATCTTCTATCTTGTGTAGTATTGAGGCATGGACCAAGAAGCCCACATAAGAGCTTCTCAGTGTTTCCTTGGGCTTCCGATCTGTGCCCCCACACCAGAAAGTGGACCTACAGATGCGGACATCATACAGTCTGCTGTCTGCATCTTTTGCCACCCCACTGAAGTGAATGGGTCCACATCCGACCCGCAAAAAATGCGGATTTAAGGATTTAATGCAGACAAAAAACATGGTCGTATGCATGAGGCCTTAGGTGTAGGCGAGCACCGAGTGCATCACTTGTCACTACCGATGGTGTTTCTACTTACTGGCCTTGATGGCACTTATGGCTTGGATACCTGAAGCTTGCAAACCCAATTCCTCACTTGGTCCTCAAACGTATGAAAAGACTAGACAGCTTCACTGGTCTCAGATATTGTTGGCAACATTCACACTTCTTATTTACTTTGTTTTATATGCATATGCCTTAAAAATCTCAAGATGTATGCACAGAACATAAAGCCGCAGCTTATTGACTGTTTGGCATGCTGTTGCATGAATCATCCATAGGCTGCCATTGTAAAAAAAAAAAATCTGTAGTATTATTTAGTTTTTGTGGCACTCGACTGTGTAAAACATCACAGCAAGTTATCTTTTCCTACAGAAAAAGGTATATAAGCAGGACACAAGAAGAGTAGAAGACCTGTTTGGCTTTTGCACAAAAACATTATACACCAAGCATAGTGTGAACATAGATTTATTTCTGGAACCATAACCCTCTCCCCAAACACTGTGTTATTTGGGGATGGGAGGGGAGGTCAATAAAAATTCCTGCATGCAGTATTAACCAACTGAAAACTAGTATAGATTGGAGGTCCTCTAAGCTGCACTCCCTTAAAAGTGTTATAAATGTATGTTTGGTGGTGGTCTGATGACTAAGAACCCCACTAGAATGAGGGTTCTGAGCCCCTGTTCCAGAGGCTCCTGAATAGATCAGTCGATAATGCGTGCATCCTGCTGCTCCATTCAGTCCGTGGGACTGATAGTGATAGCCAAGTGATGTTGTCGGGTATCTCGGGTCAGTCCCATAGACTTTGTTTGTCGTGGATAGCCACTTTAAGTTGACCACAGATAATAAAATTTGCCTTGATCTGATTAAAGAGGCTAAAGTCATTCCAATATTAGAAATATTATTCTTCTATGATAGGATATAATTATATGATATAATTAGCAAGTATCATTATTTATACAGCCACCTATGCTTCCATATAAAGAGTGTGCATTAATGATGATTTACTTGTAATGCAGAACCTGGAGTATGTACTGTATTTGGAGATCCCCACTACAATACATTTGATGGGAGAACATTCAACTTTCAAGGGACTTGTCAGTATGTCTTGACCAGGGACTGCTCATCTTCTACCTCATCTTTTGAAGTGCTTGTAAAAAATGACGCCCGCCGGACACATTCTTTCTCATGGACAAAGACAGTGGATCTAGTAATGGGAGGAAGCACCATTAGTCTTCATCAGCACCTCACAGTAAAGTGGAATGGAACTCGGATTTCACTTCCATATGAAACACCTCAATTTTATATTGACCTTGATGGCTACCTTCTAAAAGTGACAACCAAAGCAGGTATGAATTAATGGCCACCTTTCTTATTAACTGAATTATAATTAACTGCTTTAAAACTTTATATACGAGACAGTTATATAAATTACCACACCCAAGTTACAAGGTGTTGCCAAGTATCAGGACGACATGGTACACCGAATATAAATTTCCGATAGTTCAGACCTGAGAACCAGGTAATACTAAAGGCATATTCTAAGAAGAACGATTTTTGTGAATATGCGTTCATACTAACATTAGTTCCCAATAAGCGGCCTGAAAATAGCCCCATGTAAATCTAATTTTAGATAGCAATCAGACCACATCGTATTAATACATAGTGCAGCTAATTTTGGCCTACACAAATTTTTCTCTCTTTAGCCATATTCGGCACAATTGGTTTATTAGTCAGCTTCTGGTAGGTCATTTATGATCTTTCTCTAGGCATTCATAGAAACAGAAACACACTGATATGCTGTCTTATATCTACACCATGCTTTATATTACAACTTTGATATTTGAGATTGACAACTTCCTGTAAATTATTAAAACTGATTTCTATTAGCTAGTATAGATGGGTCATCAGCTAAAAACAAGTGAACCACCAAAAGCAAATGATTATCAGGTACATGCTGCTTATACTGAGGCACAAGAACCTCAATGATGTGGAATCTGGAGTTCTGCTCTTAAAATAATTTTGATGCCTTGCTGAGAAACTGGCAGTTCTAAGAAGCAAATGGGGCAGCTACTATGAATGTTTGGACTGAACTCGTTTTTGTTGGATAGTGTATTGGACACAGGAACAAATAACGTTAAGAACATCTGGTATATTTCCTGGATCAGCTCACTAGTGAACAGACAGGTCCACAGAATCCTAGAAGATGTGTTAAGGGCTTAAATCTGTTTTGACAAAACTGATTTGGGACAGTAATATCCTGGTTGTAGATAAACACCGGTTGAATGCTGAGAAATTTCTTATTAACATGTGTCAAACACGTAGTGAAGGTCCCGGTGAGATTTGGTCTGCATAGTGCATTACTGTTCTAGGGAAACATTATTAACGGTAAATGAATTAAACAGCATGTAAAATTAATAGGGCAATTTATTCATGTAATCCGATCATTTCAAAGTCACATGGAACAATTATATAGTATTATGGTAGTATAGAAAATATAGAATTACAGAAAAGTTAAAGTTCCTAGTTTACTGTTGTGTAGCCATGGAGATTTCATACTTTCTTTAGGCTGATGGTGCTCTTAACCTATAACCCATATTTGTGTAAGAGTGGAAATATGTTAATTTTCTCCTTGCTGGTACTGTAAATCAAGAATGATGGCTGGTTATACACAAACCTATGGACAACAATGTAGATTCAATCCTATATGTCAGTCGATTCTATCTTTCTATCTACTGTATCGATCAATCTGATTTATAAATAGATGCACGCTTAGTCTTTTTTGTTGCAAATTCAGAGGAAAACAAACTTGTTGCATGCAGTGCTATATGTCATATCATAGAGGTAAGCCTTGTAGGTGAAAACATAGTGCCTCATAGGCACCATCTGGCGGCATATGTCATTCCCACAGTGTAAAATGTGCCCGTAGGCACTCTGTAAAGTCCATGCATACAATAATGCCATGTGCGCCCACAAAAAAATAAAAACATGTCATGGAATAATTTTTCCATACCACATTGGTTTTTTATAGAATTTTTTCCTATTTCTTTGCATTGTAAAAACACGATTGCTTCAACATGGCTGCTTTTTTATGTCAGAAAAATCCCTTTGGCACAGAAAATGGCACCAAGTGGGGACAAAATGCCAGTAGGCCTAATTTAACTTTCCTAGTGTGTGTAATGGCAGATCTGCCAAATGTTTTCATTTTTCTCATAAAGAAATCTCAGACAGCCAACAATTTTTCAGACAAATTGAAAAACCATAATGAATGATAGAGATCAGGAGTGATATATGTCTGTAGCGCACAATAAAGATATTAAAACACATGCTTCATGTACTATGACCTGTGACATGATAATCATCTTTCACAATAACCTGCACAAATTCATCTAACTCCAAATAAAATGGTGGAGAAATCTTTTTTTATTTTTATTTTTTTTAATATGGCTGCCATTTTTACAGTCTCCTATTTTTACAGGCTGTCCAGGAACGTTGGCAACCCTGGATCTCATATCGTAACGTATTAATCCCCACCTAAACTGATTTGAGATTCTTTAGCCTGGGAAAAATGACAACCCTTGTGGAATCTGTAATAGTTCTGATGATGGTTGTCAACTACCTTGCCCAGAAACAGGAATATATAAGAAAATTATTTGGACAACTTGACAAAAATGTTGGCAGTTCACACTTGTATAGAAGAATCATTTAGGAGTCCGGTCACAGATTTTGTGTCATTTGGCAGAAAAAATGGCACCGCAGCAGGGCTATTTGTCCAGTAAAACCACAATCCTTCAGTTGTATCTGGTGACTTTCCTTCTAGCCCATTTATTATTTTCAAGATATCAAGATCTTTCAACCTAGACTGTGCATCCTTGCCTGATGACATGTCTTGTAATAATGAGCAGGTTTGCTACTTTTGGTGACATATATTTGTGACCTGCCATGAAGCCTTTAACCCCTTCTACCCCAGGCCAGTTTTCGCCCTTCTGCCCAGGCCATTTTTTGCAAATTTGACATGCGTTATTTTATGTTGTAATAACTTTGGAAAACTTTTACTTATCCAAGCCATTCAGAGATTGTTTTCTCGTGACACATTTTACCTCATGACAGTCATAAATTGGAGTCAATATATTTTACCTTTATTTATGAAAAAATCCCAAATTTGCCAAAAATTCTGAAAAATTCTCAATTTTCAAAATTTCTATTTCTCTGCTTTTAAAACAGAAATTGATACCTCATAAAATATTTATTACTTAACATTCCCGTATGTCTACTTTATGTTGGCATCATTTTGTAAATGTCTTCTTTTTTTTTTAGGATGTTAGAAGGCTTAGAATTTTAGAAGCAATTCTTACATTTTTTTGGGCAGATTTTCCATTTTAGTAAATTTTTTCCTGTAACACATCAAGGATTAACAGCCAAACAAAACTCAATATCTATTACCCTGATTCTGTTTACAGAAACAACCCATATGTGGTGGTAACCTGTGCCTGCTCGTCAGAGGAGGAGAGAACTACATTTACATGCAACAATCATGAGCAATCGATGCTGCAATCACGTATCCTCATAGAGAGTCATTATTTCTAGGCTGCAGATGTCTGTTCACATAGCACAGTCTGCTGGCCATAAATGATGATTTTGGTGTCCTCATCAACAATGCTTTCACCAGAGGAACGAGCATTTGCCCAGCTCTGTTACGCCTCATTCACACGTCTGTGCTCAAATCCGTGAGCAGGCGGTCAGTGGTGCATCCGTGAAGCTGTCCGTGAATGATCCGTGTTGAATCTGTGTGTTGGTTTTTTGCTGTCCAGGTGCCATCCGTGTTTTACTGACACTGATCAGCTGAAAAATATTTTTCAAAGCATCTCTTCTAAATGATCCGTGTTGCATTCCGTGGTTTTCACGGACCCATAGACTATAATGGACGTGATGGATCCGTGAACGGACAAAATAGGGCATGCATCTGTGCTAAAAACACTGTCCCACGGACCTTGCTAAAACACTGATGTCTGAATACACACATTAAAGTGAATAGGGACGTGTGCTGTCCATGGAGAACACGTACAGCACACGTCCGTAAAACACTGACGTGTGAATGAGGCTTTAGGAGTCCGGTCGCAAATGCTGTAATATTTGGCTAAATAAATAGTGTAGCATGCAGTGCTATTTTTTCCCAGTAAAACCCACAGACACCATGAGAGAATTCGACGGTCTCCATTATAAGTCATAGGGGTCCATCGGGTCCCGGTGGTTTCCATCATGTGAAGGATCCATCACATCATTGTGGCTTTTAAACGAAGGCTACAAAACAGATGTAAAGAGAGCCTAAGCCTTACAATGTATAAGTCGTAAGGTTACATATGCAAAATGTTTTCAGAAATGTAGACGTACAGAGCAGTCAGGTTGCCAGAAAAGGATTTATTTTATTGTGTCCAACTACTGTGAACGTCAGGAAGTAAGCGAATATTTGATTTCGATATTTGTAGTGTGAATAACAGAACCGGTGATTACGATGTCACATAATTCTCATACATTTTGTATGAGCCTTAAGCACTTATCCAGAAATATGTGATAATTTCACACAGTGCTGAAATAATTTGAAACTGATATTCCTTGTGAAAACAGGACAGGAATTGTCAGTCAGAAATTATACATTATGAAGTATGAAAAGTGGGAAAGAATTCTTATTGATCCTCTTATTATCAAAAATGTTCCAGTTCTTTTGCAGGCAAATAACTACAGGTCCTAATAAAATGAATTTCTGAGTACAACAGCTACAAATACAACTGAAATGCACACATATTTTGATAAAAAAGTCAGAAAAAATGATGCAAGAGTTATCTTAGCTTTTCCCCAGTGATTTAGGGAACTTGAACAGGGATGGATGGCCCTCTTCACATGCTCTTTAACATTAGCAAAGAGGAGAGGGAGAAAAACAGACCAAGGGCTCTTGACCCCAAATGGAGGAGCATGTTATAATATGAGCCCTACATTGCCACATTGTAAATTTTGATACAGGGATCGGAGCTTGTATTTAAAATGAAGTAATGATTTAATATATTGTGTTATCAAGATATTTCACAAAATGCTTGGATTATAAATCTAATAATAGTATAATAATCTCATAATATCTAATTAAACATTAGATTTGCATAGTTAAGCCATAGTGACTGGTACAGTAAAAATATACATAGCTGGAATAGGCATTGTATCTATAATATGCATTAGGGAAAATACAGTACTGAGCTGAAACTTTAAATTTTATAGAGCTAAGTTTCTATTCCACTATTTGCAGTAGGGAGGAGTTTTTGCTTTCAAATTCCCATCATTCAAGTAATTAAAGTCAAAGCAAAGAAGTTTAATCCTCTTTATCGGTGTTCACAATGTCAGTTAGGATTCCTTTTAACTAGGATACCTTGTAAATGCTGTGGACACCTTTAACAAGGAAACTTTAGTTTTACAGTTAGGCCTCTTTCACACGAGTGTGACGGATTAGATACGGATGTGTTCAGGGTGCGTTCAGGGAAACTCGCACCGTTTTGCAAGCAAGTTTAGTCACTATTCTCTGCAATTGTGTCCAGTTGTTCAGTTTTTTCTGCGCTGGTGCAATGCGTTTTGATGCGTTTTTCACACGCGTGATAAAACACTGAAGGTTTAAAAACAACATCTCCTAGCAACTATCAGTGAAAAGTGCATTGTATCCACACTTGCTTGCGGATGCAATGCATTTTTCACTGAAGCCCCATTCACTTCTATGTGGCCAGGGCTGCGTGAAAAATGCTGAATATTGAACATGCTGCATTTTTCACGTAACGCAAAACTGATGCATGAAAAAAAAAAGCTCAAGTACACAGACCCATTGAAATAAACGGGTCAGGATTCAGTGCGGGTGCTATGCGTTCACATCACGCATTGCACCCTCGCAGAAAACTCGCTCATGTGAAAGTCGCAGTTTCCTCGCCAGTAATATATGATAGATATAGGTTTTGTGTGTCCAGGATGCTGCTGTCTTCCCTAGCTCTAATGTATTAGCCCAACTTCATTTCTGAACTCATTTTCTCTTCTGTAATCTCCAACCAATCTCTTCTACCTTGTGCTGACAAACTCTCTAATAGAGAGAAATACCCTACTTGGGCTTTCTCCACTTAGATTACTTAAAGAGTAGATGTAACCTCTCCTTACATGTCTGTTTAGCAACTATTTGCATTCCCCTTGAAATAACAATTTTGGAGCATCTATTCTTTGGACTGTATGTGGCGCCTTTCCTTAAGTATTCCTGCTAGAAATGATAAATTAATAGCTAGCAGTTTACAGTGAAGGTTTAGATCAATTGGGTGTGTGTCCCTGCACAGTCTGAAACTATTCAATCAGTGCTGCCATTGTCAGACTGTACAGGGACATACCTCCAACTGGTAATACACATGTGGACCTTCATTTAAAACTGCTTGTGATTAATTTATAAATTCTAAGAATAGATGCTCCAGGATTGTTATTAAATAGGGAAGTAGTTACTAAAACGGATATGTCAGTAGAGGTTAGAGGTCCTCTTTAAAGGAGGTTTCTGGGACTTTGATACTGATGGCCTATCCTAATCACATTGTTCTTTTCATTGTTAACCCAGATACAATGTCATCCATTCAGTCTGGTCCAATCTTTTTAAAAATGAATATAAATACAACATTTTATGTACTCAAATGAAAAAAAAAGAATTTCTCTGTATCTAAAATGAGCCATGTCCTTACAGGGGATAATGGGGTGTGGAAAAACTAACTCCAGGCCATTCCTATAATCTTGTCTTAATTTGGATACCCTATAACAGCGGTGGCGAACCTATGGCACAAGAGCCCTCTCTGTGGGCACCTGCACCCTGGAAAAAGTATAGGGCAGACCAATATGTTTTAGACTTTTCCTGCCATTCATCAGTGCAGGACACACTATGGACAGCACAGGCAGCGCACTGAATGTAGGCCGGCTATTATAGCTACATGATAATGTACATGGAAAATATACTATACTGGACTTTAGTATTCAGGTTAAATTGTCGTGTTGGCACTATGCGATAAATAAGTGGGTTTTGGGTTGCAGTTTAGGCACTCTGTCTCTAAAAGGTTCACCATCACTGCCCTATAACAAAATGAAAAAACAGTATAAAGATGATATAACCTGATAATTTTGACTAAAATATTTTATTATTTCTTTATTTAAATGTACCTTTATTCATGCATTTCTGTTGTTAATGCATGATACACTGTGCCCTTTATCAACAAGTAAGGCTTCAGCTTTCATTCTCCAAAGGGTCTCTGAAAAATGAGAACTGGAATCTGATTGGTTGCTCAGGGCAACTGTCCGACTTTTTCTTTCCAGTTGTTTTGATAAATCTCACCAAATTAGATTTAGCCTATACACCATTTCAATGCATTTAAATACATTTCCTGTGATGAATTTGAAAGTGTTGCCTCAGGAGTGGTATTATCTGTGCTAAGGAGGTATAGGTCTGAGCACATATTTTTATGACTTGACCTGCAGTGTGGATGTTTAACTCAGCGTTAAAATGGTATAACAGATGTCAGTGAAAATGGGGTCTGTAATGAACACAAAGGAACCTTTTGAGCTTTTCAATAAAATATGTGGATCCCCTGAACTTTCTTCTATATATTCTGTCCATGTCTGGGTCAGGCTTATAGAGAGCATTTATACATTGGCAAGGCTTTAACAGCTCTGTAGCAGTCTCCTGTGTGTTATATTAAGTACATAATTGTAAAATCAAACTAAGGAGGTGTAATATTCATTTATTAGAACTTTTCCATATTAAATGGGGAACAGACAGAAACTGAACAGACTCGGACAATTTTTAGAGTAGGAAAATAATGTAATATTTATGTTATACTTGCAGAATTACCTGGTTTGGCAGGGGTCTATTTCATTTGTTGTTTGTGTGTGTGGTTAAACTTTGCTACTTTGCTACTATATCTGATAAAGTAAACTCTTTTACTATAAAATACAAAAAAAAAAAAGATTATGTATTCATTTAATTATACCTGAAACATTTTAATAATTGTATGACATTAGTAATGAAAAGGCACAAAACATTCTAATTTCTTTGAAATCTAATCTTGTTCTCTGGTGCAAGTATGTAAGGTTTAATGCCTAAGCCAACTCTAGAGCAGGTAACATTCAATTGTCCTTGAGAGAAGCATGGTTGTTCTATGTTGACACCGGCAGTTTTCATGGACTGGCCTTGTGGCTGTTAATTGTTGTGGCAAAAGAAAGTCAGACAAGAAACTGCAGTCTCTTAAAATGCAAAGGTGAATGCTTGTCTTGGTGGATTTAGAGCAACCTAGAGGAATAAAGATGCCTTCAGTCTGAGAACAGTCAGTATTGTAGCCTCAGTCACGTGAGGCATGCATTGTTTGACACAGGCGGGTTGGGTTCCGTTACAAAGTCAACATTTCTCAACAGTATTTTCGGAGCTCCAACTTTTAACTCTGAATGATGTGGCAGCATTCCAGTGGGTTCCAAGGAATTCAAAAACTCAGCAGGGTAGTGTAAGCTATCCTCAACATTGATAGTGGTGTCAGCAGCACTGTATGTGAAACTTTGTCCTGTTATCTCCCTCAAAATGTATCTTTTCCTGAAAACAAAATTACTAAATCAATCTTGTTTAGCCGAATCCTTTCCTTGAGCCCAATACAATGTGCGAGTGTGGCAATCCTTGGTTTTGCCATTCTATCACGTTACACCAACACTGGGGTTCATCAAAAACACAAACCTTGGTGAGAAAGTCAACTAACTTGGTCACCTTTAGCTGAAAGACCTTTGCAACCAAGTCATGTTGCACAATATTGCTCTGGCTGTGGAACTGCATGATCTTAATTTCCTACCAATCTGGATTACACATGAAAGTAATGAAGCATGGTGGCTAACCATATTTGCGGATATATGTCATGCAATCTTGGGCATACTCATGGATGTTCCTTGCGCAACCAATAAAGGAAGAAGGCAGGATGACCTGTTGACCAACAATGTTAGGTCTTTTGTCAGTACAAATTGAATCCAGCAGAATGATGTATTCTGTTGCAGTAAGTTTTGCCTGATGTGTTGCAATATGTTAAACTTTCGGATTCAATTTTGGCATAAAGGTCGATCAACACTTGGTGAGTCAAGTCACCAAAGGTCAGTAGCCAATTTGCTATCCGAAGACCACTGCTTAAAACGATCATCATGGAGGCATAGAAGTGTATACACGATAACATCTTATCCTGTGATGCTACCCAATTTATTATCTGAGGAATGTAAAAGTGATAGCCATCCGGGCCATTGCAGAAAACTATTGAATACTGCAGGGCATCGTAGGGACTTTGAAATTTGTTTATCCTTAGCACCACATTGTCTCTCTTGTGCAGGACAATGTCCCGCTGAGCAGAATTGTCACTAGCCAGGATTATGACAACTTCATTGATTGTTGGTGCATTGAATGTTCGAGGATGTTGGTCTTGTGGTGCTTTTACAGCTCAAATAACCAATTTGTACGCAGGAGATGGCATTCTTTCAATAGCAGCCTTGAACAATCTGTGCATGGATTGTGCTGTGCAACATGTTTTGCATCATGCGGACGATGTGTGACGTAGGGAGGGGAGTGTTGAGCATCTACTTCTGCACGTCTGTCACCCATGAAAAAAACCTGAAGACATAAAGGTGATCCTTCCGGATTGTCTTCATTAAACAGTGGCAAAAGAGATCTTTGGTAGGCTTGCCTCTAGATCTTAAACGTTGGCATGTATCCCTGGTCCAGAAAATGTTTTCCACATCAAATGACGTCATCTGGAAGGCATTGTTGTAGACCCGGATATGTTTCAGAAACTCAGCAGAATGCGGAGAAGAGCCATCAATCAAAGTTGTAAGCTCTTCTGCTGGAACAGGTAAATCGGTTATTCTGACCTTTCCATCAGAGCAGCACACTCCTGGTCGCTCACCCTCTTACTTAACTGCACTACAGTGTTAGCATTGTTTCTCCATTTTGCCAAATTAGAAGCATTCAAGATTGATAATATTGGGATTTTGAATTGTAATGGAAAACATCATATTAGGACAGGTAATAGCTCGTCAATTAGCATATGGCACCTGGTCAGCTTGGAGATGAGCTTGGATCTGCTTGGGCATTTCTGCTGCTCGTTTGTTTTACTGTGGCGCATCGTGTCAGCTTGGAGACAAGTTTGGGTGTTGGGATGTTGAGATGTTTTATCAACTCAGATAGCAGTCATGCGCTTTGCCACGGGAGTCTTTCATCAAAGTGGATGGTTTCTTTTTAGAAGCATGAGTAATCTGAACGGGTTTGAATTTATGAGTTTACTCAAGTCTTGTATAGGTATGGTCCATTACAGGTACAGTCTGTTCAAGGCAAGTAATATGGCGAGTAAAGTAAAATGTCTGGGTTGTTATGGAAACCCAGTATAAAACAGAAATGGCTTGGCTGGTATGGAAACCTGATCTAAAACTGTGTGTTTGACAGTGAGGGTAAGAACGAAGGACCTGTGAGCTTTTATTGGGCAATAAAGGACATCTGTGTGTGTGTGTGTCAATGGGGCTACGGCCGCTTTCAGATGAGGAGTTGCACACTCCGGACTCGGAGTACCCCTTAGAGGTCTGGAATGTATTGGTTATCACTGACAGAATTATGTCAGTGCTATACAATACATTCCAGAACTGTAAGGGTAACATACCATCATAAATCAATATAATGCTATGTGACCCTGACAATGCTGGAAGTTTAGAATGGGTGCTGTCTGATACACTGCGAGTTTGGAGCATGACACTCGCTCGTCTAGAGGTGGCCTAATAATGAAGTACCTGCAAACTTCTATTGACTAATGCAGGTGATCTGATGTGATATGAAGGAGGGCCCTCGATATGGAAACCAGCGTTGCCATATTTGCTTTTGTATTTCGATTTTTTGTAAATATGTAAATAAAGGTAGGACCTAGAGAGCTAAAACCTGGTCTACTTTGAAAGTGTCTGATTTACCTATGTGCCAAATTTGGTGCAGATTGATCCAGTAATTTGGCTGTGCATAAAGAACAGCCAACAGAAATATACTGTATATATAGAAAGAGAGATCCAGAGAGAGAGAGAGAGAGAAACGGTGGATTTTATTATACCCAATACATGCAACGTTTCAGCTCGTCTCTATGGAGCCTTTGTAAAGCAGTGATAACAGTGCTCACATTCAAAGTATATATAGGGAAGTAAGTATCTGGATACTAATCAATATCATTATTTGTGCAATCAAATATAAACCTAATTTTCTTACTCATCAAATTGTGTACAGCAAATCAAATTGTATTTCATGATTATAATGCCAATAATAGAGAACAGATTCAATATAAAAAATGTGATTTCCATTCATATTCTACAGTGTGATCATAAAGGATCCTTAATTGTGAATCATAAACATTGATTATATTTAATAAAGTGCACCTGTGCAGAATGAATATGTGCTATACTTCATGAGGCGCTCGGTAGGATAATAAAGGTGGAATATGGAATTCAGGTATATGCCTAAAGTTGCTACCCAGGATAGACCAATATTTCCTTAAAATGTTTCCCACTTGGGTACTCATCGAGGTAAAGTGAAAAATTAAAGGGATACGACTAGATTTGGGTATCTGTGTCTTCGATTCTTGTAAGAGGATCTCCCTGGGATGAGCTAAGACTCTATTAATGTGTACATTCACAAGTTTTTTAGGGTAACCCCTTTTAATAAACTTCTCCCCCATATCCATCTGTCTATTCTATTTTGACCCTTAACAACTTACTAAAGGGTAAGGATTTTAGCATCGTTTTTGGGTGGTTGCTATCATAACGAAGTAGTATGTTTCTATTTGTAGTTTTTATATACAGATACGTATTAAGATGGTTATCTTCTCTCCTTATTTTTACATCCAAGAACTGGATTTCCCGATCTGATGCACCGTTTTTCACTCAAGCCCGGAGTGCTGCCTTGCTATTGTCTACTTTGCAACCTTCAATGGGCTATAGACATATTCAAAGTCTTTGTATCCTTCATCCCACACAGGAAACAACAGGATGACATTAGTGATGATCTATTGTTTAATGTCAAGCTACAAAGCTGGATACAGTTATAAGTTTTTGGATTTTTTTCTCTGACAGCCTCAGAGAGGTGCCCATTTCACTGGGTTGAAGTGAGGATATGCTATGTTTTCGCTTTCCTATTGGAAAACGATAGAACTGAAGTGGTTAAAGCACAATTTGTTAGCTGGTTCTCAAAACAAGAATTTTCCCATGGACATAAGATTATCATTGGCTCTAGGACCATCTTTAGCGCTACTGAATGCAAGGAGTGAATTAATTAACTTATGTGCATAACATTATATTTATTTTCTAAAATACTAAGACCTAAACGTAGCTTGGGGCTTGCTCACATCTGCATTGACTTTCCTTTATTGTGTTTCATCAGAGAAACAGAAAAACAAAAACATGTTAATGCAGATTTGTTTAAATGAGTGCTTCGCACACTTACGCTTAGGCTCGAACTGGCCCACAAGAAACAGGTGTATCCCCTGATGACCCCCTGAGAAAGGTGGTCCCCAGCACAGCATCTCAGCCTCTCATCTATTTGTATTAAAAAAAAAAACGGGTAGATTATTTAACAATCTAGACACATCTGGTGGGTGAGATAAGATTTAGGTACAGAGGCAAATGTTTTTTCAGGAATCACCATAATCAATCATCTTGAGAGTCTTATTGCTGCCTGCCACTGTGTATGCAGGTAATATTTGCTGTAGAGTGGGTCTCCAGAATGAATTTTACTGGTGGGCCCTAGGCACCCCAGTCCGACACTGGTAATGCTCAGTAAGGTCCTATCAGCAAGACCTTGCAGCCAAAAATAATGGAAACATGATGAAATTGAGCTTTTTGCTTTTTTAACATTATAGTAAATGGATTATCGATAGAAAAAAGGCAAGGTGTCCTGTTTATATCTCATTACATCCATTTACCGGATCCCTTTTTTGATATTTTTTTTTTTGTTTCTCTAACGGAACAGAATAAAGGAAATGTTGACGCAGATGTGAACAAGTCCCTACTACTGGTATGTTTTGATTTCATTTAAGGCCCCATTGGCAGTGAAGTGCTTATCACCCAACTGTAATATTATCCTATTTTTATAGAAGCACAAGCAAAAGGGCAAAGAAGTAGAGACAACAATTACAGAACCAACAATGACATCAGACAACGTGTCAAAGCCAAATGTAGTCAAATCTCTTCCAAGTTTCATTTACCATTTACAAATTAACTTTATAATGTGTTCTAAATATGCTTTCAAAGGCATCAATCACTTTGACAAGTCATTGGCAACAACACATATTTGCCTTAAGAGAGTGGTAACTGTTCCAGGGGCCTTATTAATTAATTAGTGATAATGGCCATCACCTCTCGAACCCTGCCAACAACTTTAATGATAGTCTTTCATGAGCCTCAGTGGGATCTGCAGCTTCTTGAATGTGATCCTAAGAGATTTACAGAGCTGGAACACCTACAACAACCAGTACTAAGAAACCAAGCATTTAATGTGTTTCTACTTCTGCAGTGGATTATTGAAATGTGCCCAGTATGAGTGCTGAACGGACCCCAGAATAATCCTCTTTAAAAAAAAAAAAAAACATAAACAAATTTAAGGGATTATTTGGTCTTTTATCTTACAATGAGATTCAGCAGCTGAATGTTTGTTATTAAGAACAGTGTAATTTCAGTTTGGAACGATCCACATAGTCATACATGAGAAACATCTGTGCGTTCTGGCCTCATGTATACTGTATATGTATTAGCAGTTCTACAAACAGATATGCGTTGGAACCTTTAAGAAAACCAGAAGTGCATGCAAAGACATTTGTAAAGAAGATTGATTATTATTCACTGGCAAATTGTTAGATTTTTTAAATCCTTGGTTTATTTTTATTTTTTTTAAAGACACACTGACGGGAACTTAGTATGTCACTAGTTCATTTGAGGACTTTGTAGAAAGGCTCCAATTGAAGTTACAGCAGATAGAGATCAGATGGCAGTAATGGTTATACAATGCATAGTATATCTGGTGCAGCTCGTGATATGTTTACACAGCAGTGACATTAAGTGAAACATGCAGCCTCAAATCATTTTACACTTCAGACTTGAGACTATTTAATATCAATGACATGTAAGCTCCTCTATGAGAGGAACATGAAATGCTATTAAGGGCTTGTTCACACAAACGTTGTTTGATTTCCGTATATGGGCCCTTGTTTTCATTCCTTATATGGTCTGTATACAAAACCAGTGATTTTAATAGGTCCGCAAAAAAAACGGAATGTACTCCGTATGCATTCCGTTTCCGCAACATTTTGAGTCAGGTCCTAATATTGTCCGCAAATCACATTCAGTGGCTCCATTCAAGTCAAAGGGTCCGTATAAAAAAACTAATGCATACGGAACACATGTCCGTATGTCATCCCTTCTTTGCGGATCCATGCTGTAGAAATGCTATGCCAAGCCCATTTTGCACATGTGTTTGGTGTTTGCAATGATTACAAAGTTCCTGTTTTTCCCAAAAAATGGTACGGAAACGAAAGTACAACGGAACCAAAAAAAACGGAACATCGGATCCGTGAAAAACGGACCGCAAAACCATACGGTCGTGTGAACAAGCCCTAAGGGTGAAATCACACACAGCATTTTGTGTCAGTTTTTGATGCAGCTTTCTAAGGCCTCTTGCACATGACCATATGGCATTTCAGTAATTTGCGGTCCAAAAAATGGATCCTCAAAAAATACAGATGACGTCCGTGTGCATTCCGTTTTTTGCGGAACGGAACAGCTGGCCCCTGATAAAAGAGTACTATCCTTGTCCGTTATGCGGACAATTATAGGACATGTTCTATCTTTGAACGGAAATACGGAAACGGAAGGCATACGGAGTACCTTCCATTTTATTTTGTGGATCCATTGAAATGAATGGTTCCGTATACGGTCCGTATACGGAACGCAAAAAACGAAGCGTAAACGGGAAAAAAAAAGCCAGAAGTGGATTCAGCGGGAAGGAGAAGTAGAAATCCCTCCTTTATAGTTCTCCTTCCCTTCCAACCCACTTCTGTCATTGAAAGTGACACCACCCGTAACTGGAAAGCATTCATTATCTTAAAGAGGTTCCCCAAGATTTTATCATTGATTAAAGGGAACCTGTCACATTGAACATGGTGTCTGAGCTGAAGTCAGCACGTTATAGAGGTGGAGGCGAAGCTGCGCAGATTGATGTATAAGTTCATGGGAAAAGATTCAGTAAAACATGTACTATAATGTATACATTTATCTTCATTCCATGATTTGAAGTCAAGGAGGCGGTTATATCAGTGATTGACAGCCTTCCCTTTATGACTGTGTATACAGAGATAGCTGTCAATCACTGATAGGACCTCCTCCATGCCTTCAAAGCCCAGAATGAGCAATAATTTTTTTAAAAATGCACGTTTTACTGAGTCTTCTCGCACAAAACTTTATATCAGTCTGCTCAGCTCATCCTGTTCTATAACATGCTGCCTGCAGATTAATTTGCATTTTCATGGTGACAGGTTCCCTTTAACCGTGTCACACATTGATCTTTGTAAAGCACATGTAAAAGCTACCTACTAGAACTGTAAGAATCCCGCAAAATTAATACACATATCAATATACGAAATGGTTCTAGTTAGAGTAGTCAAGCTTTAGAATGCTCTACCCCAAGACTTAAGGTTGACCTAAAGTCGATCAAAATGGATGATTTCAACCAAAATAATAGTTTGTTGGGTAAATTTTAACAATATATGATCGTTTTAGCCAACCAATGACAGACTACAATCATCTTGAAAAAAGTCGCCAGCTAGTTAAACAGATCTTTCTTTGCAAGATTTAGTTAATATATCCTTTTCCTCTTGCCCTATTTCATTGAACATGTATTCACAGTATAAATGGCTGTATTAGCCAACATGGCCCAAACCATATCTGGCTGTGCCTGCAAAATGATTGTTCACCAAATGATTATTCTTTCAACGGTTTTACGCCAGTCTGCGTCATCCCCTGCGGTGCAGGTCTCGTCATATATTATTGTTTTGATAAAATGTGGGGCCAATACCCCTTGAACTACAGACATAGGGGAACAAACTCTGCACGCCAGTGATACCTGTCACCTGCGACCCTTAGGTAGAGGATAATACTAGTGAAGGATAGATGGCTCAGTTAGAACAATGATATCTGTCCCTGATGTATCCCTAACTGAAGCCTCAGCCCAGGGATCTCCCCTAGTGGTGGGGATTCCCTGTCCTCGTACCTCGTCTAAACTTCCCTAGTGGTCCCTAATAGGGCCTAATGGACTAGGAGTGGGACGCAGGTGGCAGGTGTCAGTACAGCAGAGTCCGGTGCAACTGCAAGGTGTGCTGTCCTTAATATCTGAGCAGCATCAGTCTCAAAGGATACACTGCAGCATGAAAGCACCGGATTAGTAACATAAAATTACCCCATTTGGTGATAAACCATCTAGGGTGCCATGGGGCATGTGTGATAACAGCCCAAGGCTCTATGAGCCCTTACTCAACAGAATAAAGATATAGTCAAAGACCTCACATGAGGTGCCGAAAAAAAGCCTCGACGCGTTTCCCCCCTGCGGTAAGGCAAGGGGTCATCAGGAGGACACAGTTCTGTTATGTAATATTAAACACATGACGCGCTCATAATTGAGAGCACTACGCAGCGGCGTGCTCTCGATAAAGCACACCCCACATTACCAACACAGAAGGAACGTGAGTGGATACAGACCGCAGAGTACTTTCATGGTAAAACCTAAAAAGAGACAAAAAGGATGCAATCCGGTCAAATGAGCCATAACTAAGTTACTACAAGGCTCACAAATCAAACCAATCCGAATAACTCACTCTGTCAGTGTCCAGATGTAGTTTGCCACCTGCTGCCAAATACGATACAAGGCTCTTCCTGGGCTGGTGGGAGGACCAATGTGTCTTTCCAGACCACGACACATGGTGGTCCGAGAAAATTATATTCTGGACACGTTACATCGACGACGTGTTTGTGGTCTGTAAAGGTGGGCCAGAGGAGTTCCGCCTATTCATCGGTGAACTTAATAGAAACGAGATAGGCCTCAGATTCACCTATGAGGTTGATCCCTTCTGATTGGCATTTTTGGATGTCAAGGTGTCCAAACAGGAGGACAGGCTGGTTGCTGATATGTATAGAAAAACTACAGCAACCAACTCCCTTCTACACTGGGAAAGCCACCATCCGAGACCCCTTAAGCGAGGTATCCCCAGAGGACAGTACCTTCGGGCACGACGTAACTGTACCACTAAGGAAGCCTTCTTTAGGGAGGCTAGTAACCTTCGTAACAGATTCAGTGATAGGGGCTATCCTCAACCCATACTCACAGAGGCCTTTAAGAATGCACTACAACAGGACCGTGACCATCTATTAACACCACGGACGCGGGAAACTGACACTTGTCAAGTAGCCCGCATTATATCAACGTTTGACTCGGCGAACACTGAAGTGATGGGTATCCTGAGACGATATTGGCCCATCTTAATGATGGATCTCGGTGATATCCTGCCTCAACACCCAGCTATTACATATAGACGGGGTAGGAACATTAATGATCGTCTGGTTCATAGCCATTACACCCCTCCCTGGGGCAAAAATACATGGTTAGATCGTAAACCCAGGGGGATGTATAAATGTGGGGGGTGTAAGGCCTGTGACTTCATTCTGACCTCTAAAACAATAACATGTTCAGTGACAGGACATGTATTTGAGATCAGGGATTTCCATAATTGCAGAAGCCGGGGGGCCATATATGTGTGCCATGTATGCCTTGCCCCCTTGATTTTGTGGGTAAAACCACTAGGGAGGCATGCAGGCGCTTTTTAGAACATGTCAACGACATCAATAAGAAGAAAGACACCCCGGTTGCATCCCATGTGATTGACAAACACAGTGGGGATTCACAGGTTTTGAGATTCTCCATCCTGGAGGTAATACCGCCCTCTGGTAGAGGGGGGGACTGGGATCGGAAGATACTCCAGCAGGAGTGTAAATGGATTCATTGTTTCAGATCCCAGTCTCCCCTTGGTCTGAATGAAAGGATCACATACACCTGTTTCTTGTAGTCCACATACAGGTATTCGTGCAGTTCATGTTGAGGAATTATGTTTTACCGGACCCAGAATATTAGTCCGAAAGATATTGAATGCTTCCCTCTATGGTATCACCTATGACCTTAGCTGACCGGATGTGGGAAACATCCAAATTGATGAACGTATATCTGCTCTTCATCATATGCAGATTTGCCTATGTCGCACATCTATAATTAGATGGTGACACATTAGGTGGAACTTTCTTTTATAGGCTGACCGCCCCAATATATTTGACCTCTGTGTTCGGTGCTCTTTTGCTCTCCCTGTATTCCCTATATATATACTGGTTGGAATTGATCTCGTCATACATTACACTTATCCTCTGTCAGTCTGTGCGCCTAGACTGAAATCTTTACACTTAATTAATTCCTAAGGGACCAAGTCAGGGAAGGGTTCTTATACTTGAAAACACCATTGCTCTTAGAGCTATTAATTCACCACTTTTATCCCTGACTTTAAAACTTGACTTTTAATAGTGACTTGTTTAAAAAATATATTAACAGGTGAGCGATAGAAAGAAAAGATTAAAACTACTACCTAAGTAACAACCTAGAGCTGGTATTAATGTAAGTGAGGGCTATTGTGAGTGTGCACAACCCACTTAAATTGCCCTATAGCTGTATTTTGTAATCGTTAGGAATAGCTAGCTCTCCATTCCAATAACAAGGTCGCTGCGACACCCTGCAGGTAATCGCTCTAGGATAAGTTAGGCAGAGCTAAAAACACACTACAATCCGTCCCCCAACATGTTTCACTAGTAACCTGGCGTCTTCAGGGGTATGGACAGACTTGGATTGAACACGCTGAGTACATATCTTTATAGCCTAGCCTTCCGGCCATTAGCCAATAAGAACACATCATTTCTACTGACAACTTATTTACCCAATGACAAAGTACCTCGTCAGAAGACTAACAAGGTTATTGGTACTGCTTGGATGACGATCTGCGCATCAATGACTTGCGCACACACTTAACTACTGAAGCGGTATGGTGTGGTAAGATGCGCATGCGCCAATACTTAGTGTTTTTAAGCAAGATCTTTAACTAACTGCGGCTGCGTGATTACTTAGAGTACGCTCTAACAACTTGAATGCGCATGCGCCAATACTTAGTGTCTAGAGACAGAATCTTGGGCTGACTGCGGCTGCGTGAATACTTAGAGACCACTCGATATCAGTTTTCACTGCGCAATGGATTATGACTTGTCAAAAGGAATGTGAGCTCTCAATGATCTGAGTAATTCTCATAAATTTCAATGTAGATCGACCTAGCCTAATCACCACCAGCAGCTGGGATAAAGACTCTCCTGTTCTTGGGGTGTGCAAACAATCATACATACACCCAATCAGTTAGATTTTTTTCTGACATGTATTATTGACTCATCATAATATATGTTTGTGAGAAAATCACTTAACTTCTTGTAATTGTTTATCTGGTAGCTGAATGTTCTACCATCAAAGAACAGTAAATTAGATTTGTCAAAACCCTGGTTTCTTAAAATGGCTGAGGTTTCAGAATCTGAATTTACTTATTTATGTACTTTTTGGTTTGCAAAATCAACACCCAAAAATTTCAGGATTTACTACATATTATTAATAATTGTGATTTGACATGATTTTTGTTCAGCACATTTACCCTACATGTGCACCATGCTTGAGCTGACATTTAGATTCTTCAGCATCAAACCTCGTCTGTTCTTCCCGAATAATGACAAAGCTTTAGCCACAAATAAAACATATGTTTTACTTAATAAATGATTCTAATTGAATGCATGCACTTCTAGAATGTGGTTCACACATTTAAGGCTACTTTCACACTAGCGGCAGCCTTCTCCGGCTGTGAATCCACCCTGGATGCACCCTGAATGCATCCGGAGCCAATCCGAGCTCATGTGAATGAGGCCCCACAAAGTGACTTCAGACCTGAACTAGTCCTTAAAAATTGGGTTTTGGAAATTTTCTTAAAAATGTTAAGATTTGCTTCTAAACTTCCAAGCCTTCTAACGTCCCAAAAAAAAAATAATGTAATTTACAAAATGATCCAAACATGAAGTAGACATATGGGTAATGTAGAGTAATAACTATTTAGGAGGTATCACTATCTGTTTTAAAAGCAGAGAAATAAATTTTTTCAAATTCTTGGTAAATTTGGTATTTTTTTTATAAATAAAGATGAAATATTTTGACTCAAGTTTACCACTGTCATTAAGTACAACTTGTGACGAGAAAACAGTCTCAGAATGGCTTGGATAAGTAAAAGAGTTTTAAAGTTATCACCACATAAAATGACACATGTCAGATTTGCAAAAAAAGGTTAAAAATGGCAGGGTCCTTAAGGGGTTAATATAGTTTCCTATGTCCATTTTATATGGTCAGTGTTTTTGACAATATTCGATTTACAAATAACAACAGAAGTCTTCAAAATATAGAAATGTATGTGCAATAAATTAGCAATGGATCATGAGAAATACACAGCATAAGGGCTAATATGCGGCATTATGGTAAATTTATTACTGCAGATTTATAGTTGTTTCATTATATCTATATATTATTATTATTATTTTATTATTATTGTACTACATATAAATGTATTCATTGCTTATGTTTTTATACTCAGGTTTAGAAATCTCATGGGATGGAGACAGTTTTGTGGAAGTAATGGCAGCTCCTCACCTCAAAGGGAAGCTGTGTGGTCTGTGTGGTAACTACAATGGACACAAGCGTGATGATCTCATAGGTAGTGATGGAAACTTCAAGTTTGATGTGGATGATTTTGGTGATTCTTGGCGAGTGGAGTCGAATGAATTCTGTAACCGTCCTCGTAGGAAGACTTTGCCAGAGTTATGTCAAGGGACAGTGAGGGTGAAACTCCGAGCTCACAGGGAATGTCAGAGGCTAAAGTCCAGGGATTTTCAAAGCTGTCACTCAACAGTTGACTATGCCATTTTCTATCGGTAAGTTGGATATAACAATATAAATTTTTGCTATTTCACTTAAAATTCTAAAAGAGGTTATCTGACATCCATTAAAATTGAATGGCAGAATAGATAGCATTTGAACCTGCCTTGTGACAATCCTGCCATTTCAGTGTCTTGGCTTTTGTCCCCACCGTTTCTGGTCCCCAGCAAACTGGAAGTGATTACATTCTGTATCCACTCACTTGACCGCTACTGGCCAATCAATGTCCTCAGCAGCCATGTGTGCACAAACAGCATGTAAATGTCGAGCCTCTGCAGTCATATGTCATTGGTGCACACATGACCACGGAGGCCAATGATCATCACTTCTGGTATGGGAGCTGTGGCACTGGAACAGTAGGATTGTCACAAAATAAGTGCTGCACTCTCCAAGCGACCCTCTATTTTTAATGGATATCGGACAACCTCTTTGATCATTTTAATTATGGTTCATATTTTCCTTAAAATACAAATCTCAGCTGCTGAATAACCTCTTTTTAAACCAAGAGTGAGAACTTATTGGTCAACCAGTGGTTGGAATAGAAAATTCCAGAACCCATTGAACTGTGATAGACTTTTCCCACAAGATGATATGTGTAGCACTTTGTAACCCAAATTAATTTAGGTATTGTCATCAGGTTATAATGGAAACTCTCTCAACATATACGCTGGCATGTCCATAGACATTAATAGGTAAATGTTTGCTGTCTATTTCAATAAGTGTGGCATAATCCACAGCCTATTCACAGAGAGCTTTGGCACATTTTTATTGGTACATTTGCCTGTAAATGATGTCTTTTCTAAGGTTTACACCAAGCCAAGTTCAGAAGTGAGCAGCCCAGTCATTAAGGTGGCTTTCTTCATATTTCATTCTATATTAACTTCAGAACTTTTCTTGCACTAGAGTTTTCATGGCCTGTATTGTGTTACACCATGAAGTCTTAACCCCCCCCTTCAAACAACATGTTCTGTCTGAGAAGACCTACTTGAAATAGGATTTTAGTGTTTCCTTGAAGCCTTCACAGCTTCCATTATTAGGCAGATTTCCACAAGTCTTCTGTTGACTTTACAGATGAACATTTTTCATATCATAATAATTCACCTCAAAACACATACAGTAGAGTATCATGTTACTTATAGGGCCTATAGTTATTACATCACTTTCTCAAGGAATATATCCTTGTTTTCACATTAATCTTACTTGGCCACCAACTTACGAGATTTCATCATTGGCACCATCTAGTTTTTCCTTTATTGCTATTTTTCAGAGTAAAAAAAAGCACACGCTTGGCTTTGCTGGAGTAAAAAAATGATGGATAGATGAAAGCATAAAAGCCGTTATGGTTTTTCAGTGCCACAGGATATAAGAGGAACGTGCTATAAAAATGCCATATAATACTAACATTATAAAAAATACTACAACTCATGTGATTATCCAGACTTTTAATGAAATGTTACGTTTGTGTCAGCGGTATCATTCTGGGGACTTGATTAATGCTATGTCTTTAACTGCTTTGGAGAAGAAAATGTCTTAAATTTATATAGCTTTGCTTGATAACAAGTACCAGTCCTTCCAAAACACGCTCAGTATTACAGCCCAGTTACATCATGTATGTCTGTATTTCCTTACTGGAGCTTGCTTCTGGTAAACCTCAGAGTATTAGAGGTGACAGCACTATTCTGCTTTATTATGTTTCAAAGACTTTTCTCCTTAAAGTATAACTGTCAAATTTTTTTTTTTTTTTTACTATTGGATTCTGGTGATTAATATTACCTTGTTGGCCCTGTTTTAATTTCTGATTTTTAAATAAATAACCCCTAAAAGCCACCTAAAAGTCCCCAGTATTGGCTATTGTTACCTGAGATAAAATCAGGTTGCTATGCTGCTTCCGTCTACCAGATAGAGGACGTGCACTGGGAACTGATAGTGAGTCAACATTGTAAGGGAATGTATAAAAAGCCAGGTTCTTCCTGACAGGAGATAACAGTGCTGGGCTGTGTGTGTGAACTTCTCCACATGCCTGTGCTTGGCAGACACTCCCTTAGCAGTGAAGGACGATGTAGAGCCCAGTGTATAAATGACAGCCTTATCTGATAAGAGGAGAGCTTGTAGGAGGACTACAGGCTTCAGCCAGACCTGGGAACTTCACTGCAAGACCTCCCTATACAGAGCTGGTCTTCACTAACTTCACTGCAGGTGTCCTATGGATTAGCCTCAGGGCTGAGGGCGGCCATCTTAACAGAATAGTGAAATTTCAGTTTTATGCAGACTGGTTGCTAAGGGCTGAATCTTATTAAATAAGGGGTAAGTAAGTCTAAAAGTTATTGATTCAGGTATATTATCATATTAGTAACTACATATATGAAAACTGAAATTAGGGTCTAAATGTGACAGTTATCCTTTAAAAATATATTATAATTAAACTGTTTTCCAACACCGATACAATGGTTGGCTAGGATAGACCATTAATATTTGATTGGTGGGGGTCTGAATTGCAGAACCCCCACCAATTATTAAAATGATTGGGCTACAGCAGGTCATCCATATTATTGATGGGTGCCAAATTTATTTTAGGCCCTTAGAGACAGTGCAGCTAAGTGCAGTCTCTTGCCATGAGAGCAGAATTAAAAAGCAGGCAATGCAGCCAAGATGTGCTGGACCCAAGAAGGTGGAAATGTATTGTTTTTTTTAAAGGGATTGCCTTCTCTTGCCTCTCAAGACTACTTATACTGTCATAGTAGAGAGACACTAAGAGTCATTACCATCCAGGCCATTTCTAGTGATTTCTCAACCATGGAACTATTTATTACACTATTAGGCATCATGCACACGGTCGTTGCTCATGCGATCTCCAATGCACGGGCAACATCTGTGTGGCAAGTTCCATTTTTTTGCAGTGCGGAGGCATGGAGGGAAACTCCACAGAGTTTAGCTATGGTTAATTTATTATCAGTTATACCTTCAAACTTATCAATTCAAAAGAAATGGACGGCACTGTGCATTAATCGAGGTCCGGGTGCACGGTCAGCAGGTCAGGGCCTCATCAAATGCAATCAATGGACCGGCACTCCACAATCTTTATGTAGAAAGTTTCCTTATTCGTCACCCATATGTATACACTTTTTGTGATGTGAAGTGACAAAAAATTTATTTTCTTGGCACTATTTTTTTTTTTTTTTACGGTGTTCACCAGATGGGTTAGCTCATGTGATATTTTTATAGAGTAGGTTGTTATGGACACGACGATACCTGTGTTTTTTAAAATATATTTTGGTTATAATTTAAACAATAAAAGTAAAAAATAATGTTTTAGTGTCTCCATTTTCTGAAAGCCATATATATATACTGATATATATACATATATATTTTGCGATTGTCTTAGTTAGCATCTAATTTTTTACGGGATGAGATGATGGTTTTATTGGTATTATTTTTGGGTACATATGACTTTTTGATTTCTTGGTATTACACTTTTTTTGATTTAAGGGGGCAAAAAATAGCTTTTTTTTAGCACAGTTTTTATACATTTTTTCGTGGTGTTCACCAGACGGGTTAGGTCATGTGATATTTTTATAGAGCAGGTTGTTACAGACGTAGTGATACATAGTATGTCTATTTTTTTTAATATATTTTGGTTTTAAACAATAGAAACTTTTTTGAATAAAAAAAATGTTTTTTTTTTATGTCTCCATTTTCTGAAAGCAATATGTTTATTTTTGGGGCGATTGTCTTAGTTAGGCCATTTGCAGACGAGCGTTCCTCCCTCAGCGAGTCCGCATCGCAGCTCCCGGCCTGACCTCCCAGCACTGACGGGAGTCACATAGCATTATATTGATTTATGATGCTAAGTAACCCTTACAGTTCTGGAATGTATTGGATAACACTGGCAGCATAAATCAATATAATGCTATGTGACCCCGGTAGCGATGGGAGTTCGGGCTGGGTGCTGCGATGCGGACTCGCTGTGGGAGGAACGCTCGTCTCCAAGGGGCCTTAGGGTCTCATTTTTTGCAGGATGAAATGTCAGTTTGATTGGTATTATTTTTGGGTACTTATGACTTTTTGATCAATTGGTATTACACTTTTTGTGATGAAATTGCATTTTTTAGCACAGTTTTTATTATTTATTTTTTTATAGTGTTGACCAGATGGGGTGGATCATGTGATATTTTTATAGAGCAGGTTGTTACGCACATGGCGATACCTAATATATCTGTTTTTTATTTATTTTTCTATTTTATATGTCTCTTCTTATGGGAAAGGGGCTTTTTTTTAAATTGAAACTTTAAACTTTCTTATTGTTAATAACACTTTTATTTCACTTTTATTATTTTTAATTTTTTTTCTACTATGGGCCTTCAACATTACAGGGTCTGATCCCTGTTTCAATGCAGCACAATACATCTGTATACATCTGGGCCTTATAGGCCTCCGTAGCTGCCAGTCCCCAAGGCCTTTGAATGGTTTGGGGCTGCGATGGCAACCATTGTGTTCGCCCCCGCAGCGTTGGGACCCGATGTATGAGGAGAGGGAGCGCAAACCTCACATATGCCGCGGTCAGCGCTGACTGCGGCATATGAGGGGTTAATCCACCTGCATCGGCTTTATCACCGACGCTGGTGGATGCAGCAGGGATCCGGCTGTCAGTAACAGCCGGATCCCTGCCGCTGATCACGGCACCGCACATGGGGGGGAGGAAGGACTGCAGGACGAGAATGTTCATCCTGGGGCACAAAGTACCGGCCTTTAGGACGAGCATTCTCGTCCTGGGTCCTTAAGGGGTTAAAATTTAACACAGTTTTGCTTCTAAAGCTTCCATACTTTACAAGACATAGCAGTTGTAGAATGCCACTCTGTGATGAATTCATCAGACTAGCCATCTGACTGCTCATGCTCCAGTCCTTCTCTGACCTCTCCTGAATGAAATTCTAAACTGATTTCAACCCAAATCAAAGTTGAGCTTTGATTTGAGCATAAATCAGCTTAGAAGGTTGTTCAAAAGAGGTCACAGAAAGACTGAAGAAAGAGCAGTCAGAAAAAGTGACAGATTTATTACAAAAAGGCAATTTGCAACTAATGTCAATCAGCTCTTTAAAGAGGCAGTGGTGATCGGTTGATAGACCAGTGAGGTCATGCTCCGCTCATAGGCCAGTGACGTCATGCTCATTGGTCGCATGGCCAACTCCGTCCTATTGAAGGGAATGGGGGTAAGCTGCAATACCGAGCACAGCCACTGCACTGTGCTTGGTAAACTGTGAGGAGGGAAACGCTGCTGCCTGCCCAGATGGCTGATTGGAGGGGGTGCTGGGCACTGGACCCTCACCAATCACATACTGATGACCTATACTGATTGGTTATCAGTATAAAACACTTAGAAAACCCCTTTAGCAGATGAAGATTTCACATTAATGAGTAAAAAGATGCTACAAATCGCTCATGTTCTAACTGCCCCTCCATGTCTGTGCATTACATATACATCCCATTGGCATCAATAGGCACTGTGAAATGCGTCATTGCCCTGTAGTGACATTGCAGGGGAATAAACCCTTTGCCAGGTTCCAGGTTAATTATAGCATCACTGGCAGTTCCCTGGCAAATTTTAACTGATAACTGTTTGTCCTCAGCAAAATATATATACTGAATATTGCTCTAGTGAACCCAACATGAAATGTGTTACATGGACAATCCATTAGATTCAGTTAGAACTGTGTAATGCTTTATTGCTTAGAGGTCCTCACAAGGGTTCCAACTTGTCAACTTTTAACTTAATTTCTCTTAAAAAAAAAAGTTCAGAGGGGTCAAAACAAAAACCAGGATATTCCAATGGGATTTTCCATTGAAGAAAAAGAAAAATAACAGAAGTAGAATTCTCTTTACTTATACCTCCCTTGAGAATCTACTTGATATTTTAGCAACAAAATACAAAAGACAGACTCAACCCGGTAAATCTGGTCTTTTTGTTAAAAAATGTACAGTTCATGTTTTTATTTCCCAAAAAGTGTGTGCAAAGTATTATTAGTAAAAATACAGTGTACTAAATTAATTTTACATAGATCTACCCATAGCATTTTTAGAGCCACCTGTTGAAAAGTGCTTTTGTGCACCCGTGACCACACTTCCTGTCTTGTGTCCTGGTGACCCATAGCGTTCCGGATGCTTTGTCATAGGTAGGTTGTCAGGATACAGATATCTATTAAAATCAGTGTCCGCATCCTGACTGACATGCTGACATCCTGACTTAGAATGTGAACATTGGATCCGTTCATATGCAGAGCCTGAAGGTTATGATTCCTAATACAGTAACAAGCTTGTTATTTGGTTCCAAGAAATAGCTAGCCAAGGAGATGATCCTGGGAATAGATATTACAAATGGTTGTAAGCATCCAAATTGAATGATATCCTGAAATTGCATCTTTTACGCTGGTTATGTGGACATCTTGGCTGAAGGCTAGATGTAAATGTGGAGAAATGTGTAGTTTATAGCAAACACATCATAATAATAGTAAAAGTAATAGATTATTTAGTAATGTTTAATATTTTATTGGTTTGGTTTTCTGAATTCTAAATTTTATGTATAGATTTTATTTTTATTAAACTAAGCTCATGTTTCGTGGCTGCAGTAGAAATTACAGTAACTGGTCAGTAAGTGAAAATCTATAAATATTATGCTTGCTTTTTTTGCCATTTGATGAAATACAGAACCACAAACTGGAGTGACAGGTTTATAAAAATTCCCACCGCAACACAATGAATTCTCCCCAAAAAGTATTTTCTGGTCCAAGTTGTGATGAATATCAGCTCTGCTAATCTTTTAGTAGTCATAGCAAATATATACTATACAAACTTTGTATGTAGAATACCACAATATGAGTGCAGAACTGCCCGATCTTTCTTCTTAAACCGTTGATATACAGTTACTGTAAGTAACCAAAATCAACAATCGATTCAAACCGCCGTAGTGTAAAGCACACCTCGAGTGAAAACTGAAAAATTAGGTTTCAGAGCACCTAATTCTTATTCTACTTTCATGCTCCAAAATCAGAGATTTAGCCTCAGTCACAAAGTACAGTCTTTGAATGGGTTTTTGTGATCCAAAACAGTGGCTGCATCCAAAAACAAAGACAATAGGTGCATATACACCTACAATAGCTGTCAGCTGACCAGCCAAGGTCTATTCATGTCAACTTTCCCATACACATACATGAAGGACTCGGCGTTTTTTAATTGGGAAAGGGAAGTAAGCCACTGGCAAACAGCTCTGGCAGCAGCTGTAAACAAAAGAATAGGGCATTAAAATTCAACTTTCTAATCCTTCTTTCCTCAATATGATCTGTTGGGTTGGAAGTTGTGAGGGCCCCGTACAAATATGATGGTTGACTGGTCCTGTCAAAATCATCTGGTTTGGCAGACTTCACTACAATGTGCCATTTTCCCAATAAGACATAGGAACAGTGGATCTAAAATCACAGTTATGGGGGTAAAAAAAGCAATGGTGGTAAGAACTTGCTCAGAAGATAAATCCTAAATGTAAGTCAATTTTGGTGGAAGATGGTGGATCCATAAGAGTCCCAAGGATTAAACCTCTGTAGTTTAGACATTGATAGTCTGTTCGTGAATTTTTAGATATTGAGTTGGATTTTGCTGTAAACTAAAGCATGTTGTAAATGTTCTTCTGCATTCATGTAAATTACTTTTCTTAAAGGCATTTCTTCCTCTCAGAATATTAGAACTATACTTTACACAGGATAAAAAAGCATAAATTGATGATATTGTATAAGATCTAATAAAAGGTGATACATTAAGTTAGAGTAGAACACATGGCCTAAAAGTAGCAGCTATCAATTTGCTGACATCATGTAATAATTGTATAGAAGCCAGTACAGTATGTTCAGATCAGTGAATGACCATTGAATTATTATAATATTGCAGTGTGCAGTGAAGCACAAGATGTGACATCTGCTGAGCTCATCCTCAATCCTGTGCACCACATTTGTTCACTTATCTATGATGTCTTAAGGTTTTTTTTTCTCTTCACCACAATAATAAGAAAATGGTTTTATAATCTATGACACACAAATGTAAATCACTGCCAGAAAAATATTCTCAGATTGTGATGAGAAGCCTTGGATGGGAATTCAAAGTAGAAGGCCTTGCTTTGAATGTAAACCTGGTTCTTTGCAAGACCTGTTGACCTAAGCAAGTCTGTTTCCCCAGCCCTCCACACATTTGTGTGTGTTCACAAAATTTCTTCCAGCAGCCTGGGACCGAATCTGAAACACATAATTCTCTTTGTATCAAGAGTTATCACAGCTGTAACTTACTGACCGACTGCCAGAAGAATCACAGATGTGTCTCTTTCCCTCTGGGTATAGCATAAAATAAGAAATAAGGCTGGAGGGAGATTTTCACAAGAATCTGACCAAGCTATAGTTTTGGACAATGATGTGTTCACCTGGGATAGCCTTTGGCTTTTTTCCAGTCTTCGCAACGTATGATTCTTTTCAGACCCGAGTTCTTTTTCAGCCTTTGATTTCCTATATAACATACTGGTGGCTTCTTTCTTCAATGTTTGATAGAAAAACCATGTGAATTGGCATTCACTGTTCTCGTAATGGTTAAAGAATCTTTTTCTGCAGCATCTGTGGAATGCTTTTAAAACCTTTGTTGTGCAACTTTTATGTGAAATTCAATTTATATTCAATTACATTCAATAATATATACCAGAGCCGCTATGATAAAATAGCCATCTAGTAGCAAACAGCTGGGCTATCTTCTATATTCTGACATGGCGGTAGATAAGAGACACCTGTAGTCATTTGTTACATGAAATCTGAAATGGTTTTTGCCTTGGTGGCATAACCTTCACGTTAAGCATGCATACAGTAAATGGGAAACAGAATATATAAAATAAATATAATATAAAGTGAAATAAGACTTATGAGAGATGTGGGAAATACTTTTCGTTTTTAATGGAGTGTTACTAGGCCTCATGAGCAATGCCTTGTCTGCAATGCCATGCAGTTGCAAAATACATATACATTCTGGGTAAATTCTGTAATTTTCTCACTCTCATCCATAAAAAATGCTATTCTTGTCTGCAGTATGAACAAGAACAGGACACACTTTTTGATATGCTGAAAGGCCACATGGATCTGAAAAATTATATAGAAATGAATAGGTCCATGGTCTGCAAAAATGCATTAGAAGAACAACTTTGAGCCATTTGCTTGGATTTTGTAAATTTACAACCATTCAGTCAGGGTGACCATAAAATGTGTAAAGCCTCATTCACATGTCCATGCTCAAATCCATAAAAAAGGTGGTCAGTGATGCACCCATGAAGATGTCCGTGAAGGATCCATGTTTTGTGTGATCCGTGTTTCATTGACACTACACAGGTGAAAAATAATTTTCAAAGCACCTCTTCCTAATGATCCATGAAACATGGATGAAACACGAATGGCATCTGTGTTGCATCCGTGGTTTTCACGGACCCATAGACTATAATAGGCATGATGGATCTGTGAACACAGAAAAAATAGAGCAGGGATGGCCAACCTGTGGCTCTCCAGCTGTTGCAAAACTACAACTCCTGCCGGAGATAAAGAGGAGCCGCGGCGCAGGAAAAGTAAGGGGAGTTTTTTTTATTTTACTGATTTTACTGATCTGAGGTCTGATGGGGGTCAGAAATAATGGGCTGATTTGAGGTCTGATGTGGTCAGAAGTAAAGGGCTGATTTGAGGTCTGATGGGGGTATGGTATTAAGGGCTGATCTGAGGTCTTATGGGTGTCAGGAATAAAGGGGTAATTTGAGGTCTGATGAGGTCAGAAATAAAGGGCTGATTTGAGGTCTGATGGGGGATTGACATTAAGGGCTGATCTGAGGTTTGATGGGGGTCTGACATAGAGGGCTGATGGGGTTCTGACATGTGGGGCTGATATGATGTCCTGATATGGGGGTCTGATGTGATATCCTGATATTTATGGGGGTCTGTTCTGAGGATCTGATATGAGGTCTGATGAAAAATATTGTTTCTTATTTTCCTCCTCTTAAATATGAGGTGCGTCTTATCATCGGGTGCATCTTATAAAGCTTAAAATACGGTCCTTTGTGTACAAATTCATAGTTTTCACAATCTGTGCTTGCTATAATTAAATAGGACGTTTATTGCTTACTTCCTAAAGCTGCTCATATGATGGATATGCAGATAAGTCCAGAATCACAAGACCTTGCAAATTTTTAACCACTGAGAGTAAAAAAATTTTTAGAGCCCCTTGAATTGCATACAACAAATAGGGATCTTGAAAATAATGAGGAACGGATGCATAAAGTATGTTAAAAAGTATAATAACCTTGCACTGTGCACTAAATCAGCTTTATTTGCTGAAATCTTAATGAGAATTGTGAGATGCATGTAGAGTTAAAGTGGTTACTTGGGCTTAAGATATTGATAACATATCCTTTGTATAGGTATTCAATATCACACTAGTAAGACTCTGACACCTTGCACCCCCACCAATCAGCTGTTTTCCAGCATAGGAAATAACACGGAGGACAGAGATGGAAGCAGAAAGCAGTGTTCATTGTGTAGTGGCCATCTCAGATTACTATAGATCATCTCCAATTCATGTTAGGGCTCATGCGCATGACAGTATGTATTTTGCGATCCACAAAACACGGATCCACAAAAAATACAGATGGCGTCCCTGTGCATTCCGTATTTTGCGGAGTCTTATCTGAGGTCTTATGACGATTGGGGGCCTAATTTGGGGGTCTGATGAAGATTGGGGATCTGAGGTCTGGTGAAAGATATTTCTTTCTGACTTTCTAAAACCTAGAATCCAATGCATTTTATAAAGTAAAAAATATGATGTAATTCATAGATACAAGACATGAAACAATATCATCACATAAAGCAAAAAAAATATTTAAAAACGTGACAAGGACATCCAGTATTATAAGTCACAGCGCAACAATATGTAATAAATGAATACACACAACTCATAGGGATGGATCCAAAGGTCAGTCTTCAACCTATTGTCCTCCTGATAATTTGTATGCAGCTGCATTGACAAAAAGCGTCAGCATCCCAAGTGTGGCATTATAGCTGAGTTTACTGTGAGATGATCAACTCTCATTTGCAAGTCCTTCAACCTTATGTTTAAACAAGCCTGCATGTATATTGTGTTCCATATTAAATGAATTGAAAAGAAACAGGAAAATTTAGACCATTGTTTACTGATTTTCTGTGATTTATTTTAGGCAAATTAGAGAGAGGCTAGAGAGCTTAGTATGCTACTCTGGGAAATATATATGCATTGTCTGGTGCAGTGGTGGGCAAACTTATTAGTCAACTGAGCCAAATATCAACAAAACAGCAATTAAATTTTTTCTGAGAGCCAAATTTTTTAAACGTAAACTATATAGGAAGGTACATTGTTATTAACTTAACCACCTGCCGACCGCCTAACGCACGGATGCGTCTAGGCGGCGGCAGGTTTGTTCCTGCTGGACGCATGCGTGCGTCATCTCGCGAGACGCGAGATTTGCTGTGAACGCGCGCGTGCGCATTCACAGCGGCGCACAGCTCGGCAGTTATACTACAGCCTGCCAGCGATGATCATCTCTGGCAGGCTGTAGATGTAAAATAAATCGCATCAAACAGGTATATCAGACGCTGTTTTGTTAACAGCATCTGATACACCTGCTACCTGGTCCTCTGGTGGTCCCATTTGCTGGGATCGACCACCAGAGGACCAGGTAGCTCTGTAAAGTAGCACCAAGCACCACACTACACCCCCACCCCCCCGTCACTTATTAACCCCTTATTAACCCCTGATCACCCCATATAGACTCCCTGATCACCCCCCTGTTATTGATCACCCCTGTATGGCTCAATTCAGACGTCCATATGTGTTTTGCGGATCCGCGGATCCATGTATCCTCAAAACACGAACACCGGCAATGTGCTTTCTGCATTTTGCAGATCCGCACATTGCCAGAACTATATAGAAAATGCCTTTTCTGGTCCGCAATTGCGGACAAGAATAGGACATGTTCTATATTTTTGCGGATCGGAAGTGCAGACCCGGTAGTGCGGATCCGCAATTCCGGATCCGAGCAGGACAAAGTCTGTCCCCATAGAAATGAATGGGTCCACAATTCCGTTCCGCAAACAGAATTGCGGACGTGTGAATGGGGCATAAGGGTCCCTTATCACCGCCAGTTAGTTAGCTACTTGTTAGGTAGTTAGCGCCCAGCCCACCGCACCGCAGTCACTGATTTTGGCAGAGATTTTTCCATCCACATTGATCGATGCGAATGAAGAAATCTGTGCCGTTCATTCCAGAGGCTGAACGGAAAAAAAAAATCTCATTACCCGTATGCTCAATATAAGGAGAATAGCAGAAACTCCTAATGCTGGCAATACATGTAATGATTGCGGAGACCCTCAAATGCCAGGGCAGTACAAACACCTCACATGTGACCCCATTTCAGAAAGAAGACACCCCAAGGTATTCCGTGAGGGGTATGGTGAGTTCATGTAAAATTTTATTTTTTGTCACAAGTTAGTGGAATATGAGACTTTCTAAAAAAAAAAAAAATCAATTTCCGCTAACTTGTGCCAAAAAAATAAAAATAAAATTCTGTGAACTCCCCATTCCCCTCACGGAATACCTTGGGGTGTCTTCTTTCCAAAATGGGGTCACATGTTGGGTATTTATACTGCCCTGGCATTTTAGGGGCCCTAAAGCATGAGAATCCAAATGCGTAAAAATGCCCAGTGAAATCCTAAAGGTACTCATTGGAATTAGGGCCCCTTTGCGCATCTTGGCTGCAAAAAAGTGGCACACATGTGGTATCGCCGTACTCAGGAGAAGTAGGGCAATGTGTTTTGGGGTGTATTTTTATATATACCCATACTTTGTGTGAGAAATATCGCTGTAAACAACAACTTTTTAATTTTTTTTATACAAAGTTGGCAATTTACAGAGATATTTCTCTTACCTAGCATGGGTATATGTGAAAATACACCCCAAAACACATTGCCCTACTTCTCCTGAGTACGGCGATACCACATGTGTGACACTTTTTTGCAGCCTAGGTCCGTAAAGGGGCGTAAAGTCCAATGAGTACCTTTAGGCTTTACAGGGCTGCTCACAATTTAGCCCCACTCAAAATGCCAGAACAGTACAAACACCCCACAAATGACCCCATTTTGGAAAGAAGACACCCCAAGGTATTTGCTGAGGGGCATATTCTGTCCATGAAAAATTGAACTTTTTGTCACAAGTTAGCGGAAAGGGAGACTTTGTGCTTCAAAATGCGGAAATTCACTTTTTTGCACCATAGTTTGTAAACGCTATCACTTTTACCCAAACCAATAAATATACAGTTATTGAATTTTTTTTATCAAAGACATGTAGAACAATAAATTTAGAGAAAAATTTATATAGAAATGTAGTTAAAAAAAAAAATTACAACAGAAAGTAAAAAATAGCAAAAAAAAGTTAAAATGTCAGCAACAATGAAATACCACCAAATGAAAGCTCTATTAGTGAGAAGAAAAGGAGGTAAAATTCATTTGGGTGGTAAGTTGTATGACGGAGCAATAAACGGTGAAAGTAGTGTAGTGCGGAATTGTAAAAAGTGGCCTGGTTATTAAGGGTGTTTAAGCTAGGGGGGCTGATGTGGTTAATTAGGGTATTCCTAACTATCTGAACATACCTTTCTCAATCCTCGACACTACATCTTTCACTCCACAACGTTTCACCCTATAAGACGCACGTAGGTTTTAGAGGAGGACAATATAAAAAAAAATATTTTTCATTACACCTCAGGTCAAACCACTAATCAGACCCCCAATGTTAATAAGACCTCCCTCAGATCAGACGTCAGCTCAGACCCCAAAGTAAATGTAAATGACCCCCAATCAGACCTCAAATAAGAGCCCCATGCCTCTCATCATCTCCATTATCATTCATGATGCCTCTTATCAACCCCATTATCATCAATAATGCCTCTCATCATCCATAATGCCTCTCATATCCCCATTATGATTCTCATCATCCCTCTATTATCCATGATACCTGTCATATCCCCCATTATTATTCTCATCACCCCATTGCCTCAGATCAGCCCCAAGTTTTATAAAATAAAAAAGCACTTACCTCTCCTGCTCCTTGATGCCGCTGCTCCTCACCATTCTCGCTCTGTGTTCCTCCTGTTGTCAGCTGTGCTGTGAACTGGCGTGCACAGCGTGACGTCACAGAGCGCCTCACATTGTGCGCAGCCCTGCACAGCCTACAGCCGAGGACCAGGAAACGGTGAGTACAGAGCATTCACCTCTTCCTGGTCCTCCCCCTCCTGCCGATTTTTGCCACGGGCAACGAAAATGCGATTGCACTGTACATGTGAGCCTGCACCTGAAAGAGCCACTATCAAGGGGCTAAAGAGCCACATGTGGCTCTAGAGCCGCAGTTTGCTGACCACTGGTCTGGTGGATACTCTTTCTCATTATAGAGAGCATCTAGCATGCTTAGTATGTGTATGCTGTATTCTAGGCCAGGTAACACTCCTCTGTGTTTCTGTGAAAGATATTCCAATTAGCTTTCATATACCTATCTAATGCCAGCAGATGTAAGATGTGCTCATTATTATATATTTCTCCCAGAAACCCAGAGGATACTCTGCATACTCTCTGCACTCCATAAGGAGAAATAATATACCAACCAAGGTCTCTCAGGCAGCCAAACAAGTTTTTTTTGCTAAAGGAGACTAGCTAACATGTATATTTTCCAGAGAAGCATTATGTAGGGGCACAATCACAACAATAGATAAAAAAAAAATATTATGAAAAAGCACTGATTGAACAGTTTGAAGCTACCACCAAAAAGTTAGTAAAAAATTGATCTATGAAACACAAGGAGATATGTACAAATATACAAACTAGGGATGAGCAATACAATTCTATTAATTTAGTTTTAATAAAATTGGATTCTAACAAACTCAAACATTTTGCAACTCATGTCAGGCAAATCAAGAGATATAGCCACATGTGAAAAATATGTACAATTCATCTTTCATTTCAAAAGGATTAAAAAATCTGAGTTACAAAATAGCCTTCCATTAATTCAGCCTTTTAAACAGACTTACATAGCATAACAAGAAAAATAGCTAAGCCAGCCTCACATTTGCATCTAGCTCTTTCAGCATCTAGTTGAGAGGCCTTGGGGGAACTCTGGGTGGGTAATATTTCTGTTATGGAGACCAGTTGATATACGTGATGACTACTGTAGATAAGACATTGCTCTTCTTGGTTTCTGGTCAAAATATATGCAAATCAGCAATCAGCTGGCATAAAAAAGTGAAAACAAATTATCTTGTGTCAATGGTACCTGTCAAAGGGTGGAATATATTAGACAACCAGTGAACACTCAGTTCTTGAAGTAGAGTTGGAAGCAGGAAAAATGGGGAGACATAAGGATCTTTGTTTCTTTGACAAGGGAAAAATTCTGATGGCTAGACAATTCAGTCAAAGCATCTCTAGTGTTTAGTACTTAAAGTAGTCCAAAGAAGGAAAACAGGCAAACCCTCAACAGGGTCATGGACACCCAAGACTCATTAATGAGTTTGGGGAGTGACAGCCAGCTCACCTAGCACAATTCCACCAAAATGTTAGTGTAGCATAATACTGCTGGAAGGTTTAATGACAGACACCTTTGGAGATCTTGTGGAGACTAGGTCTAAGTGGGTCAAAGCTGTGCATCAAAAGGAGGCCCTATAAATGCAATGCATTTGGAAAGTCTTCAGACCTTTTCAAATTTTGTTATGTTGTGTCCTTGTGCTAAAATAAAAAAATTCTCCCCATCAACCTGCACTGAATACCATATAATAAGAAAGTGAAAGCAGAATTTTAGAAATGTTTTCAAAGAAAAACTAAACTTTTGTGTGGATTTAGCTTTTGGGCCTCTCATTTATTTTAATCATCTTTAGTATATTTCTGCAATTTGTTTGGAGATCACTTTTGGTAAATTCAGTTAATTAGACTTGATTTTGAAAGGCACACACCCTGTCTATTTAAGGTCTCACCACTGCCAATGAATATCAGAGCAAAAACCAAGCCATGAGATAGAAAGAACTAACTGCCTGCTGCATTGAAAGTTAGCAAGAGCAAAGTGGCCTCCGTAATTCTTAAATGGAGGAAGTTTAGAACAACCAGGACTCTTCCTAGAGCCAGCCACCCCATCAAACGAAGTAATTTGGGGGCTCGGTAAGAGAGGTGACCAGAACCCAATAGTTTCTCTGGCTGAGTTCCAAAGATCCTGTATGCAGATGGGAGAAACTTCCAGAAGGTCAGTCATTACTTCAGCATTCTACCAATCTGGGCTTTATGGCAAAGTGGTCAGAAAGAATATATTCCTCTGTTAATGATACATGGGCACCCTCCTTGAGTTTGCAAAAAAGCACCTAAAGGACTCTCAGATGGTTAAAAACAAGATTCTCTGGTCTGATGAAACCAAGATTTTACTTTTTGGCCCACTTTTATGCATCATGTCTGGAAGAAACAGGGCATGGAAGTCTTTTTCAGAGGCTGGCACAGGGAGACTGGTCAGGATTGAGGGGGGGGAGGGGAGCTGAATGTAGCAAAGTACAGATATAGTCTTAATTATAACCTGATACAGAATGCGCTGGGCCAAAGGATTACCTTCCAAAAATACAATTTGGCCCTAAGCACACATCCAAGACAACAGAGGAGTGGCTTAGAGACAACTCTGATTGTACTTGAGTGGCCGAGCCAGAGCCATGCAAAATCTCTGGAGAGACCTGAAAATAGCTGTCTACTGACAATCCCCATCCAATCTGACATAACTTGAGATGATCTGCAGAGAAGAATGGCAGGGTTTGCACACCTGGATTTGGGGATTTTCTGTGGCATCATACTCAAAAAGACTGGAGTTTTTATTTGCTGCCAAACGTGCTTCAACTAAGTACTGAATAAAGGGACTAAATACTTATATCAATGTAATATTTTGATTTTTCCTTTTCAAAAAATTAACAAAGATTCCAAATATCCTGTTTTCACTTATATGGGGTACTGAGTGCAGAACGATGGGGAAAAAACTTGAATTTGTTTTCTTAGCACAAGGCTGCAACACAACAAAATAGGAAAAAGTTAAAGGGTCTGAAGAGTCCTAATATAAACACAATTTGCACATGTAAAACTTAATTAAACAGTTTTCGACTTATATATTCTACGTTCAAAACAAGTGGGATTTTATATTAAAGTCGACATTATATGTTTCTCCACTTACATCAAAATTCTTTAACCATTTCCCGACCGCCTGTTGACTATAAACGTCCTGGGCGGTCAGGTTTATCTCTGAAAAGACGTTCTGGAATGATTAGCGTGCAGCTGCTGAGCGGGGGGCCTGCTGTCAGTGACATCAGGGCCCCCCCAGAGAGAAGGCAAGAACTGTTCCTGGGTGTCTCTGCCTTCTAGATCGCTGTATACACAGCACTCAAGGAGCGTTGTGTATGCAGATTAGGAAGCGCTATGCCGCTTCCTGTTCCGACCCAGTGGTCATGTGACCGCCGGGTCGGGGGAGTGCAGGAGCTGACGGGTCTTCCATAGACCACAATCAACCCTGCACTGAGGCTGTACAGCACTGTATTATGCTGTACAGCCTCTCTGGGTGGTGCATTTCTCCTGTAACTGGGGCTACTAAGTCAGCCCCAGTTACAGGACAAATCAGTAGTTAAAAAAAAAAAATGAAGTTAAGTGTCCCCCAGAGGTCTTGCATGACCTTATGGAGGACACAAAGTGTAAAAAAAAATATGTAAAATATAAAATAATAAAGTGTTTTAAAAAAAAATGTTTCACATTTAAGAAAATACATTTCCCCCAAATCCGTTATTTAAAAAATGTAAAAAAAATGGACTAAAAAAAATGAAATAGACATATTTGGTATGACCGCGTCCGCAACAACCAGCTCTATAATAATATCATATGATCTACCCCATCAGGTGAACGCCGTAAAAAAAAAAATAAACATTGTGGCAAAACAGATTATTTTATTGAGCTCACCTCCTAAAAAACATAATGTTAATCAATCAAAAAGTAGTATGTATCCCAAAATGGTAGCAATAAAAACGTCACCTTATCCGCAAAAAATTAGACCCCACACAAGACCATAGCCATAAAAATAAAAAAATATGGCTCTATGAAAACTGCAACACAAAAACAAGATTTTTTTTCAAAAAATACTCTTATTGTGAAAAATGTAAAACAAATGAATAAAAAAATAGACATATTTGGTATCACCGCATCTGTAACAATTGGCTCTACAAAAATATCACTTGATCTACCCCATCAAGTGAATGGTGTAAAAAAAAACTAATAAAAATTATGTCAAAGCTGTTTTTTAGTCACCTCACAAAAAACATAATATGAATCAATCAATCAATCAATCAATAAGTCGTATGCATGGTAGCAATAAAAACGTCACCTCGTCCTACAGAAAACAAGCCCTCACACAAGACTATTCCCAGAAAAATCCAAAAAGATTTGGCTCTAAGAAAATGGCAATACAAAAACATGGTTTATTTTCTTTAAAAGTTTTTATTGTGTAAACCGAAAAAAAAAAAAAAAATATATATATATATATATATATATATATATAGAGAGAGAGAGAAAGAGAGACATGTTTTTTATCGTTGCGTCCGTAATGACCAGATCTATAAAAGTATCACATGATCTACCCCATCAAGTGAACTGTGTAAAAAAAAGTTAGAAGAATGACACAAAACGGCTTTTTTGTGACTTCACCTCCCAAAAATTTGATAAAAAGCAACCAGAAAGCCAAATGTACCCCAAAATGGTGCCAATAAAAACTACAGCTTGTCTCACACAAAATAAGCCCTCACGCAGCTCATTTAACAAGAAATAAAAAAAAATTATTGCTCTTAAAAACCGTGACAGAAAATTCCATGTTAGAAAATCCAGATGCCGCTCCTTCCCTTCTGACCTCAATTGGGGTGTTACTGTTTTCAGGAGAAAGTGGGTAGCGAATTGGGGGGGAGGTATTCTCCTGTTATCTTTTGTGAAAAAGAAAGTTTGGGCCTAAAGCACCAATAAATGTAATTATTCATTTTTACGCCCAAGTAGTAAAAATTCTATGAAACAGCTGTTGAGTGAAGTGCTCGCTACACCCCTTAAAAAATTTTTTTTTTGTTGTTAACCTTGATGTGTTCCTGGAAAAATGTATTAAAATTAAAAATCTGCAAAAAAAACAGTGACATTTAGAAATTTCACCTCTATTTTGCTTTAATTCCTGTGGAATACCTAAAGAATTAACAACATTTCTAAAACCAGTTTTGAATAGTTTGAGGGTGTCATTTCTAAAATGGGGTCATTAATCGGTTGGTTCTATTATGTAAGGCCCACAAAGTGACTTCAGAACTGAACTGGTCCTTAAAAAAGTTGACTTTGGAACTTTTCTTAAACATTTCAAAAATTGCTTCTGAAATTCTAAACCTTCTAGCGTCCTAAAAAAATAAAATTACATTACTAAAATGATGCCAACATAAAGTAGACATATGGGGAATGTTAATTAAAAAATATTTTATGAGGCATCACTATCTCTCTTAAAAGCAGAGAGATTCTAATTTAGAAAACTGTGAGTTTATTCACATTTTCGCTAACTTTGGGATCTTTTTTATAAATAAAGGTTAAAAAACATATTGGCTCAAATTTACCATTAAAATGAAGTACAATGTGTCACGAGAAAACAGTCTCTGAATGGCTTAGATAAGTAAAAGTGTTCCAAAGTTATTACCACATAAAGTGACAAATGTCAGATATGCAAAATTAGGCCTGGTCAGGAAGGGGGTAAATGGCCCGGTCTGGAAGTGGTTAATCTGTCTTGAAATCCTTCTTTTACAACTGTTTGGTGCATATTGTCCCCCAGGAATGGAGTTCCTGCCAAATTGCCTGTGTAGACCAAGGTCCTTCAGGAGCACTGCCTAAGCTAAGACAACAGACCTCAAGTATTTCATGCGTTATGTAATTTGGATTTGGATTTAGGTCTTAAGGAAGTTAAGTGGAAATATGATACACCGCCAGGTGCTTTTCCTTCCTCTTGCTGAAAATGTGTTGGTAGTGGCAGTACATCATTGTTATAAAAATATATTTTCAAAATTAAATAACCCTAAAAGATTTGTAATATGTTTATAAGGAACAAGTCATCATAAAATCTCATTGCTTATTATTACTTTAAAAGGAGCAGTGGCCAATGCTGATCACGTACTGTCCCATCTGGATTTCCTTGCTTTATCAAATATTATTGAAAGAATAATCATTGAGATTCAGTTTTAAATGTTTTATATGTGGCTCACAGTAGATTGAAAATAAAAAAAGAAGCCATAAACCATATTCATCCTTCATGATCCCCCACCACTCCTATTCCAGTGCTGATGTGGTCCCTGCTGCTCTGCATTTCTGGTTCTGGCTGATGAGCAGGAAATGCTAGGAATGGCCCACTCAGCCAGTCACTGGATGCAGCTGTATTTTTCCATCAGAAAGCCAGCATTCTGGTCAGGGTTCCAGCGGTGTCTGGCCTTGCTGGAGACAGCAATTCCAATATTCTGCTCCTCTGCCAAACCAGTGCCAAAATGGCCTAAGGCAGATGTGGATATAGCCTAACAGGATCCACCATTCACAGTACGTGATATCACAGATTATCTCCTGACCTCTGCACAGGTGACAGATCATGCCTAGCAATCTCCCACAGAAGACAATGAGGTCCCTCCTGTCCATTGTATCTATGGCTCATGGTGGCTGCTGTAAAGCATATCTCTAACAGTTAACAGCACCTCAAGAAAAATGGCAACCCTGATTATAATATTCAGAAAATACAATAAAAAATCTACAATCAGAAAATAAAAGCAGATTAGAAAAAAATTATGTTTGTCACTGGGTTTTAATTTGCAGAAAAAAACACAAGTGACACCTTTAGGCCCCTTTCACACGGGCGAGTTTTCCGCGCGGGTGCAATGCGTGAGGAGGACGCATTGCACCCGCACTGAATCCGGACCCATTCATTTCTATGGGGCTGTGCACATGAGCGGTGATTTTCACGCATCACTTCTGCATTGTGTGAAAATCGCAGCATGCTCTATAATGTGCGTTTTTTACGCAACGCAGGCCCCATAGAAGTGAATGGGGATGCGGGAAAATCGCAAGCATCCGCAACCAAGTGCGGATGCGTTGCGATTTTCCCGCATTGTTGCTTAGCAATGGGACCCAATCTCTATTATTTCCCCTTATAACATGGTTATAAGGGGAAATAATAGCATTCTTAATAAAGAATGCATTGTTAAATGATGAGGAAGGGGTTAAAAATAATAAAAGTTAACTTACCTTAGCCACTTGATCGCGTAGTCGCGATCTGTCCTCTCTTTCCCTGCAGCATCGATGATCTAAAGGACCTGTGATGACGTCACATCACATGGCCCAATCACCTGCTCCATCACTATGGTGATGGAGCATGTGATTGGTCCATGTGACCATGTGACATCATCCAAGGTCCTAATCACTATCCTCAGGCTGTGGATAATGCTTAAGGACCTTGGATGATGTCACGTGGTCACATGGACCAATCACATGCTCCATCACCATAGTGATGGAGCAGGTGATTGGGCCATGTGATGCTGTGACATCATTACAGGTCCTTTACATCTTTCAAGCTAAGGGAGAGGAGGCCGGGCTTCGCGATCAAATGGACCAGGTAAGTTATGATTAGTTTATTATTTTTAACCCATTCTGCACCGGGTTCAACATTAGGGAGATGGCCAAGGGTATTATTTTACATTATAACTATGTTATAATGTGAAATAATACCAGCGGGACAATTTCTGACCCAAACATGCACTTCTGTGAAGAAGTGCAGGTTCGGGTCTGGGTACCAAAAGTGCAGATTTTTCTCCCGCGCGTGCAAAACGCATGACAGCGCTTTGCACTCGCAGGGAAAAATCGCGGCAATTCCCGCAACGCACCCGCACTGTTTGACGGAGTGCACCCGCAACGCCCGTCTGAAAGAGGCCTTAAGGTAGTTTATGCATACCCTTTTAAGCCACAGTTTTTTTTTCTCGCAGTTCTTTTTTTTTTTTTTTTTTTTCAAATTGAGTCAAAGGTTGGACTGACTTATACTTTTCCCTCCCACTGGATACACTCCTGGCTTTGGCTCAAAAAAACTGTATCAAAAACTGTAATGGCATTTAAAAAAAAAAAAGCCATGTGTGAAACCACCCGACCTTATCATGTGTATTATAGATGTAGCAATCCTTATCTTGACTAAACAGTTGCTGCAAAGTTTGAGTTGATACTGAACAGAAGTTATGAAGTGAAGTCAAAGTTTTCTGCATCTGTTTATTTATTGCTTTATGGCAGCCATGCTCAACCTGCGGCCCTCCAGCTGTTGCAAAACTACAACTCCCATCGTTCCTGGACAGTTTACAGCTATCAGCCTACAGAAGGGCATGATAGGAGTTGTAGTTTTACAACAGCTGGAGGGCCGCAGGTTGAGCATCCCTGCTTTATGGTCTCAAGCTACAGATTGTTACATCTGTATCTCAATTTTGTGACAACACATCATCCTATATCATTGTACTGTAATATCATTCCCTGCATTAAACCTGTGCTTAACCCCTTCCTGACTGCCCACTGTGTATATACATCCTATCTGCACATACACCGTGCAGATAGCACGTATATAGACGCTCTGGGATTAAAGCTCCTGCAATCTAGCAGGAGCAGGTCGGGTCCTGGCTGTGAGACACAGTGCGAACCCTGAGGAGAAGACAGGAGCGGTTTATCACCGCTTTTGCCTTCTCCTTTGCTGGCAGGAGAGCACTGCGCATAGGGGAGAGCACGAAGCGGAATCTCTTCCTCTGTTAGTCCCGGCGGTCACGTGACTGGAGCAGGGACAAGAGCACAGCTGCAGGGTCTAAGTCAGACCTCCAGAGGTCTTTAAATTTTTATGATATTATGTGCCAAAAATAATTAAAAATATAAGTAAAAAAATAATAATAACAAAGCACAAAAAAAATGTAATAAAAAAAAAATGAAAATGCAATCGCTAACACAGAACCACCATCATAGTCGCACGTTGTCTTAAACCTATATATGTTATATAGGAAAACGATCGGCACAAAATTTGGAGCCCATTGCAATAATTATTGTTTGTGTCATTTTTAATATTTAATAAATAAAAAGCGATAATTAAAAAAAATTACTTTAGCGGTTTTCCTCCGAATGAAACCTAAAAAAAGGAAAAAAATCTTAAAAAAAACATTCTAATAAAAATTCCTAAGTGTCAAGTAAAAAAAATAGCTAAAATTATGTGCACAAAATCACACAAAGTTGTCTGGACATTTTTAGAGCCCGGTCATGAAAGGGTTAAGGAATAAAGGTTGGCACGTCATGTTCTGTAGTCGCTGCTGCAAGTGGTCATGGTGTAGTGAACCCACAAGTTTTGGTATGATGCCCCATTGTCTCTCCCGTGTGCAGACCCAGCATGGTCACCTACTGTCGGTGGCACCTGTTGCCATCCTGCAGCCCAAATTTCTTCCCATTAAAGAGCAAACCTAGTCAATGCAGTATGATAACATGGTACTACAGTATAAAGGACACTGTTCAATCAGTCGTCACTTTTCTTCCCCTACTACTTATGAAATTGTGCACAAAAGAAAGGATTTGGCATGGTAGAGATTACAAATCTGAGACATGCTGTAGATTATATAAGAACAACAATTTTGTCCATTTATTTTGTATCATTGATGGTAAATTGTAGACTGGACTCCAACCAATCCAACAGTATGTATGTTGACCTGTGGGAAATTTGCATTGCCCTTTAAATCTGTTTGCAGAATACATCAATTATAATAGACTCATTCTGCCGATAGTGTAGCTGTCAAAGTCTGTCATATAATAGCTGATGTCCTACAAAAGGAACCTGAGCGGAGACTTCACTGGGGTTAAACAATTGATCAGTATGGGGCTGTGTCCTGTTCCCTCAATATTTACTAGCACAAAGGGGTTTTAGTGCTCCTCCTACACAGATTTCAGAGACCGTTGTCAGAAATTCCATTCACTGCAATGAGGCTGTTATGCTTTATGGCCCCAGAGATACCCGGTTGTCCCTTCATTCTAATAACCGGTTGGATGTAAGGGCAAACACCCTAAGTACACAGTAAGATGTCAGAGAATTGCTTTAAGAAGAACATTAAGTCCCAGTAATATATATTTATACATGGCGTTTTGAGATATATATATATATATATATATACAAATTTGCAGCATCACAGAAATCATCAATGGAGTGCCAGCGGCTGTATGGTTGATCCAATGTCCCAATGCTCGATACACAAAAAGAAAAAGTCCACGGCACTTCCAGTGACTAGTGTCTTTTATTTGCGTTGGTGTAAATAAAAGACACTAGTCACTGGAAGGGCGCATGGACTTTTTCTTGTTGTATATATATATATATATATATATATATATATATATATATAGTGAAATATTGAATCTAAAACACCTTTTTTAGGCCTCATGCACATGACCGTTGGTGTTTTGCGGTCCGCAAACCGCGGATACGGAAAACATGGAAGCTGCTCCAAGTTCCGTTCAGCAAATTGCGGCCCATTGTAGAAATGCCTACAGACAAAAATAGGACATGCTCTATTTTTTGGCGGGGGCACGGAACGGAGCAACGGATGCGGACATTGAAGTGAATGGGTCCGCGCCCGAGCCGCAAAATATGCGGCTCGGACGTGGACCACAACAATGGCCATATGCATGAGGCCTTATATGGTGAATGCCACCATTACACACACCACTGCATTGTGCATCTGTATGTGGAGCGGACCAGTGGTGATGCGCTTGTAATGTAAGACTCTTCTGCTGAGTTACACCACTGAGTTACACCACTCCTTAATATGTCAATATTAGAGATGAGCAAAGCTAAGAACAATTAAATTCGACTGCTTCGCTGAATTTCTGCATCTGACATTAAAATTGAGGCCTTTCATGGGTTAATCAGGGTTAAAAAAAAAATATATACCTTATCCATTTGCTCGCGGAGAGGCTGTTAATGCCATCTTGATTGTAGAAACCAGACCGGCCGGGCAAGCTTACGTGGTGATTAGAGATGTCTTGAACTATTCGCCGGCGAACAGTTCCCGGCAAACATCGCATGTTCACGTTTGCTGCGGGCGAACATATGCGATGTTCGATTCGCCCCCTATACTTTATCATTGAGCAAACCTTGACCCTGTACCTCACAGTCAGCAGACACATTCCAGCCAATCAGCATACCTTCCCTCCCAGACCATCCTTATCAAAAAGCAAGGACAGCATCTATCTTAGATTCATTCTGAAGCTGCAGTGTTAGTTAGAGCAGGGAGAGTGCTGCTGCTGCTGAATTAATAGGGAAAGCGTTAGCTAGGCCAGTGTTCTGTGTCCACTCCAGTTCGTGAACGGAAAATTTTATGTTCGCGACATCTCTAGTGGTGATGTCACATGTCACCGTGCGTGAGATTTTGAGCGGTTTCTTCATTCAAGATGGTCGCTATGTCCTCTCCACTAGCAAATGGATGAGGTATGTTTTATTTTATTTTATGGCCATTTCAGGAAAAATAGATTTGTTACCACTTAGTCTAAGGATATTCAACTTCATGGCGAATCAATTTTTTCCTGAAATCTGGATCAAAGTTAATTAGTTTGACTTCGATTCGCTCAACTCTAGCGAATATAATGGCCTGAAAGAGACCATAAACTTATTAATACATCTTATTCACAGTGCTGGCAACCAAATATATCTGACTTATCCACCTAGGATAAGCAGCACAAGAATGTCCTGCTGATTTCACCACTGGCTTCCATAATATGTGAATGTAATAGCCATAAGGAGAGTGCAAATTATAGTTCACAGTGGCGGCCGAATGAGCACCTGCTATTATCCACAATATAACAGCGGTGAGCCGCTGATTTGTTTTATCCAGTAATATGTGTTGATGCACTAAATCAAAAGGCAAGTAAAGTGTATGGATGTGGAATAGTCATTCACAGTTGCATAAAACAGATTTCATGTATGAGACCTTGTTAGGTTTATGTTTTTTCAGCCTACAGAACTATACAGTATGTATCTTAAATATATATAGTTTCTATTGTTATGATGTGATTTAAACTGGTTAAAAAAAATCTAAGAGAGGGACTTCTGGTCATGGAGAAAGTTAAACACATTATGAGAAACCACTGCTGAGATGATCACAGTATGAGTTGGCTGAGCGAGGTCCAGACTTTCATTGACCAGATTGCTTGGTTTATTATTACACTACAAGACTCCAAAGAACACACACAAAGGAACCTCATCATAACATTCAGCACTGTGGGTTGTAGTGAAATCTTCCTTCTCTTCCTTTCATACCATGAAAGTAGTGTCAATGTGTTTAGTAAATGCCTACTTCCGACCAGTAGATATCCGGCAATGTGTTACAGTGCATGTCAGGCATCACATTCCCTGCAGTGTTCTTAACAGATGCTTGTGGGGCCTTCCTACTTTTGACATCTTCATGTAATATATTTTTCTCCTGGGGCACCAAGCAACAGATTTGAGAATATAACCTTAAATGGACATGTAAATTGATTAGGAAGTGTGTTACACTATTGGTGGTCTTCACACCAGTTTCCTGTCATTATATCTTGAATGGTATGTGCACAATGAGCTTTTAATGCAGTTTTTGGTATTTGAAGACCAAAATACATTGTTCATTTGTATTAACATGCAGGACATGATCCACTCAAACATACAACATCCAGATGCTTAATATGAGATTAAGTTAATTTTTATAGTTGTGTATTAGATCGGTGGGTGCATATGGTACCCTACCCCTCTACCATCTTAAACATAACCACTTGAAATTCTTTTTCTAAAAGCTTAGGGTGCTATAAAATAACAATCTTAGTAAAAATCACCCTTCACTTGTGCTGCCACTTCCCGTTTCCCCTTTATCGGTATCTCGGCCTCCAGTGATGATGTTTTGACACAGACATGTGACCACTGAAGACATTACTCAGTGGTGTCATGTGTCTGTGTCAAAATGTCATCACTAGAGGCTAGGATGTCAAGATCAGAGGGAAGTGACAGAGGAAGAGCAGCAAAAGATTGGTAAGATATTACTCACTTTATTATTTTATAGCATCCTAAACTTTTGGTAAAAAAATCCAATATACAGAACTGAAATGGAGGCATATTTTTAACATTTCAAATGTCCTATATTTCACTTTTTTTAACGGCGTTCACCCCTAAAGGGTCCATATTTTCAGTCCTACAGAAAAGTGATTATTTTGTCTATAAATTTTGTGGGGGAAGTAAATATGTAATATTAGATGCCAACCATTTAAGTGTATTGCCATCTGTGTAATATGGGCTGCTCAAGCCTACCAGAGCGAGAACTGTCATTTGTTATTGGCCCTTTACTGTGGATCATAGAGAAGTTTCCAGAGCATGTGAATATTATCAAGGATTTTATATACCGAATTAATAGCATACCAAGTTACATAGAAGGGTTGAAAAACGATATATCCATTAAGCTCAACAAATGGACAGGTGGGCAAGTGAATTAAGAGAATGGGAGTGGGAACCACAATTCTACACCTTTACCAACTGTAAGTCTTAATGTTATTTAGTTCTAAACCTTTTTTTAAACCATACACCCCCGTATCCTAAGGGAATTAAGTGATGTCCTAGCCAGACCCTTATTTTTGATATTCACGGACTCCATACTGACAGGGAATGTTCCACCAGACTGGTGTATAGCAAATGTGGTGCCAATATTCAAAAAGGGTCCAAAAACAGAACCTGGAAATTATAGGCCGGTAAGTTTAACATCTGTTGTGGGTAAACTGTTTGAAGGTTTTGTAAGAGATGCTATCTTGGAGTATCTCAATGGAAATAAGCAAATTACACCATATCAGCATGGCTTCATGAGGGATCGGTCATGTCAAACTAATTTAATCAGTTTCTATGAGGAGGTAAGTTCTAGACTTGACAGCGGCAAATCAATGGATGTCGTATATCTGGACTTCTCCAAAGCATTTGACGCTGTACTACATAAAAGGTTAGTATATAAAATGAGAACACTTGGACTAGGAGAAAATATCTGTATGTGGGTAAGTAACTGGCTCAGTAATAGAAAACAGAGGGTGGTTATTAACGGTACACACTCAGATTGGGTCACGGTCACTAGTGGGGTACCTCAGAGTTCAGTATTGGGCACTATTCTGGATAGATCTGGATAGATTGGGGGCTTGGGCAGAGAAATGGCAGATGAGGTTTAACACTGACAAATGTAAAGTTATGCACATGGGAAGGAATAATGCAAGTCACCCGTACATACTAAATGGTAAAACACTCAGTAACACTGACATGGAAAAGGATCTAGGAATTTTAATAAATAACAAACTAAGTTGTAAAAACCAGTGTCAGGCAGCTGCTGCTAAGGCCAATAAGATAATGGGTTGCATCAAAAGGGGCATAGATGCCCGTGATGAAAATATAGTCTTACCACTTTATAAATCACTAGTCAGACCACACATGGAGTACTGTGTACAGTTCTGGGCTCCCGTGAACAAGGCAGACATAGCAGAGCTAGAGAGGGTTCAGAGGAGGGCAACTAAAGTAATAACTGGAATGGGGCAACTACAGTACCCTGAAAGGGTATCAAAATTAGGGTTATTCACTCTAGAAAAAAGACGACTGAGGGGAGATCTAATAACTATGTATAAATATATCAGGGGTCAGTACAAAGATCTCTTCCATCATCTATTTATCCCCAGGACTGTGACTGTGACGAGGGGACATCCTCTGCGTCTGGAGGAAAGAAGGTTTGTACACAAACATAGAAAAGGGTTCTTCACGGTAAGAGCAGTAAGACTATGGAACTCTCTGCCTGAGGAGGTGGTGATGGTGAGTAAAATAAAGGAATTCAAGAGGGGCCTGGATGTATTTCTGGAGCGTAATAATATTTCAGGCTATAGCTACTAAAGATGGATCCAGGGAGTTATTCTGACTGCCTGATTGGAGTCGGGAAGGAATTTTTTCCCCTTAAGTGGGGAAAATTGGCTCTACCTCACAGGGGTTTTTTGCCTTCCTCTGGATCAACTTGCAGGAAACAGGTCGAACTGGATGGACAAATGTCTTTTTTCGGCCTTATATACTATGTTACTATGTTACTATATTAACTGTTCCTGCTGTGACCACCTGAGGTAGACTATTCTTATTTTGAAGAAGCCTTGTCACCTCTGGGGACAGAACTTTCTGTTCTCTATGCCAAGGCAGTGCCCCTTGTCTTTTAAAAGGAATTTACAGGTACCAGCTTTACACCATAATTTTTGTATGGGTTAATCATGTCCCCTACTAGAAGCCCCTTCTCAAGACTAAAGGAATTATTTAACTGTCATAACAAGGATCCTCCAAGCCCTTTATCAGTTTAGTCACCCTTTTTTTTACTTTTTCTAGCTCCAGGGCATCCTTTCTATGAACTTCTGTCCAGAACTGAACCAAAGTGGTAATATTATATCCCTGTCCCTTGAGTCCATGCCTCTTTTAGTATATGACAATATTCAGCTACCTTTAAAAGCAGCTGATTGACATTGCATGTTGTTATTTAGTAAAACACTATAAAGAATTACAAATTTGATGCAAATGAGAATAAAACTATTTTCTTAAAGTTAATTAACTGGTAATGAAAGGGCCTGTCTGAGACTAAAATGGGTTTTTCTTTATCAAAAACAGTGCCACTCTTGGGGTGTGTCAGGTATTGCACATCAGCCCCATTCACTTGGTTTGAAGAGTCCTGCCAAATTACAAGTAACAAACCACACAGTTACTTCACATTAGGAGTCAAGAGCACTTCTGTTAACCAAAAAAAAATAATGGAAAATGAACTAAGGGGTTATAAATGAAGCCCAAGAGATTATTATAATAAATTTGTGTCACCAGTAAAGAGAACCCCACAGAGAAAGGAAAAAAAACCTTTATTAACTATATAGTCACTTAAGGGCCAATATGATGAAATGTAAGAATTTCATATGCTCTCTGGGAGTGTGGAATAGAGAAATGTTGGCAGCTGTAGAGTCAGAATGAGATGAAGCACTATGTGGGTGGGCTTGTACAAATTTAAAATGGACCTCGCCTGCTCCATCCTTCCATTGAGATGTCCGTAGCTCATTTCTATTGTAATGTATTCACAGAGCAGTGTTACTTCAGTATTTTCATGAGTGTTTTCATGAAGCTGAAATTATTTTGCTTTATGTTCTAAGGAGGAAATGAAAACCTTAATAATGGAGCCTCCTGCGGCCAACAATGACAGACATTCCAGCCACAAATCATACTGTATTTTCATGAATCTCATGAATATCTCATGAATTTCATAAGTACATATTGGGGTTATTTACTAATAAAATATAGAAATTACAACGTATAGAATAGATAGTAAAGATAGTAAATAGATGGAGAGATGATAAATCGTTAAATAGATATCTAGTAAATCGTTCCCAGAACAACAAAGCTAAGAAAATCAAAAATCATAGTTTGCTTTAAAAACACTATGGTGCAAATTTAGGCAAACTTTGTAAAAGAAAAATTACCTGTTGCCCATAGCAATGAATCACAGTACAACTCTCATTTTTCAAAGCAGCGTCAGGTTGAGCATGTGCACTGCTACTCCATGCTTCTCTAGGTGGCTGCCGGAAATATTTCAGCACTGTACTTGGCTATCTCCGGCAGTCCCATAGAGTTAAATTGAGTAGCAGTACTCATGCTCGACCTGCCACTACATTCATTTGGAGGATCCACGATCAGTTGCGAGCCTAGGTATCAGACCTCCATCCATGTAATACTTATCCCATGTCCTGTGGGACAAAAATTTAAAGGGCAATTCTGGTTATAACAAGTCTATCTCTGTTTTTTCTGAGCTCACTTATCCATGTAGACCATCAGTGATTGGCAGCCTAACTTGTGGAAAAGGCATCCATACACATTAGTGTATTGTCAGCTGAACCTTCTGAGAACAGTAGGTTTATCTGGCAGTCTACTGTGTTTGTGGGGAGCTCCCAACTCTCCACCGACAGATGGTGTCAGAGGAGAAAAGGATTAGAAGAAATTAATTTTTTAGGCCAAACCTTTTGTTCTCCCAGGAGATACGCCATGACCAGAAGTGTCTGGCAGTGTCTCTCTCCCCGTTAAATACACATACATGTATGGGGGAACTGGGAGGGAGTGGGGAGAGATAGCTGTCAGCCATACAATGATTTTGCTGACATCTACTGAAAATAGAGATAAGCAAAGTTATGAAAAATTTTATTCGGCTGCTTCTCCGAATTTCACAAGGAAATTTTATTTGTTACAAATTACTTTGTCACGAATCGCATTCCATTGTATGTAGCAGGCGCAATGAAAGGGAATAGTGACATCACACATCAGTGAGTGCGTTTTCTTCAATCAAGATGGCCACGACAGCCTCTCCGCAAGCAAATAAATGAGGTGAGTATGTATTTTTTTGTTTTTTTTACCACGATTTGAGGAAAAATTGATTTGTTACCATGAAGGGCGAGAAAATTTGGCTTTGTGACTGAAATTTGTATCGAAGTCCACTTCGTTGACTTTGATTCACTCAAAACTAATGGTCACCCTGTGTATACAGAGAGCTGTCAGTCACTGTTAAGAATACCCACTCGGCTTTTGAGCTCAGAAAGCGATTTACATGTAGACATTTTACTGAATATTTTTCCATAAACTATAAATCTGCTCAGCTCCTCTTGCTCTATAGCATGCTGCCTGCAGATTGCACTGCATTTCATGGTTCCAGGTTATGTTTAAATGTATTATGATTGTTAAATACCAGTCTTAGCCAATAGAGGGCAGCAGTGTCTGAGACACATACTGTCTCTTCTCATATTCTGATCTGGTAGATATTGGTTGTACGATAACGTTTATTAAAATTTTGGGGCTGTGGATGTTTTAAATATTTTTTTCTTTAATTGTGGAGGTTGTAGACACAAGCGAGCCCTAGCATGGGAGCTTTACATTACAGCCCTGTATAGGCTAATCTTTAGATTTGTCTATCTTTTGTTATTTTTACAGAGACAGTCATTCATGTCACACAGCTTTTACTGGCTGCTGAAAGGCAAACATGCATAGTGATACAGTAATATTCTGTACATAGCAAGCTTTGCATTGCTGAGTGATATGACAGATTTGACTTTCAGCAGGTACAGAAATCTATGTGACAACCTCTGTTTGATTATGATGCTGCTATTAGTTGTAACACAAATCAAGGATAATTATAATAGGAATTGTAACATTTCATTTTTTGGTGGAAAGGGTGCAATGGGAAAACCAGCAATACTGCCACTGAGTTTATAAATTTTGCGGCATTTATTAATCGGCATAAATAACATAATGTTACTCCCTCGGTCAGTACGGAATACCAAATAGATATAGTTTTTTGTATGTTTGTCTACCTTTACACGATAAAAATCCTTAAAAAAAAGGCCTGTGAAGCTAGGCCCCCTCGATGTAAACATCTGGTTTGAAATCTATGTAGTGAAATACAGACGGCTCCACTGGTTCATTCTGATGACAGAGGTGCAGAAACTGCTTTGTCTGACTCACCCGGTCAGTTAGATGTGCAAAAAAATGATTTGAAAAGTAGCAGGCACTCTCTTATTTGGGGTCAAGTATATAAATTTTATTAAGATAATGGTGTGACTTGGTTGATGTGTCTTGGGGAGTGGGTGGGTGAGGGAGGTGGTAATTGGTGAATATAAACACAATAGTAAAAATGACAAGTGGTGTATATAGAACTGGTCTTCAAGGATGTAAAATATATATGTAGTTATGATTCATCATATGTAAAATCCATAAGTATGTCACGGCCGCGACCTTCCGTCCATTCGTGTGCTGCAGTTCCTCGCTGCAGCTTCGTTTCAGTGTGTTGTGGTATTGTATGGGTTAACTCCCATGTGTGTCTTTCAGGAGTTAATCCTTTCTGTCAGCTCCATGGGTGTGGCCTCTCAGCTGCACCCATGGTACCTGTATATAAGGCTACATGCACACGACCGTTGGTGTTTTGCGGTCCGCAAATCGCGGATCTGCAAAACACGGAAGCTGTTCCGCGTTCCGTTCCGCAATTCTGCGGAACGGAACGCAGCCCATTATAGAAATGCCTATTCTTGTCCGCAAAACGGACAAGAATAGGACATGCTATATTTTTTTTGCGGGGGCACGGAACGGAGCAACGGATGCGGACAGCACACGGAGTGCTGTCCGCATCTTTTGCGGCCCCATTGAAATGAATGGGTCCGCGGCCGAGCCGCGAAATATGTGGCTCGGACGCGGACCCGAACAACGGCCGTGTGCATGAGGCCTTAGGCTGAGGTTTTCTCAGTTCTGGGTCAGCTCTCCTGGTGTTTGTTTGTCCTGCTCCCTGTTTCTTCTCTGTCTCCCATGCTGCTGACCCATGTCTGTCTGTGCTCTGTAGGTTCCCCTACTTGTTCATTGTTGTCCATTGCTTGTTGTCTATTGCTTCGTCTCCTGCTGTTGTCCTTGCCTGTGTTCCTTTGCCTGTCGTCCATTGCTTGATGTTGTTCGTACTCCTGTGTCTCTGTTATTAGTTTGCCTGTTATGTTATGTCTTGCCTTGCTGTGTTTCCTGTCTCCCACGGAAGGGGTCTGTCGTTCCTCGGAGGGGGAACATGCTATGCCCTCAGAGCAGCTTCCCTGCTGCTGGTGCAGCGGGCACCGCCCGTGCAGCACCTCTCATGGTGCTGGTAGCTATGAGCTATGTCTTGTACGTGTCCTGGGTCATGCCCTCTGAGCAGCCTTCCTGCTGCTGGTGCAGCGGGCTTTGCCCGTGCAGCATCTCTCATGGTGCTGGTGACCATAGCCTCGTTTGTGTGTTTGCTCCATGTTCTGCTAGCTTGTGCTGCAGCCTCCTTGCTGCAGAGTGCAATGGCAAGGCCACGCAGTATGTTACTGGTGGAGCAATTATCCACTCTACCTATTGAGATAGAGGCAATATTACAATAAGAACTAATTTGTGGACTATCCCTCACCTTTACAATAAATAGTGAGGTACAATATATTGATCAAAGAAAGACTGTATTATACCCTACGGCTACAAAGGGATATCCCGATTACCCTTCTCTCTGTGTTCAATCATATATTAACAGATCATAAGTCCATTCAGATGCATTTTTTATGACCATTTAATTTTTAATTTTCACCTTTTATGGACCATTTTTGACTATTTTTTGAATAACCAATTTTTATCTTTCATGGACTATTTTTGAAATACTTATGGATTTTACATATGATGAATCATAACTACATATATATTTTACATCCTTGAAGACCAGTTCTATATACACCACTTGTCATTTTTACCATTGTGTTTATATTCACCAATTACCACCTCTCTCACCCACCCACTCCCCAAAACACATCAACCAAGTCACACCATTATCTTAATAAAATTTATATACTTGACCCCAAATAAGAGAGTGCCTGCTACTTTTCAAATCTGGTTTGAAATCGCTGCAGCCAATCACTGGCCGTGGCGGAGACCGGATCCCCTTGCGTAATGTGACCATCTGTCATGATGTAAGGAGAGCCTGCCAGTGATTGGCTGTGGCAATGTCAGATCAGATGTTTAGAGCGAGGGAGCCCAGTGGAGCATCACAGGCCTGTAGGAGGAGTGGGAAGCAGGTAAGTAATCTTCTCTTTACAGGTCCGGTAGTTTATTGGACCCCTTTAAGTTTATTGGAGATTCCTCGACTAACTGGTGGGCGTCTCATCTCATTCCAGTGTGTCCCGAATGACAAACTTTTATTGTAAGTTTTGGTTTAGCACAATAAAGTGACTTATTAGGGACTCCATCAATTTGCTGGACTGTAGAGCTACAAAAAGTGTCTCAACCTGTCCATGTATTATAAGGACAGCCATTCATTTCAATTGCCATGATGTGATTCTTCGTTTTCCAGCTGGTGGTGCTGCAGAGAGATTCCTTACAGGTTCGACTGCAGATTACCGCTGATCAATGAGGGGCTCATTATCAGGGTTTACTGTGATTTCTGGGGGATCTTTCCATCAAAAAGTGATTGTGATCAACCCTTTTAACTTATTACATAAATCAAGCTCCAACATACTTTTTTCCATGTTGTTCTCTATTGGTATGCTCAACAGTATTGTAAATGGATACAGAGTGTGGCGTATTTCCCCGGCTGATGAGATACAATTAGGTCCATATATATTTGGACAGAGACAACATTTTCTAATTTTTGTTCTGTACATTACCACAATGGATTTTGAACAAAACAATTCAGATGCAGTTGAAGTTCAGACTTTCAGCTTTAATTCAATGGGTTGAACAAAATGATTGCATAAAAATGTCAGGAACTCAAGCATTTTTTAAACTCAATCCCTTCATTTCAAGGGCTCAAAAGTAATTTGACAAATTAAATAATTGTAAAAAAATTTTTTAACTAATATTTGGTTGAAACCTCTTTGTTGACAATGACTGCCTGAAGTCTTGAACCCATGAACATCACTAGACACTGTGTTTCCTGCTTTTTAATGCTCTGCCGGCCTTTACTGCAGCGGTTTTCAGTTGCTGTTTGTTTGTGGCCCTTTCTATCTGAAGTTTAGTCTTTAACAAGTGAAATACATCCTCTATTGGGTTCAGATCAGGTGACTGACTTGGCCATTCAAGAATATTCCACTTCTTTAATTTAATAAACTCCTGGGTTGCTTTGGCTTTATGTTTTGGGTCATTGTCCATCTGTATTATGAAACACCGACCAATCAGTTTGGCTGCATTTAGCTGGATTTGAGCACAAAGTATGTCACTGAAAACCCCAGAATTCATCCGACTGCTTCTGTCCTGTGTCATATAAACATTAGGGACCCAGTGTCACTGGCAGCCATGCATGCCCAAGCCATCACACTGCCGTGTTTTACAGATGATGTGGTATGCTTTGGATCATGAGCTGTACTAGGCCTTTGCCATACTTTTTTCTTTCCATCATTCTGGTAAAGGTTGATCTTGGTTTCATCTGTCCAAAGAATGTCTTTCCAGAAGTGTGCTGTTTTTTTAAGATTTTTATTTTTTTTGCAAAGTCCAATCTAGCCTTCTTATTCTTGAGGCTTATGAGTGGCTTGCACAGTGCAGTGAACCCTCTGTATTTACTTTCATGCAGTCTTCTTTTTATGGTAGATTTGGATATTGATACGCCTATATCCTGGAGAGTGTTGTTCACTTGGTTGGCTGTTGTGAAGGGGTTTCTCTGCACTGTGGTAATTAATTTGCGATCATGGATTTGCGATGGATTGTTGAGGTCACCAGTGCTTTCTTTCTTTCTCAGGATGTACCAAACTGTAGATTTTGCCACTCCTAATAGTGTGGCAATATCTCGGATGGGTTTTTCTGTTTTCACAGATGAAGAATGGCTTGTTTCACCTGCATGGAGAGCTCCTTTGACCGCATATTTACTTCTCAGCAAAATCTTCAAAATGCAAGCACCACACCTCAAATCAATTTCAGGCCTTTTATGTGCTTAATTGAGAATGAATTATTGAAGGAATTGCCCACACCTGCCCCTGAAACAGCTTTTGAGTCAATTGTCCAATAACTTTTCGTCCCTTTAAAAACAGGGTGCCACATGTAAAGGAGCTGAAACTCCAAACCCTCCATCCAATTTTAATGTGGATACCCTTAAATAAAAGCTAAAAGTCTGGACTTTATGTCCATTATATAACTATAACTTCAATATGTTTTAGTAAATAGGTAATAAAACAAAATTTGTGTCAGTTTCCAAATATATATGGACCTAACTGTATATTTAATAACATATTGTACACTCCATTGATACATATGACAACTACATCTATATATCCTGTGAATGTGGATGACGCTCTATATTTCTCATGTATCTCTCTCCACTGTTATAAACCTGGTTCATAACATTTACCATCCTCTTTATTTTTCTCTCCTTTAGATCATGTGTCACTGACATGTGTGAGTGCCCGATGCATAAAAACTGCTACTGTGAATCATTAATAGCCTATGCCAGAGCATGTCAGAGGGAAGGTGTGAATGTTCCCTGGAAGCCTGAAAATAACTGTGCAGGTACTGTTATCAGCTGCCATAGGTTCGGATTATGTTGTAAATAATTATTAGTTCTATTGACTTAATTTTTACCATGTTTATCTTAAAGGGGTTATCCCATGACTAATGTAAAAATGAAAATCAGACATCTTATAGTCCATTACAGTCTTTTTCTAACAAAGCTAGAACCAATCCTGTACCTCACATGGATCCAGAGATCTCCACATTCATTGCGACAATTGTTCTGCTAGATTTATTTCAAACTGTTAGCATAGGGAACGTGTCATTTATCAGGGGGCATGTCCAATCTGCTGCAGCTTGTGGCAGTTGAAGGATGAAACTGAGCACAAGAGGGTGTGACTGATGGAGCATCCCCACCCTCACAGAAGACCTGATTTTTATAAAAATAAAAAGAGAAAAAGCCCAGGATTTATCATTCTATAATTTTCTTTATAGGGGTTGGCCCATCTGCAACATTCATGGCACATCGTTAGAATATACCATTAATGTCAGATAGGTACAGGTCCCAACTCTGGAGGGAAGCACACAACCACAGCCATCTCTCCATCACCGCTGTGGGACTGCTGAAAATGTTTGAACGAAGGGTGGCTAAACGGATGGTGGCAGTACATTCCCCGCCCGCTTTGTTCACTTCAGTGTCTCATTCTGGAGATAGGCGCGTGTCTGACGTTGGCATGTCCTAGCTATATGCCATCAATGTCCCAGATATGAATACCCCTTTAAACTTCAATTTAAAAAGAGGTACGCTTAAATTTTACCTGCAGATTATCTAATATACAGTGGAAATATGCTGTAAATGCTGTTTCCTTATATTTTTATTTTTCAAAGGTTTGTTAGAGGATCTTTGTAAAAATATACCATAACGCAGCACACTGCAAGCAGGGGGACTCCTGAGGTCAGCATAAGCACCAGAGGTGCTGTCTCCTTACATTAAAACTATTCTAGCTATTCTACCAAGGAATACACTGCTGTAGTAAAATGGATGTCTAAGGGTACGACCACATGGTTAGATTTCCTGATTCTGAAGCCAAAATCAGGAATAGATTAAAAAAAGAGGAGAAGTTTTAACTGTTATTCATACTTACAGTTTATGATTATTTAGAGGGTATGTGCTTTACACTAAAAATTCTAGTGGCATGTCCTCTGTATTCAGTGGCGTAACTAGAAATTACTGGGCCCCACAGCAAATTTTTGAATGGGGCCCCCTCCCCCCAGTAATTTTTTCACAACCCCTTCCTTTCATGCCGCCCCCATTCCTGTGGCTAGTAAAGATCGCTCTCTCAGACCAGGCCCGGCAGCTGTTCTATATATTTTCTACACTGTCTATACTGCCATTGTATATCATTTCATTGTGTAATAATGTTGAGGGGCCCTGACAAAATCTTTTAGTACTTCTCCTCCTCTTGGATGGGCCCCTTCTGGGTCAGGGCCCCAAAGCAGCCGCTTCCCCTGCTTCCCCTATAGTTACGCCCCTGTCTGTATTACTATGTTAAGGGCTCAGACACATAGCCTTATCCGATTTTCTGTCCATCAATAACATATGCTTGAAAATTGGATAGCTTCCATGTGCATTAGTTTTTTTTCTAACCCCCATCAATGAAAAGGGCTATGCTCCTCGTTGGTAAAAGGTGAATTGCGTTATGGATTCCATTACAACAGACCATAACGCAATTCTATGACAGAATGTATAACGGAATGCCTTTAGAGGCATTCCGTTATTCATTCCGTCATGATTGAAGTCTATGGGCTGCAAAACGGATCAGCCCATTTCCATTATGCAGGGAGTTCCATTATGGTCCGTGGTAATGGAATCCATAACGCAGTTCACCTTTTACCAATGAATTTTAAAAGTGGAAATTCGCTCATCTCTAGTTAGCATGTTTAATAGGGATGACTGAATCGAAGTTGACGAAGTGGAATTCGATCCAAATTTCAGGAAAAATTCGATTTGCACCGAAAACGAATTTCCTCACACTTCCTGTTCATGAATCACATTTTTTCCTAAAATGGCTGCTGCACGTGTGAGGACATGGAGCAAGGAACTCTGTGAACGCGGGATCACCCCCCATAATGCCATGAATGCAGCCAATCAGCAGCCAGCCAGCCCTGTGATGTCACAGCCCTATAAATAGTCTCAGCCATCTTGGATTCTGCCACTTACCAGTGTACTTAGTGCAGGGAGAGACGTCAGCAGCCACTAGAGACAGTGCTAGGAAAGACTTCATTGTTCTAAAAAAAAACGATTTACAAGTGCAGGGAAAGATTATTCAAGGTGTAGGGAAAGGATAGGGAGGAATGATTCCAAAGCATTTATGTAGAACAGGGTTCAATAGGGGAGGTTACATCCTGGGTAATAGGAACAATCCTATTACACCTTGCTGCACTGACTGGGGATCCAAATTGCCAATTTACAGCTCTGTAATTCGAGCAAACCGTTCTTGTTATTAGGATGTAAGTGCTGTTTGATACAGCCATTAACAGGGTTTATTACAAGGAAATATTTCTACGTCTTATTTGCTGTTTGGTGCAGTTAAATGTTCTAAAACATTTTTTGGTTTGTATTAGTGGGAAAAAAGGGCTTATTAGCCGTTGTGTGGTGAAGTGAGAAAATGACAGCCCATTTTGGTGTGTATTAGTGGCACACAAAAAAAAATTATTTGCCATTCTGCGGTGCAGTTATATGTTCTAAAGCCCTTTTTGTCGTGTATTAGTGGCAAAAGAAAAATATATTTGCTGTTCAGATGTGCAATTATATGTTCTAAAGCAGTGGTCCTCAACTCCAGTCTTCAGGGCCCACCTGCCGGTCATGTTTTCAGGATTTCCTAAGTATTGGGCAGCTGATATAATTAGTGTCCATACATTAGGATTTACCACAGGTATTTATTCTGTGGGATACTCCTAAATCCTGACCGGCAAGTGGGCCCTGAGGACTGGAGTTGGGGAACCCTGTTCTAAAGCCCTTTTTGTCATGTATTAGTGGCAACACAAAAATATATTTGCTGTTCAGCTGTAAAGTTATATGTTCTAAAGCCCTTTTTGTTGTGTATTAGTGGCAAAAGAAAAATATATTTGCCGTTCAGCAGGGCAGTTATATGTTTTAAAGCCCTTTTTTGTCATGTATTAGTGGCAAAAGAAAAATATATTTGCCGTTCAGCGGTGCAGTTATATGTTCTAAAGCCTTTTGTGGAGTGTATAAGTGGAAGAAAGAAAAATATATTTTGCGTTCAGCGGTGCAGTTATATGTTCTAAAGCCCATTTTGTTGTGTATTAGTGGCAAAAGAAAAATATATTTGCCTTTCATCGGTGCAGTTATATGTTCTTATATAGAGTGTATAAGTGGAACAAAGAAAAATATATTTGCCGTTCAGCGGTGCAGTTATATGTTATTAAGGCCTGTTGTGTTTTAGTGGCAAAAAAAATACATATTTGCTGTTCAGCGGTGCATTGATATGTTCCAAAGCCCTTTTTTGGGTGTATTAGTGGCACAAAAAAAGTATTTGCCGTTGTGTGATGAAGTCAGAAAATTAAAGCCCATTTTGGCATGTATTAGTGGGGAAAAAAGGGCTTATTAGCCGTTGTGTGGTGAGGTGAGAAAATTACAGACTTTTTTGGGGTATTTTAATTTCCTTTTAATTTATTTATCTGATCTAACAGTATGTCAGACAGAGAAGTGTCAGGCCCTGCATAGGCAGAGGCCTAAATGTTTCTGGTGCAGGCACAGGTCGCAGCAGAGTAAGGGGGTGTGGCAGCAGGAGTCGCAGCAAGAGGCCTGAGCTCCCGGTGTCATCTAGCGTTCGTGTCTTGACCAGCAACCCAGGGTTCTTGAATTGTTGACTCGGTCATCCACTTCTTCCCAAGTGACATTAGACACTCCTAGCCAAGAGTTAGTGGGTTCGTCAGACACAACCCCTTAGTAGGCATTGCCTGGGAGCATGCCCTGTGCCCTCACCTGTTCTCATTCTGCCTCTGTCCTTTTCTGTTCCTTCAGCCAGAGAAGTATTATATAGTGTGGGCTCCGCCCCACTATACAGCGAAGTCGAGCTACTAGAGGACAGTGAGCAGCTACTGGCCAGCAAGATGTGGAGGAGCCATCCGCCGCTTCCTCCGCCAGGCAGGCAAGTAGTGATGAGGAGAGTGGTGTGGAAACTGGAGTTGCGAGCTGTGAGGCTCCTGACCCAGAGACCGTTGAGGAGGACATCAGTGACGTGCAGACAGTACTCTATGATGATGATGTAGCTGATCGCACTTGGGAGCCGGGTGAATTAGGGGCTTCATCATCATTGGGAGAAGAGGGTAGCAGCTTGCCTGTGAGGCAGCAGCGGAGCCAGCAAGTCGCTAGAGTGACCGGGAGTCAGCAAGGTGGCAGCAATGTAGCCAAACCTGCCCGGGGTACACAACCCGCTTCGCAGGAGCCTACCTGCCCGGAAAGTAGTGGTGCAGGAGTTCACGGAAGCAGCGGCTGTAGCAGTCAGTCAGTGCGTATTGTTGGGGGTAAAATCTCCTACTCGGCAATGTGGCAGTTTTTTGTTTAGCCCCCGGCGGAGGTGAACATGGCCATATGTAGAATCTGTGGGCAGAAGGGGAAGCGTGGCCAGGGTGCCAATGTTGGCACCATGGCCCTGCGTCAACATATACAGTGTCACCATAAAGTGGCCTGGGAGAACCGTGGCTCTGATGTGGTGGTCCAGCTTGCTGCAGCAACCGCTGCATCATACAGTGGCACGCACACGATTTCGGGCAGTCAAGGCTCTACTTGTATAAGCGTTTAATAGAACAGGTTCTGTAGACATCTATGTGGAATCAGCTGACGACGGTGTAAAAGGAGTGCGCTTCTTCTTGGCGCAAACATCGACCTGTAAGGCTGAGTACATACTTGAGTTATTTGGTCAGTTCTGGCCCCGTGACTGTCCAAATAAGTGAAGTGTGCAGTGATTCTAAGAGCGATGCCTTCATCTGCATGTCATACGAATCACAGTATTATTTCACTACCAAAGCAGACTCCCTATGTGTGTTACTGCAAGGTACAGTGTTCTACACCACTATAAAGGCTCTCTGTAGCCAGGAAATAGACATTTTTTAACCCGATTCACTGCGCATAAATTTAAATCTAACCAAATTTTTTTGAAAAATTCGGCGAACCGGCTGAATTAAATTTATGAGCAATTCGCTCATCTCTACTCATAAAATAATGATATCTAATGGTTCCAATCTGTCCAACCCAGATATACTTTTTGGATGATAATAGGAAATAATATTATTAAGAATATCAATAGCTTCCATTTGAGAGTACTAATATTGTTATTCGAATAGCAGGTGTTTTGCAGTCTGTGTATTGCAGTCGCTATACCTACTTTTCACCACTAGAGGGAGAAGAGTCCTTGTCAAAGTGGATATTCTGGTAGTTAGTAAAGCAATGCATTTACTGTACTGTTACCAAGTATAGTTTTTTAAACTCTGGATGGGACTGTGGGATGTAACGAGTTAGTCTGAAAGCAATAATGAGGCATAAAGATAATTTCCACCTAAAATAACAAGTTAGGTTTTTCTTATTTAGAGGCTAATATTTATGCCTGTGGTGGTCAGGTAGTTTATTTCTTAATATTCATTTCAAAGTAGCATACAGTGGTGTAAGGGTTAGTATATTAGGGATGTTTCGAAGATTCATTAGTCGTTGCTCTATTCCTGCAGCCTGTAACAGAGGAAGCTTAATGCAGTAATCCTGCGATGCAGATATGAGGGCACGACCGAGAATTGTGAAGTTGCGCTTTTGAAACTTCACAATTTTCTGTGCTCATTCTCTCAGAAAGACGCATTCAAGGCACCAAATCTGGCACCTCTCTCACAGACGTCAGCTGACAGACACATCAACTGTGAAGCCTGAAACTAGTACCCGAGATAGTGCCGATTACCTTAATTGTCAGACTGAAAGTCAGAAAATATAATATTGTCTGCTTCTGCGGGGGTCCAAAAATTGTTTTTCTCTTGGTGTGCATATTGTACATGTTCAGAGGCACTAAAAATCCATAGGGGAAATATATCAAAACTGATGGAAAGGTAAACCGGCTTAGTTGCCCATAGCAGCCAACCACATTCCACCTTTTATTTTTCAGAGCTCCTTTGGAATATGAAAAGTGGGATCTGAGTGGATAAAATGGACACCTAAGCCGCTTTACCTTTCCACCAGTTTTAAAGGGATTTTCCCATGATATACTATATGTAAAAAAGTGAAAATCATACATAATCTAGTACTCCAGCTGTTCTGAAACAACAACTCCCAGAATTCAATTTTAGAGGAGTTACAAGAATAGCTGAGTAAGTGTGCATGCTGTGAGTTGTAGTTTCACAGCAGCTGGAGTGCTGAAGGTTGCTGATCCTTGAACTAGTATGTGTTTGCTTTTTCTAACAAAGCTAGAAGCAACCCCATGGATCCAGAGATCTCTTCATTCATTGCTCCAATTGTTCTGCTAGATTTGTTTCAAGCTGTCGTGTTAGGGAGAGTGTCCTTTCTCATGGGTGTGTCCCTTTTGCTGCAGCTGAAGGATAGAACTGAGCATGTGTTTTCGCCTCCGTGAGCAGAATAGAGAGCAAATTGCAGGTGGCACTATACAGATAGATTTCATTGAATAACTCAGTAGCTATAATAATATTTTAATTACATGCAGTTACAAAAGTATTCAGATTGCTGGTATAAAAACTGTAGAGTATTTTTCTGGGACAACCCTGTTAATTAATCTCCCCCAAAGTCTCTCATGTTTATTTTGAGATATCTTTATAAAGCCGTCTTGTATAAATGTCAGTTCGGAAACGTATCTTGTTTTGCTCAAAAATCAAATCACTGTGCATAAAATAATTGGACTATTGTTAAACATTGTAAAGACATTAATTGGTTTTCTGCAGCTTGCCAAGGTCTGAGTTATTATTACAGTCCAAATGCGATGTGATACCAGCATGAGAGATTACATTTGGCAGTATGAAAAATACAGATAATAAATACCACTGCCTCATCTCCTCTTCAATGATAGTTTATAGCGCTGCCCACACACTGCTAATCTGACATATAGGAGTCTCTGCATATGAAGCTTTTGAAAAACAGTCTTGTATTTGTTACGTAATCGTCTTAAAGAGGACCTGTCACTTCTCTAGACATGTCTCAGTAACTACTTGCATACCCCATGTAGTTATAATAATAATAATCTTTATTTATATAGCGCCAACTTATTCCGCAGAGCTTTACAGTGCGGGGGTTCATGTATAAACAGTCATAAATAACATATCAATAGACAAGTTAATAATAACAAAAGGAGTGAGGGCCCTGCTCGCAAGAGCTTACAATCTATGTAATAGCAATTCTAGATCATCTACTCTTATGACTCTATGTTGTGGCATTCCTTTATTATTCCTTCTAGAAGTTTATTAATGAATTGCCAGTAGTTTGCATTGAAGGTCCACATGGGGGTTACCAGTCGAATGTGTGTCCCTGCACAGTCTGACACTATCCACTCACTCCTGCCAGTGTCAGACAGTGCAAGGACACTCCCCCAACTGGTAACATTGCAAACTGCTAGTGATTCATTCATGACTTCTAGAGGGATAGAAAAGGAATGGCACATCATAAAGTCATAAGAATAGATGCTCCACAATTGTTACTACATGAGGAATGCAAGTAGTTGCTCAAACAGACATGGTCATGTGTATGGTGGCTGAGTGGTTCCTTGCAGAGCCGGGGTTCTAGGTTCAAATCCAAGCATGGATAACATCTGCGAGGAATTTGTATGTATCATTCATGACCGACCTTAGAACCATGTAGGGCACCAGCCTTACAATACAGTATAATGTTTTGTTTTAGTAAGGACCATATTAGTATATCTGACCCCAAAAAAACTTCTATTCTCAGTGTAATTAATCCTTGTATTATATTTTGCCTGTTTTTCACTTTTTCTTTGTAACAAGAGATCAAAACAGGTCGTGTAACATGTCATTGGGAATTCTGGAATTCACACATTTAGAGATGTTTTTCCGAGACTTTAATACTGATGACCTATCCTAGGTCATCGGTAGCTGATCGTAAGGGTCCAGTGACTGGAACCCCCACCGATCAGCTGTTTGAGAAGCTATCGGCACTTGCAGTTTAGTCTAGGCCACGTGGCGTCACGTTTATGGGTCACATGACCTAGTGCAACAGCCCTATCAAAGTGAATAGGGCTTAGCTTCAATACCAATAACATGTTGCTATCAAATTAACGTCGCTGTGCTTGGTGAGCAGCAAGAGCATTGCGGCACTACTGTGAGCATCGGTGCCTTGTCAAACAGCAGATCGGCGGGAGTCCCAGGTCAGACCCCCACCGATCAGATACTGATGACCTATCTAGAGGATACTGTTGGTCATCAGTAGGAAAGTCTCAGAAAACCATTTTAAGCCATACATTTCCATCTGTTCTGTACCTTGAGAAGCATCTGTAGGATAATGGAAAAGTAGTGACTCATATCAAGATCTTGCTTGCACACTTCATTTTAGACAGAGGAGCAAAGGAGGAGTAAATGGATAGTGTACCAAATGCTGAAGACGACATTGGCTAAATTCACTCACCGTCTTAATTTTTCAGCTCAAGTGTCTACTCCTGGGGATGTTGTGTGTGCAAGTGAGATTTTGCTAAACGGGCTGTTGTACATTTCAGGAGAACCGAGCAAGAGATGTTAGAATGTTTTTCATCTAATTTGTCCATTAATTCCAGGTTCCCAAATGAATCACATGTGGCCACCTCTCTCAAAACCTTATCCGAATCTGAGACAAATACTTGATTAGATGCATGCAGACGTGTTGAGATACTAATGAGCAATTATGATGATCATTTTCTAATCTATCATTACATTTATTAAAGGAGCTCTCCCAAGAGATCAACACTTTTGTGAAGAAAGCTTCAGAACCAGCTGTCATCTCTAGACAAGCTGCTGCTAGCCACACATTAAATGTAGTGTTACATGTGATACATGGTCGTACGATGTCCCCCAGAGTATGTGTTACGGTTTGCAGTGTCTTTCTATAACACCACATACCCTAAAAGAGCATATTGACCAGAACAAGGACAATCCCTTTAACTATAATGGGGACCAGCCGGGTTCAAATATGCAGAGTATCGGCCGGGCGAAAACTGCAGCGCCTGATTTTCTGCCTATTTTCTCATTGGTAGTTTAGTTCTTTGTATTATATAGCCATAACTTGCTGTTGGGTAAATCAAATACTCTGACCTGATGCTCAGCATATGATCTTGCAGGGCCATTCCTTGGTTATTCCTCCTAGTATTTATTTTTAAATAAATTGACAACTGGGTGTTACCAGTTTGGGCGGTGTCCCTTCATACTCTGACAAGTCTAATTGTCCCTTCATACTCTGACATTGTCTAATCAGTGCTGATAGAGCCACACTGTGCAGGGACACACTCCCTTTATAACACCCAATTGTCAATTTTTTTCTAAATATCAAAGAATAATAACAGAGGAATGGCACAGTGAAGAATCAAACGGTGCTCTAGCATTTTTATTGCATGGGGAATGTTATACCGGTGGCCCGTGCACTTCACTCCCTCCGGCAGATATAGCCGCCGCAGCGCTCACCTGTTCTTCCCTGCAGCACTCTGCCAGAGCAGAACTGTTCTGTACATTTCACATAGACTGAGACTTGCTCGGCCCCTCGCTGCTCATAGGGCAGATACACTTACTTTGCTTCTTAAAGAGCCAGTGGGCACATTAATCTTCCCCAGCTTATGGCTGGCCACCTCAGAGTATTTAAGGCACCTTCTCCTATGGGAGAGTGCCTGAGCAGTAGGTTCTAGTACTGTAGTGTAATGCTAAGGTGTATCCTTGTCTTGTTTGCTGGCCTGTGTACCGATCCCTGCCTGTTTTTGGATTTAACCATACACTACTTGACCTGATCTCTTCCTGCTCCTCGTATTGACTTATTTGCTGCCCGCCATGGCCTTTGGACTGCTTACTAGACTGCTTGTGCGCTGTCTGTTCTGACCTCGGCTTGTTTCCTGACTGAGGTTTTGCCTGATCTTTTGGTGCTCCGCATCAGTGTCTCTTGGCCCCAGTGAGCAGGGAACATTACTTCAACAGGTATCGGCCTGGTGGTGCCCCTGCAGTAGAGTCCAGACCCCTGTATACGAGTTAAAAGGTAAAGATCGGGGGGGGGGGGAAGCGGAATAGGTCCAGTGGCACAGTAGAACCACATCTGATTCAGTAACAGGAAATACAAGCATATACCAAAAGATGTCATAAACGTCTATAAACAACGCATATTATCTGTATAGGTCTTTATGTAGAGGATTAGCCCTAGCTAAAAAGGTCATGAAAGTTCTGTTCATTACAAATAAGGAACATTGTGGACACCTGGACAAATCTGACCTTGTCTTGGATCTTGGATATTTTTGTTTTCATTCCCTTACACATATATTTGCTCGACCCATATTCCCATTATAAGTTTCTGCTTTTCTTGACAGGTCCCCTGAAATGAGAAACCCAAAACAGATACAGAGGGGATTAGAAGAGTTAGGTCAGCTAAGGAGAATATAATGGAATGTAAGTGGGGTAATAACTACATCTGTAGATCGAGTGACTTAAAGAAAGCTGGCTAGGCCACTCGAGAGCTATATTGAGCTTTTTCAACAATTTTTATGGTTTGTTTTATTTGGCTTTGCAATGGCATTTTTCATTGCTGAAAGGTGTTAATTTTAGTGGAATTGAATAACAGCTCGTGCGTAAGTGTGCCAGTGGGTCCCTTTCGTCTCCTTTTTTAACGGGACTAAAACCATTTTTCACATCTGTCTGATCGCACATGCACAGCCACTAACATCTGTCTTTTTGAAGCCTTTATTTCCTTTTCACCACATCCGACTTTACTCTGACAGCTGAAACACAGCAGCCTGAAGGATTCTCATTACTGTGAAAAAAAATCAGCCACATTTGGGTGAGGCATAGCTGTGATGGATTCAAGATTTCCTTTTATTTCTTACATCGTAGTTTGAAAAAAGTTTCAACACGTTAGTCCGTTGGTAAAACACTGTCCATGAACGAGTCCTGGTACCAATTTAATAGGAGACAAATAAGCATGTTTCCTGCACTTTTGGACTATGAAAATTACTATGCAGTTTGATCATTTTATCTCTAGCAGATTCTTGTCTTGTTCATGCTGCTCTACGTGGTGTCAGGGACTTATTACTTCCAGCTTCTGTCAAGCTCTTATATGCATGATTGATTGTATTATTCTGCATTGACATATAGAATACTCTTTATATTGTAAATATGATGATGAGAGTAATCCAAATGTATGATTCCTGGGGCCCCACTGCTGAGCCCAACACCACATACTAAGGGCTTGTTCACACGATGCCGCCGGTGTGCCTTCCGCAATTTGCGGAACGGATGGCCCTTTATAGAAATGCCTATTCTTGTCCGTTTTGCTGGCAAGAATAGGACATGACTCATAACTTTTGCGGGGCCATGGAACGGAGCCACGGATGCGGACTGCACACGGAGTGCTGTCCGCATCTTTTGTGGCCCCATTGAAGTGAATGGGTCTGCACCCGAGCAGCTAAAAATGCGGCCCGGATGCAGACCAAAACCACGGTCGTGTGAATGAGAACTTAATGTGATTTTCAAACCCTCTGTTCCTCCTCATCCTATGACTGAAATGAGAAGGAATTGGAGCTTCAAATGTTTATATATCACTGAGTAGAATAGAGAGATTCAGGGCTGGATAAGGCCTTATTCACATCTCCGTCAATCCGCACAGAGTAGTCTGCTGGATCTGCGAGGATCCAGGATTGCCGGATTCTCTACTTCACCGCTGGATCCCTATTAACTGTAATGAGGTCTAACGGTGATCTGGCCACTTCCTGGCATAAATGTCTTCCAGACAAAAAAAGATGCATGTAATGTTTGTCTGGCCGGCAACCATCATTTGTGCCAGATCAGGCAGCCGGATCTCTTTGATGGAGATGTGAACAAAGCCTTTTAGGGAGAGCAGAAGGCAAAATTGCCAGGTACTGCCACCACTTAAGTGCCTCTACATCATAGTTTTTTTTTTTACTTTCTCCCAAACAAGACATGAGTTTGAAAAGTTTTTAAGCGCACCACCAACAGGAGGGAGGAGACAGTGGACCTATTGTAGTTATCCATACCTTATAAGACATTAGTCTGCTTTCACGGTAACCATTTTCCCATTGGAGTGCTGTAAAAGTTTAGGGTATATTCACATTTATTTATTTTTTTCACTCGCCATCTATCTGTTCAAAGAAAATTGTGGGATGTTCTATCTTCATCTGTATTCACACAGGACTGGTCCATTCAAATCAGTTGGTCAATGAAATTTTTTAATAATTATTGCTGGAGATGCCTGGTAGGCATCCTTCAGTTTAGTTTTTTTTTTTCATTGATGTGAAATACTGAGGCCACACAGACAGGAAAAAATGTCAAACTGAATTCAACACTCGACAAAACTCAGTTAAGTTCTGTATCGCTTGACTGAAAGGAGCCTTAGGGCTGTATTTTATTAAAAGATCAGATAGACGATTGTCGGGAGGGAAGAGTTCCTTCCCGGCAATCACCTGCTTGTCAGTGGAGGACAGTGGTACTATTACATGCATCTCCTCCAGAGTATTGGGTGGAACGATCGTTATGCAATCACTCATCTACATACTGACTAGTTGCCGGCAGCAGATCGTAACCATGCTTAAAAATCTGGATTGCCCGATGAATAAGCTTGCTTATTCATTGGGTAATCGGCGGCAGCATTACACTGCTAGATCATCGCTAATGAGTGTTACTATGAACACTCATTAGCGATGATCTGGCAGACAATCAGCCAGTCTAATACAGCCCCTACTCAGGGGGGGGGAGTCCCACAAATTGTTTTGCCCTGGAGCCTTCACCAACTTTTGGGGGAGCTAAAACTGTAGCCAGATGTCTGTTGAGGCCATAGCAAAATCTGAAAATGTCTACAGATTGGGGCACAAATATTAATATAGGATTATTATGTATCATAATATAGTGCCTGTGCTGTTTTTAGTTTGTGCAAAATTTGTGATTTGGATTGTTTTTGACAGTAGTGAAGGGAAGATGTGTCATAATCCACCACAAAAATCTCTATTTGTGACACATTGATGTATAATAAGGATTTATCCTATCAGAATTGAACACCACTTTTTATAGCGCCTGGAGCTGGTATAATTTTTGTCCACAATGAAGACTGTGATAAAAAAAAGGTGCTGAATTGGATTAGACAAAAAGTTTGGCGCTAAAATTGTCTAAAAACCCTTACAGTATGTCCTGCTCAAGTCAAGATACTTTCCAGACACAGTGACGTCGATATGTCTACCCCAGTGTTTTAGTTTGTGGCATTTTAGCTGTATTTTTAGATTAGTGGTGTTTGTATTATGTTTTTACCATACTTAAAGTATGTTGTTTTTCTTTAAATGTTTTTTTTTTTTTGCCATAAGATTTTGACTGTACATTCAAAAACAAAAAAAACTGCCCGTACAAATGTCTCAATTTAGATTTACACATTAAAACATATGTAGGAAACTCTATAAAATGTTTGAAGGATTTTTTACACGTGCATGGAAAGGAGCCTTTAGGACCCATAATCTTTTTTTTTTTTTTGTATTTGACTTTTTCGGCCAAAGACATTTTTGATGAAGTCAGTGTGTAAATATTGTATTCAGCTACAGTATCTGTGATCTCTCCTCTAACACCTGTAGCCATATTGATAATTTATTGGGTTACACTTGAATACTGAAAATCATTAGAACAAATGACCCCGCACACTTACAAAATGAAGTCAAAGATACTTTATCACTTTTATAATATGTGCCAGAACAAATTGTGTCACTGTGACTTGAGGGAGCACATTCAATTATGTGACGTTGACAGAAAGCATTCTCTCTTTGCAATTTTAATGGGTTTATTTCTCTGCAAAATAGAAATTGTTGACCTTGTGAGAGAATACATGCAGAATTGTATCTACCTCACTGCCGCCTCTGCCCTGCGTAAATCACACTTTGAAATGTTTCATTAGCTTTGGACAGTTTGTGTATTAACCTCTGTAGCTCCTGCAACTGTTTGGCGCTCCCCTCTGGAATCCCCTGTGCTCTTTGGCAGGGTGCCTGAAGAACGGGTTATTCTTTATGATGCCCCAGTGGCTGTTAAATTCAAGAAAAAAAAATGATTCAAGACTTATTGACATAGAAGCACTTGGTCAGATAAAACCTATATCCTAAATATAAAGATATTGCTGCTTTTTCCCCGATTTGTGTATTTTGTGGTGGCATCACATGTCTGGAATAAAGTGCAAAAATAAACCAGTTTACATTTGTTTGTGCAGGCCTGCATTTTACCAGAAAGAGCGCCACTTTTGTATCTATCTATCTATCTATTTGTCTATGGCATATGCATCATGGGCATAAAATATGTATACTGTGCCACCTGTTGGCATCCATATAACAGCTATAATTTATTTCAGTATTATGATCACGTATGAAGCCTAGATGTGTTCACAGTGAAAGATCACTCCCAGAGAAAAGAGAGAGGGAATGCTTCATGTGCGATATCGCCAATTATCACAATGGTGACAGAATTTGTGCCGCACACACTCAGCCTCTTTAGTTATGCACATTGGGAGCTTATCAAGAAAATCTTTCAGAGCTGTTGCCACTGATTACTCCAGTATACCCAGCAGGGTCCAGTTCAAAGAGAACTTGCTGTTTCTTGTTTTTCACATTCTAATTGTGTTCAAAAGGTCAAAAAACATAATGTTATCATATTGTACAGTCTGAGTCATGGGTCTTACTGTAGATTGTACAATGTAATGATTTCTCATTTCTAGTCCCGATTTCCACCTGCCAGTCAAGTGGGCAGAAAATGTGAAAATGCTGCTAGAAGACAGGATGCTTAAACATGGCAATAGTATAACTAGTGAATCACCATGAATACGTGCATGTACATACAGTATAATGCAGTGTCTTCACAGTTGCTATCAACAAGAGTGTTTGCTCAATATCTCCAGATACAGAATATGTTCCATACTTCGGGACAATCAATGAAAATGGATTAATCACATTGGTCAAGAGCTCGAATTCAGTGACGGTCCTAAATCATTGGGACAAATTTATCATTAAAGTACTGTATGCCACTTACACTGCAGAGATCAGCAACCTTCAGCACTCCAACTGCTGTGTAACTACAAGTCCCAGCATGCATACTTAGTTGTTTTTATAACTCTCATAGAAGTGAAAAGAACATTTTGGGGGTTGTAGTTTTAGGGCAGCCAGAGTGACGGAGGTATGGCAGTGCACAATACAGTTTTGTTTGGTGCAATGTTCATGTGTGTTAAAAGGTTTTTCCGACACATCAGTATTTAATCGGTGGGGGTCTGACACCTGGGACCCCTGCCGAGCAGCTGTTTTTAGAAGGCAGTGGTGCATCTGTGCGTGCTGTGGCCTTCTTGCAGCTTACAAAGCACAGCGGCTGTGCTTAGTATCGCAGCTCAGCCCCATTTACTTCTATGGAGCTGAGCTGCGCCTATGGCAAATGACTGATGAACATGTTGTTACAGGTCTAGGAAAAGCTGGAGAAGGCAGTGGCACTCACAGGAGGGCTGATGCCTTCTCAAACAACTGATCGGCGGGAGTTCCGGGTGTCCGACCCCAACCAATCAGATAGGTCATCAGTATTAAAATGTCGTAAAACCCCTTTAAGCTTTTAAAAAAAGAACAGGTGAAGGCAGGGTGAATCCACCCCAAATCATAAATTTTTATATAAAGTATGTGGATGACATTTCTTAAAATATATCCACTTTGCTGGCACATAAACACTCTGGATCTGCGAGTGGCAAATCTGCAGCGTTTAGGTTCCATGTGGACATACCCTAATGTTTCCATGTATGGTGGGCCCCAAAATCTGTTTCTCTGGAGGGTGCTTGGGTATCTAACCACTGACACCCCCAACGATTATGAGACCTGGAGTCACCACTTCCTGGTATTAATGGATGTATGGCAGTGAGCAGTGGCATAGTTTCAATGGATGAAAACCGTGCAACTACTACGGGGAGTGGTGATGGGGCCAAGCTCTTTTCATGTAACTACCACCAAGAGAAGTTCAATGCAAAGAGGATATTTTCAGCTTCCATTCCATTAAATGGTGACTGTATAAATTCCTATGCACTGAGCTCCCTCTGGTGGAGCCTGCAAGCAGCCAGCTTTTGCCAATTTAACAATGTATTTATATGCCAGTTGTGTGGCATATATACTTTGAGAAACATGGTGGTCAGAATGAGTACCACATTTCTAAAACACCTATTCCACTTTTTCTGCCATGGAAGTCAGAAAATGTAGATAAGGGAGAGGGCTAGTTTTCTTTATTGCAAATGTTTTTAAATTAACTTTTCTAACGCTTAAGAAAAAAACCATAAATTTCGCTGTCGCACTTTGCATTGCCTGGGAGTGATTGTCACAATCACATGCTTACTGGAGAACTGGGTGCAGCAGGGGAGTCTATAATAGGTTTTGCTATGAGGCCTTATTAGATATGTGTACGCCCCTGGCCGTGGGGCATGTGCACAGCTGCTCTAGTCAAACTCTTTTGCCAGAGATGGCCAAGAGCTGTACCCAGATATCTTTGGCAGTGTCATAGACTTTGAATGGAGTGGCAGTGAGCATGCTCAACCACGACAACCACAGTGGTCATACCCCCAACTGTTTAACACTAACTGCTCATCTTGTAGACAACAGATAAGTAGTCATTCTGAGACAACCCATTTAACAAAGGGATCTTCTCAGATTTACCAAAGATTAATCAGAAGATTGTGTTCTGTGTGATATCCCCGTAAAGTAAACCTTATCTGAGAGTTACCAAATTTTCTATCTGTAACTTGTAACGTATTAACCTATTATATTGTACGCTTGCTAACTGTAGTATCTTTCTTTCTTTCTTTCAGCAACCCAGTGTAAACATGGAGCAGTATATGATACTTGTGGTCCTGGATGCCTAAAGACATGTGAAAACTGGAATGAAATCGGTCCGTGTACAAGACCGTGTGTGGCAGGTTGTCACTGCCCTGCTAATTTAGTACTTCACAGAGGGAAATGCATCAAGCCAGCGCTCTGTCCTCAGCGGTGACAAAGATCTTTCATCAAGAACTTTTTAATGCGGATGGTTTTCTGTAAAACTCTCAGCCAATGAAGGACTTCAGTGTTTGAACACAGAACTTATAAAATGATGACATGCTGAAACATTCACACACATGGACTCAAGTGACTAATATAAATATGATATAAATATATATATATATAAATACAAAATTATACATCATTTATATAAGCAAAGAAAACCAATTTATTATATGTATATTTTTTGCTATAATGTTTATGTATTATTTTTTAGGACTTTATCCTTTAAACTATTTGAACAATTGTATAAATAAAAGAGATGTTTCTAATCGGATATTGTGGCATGAGAAAATGTACTGCAAGATGCTACAAGACGGTTTGTGGCAGAACCAATTGCCAAATTGGATTTAGTTCAACATTAAAGGGAGCCTTTCATGACGACATGTCAGTTTTACTTATTATAATTACCTTAAGGCTAGAATCATGTAGTCCCCGATGCATCCTTTGGCCTCATGCACATGACTGTTGTTCTGGTCCGCATCCGAGCCGCAGTTTTTGCGGCTCGGGTGCGGACCCATTAACTTCAATGGGGCCGCAAAAGATGCGGACAGCACTCCGTGTGCTGTTCGCATCCTTGCTCCGTTCCGTAGCCCCGCAAAAAAAATATAACATGTCCTATTCTTGTCCGTTTTGCGGACAAGAATAGACATCTCTATAATGGGCCGGCCGTTCAGTTCCGCAAATTTGCGGAAAGCAAAAAAATGGAACAGTCGTGTGCATGAGGCCTTTCTCTTATTTTTCCGTGGCTTGGTTTTGGAGATTTTAATCTCATATTTTCTCTATACTTATTTTCAGTTTTAAGTCAAGGGGGCAGCCGCTTGCTTCCTTGAAGTCACTGTTGCCGCTCCCTAATCCTGCTTCCTGCACCATGTTTGCAGGACATACCCACATCTTACTGCTACGTTGAGACATTGTTCTCGCGCATGAGCACTCGGAATCCTCTAGTGCGCCTTCGCTTAGGAGCTTTCTGTCCTCCAGCTGACATCACTGAAATTGACATGCGCACGACAAATGAGAATGTGCGCATTTCTACTAGTCGCACGCATCCCCACATTTTAGTTTGTCATGCACATGTCCATTCCAGCGATCATGTCAGCTGGAGGACACAAAGCTCCCAAGCGGAGGAGCACTAGACGTAACGGAATGAGATGTCTTAACGCAGCAGGATGAGATGAGCACAGCGAGAGCAGCAAACATGGTGCAGGAGGCAGGGTTAGGTTGCGGCAACTGTAACTTCAAGGAAGCAAGCCACTGCCCCCTTGACTTGAAACTGAAAATTAGCATATGACAAAAACACAGTATAAAAATTTAAAATCTCCAAAAACAAGCCGCTGAAAAATGGGAAAAAGGATGCATCGGGGACTACATGATTCTAGCCTTAAGGTAATTATATTAACTAAAAATTACATATTGCCGTGAAAAGTCCCTTTAAGATTGAATTTACAGTTAGAATATTAAGAAAAATAAACAACTGACTGGTGTGACAGGCTATAATGGGCCTGAGAAATTAAACTTTTTTTTTTTTTTTTTTTTTATAATTCATTTTATGTATAATAGTATATATGTTATTTTAAGGAGATAAATTATTTGGAGCCCAACACAATGGAGCACATTTACTAATCCTGTCTAATATTTAGACAGCACTAAATAAAGACCAAGCAGTCTAAAGCCGCACCATCACAGTTCATCACAGTGACCCATGCTGTATGATAAATTTGGTGCATCTTGCTAGGCAATGTTGTCTAATTTTACACCCCCTATTGGCTGGCTTGCTTTGCACCAGTATTTGGCGCTGACATTTCTGCACAATTTCGATTTGCTTTGTATTTTAAACTATGACCTTTCCACTAAGACATGCCCCTTTCCCTCTAACCCTTGCCTCTTAGTCTAGTGCGATGCAAAAAGTATCAAAAACACATAATAAATATGGTGCAAGCCATGTACTCCAGTGTTTCTGTGCAAATTAAACCACAATTCTGCTGCATTCATCTTAGTAAATCTTCCCTAATTGTACCTTTATTAAGTTAAATTGTTTTAATCTGAATAAATAGGTAGATTGTTTTTTTATTACATAGCATGTTTTATTTTCTATTTATGGATGTTTTTTTTTTTATGATTTATATATGAATCTACATATGTTCTAGATGCACCAGAAATTGCAGATCACAGTTACCTGTTGTAATAAATATTGTAGATCATTCATGTGTCATCAGAGAATAACAGGTCTCATGTATAATGGAATTTCAAGCTTCTGTAATGCTAAAGCTTGCCATCTATTCATGAACATCCTTGAATGGAACTTTCTATGGCTCTGGTCACATTAGCATCGTTCTCCCTTGGAATCTCAACTTTTTTTTTTTACAGTGAAATTGGTATAGCTTTCAGAGATATTCTTGCAGTTAAAAATACTACCCCAACAGAAGTTTTACAAACCCCATTATAAGTCATTAACTAACAGGACTTTTTAAATCTGTTCAAAAACTGATTTTTCACAGCTGTCATGGCTCTGATTTATCAAGACCAGTGTTTGCTACGTTGGACTTAACAGGGCTTGTGCTGTTGGAGGAGCCATTTAATTTATGACAAGGCACAGGCACCAATGCCCCACCCACACCCCACCTTCACTACGCCCTCTTTTTCAGAAATCTGACGAGGACTGTGTAAAAATGCCAGTTGCGATTTGTGCTAAATTCCCTCCAAAGTTCCCAACTTCCCCTTAAAGGCTCATATTAGTAGTGGCAGGAAAATAGTAGCAGTCATCTCTAGTGCTGCTATTCTCCCAGGAGAATGAAAGGACTGGTGAGTTAACCATATGACTTATAAGAGGACAGGCTGACTCAACCCTTATACATTAAATTGTCTTCATCAAATAAATATTATGCTTCAGCTAATAAAGTTCTTTTGTTGTATAGTGAAAGTTATACAAATTATTTAGTTTTTGTGACCAACAATACATCTGTAAAAGTTCTGGAACTGGGACGAGAGTTATCCTTGGACTCAGTCATGGCACCTAAGAGCTTCCACACCTAAACAGAGCTCTCTTTGAAATAAACAGAGTTTTTGTTATAATGTCACATAAATGAGGCTCCCATTCTTGTAGTTATATTACAGTCTTCCAAATGGAGGCATAATCTGGGTCACAAAATGGTGACAATACTTAATAATTGGGTGTAGTGGCTGCGGTGGTGGTTCCTCCCTTATCACTTTGGGTTACAGGCTTGCTTACTCGTGGTAGTCAGCTCCCTGGAGTTTGGCCGCTTTGGCATGCAGAAGCCCCTGCCACTTCATGTCAGCCTACTGGTCCTCTCTCTGGACATCTTCCAAGTTCTGGCTGACTAAATTCTGTCTTTTTCCACACTACTGGTATTAGTTCACTGCTAGTGTTGAGCGCGAATATTTGAATAGCAAATTTTTTTAGCGAATAGCGGCACTTCGCTAATTCACGAATATTTCGAATATAGCGCTATAAATTCGCTATTTCGAATATTCGTTTTTTTTTTAGTTATATTTTTTTCTTTCCCACTTCCCAAAAGTAGTTCTTACCTGTCCTGAGGATTCCTGGCTGCTCCAGTCAGTGCCCGTTGCCGCTTCAGCCGACTTCCGTGCTCATGGAGCGTCCCCATCACCATGGGAACGTCTCCATACTAAAATGTACTGTCGGATTTGAGAATTATGTTGAGATCGCAATGCGATTAATTCAAGTTATATTAATCTCATTGCGATTACAACTTAGCAGTGCACTGCTATCTTACATATTAGGCTAGAATTAACGAATATGGAATATAGCAGCAGTGCTAAGTAGAAATCGCAATGTGATTACTCCAAGTTATATTAATCGCATTGCAATTTCAATTAGCACTGCTATATTCCGTATTCGTTATCTTCGTTAATTCTAGCAAGCTGACCCATTATAAATCCAGCTCGAAGTTGTAATCGCAATGCGATTAATAGAACTTGAATTAATCGCATTGCGATTTCAACAGACATGGTTTACAATGGTTGCTAAAATGAAGATGGAGAATACTTTGTTATCTTAGTTTTGAGGAATATGACGAATCGCATTGCAATTTCAACGTAATTCTCAAATCCGACAGTACATTTTAGTATGCAAACATTCCCATCGTCAACTTCGCTAATTCTAGCAATCAAATAGGAAGGTTGACTATAGAGACAGCTGTGTTTAATTCGCTATGCGATTATATATATATTTTTTTAAATAAATAGAATAATTATAATAATTATCAAGTATTATAATTATTCTATTTATTTAAAAAAAAAAAAGCTAAGTAATATAATCGCATAGCGAATTAAACACAGCTGTCTCTATAGTCAACCCTCCTATTTGATTGCTAGAATTAGCGAAGTTAACGAATAGGTAGCTAGAACGAAGATGGAGAATACTTCATTATCTGAAATTTTGAGGAATATGACGAATACATTCGTCATATTTGTCATCTTCGCTATAATTCTAGATATCAAACCAATAAGAAAGTAGCCTTAAGTTAAAATCGCAATACGCGATTATTTAAATCGCATATTAATCGCGATAACTAGAATAATGACGAATATTCGATTTCAACGAATATTCTATCGAATATTCGCGAATTTCGTCGATATCGAATATGGCACCTGCTGCTCATCACTATTCACTGCTGCCAACTGTCCTATTTCTTTTATACCTCCTATATTTGTAGTGCTCCTCTCCCTAGCAGCTTCAGGACCGTCTCAAAGACACAGCCACCGAAGCCACTGAGCCTCTTATTAATAGCTTTATCACTCACCACAACACTCCTTCTAGTTAGGCCACCATCCTTTCCACCCCTTACGCATCTATACCTTATGATTTACAGCACAAACACAGCCTTAGGCCTCATTCAGGTTTTATGGTCAATGTTTTTCAACAGTATTTGTAAGCCAAACCGCAAGTGTAAGCTAAGCACAAACACGTATAATAGAGAGATTTGCACCTCTTCAATGTTTATCTTACTCCTGGTTTTGTCAATAAAAAGGTCTAAAAATGAACAATGATCTAAGAAGACACATTCACAATGAAACCTTTTTCTGTTACTTTATCCATAAGGGTTGCCTTAATAATCCATGTTTTTATTCCCTCCCTCCTATATTAGCTAGACTGGGAAGAGCTGCCAAAAAACCTACGAGCTTTGTGCATGTATTCCGTGGTTACCAGTTCACTTGAATAGACACCATATAATACTGGATTTCTTCAGAAAAGGGATTGTTTAGCTGTTATTAAAGGTCTTTGTAGGGGCATAGGAAAAAATGCTAAAAAATCCACTCAGTTGACATTCACACTAGTGAGGTTTTTTACAGCCACAAATACTGCCACATGGAAGTCAAAAGGAGGCAGTTTCTGGTTTTGTGGTATCTCAATCATAGGCACCAAAACAAAAATATTCTCTTCCCCTGGAGAACGTGCATTGTAGCACACATGATATGCCTTATATATATAATGGGGTCCTCTGGCATTCAGGTGAGACTGCATGGTGGTTACTCATAGGGATGGTATAACACCAGTTTTCATTCTTATTGATGTATAATGACCCTTTTTGTCCCTGTGTGGTCTACCTCGGTACAGCAAGTGGGCTTGGCTGCAATAGCAGCCCATGTGGGTAGCAGACTAAAGTTCCCATCATACGTTGCAGATACCTATTTCAGACTGTTCTCCTCCTCCCTCCCCTCCTCTCATATTGAGCTTCTCACATTAGTTCCCTGTTAAAACCTCCTATAAGTCCTTATGCTGGAACTGAGCATGCTCAACCAGTAAACTGAAGCTAAATTATGGGTCGTATTCCTAGACGGTGAGCTGTAAACATCACATCTTGGGCCAGTAAGTGATGAGTGATTATGTGGGAAACTACTGAAAAGATTTCATTATTATATATTAAAGATTTTTACTTTGTCCCCATACGTTCAATAGTAGTCAAGTTTTGTTTACAGGAATACCCCTTAAATCATGTTACTGTCTGTATGGTAATAATAAAGATATTTTTGTATCACTTTTATTACATGTTGGGTGTGCTTTACTTTGTGCTCTTCTTTTCTTTTCCTTTATAGTACTTGATCATACCCCTCCTCTAATGATACCCTTCATAAATATTGGGCCACATTTATAGAATTGCATTAATACTCCAGTCTACGTCAAGCAAGCAGGGAGGACTTGTACTGTTAAAAAGTGCATGCCTCGTATAAATGTGACACGCTTGACTTTATATGTCTTATCCCTTTTCCTCATGTGTTTCAAACTTTTAGGTAGCAAAATATATATCTGATATGTCCTTCCTACTAAAGGCTCTAGCTCAGGCAAGATAAAAGCAATTGCCACCATGTTGGTCTCTTAAGTCCAGAAATCTCTGCAAACAAAAAGGGGGTCAGTCAGCACATCCCAATGCGCAGGTGCACGGTGCTATGGCTGAAAACACAAGGTAAAACATACAATGCAGAAAATAAATTGGATGAGGTGGCTCTACCGTCTGGCTTCAACGGTAGTGGTGCTATGCTTAGCTACATCCAGGCTTGTTAAAATTGTCTATTGATTCAGAATTAGCAGGTACTCACTATACTTCTGAATTCATGTATATTTATTGGATGAAATATAAGGTAAAATAATTGTGATAAAAAAGAATAATGATAAACAAGCTAAATATAGCGTATAAAAGATATGTTGCACTGTGTAGGTACAAGGTCCGATGTTGTGGCACTAATAGGTACTGCAGCACTTAATAATGCACTTAAATAAAGTCAATTGGGACCATAATATAATGCTTGTATGTGTCTGTCCCTGGGTATTAGCTTTAGAGTTATGCTTGGCACACCAAAATGTAAATAGTATCGCCCGCACACCACTTTATATGCCACAATAGTAAAAAGCTGCAAGACAAAATTCCACCTTTAGTAGCCAACAATCCTGGGGTAACTCACACTTATAGGGGTACTGCCGTGTTGAGGATGTGTCTGAGCGCGGCATCCCGCGTAGTTCACGGCACAAGTCTTACCTCTAGTCAGGGTCTTCCCTTTTTGTGGAGTTCCCTATGTTGATATGCGGTGATGTCCGGCTTGTAGGTGATTGCAGGCAGGCATTATACTGCGTGTAGTTGCCGTGGTCCGCGTTTCACGTGCTTGCTGTTCGCGCTGGATAACCGCGTATACTTCCGGGTATAGTGACGTAGGTGTCCGCGTGACTGGAAGCTCCGGTCACGTGATGTAAAGTCTCCGTGTCTGCGTATCTTCCGTATGGACAGAAGGAAGAAGCAATTAATTGTAAAGTCCTTTTTGTTATTCTATAGTGATCACTTGGAGTATTCCTGGCAATCTTGTAGGGTAGACCCTTTAACTTTCCCAAACGCGTTTCGGGACCTGTAGTCCCTTCATCAGTGAGTGAAAACATACAATGCAACAGCACTCTGCAAACCAAATAAAGTACAAGAAAATATTCTAATGCTAATGCTATGCTTATTTGTAAATGAGATGCTTGGCAAATACATTTTGTACAAAATTATTTGGGCCCGTCTGCCACACGTCAAGGCGATCTCTGTAAGACGGGAACCTAATATTAAATTCTACCTGTTATGTGCCATGAGGCTTATGGCCTCCATTGAATGCAGGTACCAACATGCATGCCGAGCCCACTCCACACTTCTCCTGGTGCCAGATGGCTACCAACGAATGCAATGAGAGTCCACCCTATACCTCTCCTGGCACCACAGGCTACCAGCGAGTGAGGGAGAGCAGGCTAAGCTTTATACTCACATTAATTAAAATCAGCCTATGGGGCAGACAGGCTGGTCAGGAGTGCACGACTGAAGTGTCAGCCACACCTCCATTACAAACTGCAAAGAAAAAAAGGGGGTCAGTCAGCACATCCCAATGTGCAGGTGCACGCTGCTATGGCTGAAAACACAAGGTAAAACATACAATGCAACAGCACTCTGCAAACCAAATAAAGTACAAAAAAGTGTTCTAATGCTATGCTTATTTTGTAAATGAGTTGTTTGGCAAATACATTTTAATTATTGTGATTTTAATTAATGTGAGTATAAAGCTCAAATAATTTTGCACAAAATGTATTTTCCAAGCATCTAATTTACAAATTAAGCATAGCATTAGCATTAGAATAATCTCTTGTACTTTATTTGGTTTGCAGAGTGCTGTTGCATTGTATGTTTTACCTCCAAAAATCTCTCCAGCCCATGCTACAGGAGGCTGAGGCTGGAGCTGCATAGATCTGTATCTTTCATTTCAGTGAGCCCAGGAGAGAAATAACATGAACTTTTGTGAATATTATCACTCTTTTTACCAAATAGAAAGTATTCTCTTTCTCTGCGACAAATTGGGGAATTTTTTCTTTTTTTTTAGAAAAGGAGTAAAGATGACCAGTCGCTCATCTAATAGCCCCTCTGCTCCTAATTGGGCCATTAATTGACTCCATAACCCAGATCTTTACCAGCATCTAAATTGCAGCATTAAATAAGTTGCACCTAACAATTGCACTACACACACAGGCAAGTTTATACATTTTATATAAAACACGGTCCCTATTCCTAAGCTGGGTACCTGTGCAATTTCACAGCATGAATGTATTTGCTTTCAGGGTGGGATAAGAGATCCTATTTGTGTTTAAAAGAGCGTGCCCCAGCCAGTGGCTCTGCTCTATTTTGTTGCTCAAAAACTTTCGCTCATAGGAAGCGATTCGTGACTTCACTTTCTGACTTACGAGGGGTTTATACATTTAACGCTGAATTTATGTTAGTTGTGTCATTACTTGATCTTTAGTAGAAATCCACAGACTGCTTCTCTAGGGATATCCATTACACACTACAGTCTTAGTGATAATTATTATTGCTCGAGAAGAGAAATATATTTGTTAAGGATAGAACACATTTCCATCAGTCATTTTCATTCACTTTCACCATAAATGATTATTTTCAATTATTCCTCAAATTGGTCTTAGTTAACAGATTACATTAGGTTTAGAGATAGCTTATTCTGATCAACCTGCACTCAGTACCCCATATTTATTAAAAAGGAAAAGCTACAATTTTGCACGGACATAAGTATTTAGACCCTTTGCTATGACACTTAAAATTTGGCTCTCGGATCCTCTCATTTCTCTTAATAATCTTGAAGAGGTTTCTACATCTTGATTAGAGTCCACCTTTGATAAATTTAGTTCACTGGAAATGATTTGGAAAGACACACCTCTGTCTATATAAAAGTGTCACAGCTGACAGCAATGCATATGAGAGCAAAAACCCAGCCATGAGGAAGAAAACACTACCTGTAGAGCTCAGAGACAGGATTGTGTGGAGGCACAGATCTGGTAGAAGGTGCAAAAACATTTCTGCTGCACTGAAAGTTACCAAGAAGAGCACAGTGGCCTCCATAATTCTTAAATGGAAGACATTTGGGACAATTTGGACTGTTTCTAGAGCTGACCATTGCACCAAACTAAGTAATTAGGGGAAAGGGCCTTCGCAAGAGAGTTAACCAAGAAGCCAATAGTCAATCTGTCTGAGCTCCAAAGATCCTTTGTGCAGATTCAAGAAACTTCCAGAAGAAGGCTTTATGGCAGGGTTGTCAGACAGAACTCTCTCCTCAGTAAAAGACACATGAAATCCCACCTGTATTTTGCAAAAAAGAACCTAAAGGGCTCTCAGAATCTGGTCTGATGAAACCAAGATCAAACTTTTTGGTCTTAGTTGTAAGCTTCATGTCTGCAAGAAACCACACATAAGCTCATTAACTGCCCAATACCATCCTAATTGTGAATCATGGTGGTGGCAGCATCGTGATGTGGGGGTGTTTTTCAGTGGCTAAGACAGGTAGACTGGTCAGACTAGAGGGGAAACTGAATGGAGCAAAGTACAGAGATATTCTTAATGAAGACCTGATCCAGAGTGCTCTGGAGCTTCGAACAAGACAATGACTCTAAACACACAGCCAAGACAACAGAGGCGTGTGTTAGGGATAACTCTGTGAATATCCTTGAGTGGCCCAAACAGAGCCCTGACTTGAAACCAATAGAACATCTCTGGAGAGACCTGAGAATGGCTGTCCACAGACCCATGCAACCTGACAGAGCTTGAGAGCATCTGCAGAGAAGAATGACAGAAAATCTCCAAATCCAGGTGTGCAAACCTTGTGGCATCATACTCAAAATCACGGTCCAACTAAGTACTGAGTAGAGGGTCTGAATGCTTATGTCAATGCAATTTTAGTTTTTTCTTTTCAATAAATTAACACAGATTCCAATCATTCTGTTCAACCATTCTGTTCATTATGGGATATTGAGTGCAATATGGAGAAAACTTGAATTTTTTTATTTTAGCAGAGGGCCAAACATAACAAAATGTGAAAAAGTGAAATGATTTGAAGACTTTTTGGATGCTCTACTATGCAGCTATAGGGCATACAGAGCTTTTTTTTCTGTAATTTTCCTTATAGACGAGACATAAAAACACTTGTTCTTGCCTAGAGGCATTACCTTATACCTTGACATAGAGTACCTACTGCTTTGTAGTGCGGTGGCATGGACTCTGTGTGAGGACGAGCGATCACTAGTTCTCATACTGTGGAGGTGCTCTTCACTCCCATTCAATGAGCAGCTGGTTGCTGGCTTCTTCTCTGCATGTATAAATCCACCTTAAGTTACCAAAGCAGTAGCTGACAAGAATAACAGGAAGCAATGGGCTACTCTGTGCTTTTTATCATGAATCCATTAATACCCAGTGATCCATTAATACCCAATGATTGTGAAGCCTTTCTGTGCTTTCCAGTAATAAAGATACAGTATGCAAGAGTTTGGCAAATAAATAACCCTGTAATAATAAACTTGGTTTGATAGTTGTAGCTATATAGCGTTATATACAGTATGTAGTTTCTGATTTACAGTATAACTTTGTTTGCCATACATTTACCCCTTCCTGATTGCTCTATGTAAATTTACATTGGTGGTCTGGCATTTAAAAATGGCGCCTGCTCATAATAACGTTAATCACATACATTTGACCAAGGCATCTGGGAAGTTAAAGACCAGGAGCACACGCCCCTGGCAGTGTACCAGCCCCCCCCTGCAAGTATAGGGGAAACCAGATGTAGTGTGCGGAAGCCTTTACCAGGAGTGGTAAAGGGCTGCCAGAAATTAGTTTTAAAGTCCCCAACAGTTCCCCCCCTAAGGATTTTCACCAAGTGGCCAGGGTAGGGAAAAAACTAATACTCACCAAGTAATTCTCCATAATGTCTGCGATACAGACCACAGCCTAGGAGGCAGGGACACAGGCATGCAGTCGCGTTGATGTCCCCTTTCTGTGCCCCACTCTGACATCATCGTGTTCTGCACTGTGATTTACTACTTAATAGACCTCAGGCCTAGTAAGGCCTATGATGGGTGCCTTATTGTAAATATGGACCTGAACTGAGCCTTACCCAATGAACTGTGCCTGCTGCTGCTAATTATATATTTTGCTACTGCCCTACTGTGCCTGCTGTCTGCTGCTTTTTATATAGTGTGTCACTGCCATACTTCCCCATGAACTGAACTGTATTTGCTGCTTACAATATAATGTTCCACTGCTATACCCCCCTAGGGTGAAGCAAAATAGCTCACCATCACATCCTCAGCGGTGAACTACAAGAGGCCGTCCCATTCATTTTAATGGGACGCTCTTTCCTATACAAGTGTATAGGAACGAGCAGTCTCATTTAAATGAATGGGACGGCCTTTTGTAATTATGCCTGCTCACCACTGAGGGTGTGATGGCTAGCAAGTAAACAATGAAGAGGAGTCAGAGCTGGCATGGCATGCGCCTTCCCTTCAAACAGCTGATTGGCAGGGGTGCCAGGTGTCAGGTGTGCTACAGGAAACAGGCTGGAAGGCAAGCTGCTCCCAGGGTTGAAAGGAAACTATGGTGGCAGCATCTTGAGAGGACAGAGCCTGGGACCATGCTACTGCCTGCCCAACTATGCAGCTGGATGCAGACAATGACAGAGGCAGGAAGGGAGGACAGTGCTCACCCAAATATAGCGGGACCATGGCGGTGAGTATGGGAACATTGGCACCCAACATCCTCTGTTACATACAGTATAGTGCTGACATATTCCACAGCGCTTTACAGACATTAGCATCATGCTGTCCCCAGTGGAGCTCACAATCTAAGTTCCCTATCAGTATCTCTTTGGAGTGTGTTAGGAAACTGGAGTATCCAGAGGAAACCCACACAAACACGGGGAGAACATACAAACTCCTTGCAGATATTGTCCTTGGTCGGATTTAAACCTAGGACTCTAGCGCTGCAAGGCACTAGTGCTACAGTTACTTACCCTTTACTTCTGGTCTTTAGGATATACATATACCGTAGCTAATTTTCTTCAATTTCATCAAGCCTGAGGAAGGAGGCAAACTACCACTGAAATGCAAAGTTGTTTTTTATGTAATTTAATTAATTTTAATAAGTATTAAGCAAAGACCTTTGCTGTATTTGTGGGAGGGGAGGCTGATTACAAGGCTAGTTATATGCACCTGTGGGCCCGGGCTGGCTGGTTACTAGGCTATTTATAGGCACCTGTGGGCCCAGGCTGACGCCGATTCAGCTGATTTCACTACCTCTGGGTCAGCTCTAGGATACAGCAGCATGGTGTGGAGGCTCCTTACGGCTGGGTGATGGCAGAATGTCTCAGGAGGGCGATGGTATTCATGGTAGGATCGGAGTGGTTTGCATGGGACCCACGCTGCGGTCCGCCACATGTAGCGCTCTGGGATGAAGTAGAGTTTGGGCGCTAAAGGGCCGAGCATTGGTTGTTAGTGGGCTCAAGCTATGCACGCTGTGTTTTGTGTATCAATGGTTGATTTAAAAAAAATAAAATAAATGCAGCAGCATCATGTGGAGGCTCGTTCACACCTGGGCATCGGCAAAAAGGGCCAGGCGAATGCTGGCACTTACTGTAGAATTGTACTTATTGGCATGGGACCCAAAGTGCGGTATGCGATTCGCAGTTCTTTGGGTCAAAGCAAAGTTGGGTGCTAACAGTCAAATGACTGTTGTTAGTATTTTGTCTAGCTGTTTGGGGGCTTGTTAGGGGCTATTGCATATAGTTATTGGTGTAGCATGCGCCTAGAGTAGGTATGGTTGCATGTTTTCTGATATCTGTTTCATACGTTAAAAAAAAAAAAAAAAAAAGTGTGTGTTTTTCTATTACCTGTTTTGCATGTGGGGGCACATCCACAGTTAAAGCCACACATGCAAGGTGCTGGTAAATGTATATCAGTGGTCTGTATATGGGAACACAAGCAGATCGGTCAAGGCGCCTGTATTTGAGTTCTGATGCTCTTGTATGTAAGTGTGTTTAATCTATAAACTGTATGTTATGGGCACGCATGTGTCAGCGGTTCCGTGCTAGGTTTATAAGTGCACTATATGTCGATTAATTAGCGTTGCATCATGGGTTATGTTCAAACACGTTTATGTTTTCTTAGATGGTGTTGTGGTGACCCATTTAAAAAAAACAAAAAAACCTGCAGCATTATGTGGAGGTTCGTTCGCGCCTGGGTAATGGCAGAAGGTGCCAGGCAAGTGCTGGCATTCATGGTAGGATCGGACTTGGTTACACGGTTAGTGACTTGTAGCGCTCTGGGGCGAAGAAGGTGGGGCACTTATGGTCGAATGATCATGGTTAGGTTTGTTACCTTCAAAAGCTACGTCCGTCTGTCTGCATTTACATTTTGTCCTATAATCCATTCACTACTAGAGCTGCGTTCATGCGTTTGCTGTTGCATCACATTAATACTCTGCTCACTTCAGATTGCATTCATACGGCTGCGTTATACCTTGCTCTTCATGCTCAGAGCTGGGCCCATACCATGTTTTAGGCACCAAACACATCCAGAGCTGCATTCACCCACCTGTTCTTACACCATGTGTTATACTCTGCTTCCACTTAAAGCTGCATTTTCCCTTTCATTGCTACATCATGGTTACTAGTATTTTCACTAGGGCAGTCAGCACACCGCTCTGATACCGCTTTCTTTCAGGTTTACGTTTCTTTCCTCGCTGGTTATTACATTCCATAGGCCTACTTTTCTGTTTCACTTCGGTGGAAGAAAAAAAAAAATAAAAAAAAATTGGGTGCTGTTTTTTAGTCCTGGTTCGCATTCACTCAGACTGGTCTCCTGCCCCAGCTCACCATATAGTCCCTCAGCGGTCAGTGGGCTAATAGGAGTAAGTTTCCTACTATGTTTCACAAGCTGTTCACACGTTGTCACGATTAGGGTCTTCTCTTAGCGAACTGTAATGCCTCTGGCTCTTTTTCTCCCACCTGTTCAATTTCACGGTTGGTTTAATGTTTTACTTAGGCACGGGGTTCGGTTCACTATTGTCTATGCATATCCCATCAGGTCTGGCTCACATTTTAATTACTTATTGTCACTGTAATGTCATCTAGTTCAGTCTTGGCTTCGGGGGCCCGATGACCGCTTCAGCCTCATGGCTCCGCGGGGTCTATGACCGTTCTTCACGTTATTTGTTAGGGGTACAATATGGTTGTAAGCTGGTTAGTGTCCTAGGTTACTGTCGAAGGGGGTCATGGTTATGCGAGTCCCCAAGTCATACTGGTGCTGCTTAAGTGGTTTAAAAATAAAAAATAAAAAAATTATAAAAAAAAAAAAAATACATAATTTTTTTAAAAAAAATTGCCATAAGTTTCGCATTCATGGCTACGCCATTAGAGTCTCTGACGCATGGCTTCTCCGTTTAAGTTTGACACGCATGGCCCTGCCATTAGTGTCTCTCACGCATGGCCCCGCCATTAGTGTCTCTCACGCATGGCCCCGCCATTAGTATCTCTCACGCATGGCCCCGCCATTAGTGTCTCTCACGCATGACCCCGCCATTAGTGTCTCTCACGCATGACCCCGCCATTAGTGTCTCTCGTGCATGGCCCCGCCATTAGTGTCTCTCGTGCATGGCCCCGCCATTAGTGTCTCTCGTGCATGGCCCCGCCATTAGTGTCTCTCGTGCATGGCCCCGCCATTAGTGTCTCTCGTGCATGGCCCCGCCATTAGTGTCTCTCGTGCATGGCCCCGCCATTAGTGTCTCTCGTGCATGGCCCCGCCATTAGTCTCTCTCACGCTTGGCTCCGCCATTAGTCTCTCTCACGCTTGGCTCCACCATTAGTCTCTCTCACGCTTGGCTCCGCCATTAGTCTCTCTCACGCTTGGCTCCGCCATTAGTCTCTCTCACGCTTGGCTCCGCCATTAGTCTCTCTCACGCTTGGCTCCGCCATTAGTCTCTCTCACGCTTGGCTCCGCCATTAGTCTCTCTCACGCTTGGCTCCGCCATTAGTGTCTCTCACGCATATCCCCGCCATCAGTGTCTCTCACGCATGGCTCCGCCATTAGTCTCTCTCACACATATCCCCGCCATCAGTGTTTCTCACGCTTGGCTCCGCCATTAGTCTCTCTCACGCTTGGCTTCGCCATTAGTCTCTCACGCATGGCTTCTCAGTTTACATTTTACACACACAACTCCGCCATTCGAGGTCGGCTGCGTGGTCCGCCACAGTAGGTTCCATGTCTATTTCTGCCTTCAGGCCTGCTCGCATGGCTCGGTCAGCTGTGGCTCGCAATACAATTCTTCTTGTGGAGGCTCGCATGCATGGCTTTTGCCATTAGAATCTAACTCACATTATTGTTGTAGGTTGTTAGGTCTTCGTTTTCTTTTCAAGCAGTCATCTCAAGCCTTCCTTTTCAGACATCACCTTCTCCTGGGTTCGCATTTTTCTCCCATTTACCCTCTCTAGGTTCTTGCTTCCCTCGCTCCCCGCTGTAACTTTTCTCTTGCCCGTCCTTTTATTATAGACCCATTCTCCCAGGAAGCTGACCCTGTGGTCTAATTTTTTCACGTTTCTCAAATTTCGGCTCTCAAAGGGTTGTTCAGTAAAAAAATAAAAAATACTATGGCATCAGTTTCGTCCACAGGGAGTCCTCTCACCACTACAGGTGATTTACGAAGTCTGTCACGTCTACAGACTAATAAGTCCTGTCACGACTACAGGCGATTTACGAAGTCTGTCACGACTACAGACTAATAAGTCCTGTCACGACTACAGGCGATTTACGAAGTCTGTCATGTCTACAGACTAATAAGTCCTGTCTCACCACTACAGGCGAATTACGAAGTCTGTCACGACTACAGACTAATAAGTCCTGTCACGACTACAGGCGATTTACAAGTCTGTCACGACTACAGACTAATAAGTCCTGTCACGACTACAGGCGATTTACGAAGTCTGCCACGTTACTGACACGATAAGTTCTAGCGCGACTACAGGCACAGCATACGTAGTCTATCATGACCTTAAGCTTGTCCTGTCATAACGGCAGGCATTGGTTGTACATTATGTCTTCATTACAGACATGCTTACTTCATCGTCAAACTCGGGCTGAGGGTGTTGGTGTCGCACCTAGTTCCTGGGTACCGGTCTATCATCCAGTAGTAGGTACAATAATAAGGCACAATATACGTAGTCTGTCACGTCTATGGACTCAACAAGTCCTATCACTACTGTAGGCGCAGCATACATAGTTTATCACGACCTTAAGCTTATTTCCTGTCATAACTGCTAGTATGGTGGGTATGTTTTCTGTCCTCATTACAGGCAACATTAGCTCATTAATTGGAACAGCCATGTACTCGTGCTTATGGTTCCCCAGGCCTGGTGAGTCTACACATTTCACTTAATCCATTACTAGAGTTAGAGGGCATCCGCCATATTCTAACTTTTTGGGTCCTTTATAAAAAATAATAATAATAATTAAAGCGGTGGCCTGGGGAATAAGTATAGGTCAAGTATTTTGCTACCATTAACAGGGCCCTTGGCGAATGGTTGGACTTCAATTAGGCCCTTCCATCAGATTCACCATTGTTGTTTCAGTCTGCAGCTCTCAGGATTCAGACCGTCTCGTAATATGTTCATATGTTGGTCAACATAGGAGTAAATTGTTTCTGATTACCAACCACTCTTTCAAAAGCATCAACATTAGCTACCTCCAAGAACGACGTGCCGGCGCACGTGACAAGAGGTAAGGTACATAGAAGTCTCTGTGATATGTACGGTATATTCCGCACCTTCATCGTGTAGTGTCTTTTCGTTCAAAGTGGGTGTCGTAATGGTATGTATATGTTTTGCTCTAAACTAAGGTCTGCTCTTTTTGGCCCCTTTAGGCTGCCCTACCGCAGCAGTTATGGCACAATTCTACTGCTTGTTGTAGATAGGTTAGGTACACCTTTCTGATAGCCGATCCGACCACAAGTATTAAGCAAAGACCTTTGCTGTATTTGTGGGAGGGGAGGCTGATTACAAGGCTAGTTATATGCACCTGTGGGCCCAGGCTGGCTGGTTACTAGGCTATTTATAGGCACCTGTGGGCCCAGGCTGACGCCGATTCAGCTGATTTCACCCACCCACCCACACCATCTTACAGTCGCTTCATATTAGGGTTAGATAGGTTAGGTACACCTTTCTGATAGCCGATCCGACCACAAAACATTTTAAGCAGAAGTTTCCAGTGCAGCACCCTGTTTATCTCGTTCTTGTTCATTCTTTGTTTCAGTTCTGCTTCTGGCCTCCAGTGGATGTGTCCGGCGGGAAAGTGCAGCAACTTGATTTCCCTCTACCTAAGAGGAACTTTACTTTTATCCGATGTTGTGCTCGGGATTGCACAGCACCTTCTGGTTAGAATCTTACCATTATAGGGATCTATCATTTGGCACCAGAGGTATTACAAAGGAGGCTCCACCATCTGCTATTTTTCTCTTAAAGGAATTGATGTCATAGTACAGGGATAATGCATATATAGATTGTGACATCAATATATGCATTATCCCTGTACAGGCACAGGCATAATGTACACTGTGATGTAATAACAGTGGAATAATATGCACAGTGAAGTCACAGTATAGGGAAGTTGCACACATTGACATAATGCACATAGTGATGTCACAGCACTGGCATAATGTACACTGTGATGTAACAATGGTGGAATAATGTGCACAGTGAAGTCACAGTATAGGGAAAGTGCATACATTGACATAATGTACATAGCGATGTCACAGCACAGGCATAATGTACACTGTGATGTAACAATGGTGGAATAATGTGCATCGTGAAGTCACAGTATAGGGAAGGTGCACACACTGACATGATGCACATAGCGATGTCACAGCACAGGCATAATGTACACTGTGATGTAACAATGGTGGAATAATGTGCACAGTGAAGTCACAGTATAGGGAAGGTGCACACATTGACATAATGCACAAAGTGATGTCACAGCATAGAGATAATAAACTTACAGTACAGGAATAAAGTACTTTGTGATGTTACAACCCTGGAGTTATACAAACTGATGTCACAGTACAGGAATAATGTAATGATGTCACAGCACAAAAAAAGTGTAAAAAGATGAGTGATGCGAACAGCAGTAGCCATGAGACTCCATAACAAAAGTTTGAATGAGGTTGTATTAAATTTTGCATTTCAACATTTAAGTGCACCTTATGTCTGAGTGGAAATGGCTGTTGGGACCCATAACTAGAGATGAGCAAATCAAAGCCGACAAAGTGGAATTTGATGCGAATTTCAGGAAAAATTAAATTAACACCAAACCCGAATTTCCTCACGATTCGTGGTAATGAATCGCATTTTTTCCTAAAATGGCTGCTGCACATGTGAGGACATGGAGCAAGGAACTCTGGGTAGGCGGGATCGTCCATAATGACATGCATGCAGCCAATCAGCAACCAACCAGCCCTGTGATGTCACAGCCCTACAAATAGCCTCAGCCATCTTGGATTCAGCCATTTACCCATGTACTTAGTGCAGGGAGAGACGTCAGCAGGCGCTAGAGATAGTGTTAGAAAAAACTTCATGGTTCTAAAAAAACCATTTACAAGTGCAGGGAAAGATTATTCAAGGTGTAGGAAAAGGATTGCGAGGAATCATTCCACAGCATTTATGTAGAACAGGGTTCAGTAGGGAGGTTACAGCCTGGGTAATAGTAACAATCCTATTACACCTTGCTGCACTGACTTTGCACCCTAATTGCCATTATACAGCTCTGTAATTCAAGCAAACCTCTTCTTGTTATTGGGGTGCAAGTGCTGTATGATACAGCCATTAACAAGGTTTATTGCAAGTAAATATTTCTACATCTTATTTGCTCTTGTGAGGTGCTTTTTGTCATGTATTAGTGGAAAAAGTAAAGTATATTTGCCGTCCAGAGGTGCAGTTATATGTTCTAAAGTCCTTTTTGTCGTGTAATAGTGACACTAGGAAAATATATTTGGCGTACAGCGGTGCAGTTATATGTTCTAAAGCCCTTTTTGTCGTGTAATAGTGACAATAGGAAAATATATTTGCCGTACAGCGGTGTAGTTATATGTAGTGTTGAACGAACCCGAACTGTAAAGTTCGGGTCCGTACCGAACTTTACGATTTTTGTTACCCAGACCGGAACCCGAACTTTGCCGTAAGGCTGGGTTCAGACTTGCGCGTATCTGATACGCGCGTAAAACGCACGTTTCTGTCGCGCGTATTACAGCGCATTTTTGCAAATAGGAAACGCGCGTCGTACGCGCGTTTGTGTGATTGACTACTGTGGCGTCAATCACAATACGCTCGACAAAACGCCCCAAAGTAGCTCAAGAACTTTTTTGAGCGTAGGGCGTTTTTCAACGCGTTCAAACGCGCTGTAAAACGCTCAAGTGAGAACCAGGGCCATAGGGAAGCATTAGTTTTCTTGTGTTGAGCGTTTTACAGCACGTTTGAACGCGCTGTAAAACGCGCAAGTCTGAACCCAGCCTAAAAGTTCGGGTTCGAGTTTCTTGTACAGGCATTTAATAAAGCTTGTTAAAAGGCTGCAGGGCAACCAATCAACAAGTTTTTAAGTTGTGGGCATTTAGAAGCCTCAATAAAAGCTGGATCACATATAACACCGCCCACATCAGCTCTTAGTAGTACAGGGACAGGAAGCAGGCTGCTGAAGTGAGGGAGAGAGTTAGGAAGGAATCTCATCTGGCTGTTAATTCTGTGGGTGACCTATAGAGATTTTTTTGTGGGTGCAATACACCATCTTTGTACCCCTGACACAAAAATATAAGTAATAATCTAGCTGTTAATCCTGTGGGTGACCTATAGTGATTTTTTGTGGGTGAAATCCGCCACCTTTATACCCCTGACACAGAAATATAAGTAATATCTGGCTGTTAATTCTGTGGGTTACCTATAGCGGATTTTTGTGGTTGCAATCCGCCATCTCTGTACCCCTGACACAGAAATATAAGTAATAATCTGGCTGTTAATTCTGTGGGTCACTTATAGCGAATTTTTGTTGGTGCAATCCGCCATCTCTGTACCCTGATGCAGAAATATAAGTAATAATCTGGCTGTTAATTCTCTGGGTGACCTATAGCAAATTTTTGTGGGTGCAATCCGCCATCTCTGTAACCCTGACACAGAAATATAAGTAATAACCTGCAGTTAATTCTGTGGGTGACCTATAGCGAATTTTTTTGGGTGCAATCCGCCATACCCCTGACATAAATATACGCGTAATAATCTGGCTGTTAATTCTGTGGTTTGACCTATAGCAAATTTTTGTGGGTGCAATCCGCCATCTCTGTACTCCTGACACAGAAATATAAGTACTAATCTGGCTGTTAATTCTGCGGGTGAGCTATAGCAAATTTTTGTGGGTGCAATCCGCCATCTTTGTACCCCTGACACAGGAATATAAGTAATAATCTGGCTGTTAATTCTGTGGGTGACCTATAGGGAATTTTTTGTATGAGGTACACCTGCACTTCATACGTGACAGTGGAATTAAGATAGTTAATCCGTCTGTTAGTTCGATGGGTGACATATTCCCATTCTTGCTGTAAAGTAAACTCGCACTGCATACCTGACAGGGAAATAAATTCATAAAATCCATCTGTTAGATTGTGGGGTGACATATTCACATTTTTTGCAGTGAAATACCACTGCGGCCTGCGCTGCATATATGACAGGGAAATAAATTCAGTAAATCCATCTGTTTGTGGGGGGACATTTCCACGGTTATCAGGCCAGTCATTCACAAGTGGCTCGGAGGATGGATTACTGCACCAACATAGGCCAGGTACACAAGTGTCCAGCCAGAGCACCTGTGCAATACACAATTTTTACACCCCTGATACAGAAAGATATTTTATCTGGCTGTTAATTCTGTTGGTGATCTTCCTACTGTGATTTTTTTGTGGGTGCAATGCAACATCTTTGTACTCCTGCCACACAAATATAATATGTAATCCGTCTGTTAGTTAGGTGGGCGACAAACCAATTTTTGTGTGAAGTACACCTGCACTGCATACCTGACAGTGAAATGAATTTCTTAAATTCGTCTGTTACATTGTTGGGTGACATAAACCCATTTTTTCTCTCAAGTGCACCGGCAAATGAAGGACATGGGCCTGGTTGTGGTGCTGCTGATGTTGGTGGAGCTCCTGTTACGTGGTCGATCTGTGCCAGCTACACGACCAAATAAAACACCTTCCTCAGGTGCGAGTAGGTGACAGAACGTTCAGCGTTATTTTGTAGGCCTAAATGCCGCTCCGCGAATGGTGAGGCCAGGACAAGTACAGGCGATAGTAGATTGGGTGGCTGACAGTGCTTCCAGTTCCTTCACATTTTCTCCCACCCGCTCCCCTGCTGAAAGCTCAGAGTTGGCATCTGCAGCCTATGGGCATCTGTCTTTCACCTCACCCCCTTACAAATCAGCCAAGTAGTCTAAGGCCCAAGTCATGCAGCAGTCTCTGTTGCTTTTTGATGACTCTGCTATCAGGGTTTCCATGGGCCATCCACCTAGCCCTGCTCCAGAAGTGGAAGAGATTTAGTGCACTGATTCCCAACCACTTATGTTTCAGGATGTGGACACGGGAGGACCACCGCGGCATGTCTCTGATGATGACGAAACACAGGTGCCAACTGCTGCAGCTTTCTGCAGTGTGCAGACCGACAAGGAGGGCAGGGGTGAAGAGGGGGTGGAAGATGATGTGAAGGATGATGAGGTCCTAGACCCCACATGGAATCAAGGTCATGCGAGTGACGTGTGCAGGTTAGAGGAAGAGGTGGTGGTCGCACAGAGCCACCAGCACAGCAAAAGAAGGAGCAGGGTGCAAAAGCAGAGCGGCCATCCCCTAGACAGTACGCCTGCTACTGCCCACCGCACCCAAGGACCAAGCACACAAAAGCCAGCTCTACGGTGTTCCCTGGCGTGGCAGTTCTTCATACAATGTGCTGATGACAAGACACGAGTGGTTTGCACGCTGTGCCATTAGAGCCTGACGCGAGGCATAAACGTTCTAAACCTGAGCCCAACCTGCATGACCAGGCATCTACATGCAAAGCACGAACTGCAGTGAAGTAAACACTTCAAACACCAAGAAAGGTCTCAGGCTCCTCCTGCTCCCTCTTCTGTTGCAGTCTCGGCCTCTTCCGCCACCTCTGGAGTGACAGTGGCCCCTGGCACCCTGCAATCAGGGGATGTGGCAGCAATGCCACCATCTCCGTCACCAAGCATCTCCACAATGTCCCACGGCAGCGTTCAGCTGTCCATCTCCTAAACACCGGAGAGAAAGAGGAAATACCCCCCTACCCACCCACGATCCCTGGCCCTGAATGCCAGCATTTCAAAATTCCTGGCCTTTGAAATGCAGTCATTCCATCTGGTGGAGACGAACACTTTTAAAAACCTTATGGCGGTAGATGTCCCACAGTATGTGGTTCCCAGCCGCCACTACTTTTCCAGGCGAGCCATTCCTTCCCTGCACAACCAAGTGGCGGACAAAATCAGGTTTGCACTGCGCAACGCCATCTGTGGCAAGGTCCACATAACCACCGATACATGGTCCAGTAAGCACAAGCAGGGATGTTATATCTCCCTTACTGCACACTGGGTAAATGCAGTGGTGGCTGAGCCTGAGGCGGATTGCAGAGCATTTCTCTTTGGCTCCTGTCGCCTCCTCCTCCTACTCCGCTTCCTCCTCTACCACCTCCTCATCCGGTCACCGTAACACCTTCACCACCAACTTCAGCACAGACAGGGGGAAACAACAGCAGGCTGTTTTGAAACTCAGCTGTTTGGGGGAAAAAACCCACACCGTGCAGGAGTTGTGGAAGGGCATGGAACAACAGACCGATGAGTGGTTGGTGCCAATGAGTCTCAAGCCCGGCCTGGTGGTGTGTGATAATGGGCGAAATCCCGTAGCAGCTCTGGGTCTAGCCAGTTTGACGCACATGCGGAACAATACCACTTCATCACCAATGAGTGGGCCTCCATGCAAGACCTGTGTGCCATGTTGCACTGTTTCCAGTACTCCACCAACATGGCCAGTGCTGATGACGACGTTCTCAGCGTTACTATCCCACTTCTATGTCTCATTGAAAGAACGGTTTGGGTGATGATGGAAGAGGATGTGGCACAGGAGGAAGAGGAAGAGGGATCATTTCCACAGTTATCAGGCCAGTCATTCATAAGTGGCTCAGAGGGTGGGTTCCTGCACCAACATAGGCCAGGTACACAATTGTCCAGCCAGGGCACAGTTCTGGAGGATGAAGAGGATGATGATGAGGATGAACCATGTTCACAGCAGGGTGGCACCCAAAGCAGCTCATGGCCATCACTTGTGCTTGGCTGGGGGGATACAGACGATACACCTCCCACAGAGGACAGCTTGTCCTTGCATCTGGGCAGCCTGGCACACATGAGCGACAGCCGAGTTGCCCACATCCACCCTGCTCAATCCCCGTTACAAGGACAAAGTGCCGTCCTTAATTTCCTCACTAGAGCATGATTGGAAGATGCGCGAGTACAAGAGCACGCTGGTAGATGCGCTGCTGATGGCATTTCCAACTGATAGTGGGGGCTCAGTGGAAGCAAAAGGCAAAGGCAGAGGAGGAGGAAGAAGTTGCCAACGCAGCTGGTGCACCTCCACCAGCACCTCAAAAGGCAGGGTTAGAATGGCCGAAATGTGGAAAAGCTTTGTCAGCACGCCACAACAACCAGCACCACCAGCTGAAATGGAACGTCTTAGCAGGAGGCAGCGTTTCAGCAACATGGTGGAACAGTATGTGTGCACACGCCTACAAGTACTGACTGATGGGTCTGCCCCATTCAACTTCTGGGTCTCCAAATTGGGCACATGGCCTGAGCTTGCCCTTTATGCCTTGGAGGTGCTGGTCTTCCCTGCAGCCAGTGTATTGTCTGAACGTGTGTTTGGCACAGCAGGGGGCGTTATCACAGACAAGTGCAGCCGTCTGTCCACAGCCAATGTGGACAAGCTCACTTTCATTAAAATGAACCAGGCATGGATCCCACAGGACTTGTCCGTACTGTGGCAGTAGAGCTGCCAGAAGGCCATAGGAAGGCCATTCAAGTGGCGTATCTCACCCAGAGCAAGCTGGGTGAGAACAAGAAAGGTTGGGAAAATAGTTTTTCCCCACTGTCTGCAGCAGCCAGTCTGGTAATGGGGATAATTAGCAGCCAGCTGAGGAGCTTGGATTAATCTGGGCTGAGCTCCTCAATCAGGGCTCCCAGTCTGGGAAAGGAGCAGGCTGTGTTAAGACCTGTGGGAGCCAGGACCCTCTAACCCTGTGTGGGGGTAAGCACTGTGGTGTTTTGGGGAGCTGGGTGGTAGACCCGGATCCCGCTAGAGAGGGAGTATCTACTGTGTAGTCAGTGGCCAGACGGCTGAGGTTTATTTTTATGATTTCTTTGTACTGCTGTTATGACAATAAAGCTGGTTGTGGCCAGTTTGCACCCGAATCTACAGTGGTGGAGTGGCTTCTTGATGTGTGCCAACCGTCTACAGTGTTAAGATAGCGATCTGGAAGAGCTAAATGACCCAGTGTTGTTACATATGGTGGAGGTATACTATAGCATGAAAATGGCACACGAAGCTGGGTGCTGCAGAGCTAAAAGGGCAAGACAACAGGGTGCTAAGGGCACCAGGAAGCGTTGTCTGTGCTGAATGCTGCGGGATTGCTGGACGGAAAGTGTCTGTGCTGAAAAGTAAAAAAAACTGTTGGTTGCTAGGGACAACGATGAGACAGCAGTTGATGCTGAAAGTTGTTTTTTGCTGTGTGTGAAGTTAAAGGGCCGGAAGCTTTTTTTGTCCAGTAGAGCAGGTGCTGCTCGTAAGAGTGTGGACTATTTTGCTGTAGTGCAAGTAAAACTACAGTGAATTAAAGGGCCAGTAGCCCAGCAAATGGGACTAGTTGCTGACAACTTTTCCTGCTACTATGGGTCTCGGAGAAGAATACATCCGACAGATATGGGCTATAAAACGGCGAGAAAACTTGGCCAAGGAGCTTGGTTATGGTCCAAAAGAAATGGCGTTGTTTGATGCAGAGCGAGAGGCTCTGGAGGCGCAGTTGCAGCTGGCCCTGAGGAAAGGGTTCTCGACGCTGTATGGTCACTGTGCAAAAGTACCAGAGGTCGGTGGTGTCGGGAGTTCCACAGGGCAAGCCAAGATGTGCCGTTGCCAAGGGCAACCGTCGGGAAGATAGAGATGGTGAGCGGTGCGATTCTCAGGAGTTCCTATATTCCCTGCGACTGTGCACATGATTCTAAAGGATGCGGGTGGAATGACCGTCCGGGAAAAGTCTTAACTACAGTTGTATCCGGTAGCAACTGTTGGAGTAAGGAATCTGCAGGTGATCATGGTACCAGGAATCAAGGGCAGGTCTCCAAAAGCTGGATTTTGCAGGATGATCTCGGCAGAGATGTCCGTGGGATGCTCTCGTCTTCCGAGACTGCCGAACCTGTGACAACAAACGGTAAGACTGTTCCTGTTATTAAGATACCTACTGGACTGGTGAGCGATAAATTCCCGAGGCGAGGAACTGTCTCGGAAATATGTGACATTGGGAAAAACGCAGTGTCTGAACAGGCGGGTAAGCCTGTTGTGATTATTCCCCTGCAGGAATTTGGAGAGGAGAAGGTTTTTGTGTCACGTAAGTTGCCCATGATCAAAGCAAATAAAATGGGTGGCGCTATGAAAAATAGCAGTCGAGTCCAAACGTTGTTGGACGCAGGAAGCCAGGGGAGCCTGGTACGTGTCAGCATGGTTGCTGGGGACTATGCTGGACAATTGTGCGGATAAGAAGGAATATCCGATGGTTTTCACTGAGCGTGAGGCTTCAGTGGGAACTGGGACTGATGAACTTGATGTGGCAAATAAAATTATGCATGACATGATGTGGGGCAAAAGGGACACTTCTGTAGAAAGTGGTGACGCTCCTGCAGAACTTGTACCTGTCCCTTTAACCACCTCCCGAACGCACGGATGCATCCAGGCGGCGGCAGGTTTGTTCCTCCTGGATGCATCCGTGCGTCATCTCGCGAGAGGCGAGATTTGCTGTGAACGCGCGCGCACACAGCGGTGCACAGCTCGGCAGTGATACTACAGCCTGCCAGCGATGATCAATCGCTGGCAGGCTGTAGATGCGAATTAATTAAATTGCATCAAACCTGTATATCAGACGCTGTTTTGTTAACAGCGTCTGATATACCTGCTCCCTGGTCCTCTGGTGGTCCCATTTGCTGGGATCGACCACCAGAGGACCAGGTAGCTCTGTAAAGTAGCACCAAGCACCACACTACCCCCCCCCCTGTCACTTATTAACCCCTTGTTAACCCCTGATCACCCCATATAGACTCCCTGATCACCCCCCTCTCACTGATCACCGCACCACGGATCCGCAAAACACGGACACCGGCAATGTGCTTTCCGCAATTGCGGACAAGAATAGGACATGTTCTATATTTTTGCGGAACGGAAGTGCAGACCCGTAAGTGCGGATCCGCAATTCCGGATCCGAGCGGGACAAAGTCTGTCCCCATAGAAATGAATGGGTCCACAATTCCGTTCCGCAAACAGAATTGCGGACGTGTGAAAGGGGCCTAAGGGTCCCTTATCACTGCCAGTTAGTTAGCTACTTGTTAGGTAGTTAGCGTCCAGCCCACCGCACCGCAGTCACTGATTTTGGCAGAGATTTTTTCATCCACGATGATCGATGTGAATTAAAAAATCTGTGCCGTTCATTTTTTTATTTTTTTTATTTTTTCAGCCCAGAGGCTGAACGGAAAAAAAAAATCTCATTACCCGTATGCTCAATATAAGGAGAATAGCAGAAACTCCTAATGCTGGCCATACGTATAATGATTGCGGAGACCCTCAAATGCAAGGGCAGTACAAACACCTTACATGTGACCCCATTTTAGAAAGAAGACACCCCAAGGTATTCCGTATTGGTGAGTTCATGCAAAATTTATTTTTTGTCACAAGTTAGTGGAATATGAGACTTTGTAAAAAAAAAATATCAATTTCCGCTAACTTGTGCCAAAAATTTTTTTTTCTGTGAACTCGCCATGCCCCTCACGGAATACCTTGGGGTGTCTTCTTTCCAAAATAGGGTCACATGTGGGGTATTTATACTGCCCTGGCATTTTAGGGGTCCTAAAGCGTGAGAATCCAAATGCGTAAAAATGCCCTGTGAAATCCTAAAGGTACTCATGGGAATTTGGGCCCCTTTGCGCATCTTGGCTGAAAAAAAGTGTCACACATGTGGTATTGCCGAACTTAGGAGAAGTAGGGCAATGTGTTTTGGGGTGTATTTTTACATATACCCATACTGGGTGAGAGAAATATCGCTGTAAATGACAACTTTTTAAAAATGTTTTATACAAAGTTGTCAATTTACAGAGAGAGTTCTCTCACCCAACATGGGTATATGTAAAAATACACCCCAAAACACATTGCTCTACTTCTGAGTACGGCGATACCACATGAGTGACACTTTTTTGCAGCCTGGGTGCGCAAAGGGGCCCAAATTCCAACGAGTTCCTTTAGGTTTTACATGGCTGCTCACAATTTAGCCCCACCCAAAATGCCAGAACAGTACAAACACCCCACAAATGACCCCATTTTGGAAAGAAGACACCCCAAGGTATTCGCTGAGGGGCATAGTGAGTCCATGAAAAATTGAAATTTTTGTCAAAAGTTAGCAGAAAGGGAGACTTTGTGAGAAAAAAAAAAAAAAAAATCAATTTCCGCTAACTTGTGCCAAAAAAAAAAAATCTTCTATGAACTCGCCATGCCCCTCACAGAATACCTTGGGGTGTCTTCTGTCCAAAATGGGGTCACATGTGGGGTATTTATACTGCCCTGGCATTTTAGGGAACCTAAAGCGAGAGAAGAAGTCTGGAATCTAAATGCGTAAAAATGTCCTGTGAAATCCTAAAGGTACTCATTGGAATTTGGGCCCCTTTGCGCACCCAGGCTTCAAAAAAGTGTCACTCATGTGGTATCGCCGTACTTAGGAGAAGTAGGGCAATGTGTTTTGGGGTGTATTTTTACATATACCCCTGCTGGGTGTGAGAAATATCTCTGTAAACTGACAACTTTTTAAAAAAAAATTATACAAAGTTGTCAGTTTACAGAGATATTTCTCTCACCCAACATTGGTATATGTAAAAATACACCCCAAAAGACATTGCCCTACTTCTCCTGAGTACGGCAATACCACATGAGTGACACTTTTTTGCAGCCTGGGTGCGCAAAGGGGCCCAAATTCCAACGAGTACCTTTAGATTTACATAGCTGCTCACAATTTAGCCCCGCCCAAAATGCCAGAACAGTAAACGCACCCCACAATTGACCCCATTTCGGAAAGTAGACACCCAAGGTATTCACTGAGGGGCATAGTAAGTCCGTGGGAGATTTTTTATTTTTTTTTTGCCAGAAGTTAGCAGAAATGGAAACTTTATTATTATTTTTTTTCCTCAGAAAGTGTCATTTTCCGCTAACTTGTGAAAAAAAATGAAATGATACATGAACTCACCATGCCCCTCCGTGAATACTCTGGGGTGTCTTCTTTCTAAAATCGTGTCATTTGGGGGGTATTTATACTATCCTGACATTCTAGCACCTGATGAAACATGACGGGTGCTCAGAAAGTCAGAGCAGCTGCTTCAAAATGCGGAAATTCACTTTTTTGCACCATAGTTTGTAAACGCTATAACTTTTACCCAAACCAATAAATATACACTTATTGGATTTTTTTTTTTATCAAAGACATGTAGAACAATAAATTTAGCAAAAAATTTATATAGAAATGTAGTTTTTTTAAAAAAAAATTTACAACAAAGTGAAAAGTTTTTTTGTTTTTTTTTGCTAAAATTTCTGTCATTTTTGATTAATAGCAAAAAAAGTAAAAATGTCAGCAGCAATGAAATACCACCAAATGAAAGCTCTATTTGTGAGAAGAAAAGGAGGTGAAATTCATTTGGGTGGTAAGTTGTATGACGGAGCAATAAACGGTGAAAGTAGTGTAGTGCAGAATTGTAAAAAGTGGCCTGGTCATTAAGAGTGTTTAAGCTAGGGGGGCTGAAGTGGTTAAGTAAAGGTGTAAGGGAAAGGACCATTGAAAACAGTTGTGTAGTTGAAGAGAAAAATGAAAATGAGGTGTTATGTGCAAGATATGATGGTGGTGATGATGATGACATGCCTTTTCTCTTGCAAAGCGATGGTACCATATTTGCCGAAAAGCATAATGTTATTGTGGATAATGTGAAGGTGCTGCACATAGAAAACAAGTTACTTGAAGTGCCTAATGATATGTGTGACGATGATATACCTGCTCCTTCAAAGGGTGTGGTCAGGGAAGAAGCTCCCCCTGTTGGTAAAAATGTGGATGGTATAAAAATGCTAATTGATGTTGAGCGCTCGCAACTGAGGGAAACCACTGTGAAAAATGTGCAAGTACATGGGGCAGTCCTAGAGGGTGTACCACACGTACTAGAAGTGGATATGCAGTCTCCATAGGTTTCCATGATTAATAAAATGTCCCAGGTGGGGATTAGCTCATCGGTGCCCCTAGAGGACAGGATTGAGAATGACATGAGCGGTATATATAACGCATGTTCTGTGACCGATGGCAACTCAGAGAGAGAGGCTGCCATGTCGAGGACTTGCCAAACTAAAGTGGTTACTAGTAGCGACCAGATGACAGTTATATCTGACGAGATGAGAGTTCAGTCGGGTGACGTCAGCCTCTGTCTGAAGCTCATATCCAGACAGTCTTATATGACCTGACAGGACAGTACAGCTGCAAACAGGAGGCTGATCTCACTCTCGCCACACGGTCGCTAGATACGTTGGAGAAGGGACTAGCTGTCGTCAAGGAGTCACTAAAGAAGGCTGCAGAAGGGTCAAAAGAGGAGACCCCGGAAAAGATGAGTGAACTGAAGGGTCTACTGCCTGGTGTCCTGGGCAAGGGAAAAGACTCCAGGAAAACACAAAAGTCTATAGTAGACCTCAACAATGCGCTTGAAGAGTCCTTGGGTGGAAGTCCCACAGAGTGTCTAGGGAAGAATGGTGTTACTCCTACAACTGCTGTTACACCAGAACAGAGGGAAGAGCAGCTGGACCAGAAGGCCCAAGAGTGGGGCGCTGCTAACAAGCTGGTGCGAAAAACTAAGAAGACCAAGGCCCTCTCCTTGGCTAGAGCCCTTGAAAAAGTGCTTAAGGAGCGAGATGAATTGGAGAGGCTGAACAAGCAACTCAGAGCAAAGATGGAGTATCTCATGAGCTCAAAGGAGGACGTCGAGAAGAACGTCTATGAGTTGGAGAAGCCTAAGCGTACTGTCGAGCAGCAGGTGGAAAATGAGAAACCTGTCCTCTGAAATACATCAAGTCTAAGCCAAGACTGTTAAGATTGGGTCCAGAGGTGGTGGCTCTGTGGTGCCAGCTGACACAGAGAAGAAGATGGAAGATGTATCTGCTGAACCAGATGATGGTGCTGAGGTGGATGCAGAAGCCCAGAGACTCGTGGAAGTGTGTGGCCAGGACCTGGTCATGAAAGACATTCCCTCTGCTGGGGAAGAAATACGGGGGGGACCGACAACCGGTATGAGGGTCTTGTCTACTTCGATGGGCTAGCTCTCCTGAATCCTGCCCGAAAGAAGAACCATATCCTGGGTGAACCTCTGCAGGGATTGCCAGAAGACGATGAGTCTGGTGAAGACCCTGATGTCCCCGATGCCTCTAACCTTGATGAGAAAAAGGAGGAGGAGGAGGAGCTAAGAATGCAAGTATATGATTCTGTGTCTGAGAAGGCTAACAAAGTGGATGAAGACTCCAAAGGAGACTCAAAGGCTGGAGAAGCTAAGGCTGTTGAGTTGGAGTGGGAAAAACCCTCAGATGTTTCCCAATGTAGGAGCTTTGACCCTGGAGGGGGCTTAAGTAAGGTGAAAAGTCCTATGGCCTTTATCGGGGGGGGGGGGGGGGGGGAGATATGTGGCAGTGGAGCTGCCAGAAGGCCACTCAAGTGGCGTATCTCACCCAGAGCAAGCTGGATGAGAAGAAAGGTTGGGAAAATAGTTTTTTTTTTTCCCACTGTCTGCAGCAGCCAGGCTGGTAATGGGGATAATTAGCAGCCAGCTGAGGAGCTTGGTTTAATCTGGGCTGAGCTCCTCAATCAGGGCTCCCAGTCTGGGAAATGAGCAGGATGTGTCAAGACCTGTGGGAGCCAGGACCCTCTAACCCTGTGTGGGGGTAAGCACTGTGGTGTTTTGGGGAGCTGGGTGATGGACCCGGATCCCGCTAGAGAGGGAGTATGTACTGTGTAGTCACGGCCACCCATTCCTGCGCTACTATCTACTTCTAGGCCCTGAAAAAGGTCTTGGTTAGACCGAAACGTTGGCCATACACTATCATGTAACTTTAATGGTGGGGGAATAAATAAAAAACCTTACTGCATTATAATCAAATTGTAGCCAGAGTGCCGTGTTCTTCCACTTCACAGTAGTCAGTGGCCAGACGGCTGAGGTTTATTTTTATGATTTCTTTGTACTGCTGTTATGACAATAAAGCTGGACGTGGCCAGTTTGCACCCGAATCTACAGTGGTGGAGTGGCTTCTTAATGTGTGCCAACCGTCTACAGTGTTAAGACGGCGATCTGGAAGAGCTAAATGACCCCGTGTTGTTACATATGGTGGAGGTATACTATAGCATGAAAATGGCACACGAAGCTGGGTGCTGCAGAGCTAAAAGGGCAAGACAACAGGTTGCTAAGGGCACCAGGAAGCGTTGTCTGTGCTGAATGCTGCGGGATTGCTGGACGGAAAGTGTCTGTGCTGAAAAGTAAAAAAACTGTTGGTTGCTAGGGACAACGATGAGACAGCAGGTGCTGCTGAAAGTTTTTTTTTGCTGTGTGTGAAGTTAAAGGGCCGGAAGCTTTTTTTTTTTTTTTTTTTTTTTTTGTCCAGTGGAGCAGGTGCTGCTCGTAAGAGTGTGGACTATTTTGCTGTAGTGCAAGTAAAACTGCAGTGAATTAAAGGGCCAGTAGCCCAGCAAATGGGACTAGTTGCTGACAACTTTTCCTGCTACTATGGGTCTCGGAGAAGAATACGTCCGACAGATATGGGCTATAAAACAGCGAGAAAACTTGGCCAAGGAGCTTGGTTATGGTCAAAAAGAAATGGCGTTGTTTGTTGCAGAGCGAGAGGCTCTGGAGGTGCAGTTGCAGCTGGCCCTATGGAAAGGGTTCTCGATGCTGTATGGTCACTGTGCAAAAGTACCAGAGGTCGGCATTTTCTATGTAGTGCCGGCGATGTGCGCAGGCACTCCTCAACCTTCTACTCCATAAGGACCTCCTCCTAGTTCAAGATTATTTTTAATTTTTAGGTATTTTATGTCATTTTAAGTAATTTCCCTATCCACATTTGTTTGCAGGGCAATTGTCCAGCTCTTACCCCCATTTTAACATAGTAACATAGTATAAAAGACATTTGTCCATCCAGTTCAGCCTGTTTCCTACAAGTTGATCCAGAGGAAGGTAAAAAAAAACTGAGTGTCACGGGTATATGTGAACAACAGGAGCATAAACAGTGCTGAAGCTACTGACCAGACCCAAACTAGGGAGCTTAAAGGGTTACCCCTGTCAGACCCTAAGAGCTCTCCCTATGCTGCTATGCCCATGCCCAGACCCTGATGGTGGGTCGTGGCATGCCCGCGTACCTAAGGCTGATGACAGCTGAAACCCCTACTATAGTGGGAGGCGCACGGCCACCGGCGCCCTGCACAGAACACGGACGGAACTGGGGTCGCCTCTGATCCAGTCAGCAAACAAATCAAAACACACAATGTCTGCAAACTTATCTGTAGGAGCTGCAGCAGCAGTGAAGACAGATCCAAACTCAGCAGACAATATCCGATGTACTTCAGCAGAACACAGGTCAAGTGAAAAGAGACCACACAAGTGTAGATACTCCAGCAGCTGAAACAACTCAGATGAGAAATATAATCCGCATGAACAGGAAGAGGGGTGTTTTATAGGAAGAGGAATCAATCACAGGAGGGACAGCTGGGAGGAGGGAAACTGAAAGTAAAGACCTCATCACAGGGGCGGAGGAACAGAGCTGTGAGAACTCCTCAAAACTCTGGTAGTGACAGTGAGGCAGAAGCCACTAAAGGGGAAAAAAATTCCTTTCCGACGACTCCAATCGGAATAACTCCCTGGATCAACGACCCCTCTCTAGAAAATATAGCCTGTAATATTATTACACTCCAAAAATACATCTAGTCTCCTCTTGAATTTCTTTATTGTACTCACCATCACCACCTCCTCAGGCAGAGAGTTCCATAGTCTCACTGCTCTTACCGTGAAGAATCCTTTTCTATGTTTGTGTACAAACCTTCTTTCCTCCAGATGCGGATAAATAGATGATGGGAGCGATCTCTGTACTGACCCTTGATATATTTATACATAGTTATTAGATCTCCCCTCAGTCGTCTTTTTTTTCTAAAGTGAATAACCCTAATTTTGATAACCTTTCAGGGTACTGTAGTTGCCCCATTCCAGTTATTACTTTAGTTGCCTCCTCTGAACCCTCTCCAGCTCTGCTATGTCTGCCTTGTTCACAGGAGCCCAGAACTGTACACAGTACTGCATGTGTGGTCTGACTAGTGATTTGTAAAGTGGTAGGACTATGTTCTCATCATGGGCATCTATGCCCCTTTTGATGCAACCCATTATCTTATTGGCCTTGGCAGTAGCTGCCTGACACTGGTTTTTGCAGCTTAATTTGCTGTTTATTAAAATTCCTAGATCCCTTCCCATGTCAGTGTTACTGAGTGTTTTACCATTTAATATGTACGGGTGACTTGCATTATTCCTTCCCATGTGCATAACTTTACATTTGTCAGTGTTAAACCTCATCTGCCATTTCTCTGTCCGTTTTGCTTGCTTTTGCAGCGCCCTAGCCCTTTCCATTACTTTTTTAGAGCCATTTTAGTGCCCCAAAGTTCGGGTTCCCATTGACTTCAATGGGGTTCAGGTTCGGGGTCAAGTTCGGGTCCCGAACTCGAACTTTGCGGCGAAGTTCGGGCGAACCCAAACTTCCAGGTGTCCGCTCAACTTTAGTTCTATGTTATAAAGCCCTTTTTGTTGTATAAAAGTGTCAAAAGAAAAATATATTTTGCACAGCGTTGCAGTTATATGTTCTAAAGCCCTTTTTTTTTTTTCGTGTATTAGTGGCAAAAGTAAAATATATTTGCTGTGCAGTTATATGTTCTAAAGCCTTTTGTGGCGTGTTTAAACGGAAAAAAGAAATATATATTTTGCAGTTTAGCGGTGAAGTTATATATTCTAAAGCCCTTTGTGTCGTGCATAAGTGGAAAAAAATAAGGGCCAATTTGCCGTGTAGTGGTGCAATTATATGTTCTAAAGACCTTTTTGTCGTGTATTAGTGGCAAAAGAAAAATATATTTGCCGTTCAGCAGTGCAGTTATATGTTCCAAAGCCTTTTGTGGTGTGCATTAGTGGCAAAAGTAAAATATTTTTTCCATTCAACATTGAAGTTCTATTTTATTACAGCTAATACAGGGTGTATTAATAGGATAGATACATACGTCCTATTAGCCGGTGAATTGTGATTGTTATATTTATTTTTTTTGGGATGTATTAATAGGATAAAAAATACGTCTTATTAGCCGGTCTGCAGTGAGCCAACATTGTTATACTGCCAATGTTGGGGTGTATTAATGGGAAAAATAAGTACGTGTTATTAGCCGTCCTGCGATAAATATACATTGTCATGCAGACATTGTTGCGCTGTATTAATGGCAAGAATATGTATATGTTGTTAGCTGTTTTGCTGTGAATTTCAGTGGTGAAATTTGTTTGTGATACAGCCTTTTTTGGGAAAATTGATGGGTGATTGTAGACTTTCTTTTGCTGTATAGACCGAATTACGTTGATTAGCCATTCATTGGGGACATTTTTTGTGAAACAGCCTTTTTTGGGAAAATTGGTCAGTAGCTATAACAATGGTTAAGGACAATATATGACCTTTATGGCCCACTGGGTAAATGTTGTTCCTGCCCAGCCACACCAGAAACTTGGCCAGGTGACGCTGCTTCCGCCTCCACATTCTCACACCGTTGGTCCTGTGACAGTGTCCACCTCTGCTTACTCATTGTCCACTGTGTCCTCAGCCTCCACTGCATTGACAATTCACAGTGCCCCTTCATGTGCATGTGCAGAGCACGGCGGTGTCATGTTGTTTTGCACCTCGTTTGCCTGGGTCACACAGGGGAGGTACTGCTCCATGTACTTCATCGAGAAATCGAATCCTGGCTTTCTCCTCGACAACTCAAAATTGGAACCATGGTGTCGGTGCTGCATCAAGGAGCGCTTAGCCATGCGCCCTGCATGGCACACGTGTTCAATCTGGTTGTCAAGCGGTTGAATTTCCATCTACAAGACTTCCTAAAAATGGCCAGGAAACTTTAATGCACTTCAGCCACTCATACACCGCAAAGCACACCCTCCTTGTAGGCTGATATGCGATCCATTAGAAAACATGGTGTGGTGTTTAACAAGCAGGATATGCTCAACCCATATGCAGTTGTGCATGTATCTAGGGGAGCACATCCTGCACTTGTAGTCCATTGCTAGGGGCAATCAACAGCTAAAAATGCATATAATGGAAGATGGCAGCAACGGACTACAAGTACCACAATAACCATCCTACATACGATAGTGATAATGTGGATGTGGAGAACAATCAAATTTGTAGGTGGAGGTGTATAAACTCCGATTTAAATGTGCCTGCTTTTCATCTACAGGCTACATTCAGGTGCACCTGTGAGGCTCTGGGCCATATCAGCCGGTCTCGGGTGGGGCTCACAGGCACCTCCCATTTCATGGTTACATGCTGGAGGTCACCGGTGAGCTGTCTGTGAGTCAGGCCTTACGCTCCCGTAATGCCCAACGGCTCCTGGTATCGCCCATACGGCTCAGGTAGGTTGAGTGGTAGGGCCTCGGGCTACTTGAGGGACCTTGCCGTGGTGTCCGAGCTTAAGACATGTCCTCCTAGTAGGATATGTCGAACTAACCCCTCAATTTTATCAGTGTGAGGGTTTAGTATTACCGCAGAGTGCACCTGCTTTTGCTATGGTTATGTTTAGGCTGATATGCGACATAGGCTGATATGCGACGTTTCCACCCGTTAGAATTCGACCCTCCATATGTTAGACCGCCTATACGAACAGAGAAAAGCCATAAAAGATTTCTTGATGATCCAAGGAGCAGTTTTCAGCAGCAACTTAAGTCTAGTGAAGAAACTACTCGCCAGCAGCAGCTAGACCTGGAGCAGGACCTGAACCAGCAGGTGGTGGCATACTTGGACAGTACCCTGCCACCCCACATTGAAAATCTGCTGGACTACTGGGCAGTCAAACTGGATTTGTGGCCGCATCTAGCAGAGGTTGCCCTGGAAAAGCTGTCCTGCCGTCCAGTAGTGTGGCATCAGAGAGGGTGTTTAGCGCAGCGGGGGCCATAGTTGCCCCAAGAAGATCTCGCCTGAGTGCCCACCCAAAATGTGGACAGACTGACCTTTGTCGAGATGAATCAGGCGTGGATCAGCCAGGATTTTCACCCACCAATGCCTGATGCATCAGACTTGATCATCCATGGTGCCACACCAAGACTTTGACAAAAGAGACCGGTTTCTTCTGGCTACCTGCCTCACCTACTATTCTGATGCTGCCACCTGCCTGATACCACACATCTGATGTCAAGTGCTCTTTCTTTCACACACAATCTTCAGCTGGTACTCGTATTGCCACCCACCTCCCCACTCTGTCACCGGGTCACTCTTTGATCTCCTGATGCTGCTGCCACCTCCTCACTATATCACCTTGCCACTCTGTGGTCTCATGATGTTGCTGCCACCTCCACACTATGTCGCCTTGCCACTCTGTGGTCTCCTGATGCTGCTGTCACCTCCACACTATGTCATTTTGCTACTCTTTGGCCTCCTGATGCTGCCCCCACCTCCAGATTCTGTCATTGGTCCACTCTGTTGTCTCCTCATTCACGTGTCATCTCTGTTTTGGATCCACTCATATTTTTTATTTTTTTTGGCATTAGCAATACTGATGGATTACTGACCAAATGCTCACCGAGTGAAGGCGGATGCTCAATAGACAGGATCCGTTTTTTGGGGGTTATTGTTCTGACGAATCAGATGAAGGGCAAAATAATCAGTGACGTCAACACAAACTTACTGCTGACACCCTCTCCACTCTGTCGGGGCGCTCTCCTTGTATAAGCGTTTAATAGAACAGGTTCTGTAGATATCTAGGTGGAATCAGCTGACGACGGTGTAAAAGGAGTGCGCTTCTTCTTGGCGCTAACATTGAACTGTAAGGCTGAGTTCATACTTGGGTTTTTTAGTCAGTTTGGAAGTGAAGTATGCTGTGATTTTAAGAACGACTCCTGTCATCTGCATGTCATACGAACTCACAGTATTATTTCACTACCAAAGCAGACTCCCTATGTGTGTTACTGGAAGACAGTGTTTTACACCACTATAAAGGCGCTCTGTAGCCAGGAAATAGATGTTTTTTAACTAAATCTGCCGTGAATAAATTCGGATTGAAACTAATTTTTTCCCAAAAATTCAGCGAAACGCGATTTTGAATTTTTGAAAATAACCCATAACAGCTGCAATACCTGCTACTCCAGTAGTTATATCCATGTTCCTCTCATCTCATCATATCATGACCTTATTAGTTATATTTTCTCAAAGGTATATGATCAGACATTAAAACTAGAGATGAGCAAATCCGGTACTAATTTCAGGATAAATTCGATTCGCCGCCAATTTCTCTTGTGCTTTATGGTAGCAAATTGGTTTAACCTGAACCAGTGTAAAAAACAAACTTCCTTTATATGCTCCCGATGGGGCCGACTGCTACCATCTTTATTGAAGATCTCGGACGAAATCCCGTGTGTGGTGACCTATGATGTCACCAAGCCAGCCGGCATGACGATGTCATCTCGGGCCGCGTCAGATTTTGCGCAAGAACTTCAAGTAAAATGGCAGCAGCTGGCCCGTCGCAAGCAAATGGAGGCAATAAGTATTAAATTTTTTTTTCTGCAAATTTTAGACTGTATTATTATTTTCAGATGCCGCGATCATGTATGAACGTGGCATCTGAGGGGTACATTGATGGAGAGCAGCGCTAACATAGCTCCTCGTCATTGTACCAGCTACTTACAAAAAAATGCGCTTTGTGATGAAGCAATTCACAAAGCAAATTTTTTTGTAAATTTTGACGATTCATCTCTAATTAAAACACTGAAATATTAGCACAACCTAAAGAAATAAGATCAGCCACATCTCATTTATGCCTTTGATCACAAGCAGAGGACAAGTGCTCTTTATTAAGCTAAAAAAAATCTAAATATTTGTCTTCTAGCAAAATATTAATAGCAACATCCAGGATAAAAGGTTCATACTTAAGCTAGTATTTTTCTGTCTAGTAACAGTCCTTATTCATAGCAGCTATGATTATGAGAAGCAACTAGCCTGAAACATGTAAGTGTGAAAAAAAAAAAACATCTCTCTTTGTCTGTAGCATATGATATTTTTCTATTATAAAACATTGACTAATTACATTTTACTTGATTAAGCTGTACTTCCAAAATTTAATATGCAATGCAATATTTTTCTATAATTATTAATATGCACATTATGCATGTTAATATTTTTCCTTATTAGTTTTTAATTAGAGCACGGATCTAAGAGGTAAAATACAGCACTATATATACTGATCAGTCCCTGACGGGCACAATAAGTAATGTTGTCTCTTTATAATGGCACCTGCCAAAAGATGGGATAGCTCAGGTTATGTTTAGATGGCTAAATAAGCGTTAAATAAAAATCTGACGTGTATTTGGTAAGAAATCCGCAGATATCTGCAGCGTCTTTGACATTTGAATGGACAGATCTGACTGCAGGCTAGCCACAACTGGGCTAGTGCACTCGCAGACATCCAGCTACACAAAGAAGGGACATGTCTCTTGTATATTCTGCAGGGCGGACTCCCGTTGCTAACAATGGGAGGTATGGATTCGTTGTTGAATCTGTGTGGAAATCCATGCACAAGATCGGCTGTTTGAACAAGCCCTTTGGCTGCAAATAAACTTGAAGGCTATGTACACCTTCAGAGGCAATTTTTTATGATTGTATTTTACTCATCTTGGCCTAAAAATCATTTTTTCAATTGCACTTTATTAAAAATATTGAGCTGTTTTGTCACAAAGGGTTAACTGAGATGCACCAGTGAAGTGGCTCGCCCACTCTCTCTATGGACAAAAAAGGGTGCACTATACACTGGCTGACCCAAGCCAATATTAGTGGATTAATATAGGTCTGTAGAGTTATAGGCACACCTCTTACTAGAGATGTTTAGATACATACAATAGGATGATGTCCCAAAATGTTATTACATATTATTTACACTAATAATTCAAACATTACTGTGGGAGTCCTGATTCAATACATATTAATCATCATCATGATAGCATTTAATAAAAATACAAAAAAATTTAGTAAAAAATAAACTAAAAAATGCTAATTTAAAGTTTAAAAATAATAATAATAGTTAAAAGGTTAAAAGATGGTTAATTCATGAATCGACTGAAGATAGTCCTTACAACAGGATGACTAAAGTCCATTAATGTTGTTAATTATTCCTATTAATGATATCTCCACTTATTTACTTGTTTTTAATCCTTGATTGCAGAGTTATACTCCACATTGTAGAAATATCATGTGTGCTTGTATTGACAATACAAACACTTATTTAACCACATTGTTATCAGTAGGATAAGAACTGAGCTATAATGAGTGTTTATAATGTCAGAGAGCAGATTAGCTGGCTGACGGAGCAGAGAGAAAATTCAGATCCCTCTACAGAGAGAAGGGTTCCATATTTGTAATAATCTCTGCTCCCATGAAGATGCCGTTGTTTGTTATTTTAAATTACTGTTCTCTCTCCTGATCTCTAAATCTATAGGTGGCACATGCACCGCAGGCATAGAACCACTGATAATACCTGCTATTTGAAATGGGCATCAACCATATCTAAAGGGCAGTTTGCTAGGGATCACTGTGATCTACAGCTCATGGTGATTTTTGTGACATGGTAGCTGAATAAAATAGCTATCTACAATATTTTTCCTCACTTCTTTCAATTGCTCCACCAGAATATAAAGGGATTTAGATATTACCCCAGAAAGGAAGTCTCGTCGTCCCCCCCCCCGCCCCCCAGTAGAGGATCCAATTAAGGATAGGGCAATAGTAAATCTACCAAGGAGGGAAGATATGGGTTATTACACCCTCACCTATGATTATTTAGTAACCCAGGATAGAAATTTCTATATTTTATTAAGGGGTTAAATACAATTGCCCAAATACCAATCCCCTAAATCTGGTGTTCCAGCTTTGGCTAGACAAGTATAATACTGTATGCTGTCTGGCAAAGGATAGATTATTTTCTGGGGTGAAATTCAATTGCCAAAATAGCAATACTATAAATCAGTGGTTTCAGCTGTGGCTGGCAAAATAGAATAGTGTCCGCCAAAACAAATATTTTGTTCTGGGGTGAAATTAATCTTGCAAAATAGCAGTACCCTGATTCTGGTGTCCCAGCAGTCGCAGGCCAGATTTCATAGTGTCTGCCAAAACACATATTTTGTTCTGGGGTGAAATTAATTTTTCAAAATAGCAATACCCTGAATCTGGTGTCCCAGCAGTTGCAGGCCAGATTTCATAGTGTCTGCCAAAACACATATTTTGTTCTAGGGTGAAATTAATTTTGCAAAATAGCAATACCCTGATTCTGGTGTCCCAGCAGTTGCAGGCAAGATTTCATAGTGTCCGTCAAAACATATATTTTGTTCTAGGGTGAAATTCATTTGCCAAAATAGCAATACCCTGAATCTGGTGTCCCAGCTGTTGCAGGCCAGGATTCATAGTGTCTTGCAAAACATATATTTTGTTTTGGGGTGTGTGGGGAGTCGCTCTGGTAGACAACAGTGCGGGTGCAGTACCGAGGCAAAAACAAAGAGTCCAGCATGTGCAATAAACAGTGTTTTATTCACACTGACACAAAAATAAACAGCAAACAGTCTTTTGGTGGTAATTCACACATGTCAGAAACAAGGAGGCAAAACAAAACAGGAGCACAGGTTCAGTCACCTGGGAGGTTTAGTTGCAGGTTCGCACCAGGCTGTCGGCCCAGCCGCAGGAGAATCCACCTTCAGGGTGCCAGGAACAACAACACCTCCTTGCTGAGCTCTTTCCTCTAAGTCAGAGAACTCCACAGCCCTGTTTGCAGCTCCAGGACAATCACCACACAGCTGCTAAGGAGGCTGCTTTTTTAAAGGCCCGGATAAAGTCCGGCCTGGACCGTGGGGAGTAGGCACCCACCCAGCTCTTTGCCTACTCCCAGTATGAGCCGGCCCGGATTAGCTTTGCAGCCAAACTAGGTAACAAAGTCAAACAGCACTAGCTGCTGCAGACACATAAAACCCGGCTCTCACCTCACCGAGGCCAGGAACCTCGGTGACACGTACCTGCCATCGACTATGATACCTTGCACCCTCTTACAGGTGACATTCAATTGCCAAAATAGCAATACCCTGAATCTGGTGTCCCAGCTGTTGCAGGCCACGTTTCACAGTGTCTTGCAAAACATATATTTTGTTCTGGGGTGACATTCAATTGCCAAAATAGCAATACCCTGAATCTGGTGTCCCAGCTGTTGCAGGCCACGTTTCACAGTGTCTTGCAAAACATATATTTTGTTCTGGGGTGACATTCAATTGCCAAAATAGCAATACCCTGAATCTGGTGTCTCCCAGCTGTTGCAGGCCACATTTCATAGTGTCTGCCAAAACATATATTTTGTTTGTGGTGATATTCAATTGCCAAAATAGCAATACCCTGAATCTGGTGTCCCAGCTGTTGCAGGCCAGGATTCATAGTGTCCGCAAATACATATATTTTGTTCTGGGGTGACATTCAATTGCCAAAATAGCAATACCCTGAATCTTTTGTCCCAGCTGATGCAGGCCAAGTGTAAATCTGTCCATAAAAGAATACCTTTCATCCAGGGCCTAAATACTAGCCCTAAAAGAGATATTCCCCTAAATCAGTGGTTACTGCTGTGCCTGGATTAGTGTAATACGCTACATAAACAAATAGGCAGATAGTTTTAGGTGCCTGTAAAAAAAGGCCTAAATTTGAAATCAATACATTGGGCCAAATATTTTTTTCCTTATTGTGGTGCTTGGTGAACGGTAATGATGAGGAAAACATCTAGTAAGGGACGCGGACGCGGTCGTGGTGGTGTTAGTGTACCCTCTGGTGCTGGGAGAGGACGTGGCCATTCTGCCACAGCCACAGGTCCTAGTGAACCAACTACCTCAGGTTCCAGTACCCGACAGAATTTACAGCGATATTTGGTGGAGCCCAATGCCGTTCTAAGGATGGTAAGGCCTGAGCAGGTACAGGCGCTAGTCAATTGGGTGGCCGGCAGCGGATCCAGCATGTTAACAACATTATCTCCCACCCAGTCTTCTGCAGAAAGCGCACAGGTGGCACCTGAAAACCAAGCCTATCAGTCTGTCACATCACCCCCATGCATATCAGGGAAACTGTCTGAGCCTCAAGTTATGGAGCAGTCTCTTATGCTGTTTGAAGACTCAGGGTTTCCCAAGGGAATCCACCTAGCCCTTCCCCAGTGGTGGAAGACATAGAATGCACTGATGCACAACCACTGATGTTTCCTGATGATGAGGACATGGGAATACCACCTCATCGGAGTCCGCACGTCTCTGATGATGACGAAACACAGGTGCCAACTGCTGCGTCAGGGAGGTCAGGGAGGAAGACTGTGTGGAAGACGATGCAGGGGACGATGAGGTCCTAGACCCCACATGGAATGAAGGTCGTGCCACTGACTTTCATAGTTCAGAGGAAGAGGCAGTGATGAGACCGAGCCAACAGCGTAGCAAAAGAGGGAGAAGGGGGCAAAAGCAGACCAGCCGCCGCCAAGAGAGTTCGCCTGTTACTGGCCACCGCCACCAGGGACCGAGCACCCCAAAGGCAGCTTCAAGGAGTTCCCTGGCATGGCACTTCTTTAAACAATGTGCTGACGACAAGACCTGAGTGGTTTGCACGCTGTGCCATCAGATCCTGAAGCGAGGCATTAACGTTCTGAACCTTAGCACAACCTGCATGACCAGGCATCTACATGCAAAGCATGAACTGCAGTGGAGTAAACACCTTAAAAGCAAGGAACTCACTCTGGCTCCCCTGCTCCCTCTTCTGCTGCTGCCTCGGCCTCTTCCTCCGCCTCGGGAGGAATGTTGGCACCTGCCGCCCACCAAACAGAGGATGTGCCACCGACAACACCACCTGCGTCACCAAGCATCTCCACCATGTCACACGGCAGCGTTCAGCTCTCCATCTCACAAACCTTGGAGAGAAAGTGTAAATTCCCACCTAGCCACCTGGGCCTGAATGCCAGCATTTCTAAACTACTGGCCTTTGAAATGCTGTCATTCAGGCTGGTGGACACAGAAAGCTTCAAACAGCTGATGTCCATGGCTGTCCCACAGTATGTTGTTCCCAGCCGCCACTACTTCTCCAAGACAGCCGTGCCTTCCCTGCACAACCAAGTATCCGATAAAATCAAGTGTGCACTGCGCAACGCCATCTGTGGCAAGGTCCACCTAACCACAGATACGTGGACCAGTAAGCACGGCCAGGGAAGCTATATCTCCCTAACTGCACACTGGGTAAATGTAGTGGTGGCTGGGCCGCAGGTGGAGAGTTCCTTGGCGCACATCCTTCCGCCGCCATGGCTCGCAGGGCATCATTCTTTGCCTCCTGTAGCCTCCTCCTCCTACTCGGCTTCCTCCTCCTCTGCTGTGCGATAATGGGCGAAATCTCGTCGCAGCTCTGGGACTAGCCGGTTTGACGCACATCCCTTGCCTGGCGCATGTGCTGAATTTGGTGGTGCAGAAGTTCATTCACAACTACCCCGACATGATAGAGCTGCTGCATAAAGTGAGGGCCGTCTGTGCGCGCTTCCGGCGTTCACATTCTGCCACTGCTCGCTTGTCTGTGCTACAGCAGAACTTCGGCTGCAGCACGCACATGTCAGTCGCACTGCGGAACAGCACCACTTCACCACCAATGATTGGTCCTCCATGCGAGACCTTTGTGCCCTGTTGCGCTGTTTCGAGTACTCCACCAACATGGCCAGTGGCGATGACACCATTATCAGCGTTACAATACCACTTCTATGTCTCCTTGAGAAAACGCTTAGGGCGATGATGGAAGAGGAGGTGGCCCAGGAGGAGAAGGAGGAGGATGAGGGGTCATTTTTAGCTCTTTCAGGCCAGTCTGTTAGAAGTGGCTCAGAGGGAGGTTTTTTGCAACAGCAGAGGCCAGGTACAAATGTGGCCAGCCAGGGCCCACTACTGGAGGACGAGGAGGATGAGGAGGAGGTGGAGGAGGATGAAGCAGGTTCACAGCGAGGTGGCACCCGACACAGCTCAGGCCCATCACTGGTGCGTGGCTGGGGGGATACGGAGGACGATGACGATACGCCTCCCACAGAGGACAGCTTGTCCTTACCTCTGGGAAGCCTGGCACACATGAGCGACTACATGCTGCAGTGCCTGCGCAACGACAGCAGAGTTGCCCACATTTTAACGTGTGCAGACTACTGGGTTGCCACCCTGCTGGATCCCCGGTACAAAGACAATGTGCCCACCTTAATTCCTGCACTGGAGCGTGATAGGAAGATGCGCGAGTACAAGCGCACGCTGGTAGAGGCGATCCTGAGAGCATTCCCAAATGTCACAGGGGAACAGGTGGAAGCCCAAGGCGAAGGCAGAGGAGGTGCCAACGCAGCTGTGTCACGGCCAGCTCCTCTGAGGGCAGGGTTAGCATGGAAGAAATGTGGAAAAGTTTTGTCTCCACGCCACAGCTAACTGCACCACCACCTGATACGGAACGTGTTAGCAGGAGGCAGCATTTCACTAACATGGTTGAACAGTAGGTCTGCACACCCCTCCACGTACTGACTGATGGTTCGGCCCTATTCAACTTCTGGGTCTCCAAATTGGCCACGTGGCCAGAGTTAGCATTTTATGCCTTGGAGGTGCTGGCCTGTCCGGCGGCCAGCGTTTTGTCTGAACGTGTATTCAGCACGGCAGGGGGCGTCATTACTGACAAACGCAGCTGCCTGTCCACAGCCAACGTGGACAAGCTGACGTTCATAAAAATGAACCAGGCATGGATCCCACAGGACCTTTCCCTCCCTTGTGCAGAATAGACATTTATAACTGCCTCCCCCTCAACCATGTATTCTTGTACTCCGGGGCACTTCTTTATTGAATCCTCATTTTTTTAACTTTACCATGATCCATGGTGCAACCCAAAGTTGAATGAACCTCTCCTCTGTCTGGGTGGTGGGGCCGAAATAACTGAGAGTGGCCTTCTCCGGTGGTGGTTGATATGACGCATGATTCCTTGCTGTGGGACCTCTCTCCTCTGTCTGGGTGCTGGGCTGAAATAACTGAGAGTGGCCTTCTCTGGTGGTGGTTGATATGACGCATGATTCCTTGCTGTGGGACCTCTCTCCTCTGTCTGGTTGCTGGGCTGAAATAACTGAGAGTGGCCTTCTCCAGTGGTGGGTGATATGACGCATGATTCCTTGCTGTGGGACCTCTCTCCTCGGTCTGAGTGCTGGCCGAAATAACTGAGAGTGGCCTTCTCCAGTGGTGGGTGATATGACGCATGATTCCTTGCTGTGGGACCTCTCTCCATGGTCTGGGTGCTGGCCGAAATAACTGAGAATGGCCTTCTCCAGTGGTGGGTGATGACACATGATTCCTTGCTGTGGGACCTCTCTCCTCGGTCTGAGTGCTGGCTGAAATAACTGAGAGTGGCCTTCTCCGGTGGTGGTTGATATGACGCATGATTCCTTGCTGTGGGACCTCTCTCCTCTCTCTGGGTGCTGGGCCGAAATAACTGAGAGTGGCCTTCTCCAGTGTTGAGTGATATGACGCATGATTCCTTGCAGTGGGACCTGTCTCCAATTGATATTGGTTAAATTTTATTTATTTTATTTTATTTTAATTCATTTTCCTATCCACATTTGTTTGCAGGGGATTTACCTACATTTTGCTGCCTTTGGCAGCCCTCTAGCCCGTTCCTGGACTATTTTACAGCCTTTTTAGTGCCGAAAAGTTCGGGTCCCCATTGACTTCAATGGGGTTCGGGATAAAGTTCGGGTTGAGTTCGGATTCCGAACCCGAACATTTTCGGGAAGTTCGGCTGAACTTCTCGAACCCGAACATCCAGGTGTTCGCTCATCTCTAGTTCTGATCCCCCACAGTCCTACTGCGGGAATCAGAACCTTATAAATTGTGTAAATAATATCCCCAACCTCCCCCCAACCGAGCCCTCAATGTACCCCTATGTGGCGATGCGGTGTGCGGGCGGTTTGCAGGAGACGGACGGTGCCGCGAGCGGGATTGTGATCCCCCTTCCTGCCTCCGCACTAAAATCCATGGTGGTCCTGCGGTGTTAGCAGAGTGTCAGCACATTGCTGACACTCTGCTAAAAACGGCTGGCATCTGTGCTTGTACAGATGCCAGCCATTTAACCCCTTCCATGCCGTGGTCCGTATGGACCGCAGCATAGAAGGGGTTAACAGGGAGGGAGCTCCCTCCCTCTCCCATCGGGGGGCTGCTGTGCCTTTGCAGCCCCCGACAGGATGGGATTGCAGAGGGAGGGAGCTTCCCTCCCTCCCCATCTCCCGCTGCTCTGTTCTGGCAGCGGGTGATGGTCACCATGGCAACAGGACGCCTTCAGAGGCGTCCTGCTTGCCATGATAATAGTAACTCTGATCAGACTTCTGCTAAAGGCAGAAGTCTGACCAGACAGTGTAAAGTACAAAGTACAGTACAGTACACTATATAGTGTACTGCACTGTATTATACTGACATCAGACCCACTGGATCTTCAAGAACCAAGTGGGTCTGGGTCAAAAAAATGTAAAAAAAGTGAAAAAAATAAAATAAAAAAAAACACATATCACTGAATAAAAATTAAAAAAATAAGATACACTACACATATTAGGTATCGCCGCATCCGTAAAAACCTGCTCTATAAAAATATCACATGAACTAACCCCTCAAGTAAATGCCGTAAAAAAACAAAACAAAAAATGGTTTTAAAGCCATTTTTGTCACCTTACATCACAAAAAGTTTAATACCAAGCAATCAAAAAGGCATATGCCTCCCAAAATAGTACCAATCAAACCGACATCTTATTCCGCAAAAAATGAGCCACTACATAGCACAATCGCCCCAAAAATGAAAAAATATGGCTCTCGGACTATGGAGACACTAAAACATTATTTTTCTTTCTAAAATGCTGTTATTGTGTTAAAGTAAAATAAATAAAAAACCTGTATAAATATTAGGTATCGGCGCGTCCGTAAAAACCTGCTCTGTAAAATTCATATAATCTAACCCTTCAGGTAAATACTGTAAAAAAAATTAAATAAAAACTATGTCAATAATATCATTTTTGTCACCTCACATTACAAAAACTGTAATAGCAAGCGATCAAAAAGTTATATGCACTCAAAGGCAAAAAGTGATACCCTACATAGGACAATTGCCCCCAAAAATGTACTATTTTAGGGCAAATATGATTTTGGTTGCTCTATATTACACTCTTTTTGAGGCAAGGTAACAAAAAATAGAAATTCTGAAATTTCATCTCCATTTGCCAATAACTCTTATAGAACACCTAAAGGGTTAACAAAGTTTGTAAAATAGGTTTTGAATACCTTGAGGGTTGTAGTTTCTTAGATGGAGTCACTTTTATGGAGTTTCTACTCTAGGTGTGCATCGGGGGACTTCAAATGGGACATGGTGTCAAAAAACCAGTCCAGCAAAATCCACCTTCCAAAAACCATATGGCGTTCCCTTCATTCTGTGCCCTGCCGTTTGGACATACAGCAATTTATAACCACATATGGGGTGTTTCTGCAAACTACAGAATCAGGACAATAAATATTGAGTTTTGTTTGGCTGTTAACCCTTGCTTTGTTATTGGAAAAAATGGATTAAAATGGAAAATCTTCCCAAAAAATCGAAATTCTGAAATTTTATCTCCATTTGCCATTAACACTTGTGGAAAACCTAAAGGGTTAACGAAGTTTGTAAAATAAGTTATGAATGCCTTAAGGGGTGTAGTTTCTAGAATGGGGTCATTTTTGGGTGGTTTCTATTATGTAAGCCTCACAAAGTGACTTCAGACCTGAACTGGTCCCTAAAAAGTGGGTTTTTGAAAATTTCAGAAAAATTTCAAGATTTGCGTCTAAACTCCTGACGAAGCGGAGTGCGAAACGCGCGTCGAGGTATGTTTGCCTCACTGGCGATGGTCCCCCTTTCATTATAGCTAACAGTATGTTACTTGTAGTATAATATGTTTTATTCAATTACATATCTTGTGCTATGTGGTTATAATTAATATTGGGATTAACTGTGATCTCTAGTAGAGATGAGCGAACTTTAAAAAAAAGTCCGGTGTTCGGGTTGTGGTAAGTCGCGCATCCCGTTATGGATTCCACTATAGCGGCATATGGAATCCATAAGGGGCGGCTGCCACCAACCCGAACTGTTGAACAGCCGAAGGACCTGGGGTGACATCACCGTCATGTGATCAGTGCAGGGGGCGTGGCTCAGCACGGGATCAAATCAGCAGAAGCAAGCAGCAGGACAATCGGGTGCAGTCATCACAACTTTGAAAGGGCCAGGTCTATCTCAGAAAACTATTTTCCCATAGACTTCTATTGGGAAACGATGTTCTGTGGTTTCTAACAGCATCACGAACATGTCATGTTGTCGTACCCTAAATTTATGTGTTAGGAGCAGGAATAATGGACGGGCAAATGAATTTGAATAACTTTGACAAGACCCAAAATATCAAGGCTAGACAATTAGGTCAATTAGACAATCTTGTGGAGTGTTCCCGGTATGCTGTGTTTAGTACCTATTAAAGGGTCCACGGAAGGACAACCAGTGAATAGGTCATGGGCGTCCAGGGCCCAGTGATGCTCATAAAAGACGAACACTAGCCTGTCTGGTGTGATTCAACAGAAAAGCTTCAGTAGCACAACTAATGCTGGATATAATAGATGTCAGAGCACAGTGTCACAGTGCTCATGCTGACTCCGATTTACCACTGGAATTGGACCATGGAGCAATGAAAGAAGGTGGCCTGATCTACAGAATAACATTATCTTTTGCATCACGAGGATAGCTGTGAGTGTGTACTTCCATCCCATTATGGTAATAGTATTCCTTAGGCCTCTTTCACACTTGTGTTCTGAGGATCCGGCAGGCACTTCCGTCCTGCCGGATCCGTCAGAACGCAAGTCGCCTGAAAGCATTAGAATACTGATCAGGATCCTGATCAGTCTTCGAAATGCTTTGAGGTTACTATGGTAGCCAGGACGCTATTAAAGTCCTGGTTGCCATAGTAGTAGTGGGGAGCGGTATACTTACAGTCCGTGCGGCTCCCGGGGTGCTCCAGAATGACGTCAGAGCGCCCCATGCGCGTGGATCACGTGATCCATGCGATCACGTGATCCATGCGTGTAGGGCGCCCTGACGTCACTCTGGAGCGCCCCAGGACCTGCACGGATGGTAAGTATACTGCTCCCCTGCTCCCCACTACACTTTACCATGGCAACCAGGACTTTAGCGTCCTGGCTGCCATGGTAACCATTGAGAAAAAGCTAAACGTCGGATCCGGCGATGCGCCGAAACGATGTTTAGCTTAAGGCCTGATGCGGATTAATGCCTTTCAATGGGCATTAATTCCGGATCCGGCCTTGCGGCAAGTGTTCAGGATTTTTGGCCGGAGCAAAAAGCGCAGCATGCTGCGGTATTTTCTCCAGCCAAACAACGTCCGGCCTGAACTGAAGACATCCTGATGCATCCTGAACGGATTTATCTCCATTCAGAATGCATTGGGATAATCCTGATCAGGATTTTTCTGGCATAGAGACCCGACGACGGATCTCATAGAAACATAGAAACATAGAATGTGTCGGCAGATAAGAACCATTTGGCCCATCTAGTCTGCCCAATATACTGAATACTATGGATAGCCCCAGGCCCTATATTATATGAAGGATGGCCTTATGCCTATCCCATGCATGCTTAAACTCCTTCACTGTATTTGCAGCTACCACTTCTGCAGGAAGGCTATTCCATGCGTCCACTACTCTCTCAGTAAAGTAATTCTTCCTGATATTACTTTTAAACCTTTGCCCCTCTAATTTAAAACTATGTCCTCTTGTAGCAGTTTTTCTTCTTTTAAATATTCTCTCCTCTTTTACCGTGATGATTCCCTTTATGTATTTAAAAGTTTCTATCATATCCCCTCTGTCTCTTCTTACTTCCACGCTATACATGTTAAGGTCCTTTAACCTTTCCTGGTAAGTTTTGTCCTGCAATCCATGTACTAGTTTAGTAGCTCTTCTCTGAACTCTCTCCAAAGTTTCAATATCCTTCTGCAGATATGGTCTCCAGTACTGCACACAATACTCCAAATGAGGTCTCACTAGTGCTCTGTAGAGCGGCACGAGCACCTCCCTCTTTCTACTGTCTATGCCGGAAAACAAAAATGCTAGTGTGAAAGAGCCCTTAATTACAATGACTTCTTTCAGCAGGGTAATGTGCTCCGATGATTTCAGGACATGACCAAGAGTTCAAGGTGTTAAACTCCATATTGCCACCAAATTACCCAAATTTCAATCTGATTGAGCATCTGTGGGATACGCTGGAAAAAGAAGTCTGTTCCATGGAGGTTTCATCTAGCAACTTTTATTAGTTTTTAATGTTGGCTGATCTGTTTAGATTTAAGACCATTTGCTGTAACATAAAATAACCACAAGGTGGTGCTAGTGCAATCGCCCAATATCTCATAAAAAAACATTTTGGTCCGGAGTCCGTAGTATGTCTTGAGCTGTAGACTTTAAAAGCAAGTCTAATAATGCTATTTTCCCTATTTAAATATTTGTTTTTATATTAAATGCTATCTTCTATGTTAATGAAATGAGAAATTCTTTTTGCGAAATAAGTCTATCAATGCATACATTTGTCTTCCTTCCATAGAATACATAAATCGGCTCTCACCACTCCTCACCTCACAGCTTTATTCAATCCATGCCAAATTACAGATGAACAAGGGAGGACAAAAAAATTGCTGGCCTGGCCGTTTTACGCAGTCACACTCCCTCAAGGGATCTTTAGTTTAATGTGATGTCAGCCCAGTAGAAGCGTCCCATAACGGGAAACAGCCGAACTAATGATTATTTTTTGTCCTCCCTTGTTTATCTGTTATTTGGCAAGGATTGAATAAAGCTGTCAAAACAGGACCGCTTTATGTATTGGAAGATGAATGTTCGATTTTGGAGGCGAACACCACAGAAAGACTGTGTGACTGTCCAGGAAATTGTGGATTACTATTTAGGGTTAATCCTGTTGCAGAGGAGTGGTGCTGGTGCAGTGTTGATTCATTGAGGTGAAGAATAATGCATACATTATTTGTACTTTCAAATATTCCAGAGATGGTCACAGCCATGACTATTGTGTTAAAGAGGACAATCCATAAACTCACTCTCAACTACCTCTGGAGCAAGATCAAATAATTTGTCATCAGGTCCATGATGCCCTAACTAAGGAAAGTATAAACTAGTAACAGAGACCCTGAGCAAAATGCTGGGTGACTAACTTGGACTGACTCAGCTGTTTTGGTAAAATCTGTATTGAACAGCTCCTGCGCTACACACATTGTGTGGGTGGCCAGTATATGTCACTTGACTCTAGATGACAAAACAGATTTCTAGATTTCAGATATCCCTATATTGGAGATGGTGACGGAGAAACAAATAAGTCTTCTATCAAATCTGGCCAACCAATTTCTCCTGTGGATGAGAGATTTGGATTCTGCTTTGGACTAGAGATGAGCGAATCTATTTATTTGTCTCATCAAGCAGAATTCTGCACCTGTTACGGGGTGTCCCTAAACTGAGGACACAACCCTTGCCACTTCATTGACAGGCCCGGACATCTCAGCTAGCCATGACAATCTAGCATTGAGAAGCAGCACGTGCAGAGCATGGCACATGCAAAGTCGCTGCTCCATTAGTGGAAGCAGAGTCTCAGTACTTGCACCACTACTTGAAAGAGCAGGTGCGAGATTCAAATTGTCATTGAGATGTTTGGACTTCTCAATCAAGCGGCAGGGGAAGCATTCTCAGCTTTGGGGACACCCCGACACACATATCAGAACTCTGCTTGATGAGACGAGTTGATTCTTACAAATGATTCTACTTAGAATATTGGGAAAAGTTATTTCTCCATTAGTGTGCTGTTTTCCACATTGATTCCAGCTTCTTATTGTATAACTGGAGGCTGCTGTTCCTGGCTGGCAGGCCCGGCGCTGTCATAAGGCAGACCAAGAGGCTGCTTTAGGGCGCACCCGGTGCAGAGAAGGGTGGGCGGAAAAATGAAGCTTTTTTTTTTTAAAGAAATCTCTTGCGATTACTCTGAGTAGTTCTTGCGCCGCAGCTCCGCCAAGCGCCCGCCCCAACCTGCGCGTGTGTGCCGTGCGGCCCCAGCGGCTCCTCTCACTCACAGAGCAACACGTGAGCACAGCAACACTGTCACGGGGTCAGCAGGGGGTGTGACTGGCGTGGCGAGTGGCACCGTGGCCGTGGCGGCGAGCAGCAGCTGGGACTGGACTGGGGGGAGCTGGTGACCCATCTGTGACTCACACACAGCCAGACTGCCGACTGGTAGGTGATGATGAGCGCACGCAGAGCACATAATGTTTATTACTGTAACTTACATAGACAACATTAATGGGGGGGGGGGGGGGATTGTCTGTAGCCTGTGCCAGTGCCATGAAGGGGAGAAATGTGCCATGGGGGGGGGGGGGAGAAATGTGACAAAATAGGGTGTCATGGAGGTGATGTAAAAAGGAGTGGGTGATGTGCAATGGGGAGGGAGAAATGTGACATGGGGGGGGGGGGGAATGTGACACAATATGGGGTCACGGGGTGGATGTAAAAAGGAGGGGTGATGCGACATGGAGGGGGAGAAATGTGACATGACATTGAGGCCTTCACGGGGAGAAATGTGACGTGGAGGAGAGGGGGGAAAAGTGTGACATTGAGGGGGTGAAATTATGATATTATGTAAAAAAGGAGGGGGAGAAATGTGATAATGGGGGGAGGGGGGGGGGTGCCAAAATGTAGCTTCGCTTGTGTTGACAAAAATCCTTGCCCCGGCCCTGCTGGCTGGATTCGTTTAAGACCTCTGGAAGCCCATATTGCTTATTTCATTTTAGTGGTGCGGGTCACTGCTGCTACCCACTATCCTCGGGGCCCTTTCATTCCGAATATTTTATTCTCCCACTGTATTGTAAATAATCTAGCTTTTCTGGCAATTCTGGTGTCTCCAACAAATAAATAATGATTATTAAGAAATTTTTCTAAAATTGGTAGGTGCTACACTCCCCTGCACAATATTTGTGCACCTAACAGACTGAATTATTTGGGAGCAAATAAAGGAAGAGCGTATTAACAAATAATATTATATACCAGTCTCCCCTTAACCAACTGACTAGTGATCAACAAGCTGCTAATAGAATGGTATGTGCTACAAATATCGTTACAGATTACATTCAGGCATACATTAAAGTGCTTTACAGTTCGCTAATACACTGCACTGGCTGTACAAGGAAACAGGTCCCCTGCTAACTACACATGATCACAACACTCAACATATTTCAGTGCTGGGATCATAGCAGCTGACCGCACAATATCGTAGGCAGCCAGTCTCCATACCTGCAACAGCGTATTTAGACCACCACTCTAGTATCTAGTATCCTTTTCATAAATGAACTGTTACATATTTGTTGTGGTGCCCCCTGGTGTATTATTTTATTCCACCTCAAAACATTTACGTAATACAGCATGTCTAAAGCATGCCAAAAGTCATACATCCTCAGCTGCTTAGTACTACCGCAGGGAAATTCCTGTACAAGTGTGGAGGAGCAATTCCTGTTTTTCTGCAGGCCAGCCAATAAAAACCTATTTAAGTTTTTTTATTATCGTGCGTATCTTATACACTTTTTAAGTATCCAGTGTAGCTTTACTTTAATCTCAGTTTGCACATGGAATGCAGATTAGGGTGAGATTTATCAAACTGGTATAAAGGAAAACTGCCTTAGTTGCCCATAACAACCAATTATATTCTGCCTTTCATTTTCAGAGGAGAGCTGAAAAAATTAAAGGTATAATCTGATTGGTTGCTATGGGCAGCTATGCCAGTTTTTCTTTACACCAGTTTTGATAACTCTAAGCCACCAGGTAACCTACTGGTGACTTACTGATGAAATGGCTTTTATTCACCTGAATTCTGACATGTGGATTAGGCTGAAAAGCAAGAGCAAGTTAAAGGGATTCTGTCACCATGTTACAGCATATATAGATGCGGACATGCACGGCTAGATCGCCGCTAGCATGTCTGCACTATATGTGTGCCATAGCGCTGCGCTTCTTTATTGACTGTAAAAAATGATTTTAATAATATGTAAATTAGGGAGTCAAGGTGCCCAGGGGGGCGGTACGAACCTTTCCTGTGCCCAGCCACGCCCCCTGTGAAGGAGCCCAGCACCGCCTCTTTTGTATCATTCTCATCCGTGCTGACAGTTAGAGCTCTGTAAGTCTCGCGATGCGCGAGATTGTGCATGCCCAGTTCCTTCCCTGAGGCTGATGCCAGCACAGGGAAGGAACACTATGTCAGAACTGGGCATGTGCGATCTCGCGCATCGCGAGACTTACAGCGCTCCCTTGAATCCCTAATTTACATATTAATAAAATCATTTTTTACAGTCAATAAAGAAGCGCAGCGCTATGGCACACATATAGCGCGGACATGCTAGCAGCGATCTAGCCATGCATGTCCGCATCTATATATGCTGTAACATGGTGACAGAATCCCTTTAAGTATATTTGAATATGCAATTCATGTCCATAGACAAATGAGAAGGAAATGGTACAATACATTTAGTACAAAAATCACTCCACTAAGAAAATGAAATTGTGTAATCTAAGAGTGTATTTCTTAGGCCTCTTTCACACGGGTGTCCCGTTTGACGCCCGGATAGGATGCGGGTGCGTTGCGGGAAAATGCGCGATTTTTCCCCTCTCCTCATGATGGCACCCCTGCGACTCAGGAACCTCCCACTGGACAGGAAACCTGAGAATATAAAAACTTGACAACCTCTACCAAGCACCAGTTCAGGTTTCCTGTCCAGCAGATAGGTCCTGAGAAGAGATCTTGCAGAGGTTCTATCACTAATTCAGAAGGGGGTGGTTTCCCAAGTTCCCAGGCAGGAAGAGAACAAGGGGTTTTACTCCCCACTATTTTTGGTGAAAAAACCCAAAGAGTCATTCAGAATGATCCAAAACTTAAAGAGATTAAACACATTTCTAAAATACAAAAGGTTCAGAATGGAGACAATAAAGTCAACAATAGATTTATTGTTCAAGAATTGTTGGATGGCGAGTGTCGATTTAGAGGACGCCTATTATCATATACCGATACATGCAGCATCTAAAAAATATTTAAGGACTGCGACGATGGTTCAGGGAAGTCTTCTTCATTTACAATACAGGGCTCTTCCCTTTGGGGTCTCACAGGCCCTAAGAATATTTACAAAAGTGGTAATAGAAATGGTGGCTTTCTTCCGTTTGTCAAAGATAGTCCTAGTACCATACTTAGACGACTTCCTCTTTATTTCCAAAACAAAGGAGGCTCTGCAGGAGAACCTGTCCCAAGTTCAACTGACACTGGAAAACCTCGGATGGAAAATAAATGCACAAAAATCTTGCCTAATCCCATCTCAAGTATGCACCTTCCTGGGAATGGTACTGGATTCCAAGTCTCAAAGAACTCTCCTTCCTCAGAAGATGATACTGTCCACCATAGAACATGTGGGGGACTTGTGGGGAGGGGGGGGGGGCCCAGGCCTTGAGCTGTGTAAGGGGCCCCAACATTTCTGATGGCAGCCCTGAGTATGGGGGTGTCATGTAATCACTCCACAATGCTATGAGACACCCGCAAACAGAAGGGTGGCTTTATCCTGTCGCTTCCAAGCACCAAGGCCTTATGCTACGTCGCCTTGATGTCTGTACAGGTAGCTAAACACAAATGTTCCTTAAGGCTGCACGCTAGACCTTAGGACCTATACAATTAGGAGAGGGAGGAACCAGACTTCTCCCATGAGGGCCATACCCTCTGAACACACATATAAGCAGCGGGTTACCCTTGACAGTCTTAGATATGCTTGTGACGTAACCACTTGGTCCCACCTGTGTAGCACTAGAACTAGGCTTTGCTAGCCAACATAAGGTAACTTAAGAACAGTTTGTTTAGAATGTCCTCAGTGGCAGTCCATAATGAGCGAGGCGATGCTTAGAACTTACCAGATGTCCTCAGAGGCAGTCCATAATAACTAAGCAGTACAGTGCTAACTATTTGGTGACCTGAATAAAATGCAAGTATCATAATCCATAAAAAAAGTGCATATAAAATCACATTGTGGCACCTACAAAAGAAATACACACAATGAGCACAATTCATGTAACGTTGCTGAAACAAAAAGATTAGTGCAAATCACAATAAGCTCATTTTTAATGCAATCACATAGCGCAATAAGGCAATTAAATCCCATTAGAGTCTATTCTTCAATGCTTGAAGGTAAAGTGCACAGGACTGGAACCTTAAGTGCAGTTTTGTAATTAAAGGGAACAATAATGTCATTATTTGTAATCCAAATAAGGTAATAACGGTAGTTGTAGTCCACATAAGGCACAAAGTCCTTTGTTATCCATAAAAGTAGCAGAACAGGTTATGAGAACCGTTAGCAAAGGGCTCTCCAATAACCTGAAAAGGGGGGAAAAAGGGATTTTTGGCACTGTCCAGTGCAACTGGGAGATTGGTGATGGGGGGAGTCCTGACTTACATGACCATCTGGGTGAGGGTTAAAACAAGGCAACCTGTAAAGATAAAAACAAATTAACACGCGAACAACAGGTCCTCACCCTTCAGATGGAGTCCACTTTTTGCCTTACGGGGCAGATTCTCCTGCCATACTGAACGGGTCCAATACCTCTGGCTGTAGTGGGGATGGTGGATAATCCCCACATGTTAGTGATCCTTAAGCCGCGGCCATCTTCCAGTGAAGTTGGCATACTACTTTCGGCTGGACGGAGGTGATGAATGTAGGCCCGCAGCCCACTTGACACACTGGCGGTGCAGGCAAACCTGGAATGAGCAGCTCTGGCTATGGTTGAGGTTGCTCTCTGTAGTGGTGTACTCCTTCTCTTGTCTCTTCTAGGCAGCCAATACGTCCCCGAGCAGCTGGATCTTCCTTCCAGTGCTTCCAGTACCGGATCATGGAGCAGCGGACGGTCGATTATTCGGACAACCCAGTCTTCGGTTGCCTTTCTGTAGTCCCATGTGTTGGTCACGTGGGCTGTCACTTTTAGCAGCACCATGGGGTTAAAAGACTCATAGTCCTCACTCTTTCTGGGCAGCGGAGTGGAGACTCCTGCTGCCTCTACCGCGCCAGCCGGGCGGGGAATGTGGGTGCCTCCTGCCGGCGGTGAATGTACGCGTCCACTTCCCCGATCTTCATACCGGTTCTGACAGCCTGATCTCCTCCACTGCTTCCTTCAGGTCCAGAAGGTCACCACCGCAGACCATCTCTCCCCAATTGGGCTTTGGGAGAGCCTTCTTATCGTGCTGCTCACTTGCCATCTTGCTTTGCTTCTCTCTGTCTGGAATGACGGGGAAGAAGGAGGGACTTGAAGGGAGGAGCTCCCACTTCCACTGTGCACGCTGTAGTATCACTCCCTGTAGGCTGGGCTAGAGTTTTCCACTTTAGAAAGGGGCATTCCTGCATTTTCCCGCTGTAGCTAGCAGAGAAGAAGCCACGCCATAGTTTGTAAAAATGACGAAAAAACCCTCCGGGCACTGGCGCGCATCGCTTTGCACCAATCGCTCCGCAACAAATTCGTCAAAGTCATTTTTAAAGATATATTTGTAAACCTAATAGGTTAGAAAGTTCGTAGTTACACAGATTGGTACTGTCCGAATCCTATTCGTGATGCCAAATGATGCAATGGGCCTTTAAGATGTTAGTTTTTTTTGTCATGAAGCCAGTTGCATTTCAGCAATGAGGGACTAAGTCCCCCTATGTAGAATGTGATGGTGGAACCCAGGTGTAGGAATGCCAGAGGGGTATAAGGGTGGCCTATAAATGTCCTTCTTGGTGTGGCTGTGCACTTGTGATGGAGCTCCTACCTGGATATCATGGAACCCCAAGCGTAGTCGTCTGCAGCAGTGCAAATAGGGTGAACAGTTAAGGTAGAATGAATTGAGTCCAGATTTGGGTTGAAGTTGAAACAGCTTTACTTGAATAAACTTGCACCGCGGAACAATCTTCCAACGTTATCTTGGTTATCAGCAGGTTTGGGCATACATTTCTGACAGGGAAAAACATTTGGCTTTGCTACATCTGAACTCTCTGGCTATGCTGGCTGGATCAAATAGGAGCTTTTCCTTTGCTGCTGTAGGCTGCAACTTAACTTTCTGTAGTCTGACTCTGTCTTTATCTTGATCTGTATCTTTGTCTTTATCCAGGGAACCTTTCCTCCCTGCTTCTGAGAATTGTGGCATGGGCCCCTATGTCCAGCAGAGAAGACAGTGCTCTGCTGGTTGGCACACAGCCTTCCCCTTACAGTAGATACTCTGAACTGACTCTAACTAACACCTCCCTCTCTAAAGAGAGAAATTATACACAGAATCTTTGTAATTATATACTGGATGTGATGTGACAGCTTTTCTAATGGCATGAAAGTATTTTTTATTTGATAAACAGTTTTTTCTACAAAAGAGAGGTGTCCTGATGGGAGCTAAATATTCACCATTATTAGCCAATCTAACAATGGCTTATTGGGCATCTGAAGTTATTTATAATATTGAAAATGGTATGACAAATGGTACAAGAGATAAATAAACCCTTCCTGGCATCCTCCGTACATGATCCAGAGCAAAGCGAGCGTCATAGCTGCTGGGTGCCTGCTGTTTTAAACGGTAGTCCTCCGAGGCTATTATTCAAGACTGTTGGTAATGCCAACTGTGGACATTTAATCCCTCAGATGCCGTGGTATAATGTGACTATTGCATCTGAAAGGGCTAAAACCCGGAAGCGCATGCTTTTGGGTAAGGAACGCCTCCCCCTGGCAGAGATAGGGGAAGGCGTTCATACTTAATAATGAGCCCAAGCCTGTACTAGGCTCCCAGGCTCATTACTTGTATATTACAGTTCAGACCAGCAGGTGGCAGCCCTGAACTGTAATATAGTGATTTCTGTACAGAATAATGAAGCAAATGCCATTATTCTATTCAAATTGCAAATTTAGGTCCAATTGGAGACCTAACAAAAAGTTTAAAAAAGATATATAAAACATATGCAAAAATTGAAATCATTCCCCTTTCCCCAAAATAAAAAAATGATAAAAAAAATATCATGGGCATTGCCGCGTACAAAAACACCCATAGTAATAAAATATTAAAACAACGTATCCCATATGGTGAATGACATAACAGAATTAGAAAAATGGACTATTCGCCGTTTTATCATCACTTTACTTCACAAAAAAATTGAATAAGAAATGATCAAAAAATCATACACACCCTAAAATGGGAAACTAAATATCTTCCTACAAAAAATGAGCCCTAACACACATCTCCATAGACATAACTATAAAAAAAAGTAATGGGGTCAGAAAATAAAAGAAAATAATAATGCACTAACAAAATAGATGCAAGCATTATATATAGACTAAGACCTCATTCTGATATGAGAAAATCTGAGAATCTTATATTACATAACAACAAACATCTGTGCCCACCTACCCACTCCAAGGTGGTCTCAGGCCAGGTAGGTCCTACACTAAACCTACCTATGGCCATGGGCATCTATGTTCAGGAGCGCAGACTCTGCACATATAGTGTGCTGCTCCTAGTCACCTCTATGTGCATCCAGCAACCAATGAGAGGAGCAAGCACACCTATATGTACACCTAATCATGGTGGTCTGTTTGATAGGAAAGGCAAACGTGCACAGGAATGCTACTAAAGTTAAAATAGGAGCGCAGTCCTCTCCTGCACTGGTCACATGATGGTGACATCATCGCAGGTCCTTCTCAACCACTGCCTGTTTTACTGGTCACATGACCTTTGATGTCACCACAGGTCCTTCAGCTCTTCCAGTGCATTAGATTCAGTGCGTTTTAACCTAGCAACGTCCCTGACTGCCGACTCCCCTGCGCTTCAGAAATGATAGGCATGTGATGGGGCCACTGGGAGGTCATTATACTGTGTGAGGGCCCCTTACACAGTATAATGAAGCCCAGTGACCCCCATTTAGTATAATGATCCCCAATGACCCTCCATTCAGTATAATGACTCCCCAGAACCTCAATTCATTATAATGACCCCCAGATCCCCCATTCAGTATAATGACCCCCCATACAGTATAATGCCCCCCCTTGCCCCCTCCATACAGTATGAACCCCAGGGAGGGGGCCACTCTGGGTCAATTTACTGTATGGGTGGCCCCAAGAGGTCATTATACTGAGTGGGGGCCACTGTGTGTCATTATTCTGAATGGGGGGTCACTGTCATTATCCTGAATGGAGAGCTACTGGGGGGTCATTATACTGTGTGAGGGCCACTGGGGGTCATTATGTTGTGTGGGGGGCCACTGGGGGTCATTATACTGTGTGAAGGGCCACTAATGGTCATTATACTGTATGGGGGCCACTGGGGATCACTATACTTTCTGGAGGGCAATGGGGGTCATTATACAGTATGGGAGCCACAGGAGGGCATGTAAATGTAAAAAAATGCCACAAGGGGGCCCACAGAGATTTATTGCCCAAGGGCCCACATGAACCTGGAGCCATCCCTGTATATAAATAACTAATCAAATTGCTAGTTTCGATTTCCACCCCTTGGCAGTGTGACTCTTTTGTCCTGCTAAAATATAGGTCTTTATGCTTTGATAATAAATTTGAGAAATTGCTTGAGACCATAGCGGGTCTTGTCTGTTTCCTTCAAACTCATATATTCTTTTATCTAATCAGGAGCCATGCTAGAAGGGCAGAAGTGTGCAAATTGCGCTCTCAGTAACATAGTTTGTTAGGACGAAAACAGACATCTTGTCCATCTAGTTCAACCTATTATCCTGCAAGTTGATCCAGAGGAAAGTGAACAATGCCCGTGAGCTAGAAGCCAATTTTCGTCATTTAAGGGGAAAAATTATTTCCTGACCCCAAACAGGCAATCAGAATAACTCCCTGGATCACCAACCTCTCCAGAAATCTAATAACTGTAACCTGTAATATTATTAAACTTCAGAAATGCATCCCGACCTCTCTTGAACTCTTAGTAGCAATTCGATTTTCCTTGAATAACGGTAAAAAAATCTTACTTACCTCATCCATTTGATTGCGACGAGCCGAAGATTGAAGATCTCGCACGAAATCTAGTGTGCGATGACATATGATGATTACATCGCTCAACATGATGACTTCATAACGGGCCGTGCGAGATTTCACACTGGATCAAGACGGCGGCTCCTCGTGATCAAATTGATAAGTATGATTACATTTTTTATTATTTTTTATTATACACTGTGTTATTACTGTTAGAGGCCGTGGCGTCTGAGGGGTACAGTGATGGGTAGTGGCGCAATCGCCACTCCCTGTCATTGTACCCACTACATACAAAGAAATGCACTTTGTGACAAAGTATATTGTCACAAAGGAATTTTTTTTGTAAAATTCAGTGAAGCGAATTACATTTTTAAATACTTTGCTCCTCATCACAGTCCTGAGTATAAATAGATGATGGGAGAGATCTCTGTACTGCCCACTGATATATTTATACAGTTGTTAGATCTCCCCTCAGTTGTCTTTTTTTCTAAACTGAATAAGGCCTTTTGCACACAAAGTTTTTGGTTTTTTTCATTTCTGTTCCGTTTTTGCGGATTCCGTTTGCGGTCTGTATTCCGTATGCATTCTGTTTCCGTATTTCTGTATATCCGTTCTGTTGAAAGATAGAACTTGTCCTATTATTGCCCTCAAATAACAATCCGTGGCTCTGTTCAAGTTAATGGGTTCGCAAAAAATGTCTTCTGTTTTTTGCGGCTTCATGCCCACTTTGCCCATGTGTTTACTGTTAAAACACATTACTGTACATTACATTAATGATTAAAAATGTTATGTTTCAGTTTGCGATCCGCAATACGAAAACCATACAGAGATTTTTTGCGGAACTATGGAACGGAAACACAATGGAAACAAAAAAGGAACAACGGATCCGTTAAAAACAGACCGCTAAATACTGAAAAAGCCTTACGTTCGTGTGTAAAAGGCCTAACCCTAATTTTGATTAGGGGTACTATTCTTTCAGGGTACTGTAGTCCACCCATTCGGGTTATTAGTTGCCCTTCTTTGAACCCTCTCCAGCTCTGCTATGTCTGCCTTCACAGGAGCCCAGAACTGTACACAATTCTCCATGTGTCTCCATCTGACCAGTGATTTGTGAAGTGGTAGGACTATGTTCTCATTACGGGCATCTATGCCCCTTATGATGCAACCCATTATCTCATTGGCCTTGGTCGCAGCTGCCTGACTCTGGTTTCCTAGGTCCTTTTCCATATTAGTGTTACCCAGTGTTTGTCATTTAGTATGTATGGGTGACTTACATTATTTCTTCCCATGGGCATAACCTTACATTTGTCATTGCTATGGCTAGTTTCACACTAGCAGCAGGGGACTCCGTCAGGCTGTTCCGGCAGGTAAACAGCCTCTCGAATCCGTGCTGCCGCTAGTTCACGTGTACCCCCGGACTGCAGATGACACTAAACTGTGTAAAGTAATTATCACGGAAGAGGACAGTATACTGCTACAGATAGATTGGAGGCTTGGGCAGGGAAGTGGCAGATGAGGTTTAGGCTATTTTCACACTAGTGGCAGGGGAGTCCGTCAGGCTGTTCCGGCGGGTCAGATCCATCCTGCCGCTAGATCACGCGTGCCCCCGGACTGCTGCTCCGTTTCCATTGACTATAATGGGGGCTGTGGCGGAGTTCCAGCGGCAGCATGGCAGAGCTCTACGAGAGGCCGCCGGACTAAAAGTACTGCATGTCGTAGTTTTAGTCTGGCGGCCTCTCGCCATGCCTTGCCATGCAGTCACCGGAACTCCGCCCCCTTTATAATCAATGGAGACGGACCGGCACGTGTGATCTAGCGGCAGGACGGAAATGACAGGCTGTTCACCCGCCGAACAGCCTGACGGACTCCCCTGCCGCTAGTGTAAAAATAGCCTAAACCTCATCTGCCACTTCCCTGCCCAAGCCTCCAATCTATCCAGATCCCTCTTTAGCAGTATACTGTCGTCTTCCGTGTTAATTACTCTACACAGTTTAGTGTCATCTTCAAAAATTGATATTTTTTATGTAAGCCTTCTACAAGATTCTTAATGAAAATATTTATACAGCGGCGATACAGCAGATGATGATCTTTCTTTAGTCTCTGCTTATAGTTTCCATCTGCACAGTAAGGGCAGAAACTGGCTTTCTGGGGAAGATATAAGTATGAGGACAGAGTGGTTAATCCTATCTACAGTTGTGTTCAAAATTATTCAACCCCCACTGAAATTGAGTGTTTTGGCCAGTTTGACATTGATTTTGATCATTTCAGTCATGTTGTTTACAATTAAATCAAAGAGGCACTTGTAAGTCAGACAAATATAACATAACATTTATAATGAAATAACCACAAATGTCTTTTCTGTGCTCACATCATTATCAGTTTTATTCAACCCCCAAGTGACATTCAATCTTAGTACTTAGTACAACATCCTTTTCCAGTTATAACAGCTTTTAAACGTGAAGCATAGCTTGACACAAGTGTCTTGCAGCGATCTACGGGTATCTTCGCCCATTCTTCATGGGCAAAAGCCTCCAGTTTAGTCACATTCTTAGGCTTGCACGCTGCAACTGCTTTTTTTAAGTCCCACCAGAGGTTCTCAATCGGATTTTTGTCTGGTGACTGCGATGGCCACTTCAAAATGTTCCAGCCTTTAACCCCTTAAGGACCGGGGGTTTTGGGATTTTTGCGTTTTTGTTTTGCGCTCCCTGCCTTCCAAAAGCCATAACATTTTTATATTTCTGCTCACATAGCCATATGACGGCTTGTTTTTTGAGGGACAAGTTGTACTTTTTAACGCTACCATTTATTTTTGCATGTGATGTAGTGGGAAACGGGAAAAAAATTCCAAATGGGGTGAAATGGCAAAAAAAAAGCAATTTCACCACAGTTTTACGGGTTTTTAAATTACAACGTTCGATTTGCGATAAAACTGACTGGTTAATTTTATTCTTCAGGTCAGTACAAATCCGGCAATACCTAATATGTATAGTTTTTCTTGCGTTTTGATAGTGAAAAAAAAATTTAAAGTGGGAATTTTTTTATTTTATTTTTTTGTCGCCATGTTTTGACCCCTATAACTTTTTTGTAATTATGCATATGGAGCAGTGTAGGGGCTCATTTTTTGCGGGGCAATCTGAACTTTTAATTGATACCATTATGGGGTGCGTATGATGTTTTGACGCTTTGGACGCTTTCTTTCCGTTTTTGTTTACCGTATGGTGAATATTTTTTAATATTATTATAGTATGGGCGTTTTCGCACATTGCTACACCCATTATGTGCAATTTTTTTATTTTTTTATTTTATTTTCATTTTGGGGAAAGGGGGGTGATTTGAATTTTTATATTTTTTTTATTTTGTTTTTATTTTTAAACTTTTTTTTTTTTTTTTTATACCACTTTCTTATAGTTCCCATAGGGAACTATAAGATGCAATCATCAGATTGCTATTCTCATATATTCCAATGCAATAGCATTGGAATATATGAAAATCACTATATTCCTATGGAGCCTATTACAGTCATAGGCTCCATAGGAATACTAAGTAGTAACCTAGGTTTCATTCACAGAAACCTAGGCTACTAAATGCATGCTCCGGCTCCCCTTGTGGCCATCAGGGAGCCGAGCACAACCGAAGTGAAACTTTCGGTTTTGCGCGATCAGATGCCGTGGTCAGGATTGACCACGGCATCTGAGGGGTTAAATGTCCGCGATCGGCATCGCTGCCAGTCGCGGACATGAGCTGCGGGTGTCAGCTTGATGAATCAAGCATTTACCCGCAGCTCATGCGCCCGCTCCGTGCGGGAGCGGGCGCCATCTTTAAAGTGCGGACGAAGGGCGTACATGTACGCCCTTCGTCCTTAAGGGGTTAATCTGCAACCATGCTCTAATGGACAGAGATATGCTTGGGATCATTGTCCTGTTGAAAGGTCCAACATCTCCCAAGCCTCAGGTTTGTGACGGACTGCATCACATTTTCATCCAATATCTCCTGGTACTGAAGAGAATTCATGGTACCTTGCACACGCTGAAGCTTCCCTGTACCTGTAGAAGCAAAACAGCCCCAAAGCATGATTGACCCACCGCCATGCTTCTCAGTAGGCACGGTGTTCTTTTCTTCATAGGCCTTGTTCTTCCTCCTTCAAACATAGCGTTGATCCATGGGCCCAAACTGTTCTAATTTTGTTTCATCAGTCCACAGAACACTATCCCAAAACTTTTGTGGTTTGTCCACATGACTTTTGGCATACTGCAGTCGACTCTTCTTATTCTTTGGAGACAGCAAGGGGGTGCACCTGGGAGTTCTGGCATGGAGGCCTTCATTACGCAGTGTGCGCCTTATTGTCTGAGCTGAAACTTCAGTACCCGCATCTGACAAATCTTTTTTCAGTTCCTAAGCAGTCACACGGGGACTTTTCTCCACTTTGCACTTCAGGTAGCACACATCAGTCGAAGTCAGCATCTTTCTGCCACGACCAGGTAGCGTTTCAACAGTGCCCTTTGCCTTGAATTTGCGAATGATGCTTCCTATGGTGTCTCTTGGTATGTTTAACATCTTTGCAATCTTCTTATAGCCATTGCCCTTCCTGTGAAGAGTAATCACCTATTCTCTTGTCTTCCTGGACCATTCTCTTGACTTCACCATGTTTGTAAACACACCAGTAAATGTCTAGAAGGAACTGAGTATCACAGTCATTTTACATCTGCCTAATTGGTGCTTATTATGCTTGATTGCTGCTCCTTGACATCCACAGGTGTTTTCAATACCTGATCGAAAACACTTGAATGAACCTCTGTTCTTAAGAGTGGTAGTCTTTAAGGGGTTGAATAATTGTCAATGAAGAAATCACAAAAAAAAACATTTAATACTGTATTACAAAAACAATTGATGTCATTTTAGTTGTATTTGGTTATTTAAAAAGTCCTTGTAAGATTTCATTCTGAACACAATTACAAATGTACACTAAATTCCCTAAAACTCTTTACAGCATTGGGGGTTGAATAATTTTGAACACAACTGTAAGTCACATGATGAAGTAACTGAAAAGGAAGATGTAAATTTCTGTATAAGCTAAGCATTTTTAAAACGTAACTTTATTAGTAAATAAGGTTTAATATATACTTGAAATGCAAGTCTGAAAAAAACACATGGCAATGATTATTTAATGGAACTGACAGAAACATGTATTGCACAGAAATGTCTCTGTATTTTGTGGAACCTCAGTTTGCAGACTGCAAAACAGATGCAGATGTGTGCATGTAGCCTATTGTACATGCACATGACCGTATGTGTTTTGCGGTCTGAAAAAAAAAAAAACCGATGACATCCGTATGCCATCTGTTTTTTTGTGTGGATCCATTGTAACAATGCCTAAAAAGGACAAGAATAGGACATGTTATATATTTTTTGCGGGGCTACGGAATGGACATTCGGATGCGGATAGCGCATTGTGTGCTGTATGCATTTTTTGCGGACCCATTGAAATGAATGGGTCTGCATCCTAGCCTCAAAAAAAATGAAACAGACACGGAAACAAAATACGTTCATGTGCATGAGGCCTTACTGTTACATCAGAATTTTGGAAAGAGGTTACAGGTGTTGTAATTGTCATTATACATACAGGACATTTCATCAATCAGGTCTAATAGTCTTATTGTAAATTATCTGGAGATGAGCAAATCAATTATTAACTATTTGGATTCAACACAGATCAAAAAAAAATCTAGTAGTAATGCCCTCTGTGCTCACTTCATAGTAATAATGCCCATTGTGCCCTCTTCATAGTAGTAATGCTCATTGTGCCCATTACACAGTAGTAAAGCCCATGCTACCCCCTCATAGTAATAATGCCCATTGTGCCCCCTTCATAGAAGTAATGCCCTCTGTTCCCTCTTTGTAGTAGTATTGCCCTCTGTGCCCCCTTCATAGTAGTAAAACCCTCTGTGCTCCCTCTGTGTTAATAAAACAAAAAAACAGTAACTACTCACCTTGTCCCATTCGTGATGTTCACATCCAGCACTTCCCTGCAGATACAGATCGCTCTGTAGCTTCTGTAGGCTCCTTCCACACAGGCCAGCAGTGCGATGTGTGTCTTTAGGCTGAATGGTGCTTCACCATTCAGTGAGTGAGAGAAGGAGGGGGGAGGGGAGCAGTCAGTGAGTGACAGGACCACAGCTCTTCTGGCACCCCACTGACAGCGGGCACTTGCCCCCCCCCCCCTATTTTCTATGCATCATAGCATAATTTGGTAAGTTTAACCTGTCCTCAGGATAGGTCATCAAAGTCTGATCAGTGGGGTCTGACTTCTATTAGCCCTCTCAATCAACTGTGGCTGGTGATCACTGCCGTCACCTCACAGCATATCGAGGCACATGGCCATACATTATATAGTGGCTGTTCTGGATATTGCAACTCAGGAACATTCAGTCATTCACTTGAGTAGGACTGAGCTGCACATAGGCCATGTGACCAACGCATTTAATGTCACTGAACTAGTGCTATGGCGTCTTCAAACAGCTGCTAGGCAAGGGTATCATGAGGAGTAGGACCACTATCAATTAGATATTGATGACCTATCCTGAGGAGAGGTCATCAGTATTTTACTCCTGGGAAACCCCTTTTACCATTTTGGTGCCATTGGTGTTTGGACATTTTGCACCTCTGGTACCAGGACAATTTTCACAGTTTTGACATATACAAATAAAACGTAAATACCAAATAAAAAATCATACTAATGCTGCATACCCATATATTTTGTTATGGTAGACATCTGGTACACTTGGAACTCAGTATTTTTTACTCAGACACCTTCGTGCAACTTTGTGTCAAAATTTCATTGTCATAAAAATTGCAAAAATTTTGATATTAGTAGGTAAAAGTGTAATCCAAGCAGAAAGTTATAAACACGATACCTCCTAAAAATAAACATTCAAGATGTACAGATTTCATGCACACAATTTAAGCCTAAATTTATATCCACATATCTTCATAAAATCACCAGAGCTGAAAAGATCCAGAATCTGATTTTATGCTGGAATTTTTTTTCAAAAAGTAACCACTCTGTAAATAAAGGGATTACTCTTCTTGAAAAGTGCACTTCCAAAATATTTACATTCCCTGAAAGCAGACAACCTGGTGATTGCAGTTGTCTTGATGGGCTGTTGATAACCATTTGTCACCTTAATTTTACTTTGTGACAAACAGGAATAAAAATGGACCAAAAACATATAAGCAAAAGTTTACCATAGAAACAATGTAAAAATAATGTATTGAGGTGTACAAAGCTCATATATACAACAATGACTTATTATATAATAATACACACAACCGTTATGCAGTTTTGCAGAAAACAACAATTAGCAAAAATTAGACAAACATTTACATTTATGACTAAAATTCATACCCCAAAAGATTTCTTGGAAATAAAATATAGCCTGCAAAAAATCGTAAAGATGTGAGGAATTAATCCACACCACACGTCTACTCTCGGTGTTGTATAGGTTAAAGAAAAGTAAAACAGCAGCAATGCGCCAATTAAATTTTTAATGCAAATGTGGACAATTATGTAGCATATCATTTTCTATCCCCTATAAAAACTGAAATCCTAATTAAAAATGATAAATTCTTAAACCTCATAATGCAGTAACCAAGGCCACTCTCAGACATGTATAATATTAGTGCTTTATTGCTTCAATATTATGAAGTGAACACATGAACCCCCCCCCCCTGGTGTTACATCCATGATATGTGCACAAAAAAAAATGTATTACACCTGTGTGAAAAGCTTCTGAATGTTAGTTTTTTCCCAACATATATATTAATTTAAAACTATCATTTATAGTAACAGTCAATGAGTGAAAATAAATAATGAAGTTTTTTTTCCCATCGGTCAGAAATATATTACATTTCTCTCTAGTGATAGTCGTTATCCCCATTACTATAGCATGTAAGGGTATAGCTATAGAATCAGTCTGTATATTCTACTCTATAGATTGAGTATAGACAGCATAAGGACAGTATAAAAAGTACACTTTATTGATGTTTGTGTGTTTGTGGTTTCTTTGGTGCAGCTTCACCTTCCTTTTGTGGAAAAAAAAACTCCTATATGACAATCAGAGAGCAAATATGCTCTCTGATTGATAGGTGAATAATTTTGATAACATGCACAGACATCCATGTTACCCTACTTGTGGGAATATGTACAGTTACATAGGCAGAGATGATCTATGTCTCTCTTCTGTGCAGCCTTCCAGCATGTCCTCCACAGGCCCCCGTCTTCTCTTCCACTCTGGCTAACAGAACACTGGCTGAAGGAGGGAATACTGATTTCCACTGGAATATATTGGGCTGCATTGCCAGGTCTTGTTTCAAATATGACAATCTAAGCTTTAAATAAAGACCTATGGTGCTAGCCACTATAGATCCCAAGTTGCAGCCCTTAGAAATCAGGTCAGGAGTGAGAGCTGCAGGTATATGCTTTTTTCACTGGGACTCTTTGGTAACTGCTATAACTGATGTGAAAGTAAATACATTTTGATTGATTTTGAAGATATATGAACACAAGTTTTGCTGCTGTCAGCTGTGTTATGTCAGCAGTTTTGGACAAGTTGCCTTACTTTAAGCATAGATCTGTTTAGGTCATTTTCTGTATACATCTTGGTCTCTGATAAGACATCCCATTCTCGTGACACATATGGTAAAGTCTTGAAAAGTAAATTTAGACTGTAAAGAGGTAAACCCAGGCTTTGTTGTTATAAATAAGCCGTCTTAATACAGAGGAGTCTGGAGACTCTATTGAACACCATTCAAATGTGTGTGCATTTTGTCTTCTCCTGGCCGGTAACTCTCCTTAAGTTCCCCCTGAAAGAGATGAAGACCAAGGAACTCTCCAAACAAGTAAGGGACAATGTTGTTGAGCAGTATAAGTCAGGGTTAGGTTATAAAAAAATATCCAAATCTTTGATGATCCCCAGGAGCACCATCAAATCTATCATAACCAAATGGAAAGAACATGGCACAACAGCAAACCTGCCAAGAAACGGCTGCCCACCAAAACTCACGGACCGGGCAAGAAGGGCATTAATCAGAGAGGCAACACAGAGATCTAAGGTAACCTTGGAGGAGCTGCAGAGTTCCACAGCAGAGACTAGAGTATCTGTATATAGGACAACAATAAGCCGTACACTCCATAGAGTTGGGCTTTATGGCAGAGTGGCCAGAAGAAAGCCAATACTTTCAGCTAAAAACAAAAATGCACTTTGTGAGTTTACAAAAAGGCATGTGGGAGATACCCAAAATGTATGGAGGAAGATGCTCTGGTCTGATGAGACTAAAATTGAACTTTTAAAGAAAGCGCTATGCCTGGCGCAGACTCAACACATCACATCGCTCAAAGAACACCATCCCCACAGTGAAACATAGTGGTGGCAGCATCATGCTGTCAGAATGTTTTTCAGCAGCTCGGACTGGGAAACTGGTTAGAGTTGAGGGTAAGATGGATGGTGCTAAATACAGGGATATTTTTGAGCAAAACCTGTACCACTCTGTGCGTGATTTGAGGCTAGGACGGAAGTTCATCTTCCAGCAGGACAATGACCCCAAACACACTGCTAAAGCAACACTTTAGTGGTTTAAGGGGAAACATATAAATGTGTTAGAATGGCCTAGTCAAAAACCAGATCTCAATCCAATAAAAAATCTGTGGACTTAAAGATGGCTTTTCACGTGCGCAAACCATCCAACTTGAAGCAGTTTTGCAAAGAGGAATGGGCAAAAATCCCAGTAGCTCACAGAGAGTTATCCAAAGCAACTTGGAGCTGTGATTGCCACAAAAGGGGGCTCTACAAAGTATTGACTTTAGGGGAGTGAATAGTTGTGCACATTGACTTTTTCTGTTATTTTGTCCTATTTGTTGTTTGCTTCACAATAAAAAAAAAAAAAAAAAACATCTTCAAAGTTGTGGACATGTTCTGTAAATTAAATGATGCAAATCCTCAAACAACCCATGCTAATTCCAGGTTGTAAGGCTCTAAAACACGAAAAAAGTCAAGGGAGGTGAATACTTTTGCAAGGCACTGTATTATAACTGGCGAAAATTACTAAATTATGTTAATTATCCAGCAAGAAATTCCAGCAGCCAAATTGAAAATTTCAGTGTCTTTCTTTGGTTTATTTGTTTCTTATCTTCTGCAGTTAACCTTGTTTAATTTTCAGCAGTGAAATGATTTATTACTTATAAGTTAAAATGCATTCGTTCATGTCAACAGTTATTACTCTACAAGTGTTCCTTACCTTAAGTACTTATGATAACCCTTGTAGTTAGCACGGTGTGACTAAATATATTGTAGCTCTGGGAATAATAATTGAGTTTGAAATTAAGCTTTTAATTAAAGATGCATTCCCACTAGTTTCCTTTTCTGTGAGACCGGAATTATGCATTAACGCTAATAGCTATATATCAGAGTAAATGACTATTATTAATAGCATTCCTGCAGGGATGGAAATATACATTGTTACTGGAAAGTTTCTTTAAATTATTTGGCTTTGAAATGTCAAAGTCAGAGCCTATGATATAAGTCTTCAAAATACTGCATACACTGATGATCAAAAGGGTAACAATGTTTTGAACTTTTAACTTTCAGGCTCCATATCTCACCATCCACTACAGCTTTGAACATGAGACTGCCATCATTTTATAGACAATCATCTTGGCTACCTCATACATAAATTAGACTTGCAACAAATTATCATATGATCATGCAGATTCTTGTCATGTAATTGGATTGTTCAAGTTTTGCTCCTAAAATTTCTAACTTAAATTTTTTATAATTTCATAAATCCACCTTTGGCTTTTAACACCTAATCATTCTGGGCATGCTCTCGATCAGATTCACGCATGTCTCTACCAAAATCTGTTCCCAGGTCTCTACATGTTCCCAATGTTGGTGCATACTGGTCGACTCACTTGGGTATGAATACAGCTTTTTCTTCAACTCTATCCATGTGTTCAATTGGGTTAAAGTCTGGGGACTGTCGGGTCCAATCCAGCACCTCTTCTTCATTATCATTCAACCATTGTCATCGATTCTGTTCAAGTATACATCGCCTTTGGCTGTGAAACAATCCCATTTTATCAGGCTTCCTCCACCAAACTTGACAGTACCTTGAATTTCTCGATCCATTAGACCCCTTTTCCCATGTTTCTTCCAGACCCATTTGCACCCATCAGAGCCCAGACTATTGGCTTTTTTCTCATCGCTCCAAATCTCCCGTTTCCAATCTTCTACTGTTCATGCTTTTTTGCAAACTCGAGCCAACACTTCTTATGACAATATTGAAGTTGAGGCTTATTCACCTTTTTTTGGACCACCTTTCCAGACTTGTGTAATGCACATGGCTTGATACTTGCATGGACATATGGGATCTCGCTATTATAACGCATATGAGCCACCTCCACTGCCGTGTTTGTTGTGCCAGAACTGATAGACCTTGTGATGACCAACTTGTTGACTCCAATATTTTGCCTGGACATCCACCTCTTGACTTTGAAATGGATTTCATATTCTTCCAACTGTCATGGCACTCATATAATGCAGTTTGGCACTTTTCTTGGCCAAGATACCGCTATCGATGAGCGGGTTCATTTCTCTTCTCTTGTGAAATCTTCATCATAGCTGCTCCTGGATTTGAACCAGTGACCTTTCGCTTTGGAATAAACCTAATAACACACTGAGCTATTAGGGAATGTGAGAACAGTTTGTCATTTGTAGTATTCAAGAGGAAAAATATTGTTCCACCACCAGGAGCAAAACAGTAACTGCAAAACAGTTTCGCTACTAAAGAAGCGGTGTTCGAAACCGGGGTCGGGCTGAAACGTATTTGATGATACGCTGGCAATTTTAAACTTCTTGTGAGTAGAATAAAGGAGTAGCAGTTTTAAAGTTTTGAGGGTGCCTCACTATTTGTGTAATTTTTTTTTTTTTTCTGTAAAATTGCTAAAATGGCAAAATCTATACAAATGCTGTATCACCATAGTTGTACTGACCCACAATCTTCGAAGTTTAAATCTCTCATTGACAAAGAAAATATTATTTTCTTTATTTATATGAATACTTATTACATGCATCCTATAGAAAAGACAAAGGGGGTCATTTATTAAGACTGTAAAAACAAAGGTGCAATGGCACACTGCAGCTAGAGCTCCGTCCTGCCACTATGCTGGATGTTAGATGAGGCATTAGTTTATATTTTGGCCAAATTATGTAAGCCACCCACCACTTCACGGTTGCCTCTCGAGTGGTCCCTAACATTAATTCTTACCTTTTATGGGCCATATCAGCCACACAAAATCCAGGGAATATAAACTAATGCCTCATCTAACATCCAGCATAGTGGCAGGACGGAGCTCTAGCTGCAGTGTGCCATTGCACCTTTGTTTTTACGTTTGTATGTGTATTTCACCATAGCAACGTGCACCTGCGTATTGGGTTGTGCTGACTGCAATCTCCATTTTTTTTCATTTATTAAGACTGGACCCCTTCCCCACCCACACCATGGCCCCCCCCCTTTTTTTTAGACCTGGCTTGAGGGGGGAAACTGGCGTATATGAGTTTGTAAATAACCCCCAAAATGTTTTGCCCCTGAACCCATAACCTCTCCTCTAATCTCCCCACCGCCAATATATCTCATGCCCTTTTACTATTTAATTTTCTACTATTGTCTCCTTAAACCAAGCATAATTCTCCAATTTTGATTTCCTTCTCTGTGTTCCCAGTTGTAGTCTGTTTTGATAATAATTCAATTATCATTTTTCTAGTAGTTTAGTTGCTAACAATACTAAATAAATGAACTTAATTTTCCTTATAGGAATTTGCTCTTTCACATAATGAAATAGACTGAACCAGCCATCAACTGGATTGCTTGGTGTAATAATTCATGAGGATTCCTGGTTCAACAAGCATGCAATACACAATTTATTGAGGTCCTGAAAAAATGCTTGTGCACCATGTAGAACTGTGATGGCTAACCTCCGGCACTGCAGCTGTGGTGAAACTACCACTCCCAGCATGCTCCATTCATTTCTATCGAGTTCTGAAAACAGCTAAGCAAGTGTGCATCTTGGGATTTGTAGTTTTACCACAGCTGAAGTGCCGGAGGTTAGTCATCACAGCTCGAGAGTATAACAAATGATAGTCAAAATACCATATAGTTCTGAGAAATTTCAAAAGCAGAAATTTCACATGACTGTGATCGGCCCAGGAAAAATGGCCCATGTGTCAGCCACATATGACACAAACTGAATTTATTATAGTACTTTATGATACATGTGAGCACAGTACAATAGATTTATGATCACATAGGAGATGTGGAGATGCGGCCGACCATGTTTTCCAGGCCTGTCATGGTCGTGTGAATCAGCTTGTCAAAACTATATGAAATTTTGCGTAGCTTTTTGTTATCCTCTTGATATGACACCCAGCATTTTTTTCAGGATCTCAACAAATCGTGTATATGTGTCAACTGCAAAAAATCATTTCCCCTTTGACGGGAAGTCATAGACATACAGATATACATGAGGAACAATTCTATTTCTGCAGGTTGCTTCTTCTCATCTTTATCTGGACAGGAAACTCCCCCTCTTGGCAAGGACCCGGAGCAGCCCACTCCTACCAAAAAGGGAGGAACGGGGTGGTTATTATTTTTCCTTTTCCACCAATATGACAACATTATGTATAATTATAGTACTAACATTCTATCCATAAAATATCAACAGTATACCTTCTGCATCAACAAATAATTATTGCAAATCATATCATTTTCTCCATTATAATGTTCTCCCACACTCCCACCTCCTTCTCGCCCCCATTCAAATCCTACTTTCTAAAGATCAGGGTCACGTGTCAGTTCCCTAATCTTGCTCCACAAACCCCTTGGTTTCCATAAAACATCAGTGAACAGCATTTTTTCCTCATATAATTTGGTGCACAGTTGCGTTAGAGTTCTTCTTTTTGCTATTGTCTCTGCCAAACCTTCAGAAAAAATGAATACTTTATGTCCTTCAATAATAAGCAGTTGCGACTTGTTGTGCACCATTAGCAAGTTTAATTTATTCTTAATAACAACTTGGCCAAAACTGGCCTAGGATGATTCTTTCTTTTAGAAGTTGGTCCACTCTATGCCCAGAGCTTTCATTATTTTCAGTATTAAATACTCTTAAATCTTTCATGAGACAAATTCAGTCAAACCAATGACTCTAATGTTATTTCACCTTGACCTGTTCTTGAGGTCATCCACTTTGCATTTACCCATATGTTATCTTTAGTTGACCCCTCAATCATGAAATGTATATGTTCTATTTCAGCCTCCATAATCCCAATGTTAACAATATACGTGTATGCTGAAATCTCACTTTTTTTTTTCCCTACTAGGAATGAGTTACTGATGTTTGAACTATATAATTAAAAAATCGTAAAATGTCTTTAAATGCTGATGGTATACATTATTTTATATGTGTTTTGTATTTTCTCTAAGAGGGATTGATTCTTCCTTTTCCCTTCTCTAGTGGATTTGTCTCCAAGAATATAAATATTGCTCCTGGTTTTGGCCGGTTGGAGGATTATACAAAGGGTGAAGGAATACAAAGAGACAATATCATAGTATATAAACAGTCCTGCATTTTTTCCCCACTCACCCGTCTCTCGGATTCACATATAGGGCATAGTGCTGCCACTTATATTTATCACTTTTACATGTGTGCACACTCTGTAGGTCTACAAATCTCCTTTGATGCAATTTCTTTGCATATTATTAAACCATTTCAGAGTTATGAGGAATCAAATGTCACCCCTTAGATTGCACAGCCTGGCAACCAAAGCAATATGATGTGATGGTACAGTATATAGCGCAGTATTTAAGTAATATGGGTCCTCAAGCTTCTCTGCTTTGCCAGGTTTACTGTTTTGCTACATCCTCAGCTTATTTGCAGTTCCTTTGCTTGTCTGCACTTCCGCCCACGGTGGAAGACCAGCCAAGTTATATTGACAGTGTTCTTGTCTGGGCAGGTTAATGAGGTTGTGGTGTATGGGAGCCTGCAGATGTGTCTTAGGGCCAGCATCATACTTCAGATCTTCATCAACCTTGCCAAGCAGAGTGGTGTGGCCTGATGCATTCGTCCAATGGGATACAGTGCTAACCCAAAGGTCATCAAGTTATGACTGTGAAGGCAGGAAGGGAAGTTGAAAATGTTGACCCCAAAATATTATTGACCCTTAAAAGGACACTTGCATCACAATTGGGGTATTTTTTTAAAGTTACAAATAGAGTTGAGCGAACTCTAACTGTATAGTTCGGGTTCGTACCGAATTTTGGGGTGTTCGGGACATGGACCCGAACACGAACATTTTCAAAAAAGTTCAGGTTCGGGTCCGTTGTTCGGCGATTTCTTCCCGCTTTCTGAAGGGCTGCACAGCAGCCAATCAGCAAGCATTTTACTTCTTGCCCTAAGAAGCAATCACAGCCATGCCTGCAAATGGCATGGCTGTGATTGGCTGAGTGCAGCATGTGACCCAGACTCTTTATAAGCTGGATTCACGTAGTGCTGCACGTCAGTCTGCTGAATTGAGATTAGAGCAAGGTTGCTGCAGGTGCGATCAGGGACAGAATAGGGCAGAAATCTGAAGAAGCTCTGCAACTTTAATCCACAAGATACAGCACATAGAGAGGGAGGGTGCCTCAGCAATCCATTTCCGTACCCAGCCACTGCCATGCAGATTTATTTTGTAATCCATCTGTTACTGGGGTGGGGGTCGGCGGCCATTTAAGCACTGCAGTGTATTGCTTGTCTGCCAGCCTGCCAGAGACATCAGCATAATCCTATTTTGTAGCTCAGTGAAGGAAAAAAAACTTTTTTTTTTGGCCTCTCAAGTCCCCTATATTGCCTTTTGTATGTTTAAGGGGTGACATAGTCCATTTGTCTAGCCTGGGATCTGTGGTGCCACAGAGCACTTGTGTATACAATGCACTAAACAGTATATTCCATGTCAGCTATCAAATAGTGCATCAGTGTATTTTTGTTAAAAAAATGTAGTCATCCTGATCCACCAAGCCTATTTTTCACCGCCAAAATATATATTTGACATTTCTGCGGTGAAATAGAGAATCTGTGTAATTTTGGGGAAAAAACGTATTCCTTGTCCACAAAACAGTTCTGCATACACCGTCCAACGACATATTTTATATTTCTGCATGGAAATAGTGCTTCTTTGTTTTTTATAGAAGAAAAACGTTATTCAAAGTCCACCAAACAATCTGAAATACACATTAGAATATACAAACCATTAGAAAACGTGGTGTTAAACAGGCAGGATATGCTCAAACCTATATGCAGTTCCTATCCTGCACTTGTAGTTCATTTCTGATGGCAATCAACAGCAAAAAAAAAAATGCATACAATGGAAGATGCCAGAAATGGACTACAAGTACCACAATAACATCCTACATAAGGTAATGATTATGTGGATGTGGAGAACAATCAAGAACCTTAACAATAGCAAATGAAGGTGCACTCGGGTAATACTAAACCCTCACACTGATGTTAAAATTGAGAGGTTAGTTCGACATATCCTACTAGGAGGACATGTCTTAAGCACGGGCACCGCGCCAAGGTCTCAAGTAGCCCGAGGCCCTACCACTCACCTACCTGTGCCGTATGGGTGATACCAGGGGCCTTCTTTTCATCTACAGGCTACATTTAGGTGCACCTGTTAGGCTCTGGGCCATATCAGCCAGTTTCGGGTGGGGCTCGCAGGCACCTCCCATTGCAAGCATGGCTACATGCTGGAGGTTACTGGTAAGCTGTCTGTGAGCCAGGCCTTATGCTCCCATAATTTGCCCACTGGCCCCTGGTATCACCCATATGGCACAGGTAGGTGAGTTGTAGGGCCTCAGGCTACTTGAGGCGATATCAGGGGCCAGTGGGCAATTACAGGAGCATTAGGACGACTCACAAACATCTCCTCTGTTACCTCCAGCATGTAGCCATGCTTGCAATGGGAGGTGGGAGGTGTCTATGAGCCCTACCCAAGACTGACTGATATAGCCCCAAGCCCCAAAGCAGTTGTACATACACGGTATAAATATTTAATTTAAATTTACAGCAGTAAAAAAAATGCATTTTGGGGTTTTATTATTGAAAAAAGCTGTGTTTTAGGCCAAAAAAAACGTTGTGCATCCGTCATTTAAATAATTATTTCCAATTTATAACAGTCTTATACTGCATTTCTTAATTTTGGTGACCAAATCCGTGTTCTGGGTCCCCAAATCTGGTGTCCATACATAGTATAAATATCTACTTTTAATGTACAGCAGTTAAAAACTGCATTTTTGGGTTTTATTGAAAAAAGCTGTGTTTTAGGCTGAAAAAACTGTTGTGCATCCTGCGTATAAATAATTAATTTCAATTTACAGCAGTGAAATACTTTTTTTATGTATTTTATTAGATGATGTGGAGAATGATAAAGTCCTAGACCCAGACTGGACTGAAGGTCGTGCTTGTGAGGCGTGCAGTTCTGAGGAAAAGGCGGTGGTCACACAGAGGCAACAGCACAGCAAAAGCGCAGCGGCCGTTCCAGAGACAGTATGCCTGCTACTGTCCATCGCACCCAGGCACCGAGCACACCAAGGCCTGCTCCAAGGAGTTCATTGGCGTGGCCGTTCTTCACACAATGTCTTGATGACAAGACACGAGTGGTTTGCATGTTGTGCCATCAGAGCCTTAAGAGTTCTTAACCTGAGCACAACCTGCATGACCAGCCATCTACATGCAAAGTATGAACTGCAGTGGAGTAAACACCTTAAAAACAAGGAACTTTCTCATGCTCCTCCTGCTCCCTTTTCTGCTGCTGGCTCATCCTCTCCCTCCACCTCTGGTGTCCCGGTGGCACCTGGCGACCAGCAAACAGAGGATGTTCCACCTACACCACCACATACGACACCATCACCAAGCATCTCCACCATGTCACAAGGCAGCATTCAACTGTCCATCTCCCAAACATTGGAGAGAAGGAGAAGATACCCACCTACCCACCCTCGAGCCCTGGCCCTGAATGCGAGCATTTCAAAATTGCTGGCCTTTGAAATGCTGTCATTCCATCTGGTGAAGATGGACTGTTTCAAACAGCTGATGGTGGTGGCTGTCCCCCAATACGTTGTTCCGAGCCGCCACTACTTTTCCGTCCCTTCCCTGCACAACCAAGTGGAGGATAAAATCAAGTGTGTGCTGCGCAAAGCCATCTGTGGCAAGGTCCACATAACCACAGATACATGGACCAGTAAGCACGGCCAGGGTCGCTATATCTCCCTAACTACACACTGGGTAAATGTAGTGGCGGCTGGGCCCGAGGCGGATAGCGCTTTGTTGCTTCCTCCTCCTATTCCACATTATCCTCCTCCTACTCCTCTTCTACCACCCCCACATCCACAAAGTTACGTTAAAACCAAGCACACCATTGTTTTTCTTGTGAAATTCCCAATAAGTTTGATGTGTCATATGACCCTCTTCCTATTGAAAAAACTAAAGTTGGATTCAAAATGGCCGACTTCAAACTTCTATCTATCTATCTATCTATCTATCTATCCATTTTTAGATAGTAGAAAATAGTAATGTTTCATGAATAAAATTATTAATATGCCAATTCTAGCTTCAGTATTATATTTTTTTTCTTGCAGTACTGATATTCTAATTCAGTACAAAGTTTAGCAAAATTCAAATTTGGCAAAGTTTGCCCGGAAACTTTATTTGTTCCGAATTAATTTGTCACGAATCACTATAAATCTTCCCAATCTGCCTAATCATATTCTTACCACCTGATGGCCCAGTCTCAGTGTGAAGGCTTGGAAGTGGAACTGCAGGGAGACTGCACGGAGACTGCAGGGTGACTGCAGGGAGAGTGTATCGCCGTGTACATCAGTGTGCAGTGCACCAAGATTTATAGCTGATCCCTTCTGCTAGCTATAGATTTACAGTACGTCAGTATTACAGGTCAATGTTACGGTCAGGTCTAATTTATAGCCATGGACTCAACTGTGCAGTGCACCAAGATTCAGGTAGTCAGCAGCAGTGGCAGTAACAGTGTACACCAAGATTTATAGCTAATCCCTTCGGTTAAACAAAAATAATTGTATATAGCACCCTTAAGTAAAGCAAAAAAACGGTGTGCGCCCCTGGAGCTGTGTCCAAATGGCTCCTTAGTGGAACAAAATAAAGAAATAGACGTAGCGCCAACAAAGTAGTGGTGAAAAAAATGTTCTTTTAATCCATATTGTGGCAGTCCAAACACATGCTTTTTAATTCTGTAAATTGTCGAATTACTGTGCTTCAGCATTACAGGTCGATGTTGCTGTCAGGTGTAATTTATCCCCCTATACGCAATTGCATCAGGCAGCAGCAGCTGTGGCAAAAGTAATGGCCTATTTTGCAAAATATTTATGTGTGGGATCACACTACAGTATGATCATTATTGGCAGAATATTCTATTCGGTTTCATCAGGCACTGGTGTTTATAAATACTGGTTGATCCATGCCTGATTCATGTTTATAAAGGTTATTTTCTATACATTTTGGGATGCAATACACTGATAGCCAGGCAAGAAAGCATGCCCATGGGAAACTCGACCAGTTGCGACCACACTTCAAGTTTGCATGCCCAGTGGATGATCGATCATGAGTGACAAGATGCAGTCCAAGAATGCCACCAACTGCAGGCTGAAGTCCTGATGCATGTCCCATTGTTGCTGCTGCTGGGTGGTTTCTTCAGAAGACTGCTGAAGAAAACGGCTCATCAGAGACTCCAGACTTAAGTTGCTGCTTATGGAGCGGGTGCTGCTCCTGGCCCCCTTCCCCCCCACCAGCCATGGCTGTTGAGTGTGAGCACAGAGGTGCCCCCTGTTAGACCTTCCTGAGGACGGCAGATGGTGCTCGTAAGCAGCGACCAACCGACTACACAGCATGTCTCCATTTGCACAATGGACTCAGAGTGCTTCCCTGCGTCCACCTCCACTGCATACTGCCATGGTCTGTTGGGGTCATCTGTATCATCTTTGTCGTCGCTCTCCAGCTCCTCCTGCTCCTCTCCTGTTGTTTGGACAGATAAACCACTTAGCAAGATATAAAATTACTGGCCGTTTGTGTCCTACTTCTTGTCCTCCTCCTCATCTTCATCCTCCTCAGTGCTCAGGTGACTGTGAGATGCAGGGCAAATGGGTCAGCCTTCCCTGATGCAGCTCAGACGGAATGTTCTTCTCGTTATAAATAACCATGGTTACCATCTCCAATTAGTAAGGAGACAGCCAGTATTGGATTTCTTTATTGATGACGCAAAGCAGTTCCTGCCCGGTGTCGCTCTGTTTGCCAAGACTGACCAGGTGCAGAAACACGTGACAATGCCTAGCTTTGCATACGTGATATGATGAAGGACCACTGTGAATTGTGCCTAGAGGGGAAGGTGAGGACAAGGTGGAGCATAAGGATTTAGAGGATGACATTGGGGCAGGAATCCTACGATTACAAAGAGGAGGAGGCATTTCCATCACCTGGCTAAGTTGCTGGTATGACTGGCCAGGAACGACATGTGGCTGGTCAAGTTTAATAGTGTCCGGCAAAGGATAGATATTTTTCTGTGGTGAAATTCAATTGCCAAAATAGCAATACCGTAAATCTGGTGTTCCAGCTGTGGCTGGCCAAGTTTAATAGTGTCCAGCAAAGAATATATTTTGTTCTGGGGTGAAATTCAATTGACAAAATAGCAATCCCCAAAATCTGGTGTTCCAGCTGTGGCTGGCTAAGTTTAATAGTGTCCGGCAAAGGATAGATATTTTTCTGTGGTGAAATTCAATTGCCAAAATAGCAATACCGTAAATCAGTGTTTTCAGCTGTGGCTGGCTAAGTTTAATAGTGTCCGGCAAAGGATATATTTTGTTCTGGGGTGAAATTCAATTGCCAAAACAACAATACCGTAAATCAGTGGTTTCAGCTGTTGCTGGCCAAGTGTAAAATCTGTCCGTAAAAGGGTATATTACACTCAGTGTGTTAGCGTCTAAATACAAGGCCTGATAAATAAATCCTCTATATTTGCACACACTACCGTGCATCTCCAAGTGTATTTCTGTCCGTAAAAGAGTATATTACACTCAAGGTGTAAATACAAGTGCTGATAAGGTCCTCCTCATTAACTTCACACGCTACCATGCATCTCCCATTGTATTTCTGTCCGTTAAAGGGTATATTACACAAAGTGTTAAATACAATTGCTGAAGGCATAATCCTACATATTTTTTTTCTCACGCTACTGTGCATCTCCAAGTGTAAAACTATACATAAAAGGATACCTTTCATCCAGGGCCTAAATACTAGCCCTAAAAGAGATATTCCCCTAAATCAGTGGTTACTGCTGTGCCTGGATTAGTGTAATACGCTACATAAATAAATAGGCAGATAGTGTTAGGTGACTGTAAAAAAATGGCCTGAATTTGAAATCCATACATTGGACCAAATATTTTATTTCTTATTGTGGTGCTTGGTGAACGGTAACAATGAGGAAAACATCTAGTAAGGGACGCGGACGCGGTGGTGTTAGTGTACCCTCTGGTGCCTGGAGAGGACGTGGCCATTCTGCCACAGCCACATGTCTTAGTGAATCAACTACCTGAGGTTCCAGTACCCGCCAGAATTTACAGCGATATTTGGTGGGGCCCAATGCCGTTCTAAGAATGGTAAGGCCTGAGCAGGTACAGACGCTAGTCAATTGGGTGGCCGACAGTGGATCCAGCACGTTCACAACATTATCTCCCACCCAGTCTTCTGCAGAAAGCGCACAGGTGGCGCCTGAAAACAAAGCCCATCAGTCTGTCACATCACCCCCATGCATATCAGGGAAACTGTCTGAGCCTCAAGTTATGCAGCAGTCTCTTATGCTGTTTGAAGACTCTGCTGGCAGGGTTTCCCACGGGAATCCACCTAGCCCTTCCCCAGTGGTTGAAGACATAGAATGCACTGATGCACAACCACTGATGTTTCCTGATGATGACATGGGAATACCACCTCATCGGAGTCCACACGTCTCTGATGATGACGAAACACAGGTGCCAACTGCTGGGTCTTTCTGCAGTGTGCAGATCGAACAGGAGGTCAGGGAGGAAGACTGTGTGGAAGAAGATGCAGGGGACGATGAGGTCCTAGACCCCACATTGAATGAAGGTCGTGCCACTGACTTTCATAGTTCAGAGGAAGAGGCAGTGGTGAAACCGAGCCAACAGCGTAGCAAAAGAGGGAGCAGGGGGCAAAAACAGCCGCCGTTAAAGTTCGTCTGCTACTGACCACCGCCACCAGGGACCGAGCACCCCAAAGGCTGTTTAAAGAAGTGCCATGCCAGGGAACTCCTTGAAACTATGTGTTGATGACAAGACCCGAGTGGTTTGCAATTGGAGAGAGGTCCCATAGCAGAGAATCAGGCTTCAAGTCACCCACCAATGGAGAAGGCCACTTTAATTTATTTAGGCACCAACACCCAGACAGAGGACAGAGGTCGCATAGCAGAGAATCAGGCGTCATGTCACCCACCAATGGAGAAGGCCACTTTTAGATAATTAGGCCCCTGGCACCTAGACTGAGTAGAGGTTCATTCAACTTTTAGCTGCACCGTAATATAATGGTAAAATTAAACAAAGAGGATTCAATAAAGAAGTCCCCCCGGAGGACAAGAATATATGGTTGAGGGGGAGGCAGTTATAAATGTCTATTCTGCACAAAGGATGGACAGGTCCTGTGGGATCCATGCCTGGTTCATTTTTATGAACGTCAGCTTGTCCACGTTGGCTGTGGACAGGCGGCTGCGTTTGTCAGTAATGACGCCCCCTGCCGTGCTGAATACACGTTCAGACAAAACGCTGGCCGCCGGGCAGGCCAGCACCTCTAAGGCATAAAAGGCTAGCTCTGGCCACATGGACAATTTGGAGACCCAGAAGTTGAATGGGGCTGAACCATCAGTCAGTACGTGGAGGGGTGTGAACACGTACTGTTCCACCATGTTAGTGAAATGCTGTCTTCTGCTAACCCCAGAACAAAATATATAATTTGCAGGACACTATGAAACTTGGCCAGCCACAGCTGAAACCACTGATTTATGGTATTGCTATTTTGGCAATTGAATTTCACCCCAGAACAAAATATACCCTTTTACGGACAGATTAACACTTGGCCTGCAACAGCTTGGACACCAGATTAAGGGTATTGCTATTTTGGCAATTGAATTTCACCCCAAAGCAAAATATATGTTTTGGCGGACACTATTATACTTTGCCAGCCACCGCTGAAACCACTGATTTATGGTATTGCTATTTTGGCAATTGAATTTCACCCCAAAACAAAATATATGTTTTGGCGGACACTATTATACTTTGCCAGCCACCGCGGAAACCACTGATTTATGGTATTGCTATTTTGGCAATTGAATTTCACCTCAGAACAAAATATACTCTTTTACGGACAGATTAACACTTGGCCTGCAACAGCTGGGACACCAGATTCAGGGTATTGCTATTTTGGAAATTGAATTTCACCCCAGAACAAAATATACCCTTTTACGGACAGATTAACACTTGGCCTGCAACAGCTGGGACACCAGATTCAGGGTATTGCTATTTTGGCAATTGAATTTCACCCCATAACAAAATATATGTTTTTGCGGACACTATGAAACTTGGCCAGCCACAGCTGAAACCACTGATTTATGGTATTGCTATTTTGGCAATTTAAATTAATCTTTAGAGCAATATATAAAAAGAATAAAAATAAAAATAATAATAAAAGGGTAAATACATATTTTGCAAGAAATGAGAATTTTGTGGCTGAAATGAAATGAATGAAGCTATAAATATGTATATAGACATATATACAAGCCTGGGGATGATAGTGGGACTATATCAAATTATCACAGATGGAAAATTGTCAGGAGTTTGTAAATTGTTAAAGCTTCAACAAAATCGCAGCCTTTAAAAGGTCAATCATCCTATAGGTCAATAATTCATGTGTTCTGTGACCTCATTTAAACCATGGGGCGTTAAGGTGTTCATCTCAAAGATCCAGAACATCTCCTTTTTACATAATTGTTGAAAGGAGGTATGTACAACTTCCAGGGGAATGACAGTGAGTCCTTTTGGGTTTCCCTGGTGTGTGGCTGCAAAATGTCGTGACACGCTATGTGATGCGACCTGTCTGGTAATATTAGATCTGTGTTGGTTCATTCTTTCACGGAGTGTTTGTGTTGTACGACCAACATAGAAGAAATTGCAGGGACCACGTAAAAGGTAAATAATATTTGTACTGTTACAGGTCATATAATGTTTATAGAGGATTTTTCTCTTTGGGTGTGGTATATCAATCTCGCCCTTCCCTGTCTTGATCATCTTGCAGCATTTACACTTCTTGGTCCCACATCTGTACGAACCGAAAGCTTTCTTCTGTGATAGCTTGGTAGTCACTTTGGTTGTCTCTAAATGTGGACACAAGGGGGCTAGAATGTTTTTAAGGGTTTTGGCCCTGCGGAAGGTTAGAGTAGGTCGTCTTGTTAATTCTTGTCCCAATACTGGGTCTTTCAGAAGTAGGGGCCAATGTTTTTCGAGGATTCGTCTGATGAGGTGATGTTTTTTGTTGTATCTGGTGATCAGCCCTGGTCTAAAGGTATTGATATTCTTTTTGGATGTTTTTGATTTCTCTAGACTTTCTTTTTGACTCAAACTGGATGCTCTCTTCATGGAATCTTTTAGAATTTGTACCGGATAACCTTTTTCTTTGAAACGCGTATTTAAAACATTTAGTTGTTCTTAGATTTTTTTGTCGTCTGTACAGTTCAGTCTAATCCGCTTCATCTGACTATAGGGTATATTTGACTTCCATTTCCGATGATGCCCACTATTAAAGTCTAAAAAGCTGTTCGCGTCTACACTTTTAAAGTGTGTGCAGGTTGATATCCGGTTCTCTTTGCTCTCAATTTCTAGGTCTAGAAATATGGCTGTTCTTATATTGGCTTCATGTGTGAATTTTAGGCCCCAATCGTTCGTATTAAGTTCCTTTACAAAGGCTTCTAATTCTTGTTGCTCCCCCTTCTATATCAGAATGATGTCGTCTATATAACGCTTGAAAAAGGCTATTTTAGGATGACTTAAGAGACCTCTCTTCTCCTCAAAATGGCCGATGAATATGTTGGCATAAGATGGCGCAAATTTAGTGCCCATCGCCATTCCCTTTACTTGCAGATAGAATTTGTTATTGAACAGAAAATAATTATGTTGTAGAATGAATTCTATTGATCTTAATACAAACTCTTTTTGTGGTATGGGAATTATTGGGTCATTTTCTAGGGTTTCTTTTATAGCCAATAGCCCTAGTTGGTGGGGTATGTTGCTGTATAATGAGGCGACATCGAGGGTGGCCCAACTATAATTTTTTCCCCAAGTGACTTGATTAAGGAGTGTAATCAGATGGGCGGAGTCTCTTAAATATGATGGTAGTTCCGTCACTTATCTCTGGAGGATACCATCAATGTACTCCGATAAATTTGCGGTAAGGGAACCAATCCCTGATATAATGGGGCGCCCTGGTTTGTTGGTAAGGGATTTATGTATCTTCGGGAGGAAGTAAAACCGTGCCAGGGACGGATGTAACGTTTTTAGGTAACTTCTCTCTCCTTTATCAAGGGTTCCTGTTTGGTAGCCAAAATCAATTGGGTCATGAAGAGGGTTTTCAAAGGTTTTTGTTGGGTCATTTGTGAGTGGTTTATAATATTCTTTATTTGATTGGATTCTAAGGGCCTCTGTGATAGTATTCTTTGTTCATGATCACTATTCCCCCCCCCCCTTTGTCGGCATTTTTTATAATTATATCTTTGTTTTGTTTAAGTTCTTTCAATATTACCAGACAGGTCACCACACATAGCGTGTCACAACATTTTGCAGCCACACACCAGGGAAACCCAAAAGGACTCACTGTTATTCCTCTGGAAGTTGTACATACCACCTTTCAACAATTATGTAAAAAGGAGATGTTCTGGATCTTTGAGATGAACACCTTAACGCCCCATGGTTTAAATGAGGTCACGGAACACATGAATTATTGACCTATAGGATGATTGACCTTTTGAGGCTGCAATTGTCGATTTTGTTGAAGCTTTAACAATTTACAAACTCCTGACAATTTTCCATCTTTTGATAATTTGATATAGTCCCACTATCATCCCCAGGCTTGTATATATGTCTATATACATATTTATAGTTTCATTCATGTAATTTCTTCCACAAAATTCTCATTTCTTGCAAAATAAGTATTTACCCTTTTATTATTATTTTTATTTTTATTCTTTTTATATATTACTCTAGAGATTAATTTTATTTACTAATCTTATATCCTATATATTACCTATTTATATTTTATATATAGTTTTTTTGTACCCATATATTTATTGTAAATAACATATGTTTTATGGGGAACATGTTTTACTGATGACATGTTTTTTTGATAACATGTTGGTTTGGAACGAGGACTGGTTTGCCGTTTTACTATCAATTAATATTTATTCTATTTATCTATTAAAACTGCCATACAGCCAGCACAGGAACAAAAACACGCCAGAGGAACTTTAATATGGGCGTGCGTTTCAAGCTGGAATGCATAAGTTATCCGGCCCTCACAAACCTACACTATTTTAACCTTATCCCTTAATCATGCTCTATGAATTTCATATCCATCTAGGTCTGCCAAGTACAGGCCGAATTTTGAGGAGAGAGAACATTATAAACTAATAACATTAGCTCTATCTAGTTCCACTTGCGCTCGAGGATGGAGCGCACAATACTTCCGGCTTGCGCATATGACCGGCCGAAGGGCCTGGAGGACGCCAATCGCAGCAGAGGCGGGTCTTAGCCTCTCTTTACATCCGGTACGAGCTGCGTTCCACCTGCACACGCACACCCGCACACCCGTCCGCTTCCTCCCGCACCCTGGTTTACATCACTTCCGGTATTGCGCAATGCCTCCGCAACCACTCGGATCTTTCTGCACCTCCAGATAAAGACATCCGGCCCCTCCTCTCATTGAAATCTTTGGCGCCAGTCCTCCTTCAGAAAGGTATTTATATACATTATCACATCATGTTTTATGTACTGCTCCTGAGGAAGGGGTAATATTAAACCCCGAAACGCGTTGAGCCGAACTTCAATAAAAGATTTTGAACAGAAGCCATTCCTTGGGCTGCCTTCATTTCCAGCGATTCTACAGGTGACTTTGGCGAGGGGGGTCAGTCTGGTTTGGTGTCTTGAGCTTATCCAAACCACTCCCCCCTGTGAAGTGAGTAAGAACTCCTCAGTTGGTCCTTCAATCACAACTCATAAAGTGTATTGAAATTCACCTTCCAGCTTTATATGTATGCTGCTAATAACCTGTCAATCTACCAACTAACTTAACTCACAATTCTCCTATTCACTGCTTGGGGTTGGCGCTATTTCTGGTGACTTATTTGAGGTAAAGGGGGCGCACTGGACAACCTTGCCAGTGTTCACCACCTTTCCACAGCCTCATCTAACTGTATCTGGCCTTTAGACCTTTATATCCATTTGTTTATACTGGTACTATATCACCAAGCAGCCTCCTCACCATATTTAACGGACACGTCTTTCTGGCATATATCCATACCTGGTGGCACCTCCAACTTTATTTCCTGACCTGAATGGAAATGACTTTCCATTTGATCTAAATAAACCTCTACTCTCTTGTCTTTCATACTTTATGAATGAAGCAGGCGGAGCTGGCGCGCGACGTCAGTGAGTTATGCTGCCGCCTGTCCTGCCTGCTACAGGAGCTGGTTAGTAATCAGTATTAAATATGGAGGAGCGCAACTTTAGTTAAAGTTATTAACAGGTATAAGATTACTCATTATAGGAACTGTAGATAGTGAACAGCTGGGCCCCTGTATTGGCGATCTGTGGATGGCACTATTATGGGGGGGGGATCTGTGGATGGCACTATTATGGGGTGGGGGATCTTTGGATGGCACTGTTATGGGGTGGGGGATCTGTAGATGGCACTATTAGGGGGTGGGATACCTGTGGATGACACATATATAGCGGTGTAATCCACAGCTCCCCCACCCCATAACGGTGTAATCCACAGCTCCCCCACCCCATAACAGTGCCATCCACAGCTCCCCACCCCATAACAGTGCCATCCACAGCTCCCCACCCCATAACAGTGCCATCCACAGCTCCCCCACCCCATAACAGTGCCATCCACAGCTCCCCCACCCCATAACAGTGCCATCCACAGCTCCCCCACCCCATAACAGTGCCATCCACAGATCCCCTCCGTAACAGTGCATCATCCACAGAACTTTTTATTTTAAATCATAACAAAACAATACAAGGACCATTTCCAATGAAGAACTCTACCCGGCCAGTCTCCCACCCCACACCCCCCTTCGTCATTCATAGTACCCATTCATGCATATCCATACACTATTTACATATTTACATATAAATATATTTACATAACTAAATAGGACAAAACTAAAAGAATAAATAAATTAAAACACAACAATATATACAATATATGCATCATCCACAGATCCCACATAATAGTGTCATGCACAGACCACCATTAGTTCAAAACCCACCAAAAGCACACCTTTTGGTTAAAAATATATTTTTTCCTATTTTACCACCTCAAAAAACTTGGGGCTTCTTTTTCCCTTTCCGTTTTTCCATTTGGTTTCCGTTTGTGATCCTTTTTTTACGGATTGCAACCGGAAACAGAAGCATACAATGATGTTTAAACAGTAAGTACACAAAAAAATTGGGCTGGGCATAACATTTTCAATAGATGGTTCCGCAAAAGCTGAACGGATACAGAAGACATACGGATGCATTACGTATGCATTTTTTTTTTTTTTTTTTTGCAGAACCATTGACTTGAATGGAGCTTCAGAACATGATTTGCGGGCAATAATAGGACATGTTCTATTGTTGAACTGAACAGTAATACGGAAATGGAATGCATATGGAGCACCTTCCGTTGTTTTTGCGGACCCGTTGAAGAGAGTGGTTCCACATACGGACCGCAAACGGAACACAAACAAAAACCGGAACGGAAAGGGGAAAAAATACGGTCGTGTGCAGGAGGCCTAAAGCAGGTAAAGTTATTGGGACTGTTAATTCTCATTAGTATGTTGTTTTAACCCTCTCCTTTCCCGAGTGCACAGCTTAGATGGAACACTGCTCAACAACATTTATTACGGTGTCTGCATCAGTGATGCTTTCACCCGATGAATGAACAGTCACTGCATATTTATCTCACTTTGTAATAAAATGGTGACTAATTCTGTATTTTGAATAAAACTGTCACAGATGTCAGACAGATTGTCTATGTTGTAAATATGGAATTACACCAGAAAACTGGAATTAGGATCTCTATCTCACATTTATAATTTTAAAATCTTTTCATCTCATGGGCAGGGCTCAGTATGAGAAGGCATAGCCTCCCGTGGCCTGACAGATTTACCATCATTTATGCCAAAGTCTGACATAAATTAGTACAATTCTATGCCAGCTGCTAGCTGGCATGGATTTTGTTTTATGACTTCTAGTTCTTCTTAACTAGTTCGGTGTGTCTTAAATAAACTTCTCATTAAAGGGGTCGTCTGGCATAGTTCAAAAATGAAAGATGAAAAATGTTAAAGACATAAAAAGAAACCTCACTCACCTTTCAGCTATTCTCTGTTCTATTACCAATAGAAATGCACAGCGGAACGGTGCCATTCATGATGACACATCACTGCAAATATACATCAGATGTCTGGAGTCTGAAATAATATTTTTTGTCATAGTTTAAATTGCTTCATTGTCAATTTATTATGCCACTAGAGATGGCCCCAACTATCCGCCAAACAGTTCCCGGCGAACATAGCTTGTTCGCGTTCGCCGCAGCGGGAGAACACATGCGATGTTCGGTCCGCCCCCTATACATCATCATTGAGCAAACTTTGACCCTGTACCTCAGTCAGCAGACACATTCCAGCCAATCAGCAGCATACCCTCCCTCCCAGACCCTCCCATCTCCTGAACAGCATCCATTTTAGATTCATTCGGAATTTGCAGTCTTAGTGAGAGGAGGGAGAGTGTAGTTGCTGCTGATTTAATAGGGAAATCGATAGCTAGGCTAGTGAATTCAGTGTCCACTCCAGCCCTGAAAGACTCATCTGATCTCTGCTGTAAGGACAGCGTCCTGACAGCACCCCAAAAAGCCCTTTTTAGGGCTGCAACATTAGTCTGCTTTTTTTTTTCTCCATATACATATTGCAGTTGCCTGGCCTGCCTGTGTGTGAGGAGCTGCTGGCCCACAGACTGTAGTGTGCCCACCCCTGTCATCCCATGTGGCACAGGACTTTGCATCAAAAAAAGGCATTTAATTTTTACACTTTAATCTAAGGTTAGTTGCCTGCCAGTGTGTGTCAGGCTGACTTCCACTGACTGTAGTGTGCCCACTGCCAGTGCCCACCACTCATACCGGCTGGCACAGGACTTTGCATAAGAAAAAGGCATTTCATTTTTACACTTTAGTGTAATTTCAGTTGCTTGCCTGCTGCTAGTGTGTGTCAGGCCGACTTCCACTGACTGTAGTGTGCCCACCCCTGTCATCCCGTGTGGCATAGGACTTTCCATCAAAAAAAGGCATTTCATTTTTACACTTTAGTGTAATTTCAGCTGCTTGCCTGCTGCTAGTGTGTGTCAGGCCGACTTCCACTGACTAGTGTGCCCACTGCCAGTGCCCACCCCTGTCATCCCGTGTGGCACAGTAGCTTGCCGATAAATAAGACATTTAATTTTTAGACAGTAGTCTAAATTCAGTTGCTTGCCTGCTGCCAGTGTGTGTCAGGCCCACTTCCACTGACTGTAGTGTGCCCACTGCCAGTGCCAACCACTGATACCGGGTGGCACAGTAGCTTGCCGATAAATAAGACATTTAATTTTTAGACAGTAGTCTAAATTCAGTTGCTTGCCTGCTGCCAGTGTGTGTCAGGCCCACTTCCACAGACTGTAGTGTGGCCACTGCCAGTGCCCACCACTGATACAGGGTGGCACAGTACCTAGCACGCGTAGTACCACTTATCTAAAAAAAAATGACAGGCAGAGGCAGGCCACCCCGCAGGGACGGTCGTGGTGCTGTGATTTCCACTGTCCCTGGAATAATGCCTAGTGTTCAGAGGCCACGTACCCTGAACCCGAAAAATTCTGAGGACATAGTTGACTGGCTTAGACAGGACACCCAATCTTCAACAGCTTCCGCTAAGAACCTTGACGCACCATCCTCCTCCAGCTCAGCTTCGGTCACCTGCTCACAAGTTACCACGCACCCGCCCGCCGCCACCACTACCACCACAGCCGCTTCACTTGATCCGTCAGAGGAGTTATTTACACATCAGTTGGATGCAATTAGTGATGCGCAACCATTATTGCCAGATGATGTAGATTACAGGGATATGTCTCAGTCAGGCAGGATTACAGACATGGACGTACAGTGTGATGATGATGATGATGTTGTACCCGCTGCTGCTTCCTTTGCTGAGGTGTCAGATACAAGTGAAGCGGTTGATGATGACGATGTGTCCATGGATAGCACGTGGGTGCCTGCTCGAAGAGAAGAGGGGGAAAGTTCAGAAGGGGAGACAGAATGAGGAGACGAGTTGGAAGCAGGGGGAGGTCATCGCAAGGAGTTAGTGGCACAGTCAGACAGCATGTATCGGCACCCGGGGTCAGCCAGACAGCACGCCAGTCAAGGCATGCTGTTGCCACCACCAGAATGCTATCATTGCAAAGCTCAGCAGTGTGGCATTTTTTTTGTGTGTCTGCCTCTGATAAAAGCAATGCCATTTGCAACCTGTGCCAAAAGAAACTGAGTCGTGGGAAGTCCAACACCCACCTTGGTACAACTGCTTTGCGAAGGCACATGATCTCACATCACAAACGCCTATGGGATCAACACATGAGTACAAGCAGCACACAAACACAAAGCCACCATGCTCCTCCTGGTCCAGCATCTTCAGCCACGTCAACCACTGCTGTCCTCCCTGCCCCCTCTCAACCAACCGCCACTCCTCCTCTCACCTTCAGCAGTTCCTGCTCATCTGCCCACAGTCAGGTGTCTGTCAAGGACATGTTTGAGTGTAAAAAGCCAATGTCACAGAATCACCCCCTTGCCCGGCGACTGACAGCTGGCTTGACGGAACTCTTAGCCCGCCAGCTTTTACCATACCAGCTGGTGGAGTCTGAGACTTCAAAAAATTTGTCACTATTGGGACACCACAGTGGAAGGTACCCGGACAAATTTTTTTTTCAAAAAGGGCAATCCCAAACCTCTACCATGTCATTGAAAAGGAAGTCATGGCATCTCTGGCATACAGTGTTGGGGCAAGGGTCCATCTGACCACTGATACCTGGTCTGCAAAGCACGGTCAGGGCAGGTATATCACGTACACTGCGCATTGGGTCAACCTGCTGACAAGCATGGAATGCGTGGCTTCGCAGCGGAGTTGGTGACACCACTACGACTTGCAGGCAGACCTACTGCCACCTCCTCTACTCCTACTCCATCCTCTTCGATATCCTCCTTGGCTGAGTCCTCTTCTGCTGCGGCGTCTGGCTGCACATCAACTGAATCCCCTCAGCTCCCTAGGGGTTATTCCACATCCCGGATACGACAGTGTCACGCTGTCTTGGGGTTGACTTGCCTGAAAGCAGAGAGCCACACAGGACCAGCACTCCTGTCCGCCCTGAACGCACAGGTGGATCAGTGGCTGACCCCGCACCAACTGGAGATCGGGAAAGTGGTGTGTGACAATGGAACAAATTTGTTGTCGGCATTGAATTTGGGCAAGTTGTCACATGTGCCTTGCATGGCACATGCGTTGAATCTCAACGTAAAACGTTTTGTGTCTAAGTCTCCAGGCTTACAGGACGTCCTCAAGCAGGCCAGGAAGGTGTGTGGCCATTTCAGGCGTTCCTACACGGCCATGGCGCACTTTTCCGATATTCAGCGGCGAAACAACATGCCAGTGAGGCGCTTGATATGCGACAGCCCGACACGTTGGAATTCAACACTCCTAATGTTCGACCGCCTGCTCCAACAAGAAAAAGCCGTCAACGACTATTTGTATGACCGGGTGCTAGGACAGCCTCTGCGGAGCTGGGAATTTTTTTGCCATGTTACTGGACACTCATGCGCAATGCCTGTAGGCTCATGCGTCCTTTTGAGGAGGTGACAAACCTAGTCAGTCGCACCGAAGGCACCATCAGCGACCTCATCCCATTTGTTTTCTTCCTGGATCGTGCCCTGCGAAGAGTGCTGGATCAGGCTGTAGATGAGCGTGAAGAGGAAGAGTTGTGGTCACCATCACCACCAGAAACAGCCTTGTCATCATCGCTTGCCGGACCTGCGGCAACGCTGGAAGAGGAGTATGAGGAAGAGGAGTCAGAGGAGGAATGTGGCGGCTTTGAGGAGGAGGAAGACCAACCACAGCAGGCACCCCAGGGTGCTCGTTGTTGTCACCTATCTGGGACCCATGGTGTTGTACGTGGCTTGCGGGAAGAACAGACCGTCAATGACATCAGTGAGGACGAGGAACGGGAAATGAGTAGCTCTGCATCCAACCTTGTTCAAATGGGGCCTTTCATGCTGTCATGTCTTTTGAGGGACCCACGTATAAAAAGGATGAAGGAGAACAACCTGTACTGGGTGGCCACGCTACTAGACCCCTGGTATAAGCAGAAAGTGGCAGAAATGTTACCAAATTACCGAAAGTCGGAAAGGATGCAGCAGTTCAAAACCAAACTAAAAAATATGCTTTACGCAGCTTATAAGGGGGATGTCACAGCACAACGGGAATCTAACAGGGGAAGAGGTGAGTGTAATCCTCCTCCTACCACGGCGGCAAAGACTGGACGATTTACAGATGTGTTGTTGATGGAGGACATGCAGAGCTTTTTCAGTCCTACTCATCGCCACAGCCCTTCGGGATCCAGCCTTAGAGAACGACTCAAACCGACAGGTAGCAGACTTCACTACTGGGTGTGCCTCGGTCAAAAAAGTGTTGATTACCCCACCTTCATAAAGATGAATGAGGCATGGATCCCGAAGGGACTGACAGTGGGGGATACGTTTGACTAACAAAAGGCCTGATTACATGCCTTGGCCTCAAAATGGTCCCCACGCTGCTGTATTTAATGTCTGCATACCGGATGACTTTCGTGAATTCTCCACCACCAACTAGGGTTCAAGCCGCAATGTTTTAGTCCCTTTTCTGCCTGGAAAACATCAATTTTTCCGGCCGCTGCTACAATAGCGGCTGCAACGATGCCATTATTTTTAAGGCATGTGTAAATGCCTAATTTTTCTGTCCTATGGTGCAGCACTGTGGCTGCAAAAACAAACCAACAAAAAAAAGGCACATACAAGTGTCAATTCCCCTTCGTGATCGTTACCTTGTTGTGGTGAAGGGGCTTATCACAATGAAGCAATCATCACCTCTATGAGTGTGTTGGCAATGTTGCCACACCCCAGATGATAAGGCCGTTGCTTCATTATGGTCAGACCAAAAGCGATCGGACGGCTGGATAATATTTCATAGAAAAAACATTAATTTACCTTTTTTTTTTTATATGTTTGGGTTTTTAATACATAAAATAAAAAATCATAATAAAGTCTCTTAATAGTTTATTAGAAATGATACAGACAATTAAAAAAATCCCCATCAATTCCAATACAAAGCAAGTACAGAGCTCAGAACTAAATTATTTCATGATGTCGTAATGGTTCGCTAATTCGACAATGGTTAATCAATTCAACCGGATAGGGTACGTAACAGGGATTAAACTGATAGGAATAGTACTAGTTAAGACACCACTCATATAGGGTGTCACAGCACATTGCGCTGTGCACGCGCAGTGCCCCAATTTGGGAGTAAGAGGACCGACCAAGCTGCTTTTTCCATCTCCCAGTTCTTGAAATCAATTCAGTTTGGTGTATGAGAGTTTGGTCTGTCACTGTGAAGGCAGTCGAAGGTACCCGGCCTAAATTTTTTTTTCACAAAAGGCAATCCCTGATATGGGATGTAACAGGGATTAAACTGATGAGAATAGTACTACAGAAAATACCACTCATATCGGGTGTGACAGTAAATTGCACGGCGCAGACGCAGTGACCGTGGATTAAAACAAAGTGGAGGGAGCCAGCGTTTTTTTTAACCATCTTCCCGTTCGAAAAATCAATTCTATTCACCTTTCGGGGATCCTTGGTGTTGTACATGGCTGGGTGGAGGAAGAAACCTTCAATGACATCACGGGACGTGGCTAGCTTGGTATCCAACCTTGTGCAAATGGGGAGTTTGCGGTTGTGCAAATGAACTGTTTGCAGTTGTTTGCGGTGCAATAAAAGAGGAGTTTGGTCTGTCAATGTCTGTAAAGTGGGCGTAACCCTTACACTACCTGATCGATACAACATCATACCTGATCGTATACACACAGGATGTTTTAAAGCATGTTATTCCAAACAATTTAGGAATGTTAGTTGATTTATGCCCTTCATGGATTAAAACCCGACTCTGCGTCCACTACGTAATTTTCCATGGGAGTTTTGCCATAGATCCCCCTCCGGCATGCCACAGTCCAGGTGTTAGACCCCTTGAAACAACTTTCCCATCACTATTGTGGCCAGAAAAAGTCCCTGTGGGTTTTAAAATTCGCCTGCCAATTGAAGTCTATGACTGTTCGCCCGTTCGCGAACATTTGCGGAAGTTCGCGTTCGCTCTTCGAACGGAAAAATTTATGTTCGCGACATCACTATATGCCACATATAGATAAGAACACTTTTACTGTAATTTTAAGTACTTGTATATTTGTTAGACTTTTTTTCCTCTTTTGAAAAATAGTAATTAGAAGAGGTTCCCTGAAAATTTATTTCAATGTGTTTCCAATTGCTAAAAAAAATTTGAAAGGCTGCAATATACAACATTAGAATTAATGCATTTGAAGCAGACTTCGGTCCAAAGTTTAGGAAAACTTAGTCGAAACAAATCCAAATTTTTTGCACTTTGTGATAACGAATCAGTTTAACTAAAATGGCGGCTGCACATGTTAAAAAGTTAAAGTGAGTGTAAAGCAGAAAAGCTTGGGAATGTGACATCACCCATAATGCCGTTCAGCCAGCTAAGGCCTCTTTCACATCAGCGTTTTAGCTTTCCGTCCTAGAGATCCGTCTTCGGGTCTCTAGGACGGAAAGCTACTGATCAGCATTATCCCCATGCATCCTGAATGGAGAGAAATCCATTCAGGATGCATCAGGATTAGTGTTGAGCGAACAGTTTGAAAATCGTTCGGGTCCGTACCGAATTTTGGGGTGTCCGTGACACGGACCCGAACCCGGACATTTTAAAAAAAGTTCGGGTTCGGGTCCGGTGTTCGTCGATTTACTTCCCGCTTTCTGAAGGGCTGCACAGCAGCCAATCAGCTAGCGTTTTACTTGTTGCCCTAAGAGCCCATCACAGCCATGCCTACTAATGGCATGGGTGTGATTGGCCAAGTGCAGCATGTGACCCAGCCTCTATTTAAGCTGGAGTCACGTAGCGCCGCACGTCACACTGCTCTGACTAGTGTAGGGAGAGGATGCAGCTTCTGTGAGGGCGAGATAGGCAGGGATAAAGAAGCGATTGAATGATCTACCTTTCTACACCTGTGCATCAGAACAACTCAGCTGAGCTGTTCACTGAAAGTCACTATTTTGTTGAGACTGGCCAGAGCGATTTTTACTGGCACATGTAACTGGGCTGACCGGCGGTGGCCATTTTGGGACTTGTGGTGCGCCAGCACAAGCTGCCACAGAGTCTAATACAAAGCTCCAAAGAAGTGTAAAATCTACACCTGTGAATCAGAACAACAGCGATTCATCTGCTCAGTCAGTCTATTTTTTTTCTGGCTGGGCAGACCGTTTTCTGGCACATGTTACTGGGCTGATAGGCGGCAGCCATTTTGGACTTGTGGTGCTACAGCAAAAGCTGCCACAACGTCCATTAATCTCATGTAATAGTCGATTTTTTCATAGATATACTACATCAGGGGTTTGGCTGTGCTTGTGTCACCCATACTTACTGCAAAGATATTTAATATATCAGTGGTGAAACTGAAAGTAACCCACTTGGATAGCAAATCCCATGAATGTGCTGTTCCAGCTAGCCTAGCCAGTGCCACTACAGCCAAGTCCAATACTGTCAGCCAGAAATATTTTTTTTTTATGTGCCAGAAATATAAATTTGAAAAAGCTTTCACCGTAATAATAAAATGTATACTGGTGTTAGACCAGAAGAAGCACTCCTGTTGTAATTAATACTGTAAAAAGGCTTAGGCAATATTTATCCCAGTGTGGGAAATTTATCTAGCAAAACTAGCATTTTAAAAATTCCGGTGTTCTAAAATACCAGCAGTCCTCTTGTAATTAATACCGCAAAAAGGCATTACATTGTCCAGTGTTGTAATTTTGGTGAAAAAAAGGCCAATTTAATCAATCTGGTGTTTGTTAGACCAGAAACAGTAGGCCGCACGTTTTTACTCCTGTAAAAAGGAATTATATCTCCCCGTGTGGGAATTTATGTACACGAACTAGCATTTTAAAAATTCTGGTGCCCAATTAGCAGCAGTCTTCTTGTAATTAATACCGCAAAAAGGCATTACATTGTCCAGTGTTGTAATTTTGGTTAAAAAAAGGCCAATTTAATCAATCTGGTGTTAGTTAGACCAGAAACAGTAGTCCGCACGTTTTTACTCCTGTAAAAAGGAATTATATCTCCCCGTGTGGGAATGTATGTACTAAAACTAGCATTTTAAAAATTCTGGTGTCCAATTTGCAGCAGTTTTCTTGTAATTAATACCGGAAAAAGGAATTATATCTTCCAGTGTGGGAATTTTGGGGCTAAAAAATATATTTTATTGTGGTGCGAGTTGAATCGCAACAATGAGGAAACATTCTATTAAGAGATGAGGAAGCGGTCGTGGTGGTGTCCGTGGAGCCTCTGTTGCTGGCAGAGGACGTGGCCGTTCGGCCTCAGGAGCACAAAGTAGTGAACCAACTCCCTCAAGTAGCCGGCAGAATTTACAGCGATATTTGGTGGGGCCCAATGCCGTTATGAGGATGGTAAGGCCTGAGCAGGTACAGGCATTAGTCGATTGGGTGGCCGACAGTGCTTCCAGCACGTTCACTACATTGTCTTCCGCCCAGTCTTCTGCGGAAAGCGCACAGGTGGCACCTGAAAACAAAGCCCATCAGTCTGTCACATCACCCCCATGCATATCAGGGAAACTGGCTGAGCCTCAAGTTATGCAGCAGTCTCTTCTTCTGTTTGAAGACTCTGCTCCCACGGTTTTCCAGGGGCGTCCACCTAGCCCTTCCCCAGCGGTGGAAGACATTCCATGCACTGACGCACAACCACTTATGTATCCAGATGATGAGGACATGGGAATACCACCACAGCAGAGTGACCGAGTCTCTGATGATGACGAAACACTGGTGCCCACTGCCGCGTCTTATTGCAGTGTGCAGACTGAACAGGAGGAGGTCAGGGAGGAAGACTGGGTGGAAGACTATGCAGAGGACGATGAGGTCTTAGACCCCACATGGACTGAAGGTCGTGCCGCTGACTTAAATAGTTCAGAGGAAGAGGCAGTGGTGAGACTGAGACAACAGCGAAGCCAAAGAGGGAGCAGGGGGCAAAAGCAGAACAGTCGCCGTCCAGAAAGTTCGCCAGCGCCAACAGGGACCCAGCACCCCAAAGGCATCTTCAAGGAGTTCCCTGGCATGGCACTTCTTCAAACAATGTGCTGAGGACAAGACCAGAGTGGTTTGTACGCTGTGCCATCAGACCCTGAGGCGAGGCATTAACGTTCTTAACCTGAGCACCACCTGCATGATCAGGCATCTACATGCAAAGCATGAACTGCAGTGGAGTACACACCTTAAAAACAAGGAACCCGCTCAGGCTCCCCCTGCTCCCTCTACCGCTGCTGCCAGGGCCGGACTGGCCTACCGGGATACCGTGAAAATTCCCAGTAGGCCGGTAGCCCTGACTGCCGTACGGCCGGCCGGCGGCCGCAGGCACACTGGGCTCCAGTGGCGACGGAGATGAGCGCTTGCATTGCGCTCATCTCCGTGCGGAGCAGCAGCAGAGGAGGGAGAGGCGTGACCTCTCCCTGTTCCTCTGATAGGCTGCCAGCACTAGGCTGGCAGCCTATCAGAAGGCCGGCTCAGCGGCGCGATGACATCATCGCGCCGCCGGAGCCGCACAGCTCGAGACACAGGCCGGAAGAGGCCTGCATCGCATCGCTGGAGGTAAGTATAAGTGTTCTTTTTTTTTTTTTTCTTGGGGCTACTGGCAGCACTAAAGGGGGCTACTGGCAGCACTAAAGGGGGCTACTGGCAGCACTAAAGGGGGCTACTGGCAGCACTAAAGGGGGCTACTGGCAGCACTAAAGGGGCTACTGGCAGCACTAAAGGGGGCTACTGGCAGCACTAAAGGGGGCTACTGGCAGCACTAAAGGGGGCTACTGGCAGCACTAAAGGGGCTACTGGCAGCACTAAAGGGGCTACTGGCAGATAAAGGGGCTACTGGCAGATAAAAGGGGCTACTGGCAGATAAAGGGGCTACTGCCACTTAAAGCGGGCTACTGCCACTTAAAGGGGGCTACTGCCACTTTAAGGGGGCTACTGCCACTTAAAGGGGGCTACTGGCACCAAACGGGGGCTACTGGCACATAAAGGGGCTACTGGCACTAAAGGGGGCTACTGGCACTAAAGGGGCTACTGGCACATAAAGGGGCTACTGGCACATAAAGGGATGGCTACTGGCACATAAAGGGGCTACTGGCACTAAAGGGGCTACTGGCACTAAAGGGGGCTACTGGCACTAAAGGGGACGGCTACTGGCACATAAAGGGACGGCTACTGGCACATAAAGGGACGGCTACTGGCACATAAAGGGACGGCTACTGGCACATAAAGGGACGGCTACTGGCACATAAAGGGGCTACTGGCACTAAAGGGACGGCTACTGGCACATAAAGGGGCGGCTACTGGCACATAAAGGGCGGCTACTGGCACATAAAGGGGACGGCTACTGGTACTAAAGGGGCTACTGGCACATAAAGGGGCTACTGGCACTAAAGGGGACGGCTACTGGCACACTGTTATGGGGGCACTGTGGATGTCACTGTTATGGGGGGGATCTGTGGATGACACTGTTATGGCAGAATCTATGGATGACACTGTTATGGGGGAATCTGTGGATGACACTGTTATGGGGGATCTGTGGATGACATACTGTTATGGGGGTACTTTCACACCTGCGGCATGGCTATCCGACCTATCCGGGCTGTTCACCCTCCTGATCCGCCATGCCGCAAGTACCCGTGCACTGCCGTGCTGCTGCTCTGTCCCCATTGACTATAATAGGGGCAGGTGACGGAGCTATGGCGCAGCACGGCAGAGATCGCCGGACTAAAAAGTACTGCATGTCCGACTTTTTAGTCCGGCGATCTCTGCCATGCTGCACCATAGCTCCGCCCCCTGCCCCTATTATAGTCAATGGGGACAGAGCAGCAGCACGGCAGTGCACGGGTACTTGCGGCATGGCGGATCAGGAGGGTGAACAGCCCGGATAGGTCGGATAGCCATGCCGCAGGTGTAAAAGTACCCCCATAACAGTATGTCATCCACAGATTCCCCCATAACAGTGTCATCCATAGATTCCGCCATAACAGTGTCATCCACAGATCCCCCATAAGTGTGTCATCCACAGATCCCCCATAAGTGTGTCATCCACAGATCCCCCATAACAGTGTGTCATCCACAGATCCCCCATAACAGTGTCATCCACAGATCCCCATAACAGTGTGTCATCCACAGATCCCCATAACAGTGTCATCCACAGATCCCCATAACAGTGTGTCATCCACAGATCCCCCATAAAAGTGTGTCATCCACAGATCCCCACAACAGTGTGTCATCCACAGATCCCCATAAAAGTGTGTCATCCACAGATCCCCATAGCAGTGTATCATCCACAGATCCCCCATAACAGTGTGTCATCCACAGATCCCCCATAACAGTGTGTCATCCACAGATCCCCATAGCAGTGTGCCTGCCCTGCGCACTGAGGACAGATTGAAAAGAGGGGAAGATCCGTGGAAGCAAGCAGAGGACAGCACAGCAGAAGATGGAATAGGTTCTTTTGTAAGTAAATTATTTTATTATAAATGTATCCCTGCATACCGCAATACTCTCGTATTTTGAATTTATATATACTTATTTCGTTTTTTTTCAGTTGTATGAATTTAAGTGGGGAAAATTATTAGTGCCCCCCCATTTTGACTGTGGTATCTTATGTGCCTCCCATATATTGTTCCTAGAGTTGCCACTGCGCAGAGGCCAAGTCACGGCAACGCTAGGGTAAGGCCCGGCCTGTGTGTGTGTATATAATTATATATATATATACACACATACATACACACGCTCGCGGCGTGTGTGTTTGGGGCTGGTATGCAACTTTTTCCGGGGCTGGTATGCAACTTTTTCCAGGGCTGGTTTTTATCCCCAGTCCGGCCCTGGCTGCTGCCTCGGCTTCCGCCTCGAGAGGAATGTTGCCACCTGCCGAGCAGCAAACAGAGGATGTGCCACCGACACCGTCACCTAGCGTCTCCACTATTTCACACAGCAGCGTTCAGCTCTTCATCTCTCAAACCTTTTGAGAGGAAGCGCAAATTCCCACCTAGTCACCCTCGAGCCCTTGGCCTGAATGCCAGCATTTCTAAACTACTGGCCTTTGAAATGCTGTCATTCCGGCTGGTGGACACAGACAGCTTCAAACAGCTGATGGCCATGGCTGTCCCCCAGTATGTGGTTCACAGCCGCCACTACTTCTCCAAGACAGCCGTGCCTTCCCTGCACATGCAAGTGTCCGATAAAATCAAGTGTGCACTGCGCAACGCCATTTGTGGCAAGGTCCACCTAACCACAGATACGTGGACCAGTAAGCACGGCCAGGGACGCTATATCTCCCTAACTGCACACTGGGTAAATGTAGTGGCGGCTGGGCCCCAGGCGGAGAGTTCCTTGGCGCACGTCCTTCCGCCGCCAAGGATCACAGGGCATCATTCTCTGCCTCCTGTAGCCTCCTCCTCCTACTCGGCTTCCTCCTCCTCCTCTGCTTCCACCAGCTCATCCAGTCAGCCACACACCTTCACCACCAACTTCAGCACAGCCCGGGGTAAACGTCAGCAGGCCATTCTGAAACTCATATGTTTGGGGGACAGGCCCCACACCGCGCAGGAGTTGTGGCAGGGTATTGAACAACAGACCGACCAGTGGTTGCTGCCGGTGGGCCTCAAGCCCGGCCTGGTGGTGTGCGATATAGGGCGAAATCTTGTGGCAGCTCTGGGACTAGCTGGTTTGACGCACATCCCTTGCCTGGCGCATGTGCTGAATTTAGTGGTGCAAAAGTTCATTCACAACTACCCAGACTTGTCAGAGCTGCTGCATAAAGTGCGGGCCGTCTGTGCGCGCTTCCGGCGTTCATATCCTGCCGCTGCTCGCCTGTCAGCGCTACAGCGGAACTTCGGCCTTCCCGCTCACCGCCTAATATGCGACGTGCCCACCCGGTGGAAATCCACCTTGCACATGCTGGAGAGACTGTGCGAGCAGCAGCAGGCAATAGTGGAGTTTCAGCTGCAGCACGCACGGGTCAGTCGCACTGCGGAACAGCACCACTTCACCACCAATGATTGGGCCTCCATGCGAGACCTGTGTGCCCTGTTGCGCTGTTTAGAGTACGCCACCAACATGGCCAGTGGCGATGCCACTGTTATCAGCGTGACGATACCAATTCTATGTCTCCTAGAGAAAACGCTTAGGGCGATGATGGAAGAGGAGGTGGGCCAGGGCCTGGAGGAGGAGGAGGATGACGGGTCGTTTTTAGCACTTTCAGGCCAGTCTGTTAGAAGTGGCTCAGAGGGAGGTTTTTTGCAACAGCAGAGGGCAGGTACAAATGTGGCCAGCCAGGGACCACTACTGGAGGAGGTGGATGAGGATGAAGCAGGTTCACAGCGGGGTGGCACCCAGCACAGCGCAGGCACATCCCTGGTGCGTGGCTGGGGGGATACAGAGGATGATGACGATACGCCTCCCACAGAGGACAGCTTGTCCTTACCTCTGGGGAGCCTGGCACACATGAGCGATTACATGCTGCATTGCCTGCGCAACGACAGCAGAGTTGCCCACATTTTAACGTGTGTTGACTACTGGGTGGCCACCCTGCTGGATCCACGGTACAAAGACAATGTGCCCACTTTACTTCCTGCACTGGAGCGTGATAGGAAGATGCGCGAGTACAAGCGCACACTGGTAGACGCGCTCCTGAGAGCATTCCCAACTGTCACAGGGGAACAGGTGGAAGGCCAAGGCAGAGGAGGAGTTAGAGGTCGCCCATGCAGCAGTGTCATGGCCAGCTCCTCTGAGGGCAGGGTTAGCATGGCAGAAATGTGGAAAAGTTTTGTCTCCACGCCACAGCTAACTGCACCACCACCTGATACGGAACGTGTTAGCAGGAGGCAACATTTCACTAACATGGTTGAACAGTACGTCTGCACACAACTCCACGTACTGACGGATGGTTCGGCCCCATTCAACTTCTGGGTCTCCAAATTGTCCACGTGGCCAGAATTAGCATGTTATGCCTTGGAGGTGCTGGCCTGCCCGGCGTCCAGCGTTTTATCTGAACGTGTATTCAGCACGGCAGGGGGCGTCATTACTGACAAGCGCAGCCTCCTGTCCGCAGCCAACGTGGACAAGCTGACGTTTATAAAAATGAACCAGGCATGGATCCCACAAGACCTGACCCTCCCTTGTGCAGAGTAGTCCTTAATAACTGCCTTAAACCATGTTGTCTTGTACTCCTGGCCACTTCTTCATTGAAAAATCAATTTTTGAAATTAAGTAGGATCTTGGGGTGCAACCCAGAGTTGAATGAACCTTCCCTCTGTCTGGGTGCCGGGGCCAAAGTACATGAAAGTGTCCTTCTCCTGTGCTGGGTGATATGAATGTTATACTTGTGCTGTCTGACATGTCTCCTCCGTGTGGCTGCAGGGGTCAAAGTCTCTAAAAGTGCCCTTCGCCTGTGGTGGTTAATGTAAAACTGATGCTTGTGCTATCTGACCTGTCTCCTCTGTGTCGGTGCTAAGGCCTAAGTCACTGAAAGCGGCCTTCTCCTGTGCTGGCTGATATAAATGCCTGAATCTCTGCTGTGGGACCTCTCTCCTCCGTGTGGCTGCAGGGGTCAAAGTCTCTCAAAGTGCCCTTCTCTTGTGCTGGGTGATGTGAAACTGATGCTTGTGCCATCTGACATGGTTGCCAGGGTCCCATTAAATGGTGGCCTACTCCTGTGGTGGGTGATCTAAATGCCTGATTCTCTGCTGTGAAACCTCTCTCCTCCGTCTGGGTGCAGGGGTCAAAGTCTCTCAAAGTCGCCTTCTCCTGTGCTGGGTGATGTGAAACTGATGCTTTTACCAGCTGACATGGGTGCAGGGGTCAAATTAACTAAATGGTGGCCTACTCCTGTGGTGGGTGATATGATGCCTGAATAAGTGCTGTGGGGCCTCTCTCCTCTTTCTGGGTGCAGGGGTCAAAGTAACTAAAAGTGGCCTTCTCCTGTGCTGGATGGTATAAATGTAATGCTTGTGCTATCTGACATGTCTCCTCTGTCTGGGTGCTAAGGCCTAAGTCACTGAAAGTGGCCTTCTCCTGTGGTGGTTGATATGATGCCAGATTCTCTGCTATGGGACCTCTCTCCTTTGTCTGGATGCTGGGGTCAAAATAATAGTAAGCGACCTTCTCCATTGGTGGGTGATTTGAAGCCTGATTCTGTGCTATGGGACCTAACTCCAATTAATATTGGTTAATTTTTATTTATTTTATGTTAAGTCATCATTTCCCTATCTACATTTGTTTGCAGGGGATTTACCTACATTTTGCTGCCTTTTGCAGCCCTCTAGCCCTTTCCGGGAGTCTTTTACAGCCTTTTTAGTGCCCAAAAGTTCGGGTCCCCATTGACTTCTATGGGGTTCGGGTTCGGGATGAAGTTCGGATCACGAACCCGGACATTTTCCGGAAGTTCGGCCGAACCTCTCGAACCCGAACATCCAGGTGTTCGCTCATCTCTAATCAGGATGCATCAGTTCAGTATGTCAACGTTTTTTGGACGTTGACAAAAGCGCAGCATGCTGCGGATTTGTCTCCGTCCAAAATTCCGGAAGACATGCCGCAACGCCGGATCCGGAATTAATGCCCATTGAAGGGCATTAGTCCGGATCCGGCCTTTAGCTAAACGTCGTTTCCGCGCATCGCCGGATCCGACGTTTAGCTTTTTGTCAATGGTTACCATGACGCTAAAGTCCTGGTTGCCATAGTAAAGAGTAGGGGGAGCGGCATACTTACATTCCGTGCGGCTCCCGGGACGCTCCAGGATGACGTCAGGGCGCCCCAGTGCATAGATCACGTGATCCATGCGCGCGGGGCGCTCTGACGTCATTCAGGAGCGCCCCGGGAGCCGCACGGAATGTAAGTATGCCGCTCTCCCGCTCCCCACTGCTACTATGGCAACCAGGACGCTAGTAGCGTCCTGGCTGCCATGGTAACACTGAAAGCATTTTGAAGACTGATCAGTCTTCAAATGCTTTCAGTTCACTTGCGTTGTGCCGATTCCGGCGTGCATTCCGGCGACGGAAGTGCACGCCGGATCTTCACAACGCAAGTGTAAAAGAGGCCTAATCCGCAGGTAGCATCCCTTGTGATGTCACTACCCTATAAAACCTTCATCCTGTGTCGTCTTCGCCATTGTCCTGTAAGCTGAGCATAGGGAGAGACGTGGCAAGCACTCATGTGCTAGGGACAATGTTGCTGGAAACAGTTTTGAAGAACAATATTGGGGAGCGAGAGTGCAGAGAAACTGCAGGAGACTGCAGAGTGTATCGCCATGTGCATCACTGTGCAGTGCACCAACATTAATCCATTCAGTTATTGATACGGTTACTTTGCCTCAGTATTAAAGGCAGGCGTAATATATCGCCATATGCATCACTGTCATGTGCAACGACATTCATAGTTAATCCGTTCTTCTAGTGATACAGTTACTGTGCCTCAATATTAAAGATAGGTGTAATATATCACCGTATGCATCACCATCAAGTGCAACGACATTCATAGTTAAAGGGGTTGTCTGGACTTTTCAATATTGATGACCTATTCTCAGGATATGTCATCAATATCAGATTGGCAGAGGTCCGACACCTGGCACCCTGGCAAATCAGCTGTATGAAGAGAAGGCACGCTGTAGATGCATACTGTCTCTCTTCCTGCTCTCCACTGTTAGGGATGTCGCGAACATAAAATTTTCCGTACGCGAACTTCCGCAAATGTTCGCGAACCACCATAGACTTCAATAGGCAGGCGAATTTTAAAACCCACAGGAACTCTTTCTGGCCACAATAGTGATGGAAAAGTTGTTTCAAGGGGACTAACACCTGGACTGTGGCATGCCGGAGGGGGATCCATGGCAAAACTTCCATGGAAAATTACATAGTTGACGCAGAGTTGGGTTTCGGGGTTGTATCGATAAGGGTTACGCCCGCTTCAGACATTGATAGACCAAACTCCCCTTTTAATGCATCGCAAACAGTTCATTTGCACAACCGCAAACTCCCCATTTGCACAAGGTTGGATACCAAGCTAGCCACGTCCCGGTGATGTCATTGAAGGTTTCTTCCTCCACCCAGCCACATACAACACCAAGGGTCCCCGAAAGGTGAATTGAATTGATTTTTCGAACGGGGAGATGGTTAAAAAAACACTGGCTCCCTCCCCTTTGTTTTTATCCACGGTCACTGCGTCTGCGCCGTGCAATTTACTGTCACACCCGATATGAGTGGTATTTTCTGTAGTACTATTCTCATCAGTTTAATCCCTCTAACGTCCCATATCAGGGATTGCCTTTTGAGAAAAAAAATTTAGGCCGGGTACCTTCGACTGCCTTCACAGTGACAGACCAAACTCTCATACACCAAACTGAATTGATTTCAAGAACTGGGAGATGGAAAAAGCAGCTTGGTCGGTCCTCTTACTCCCAAATTGGGGCACTGCGCGTGCACTGAGCAATGTGCTGTGGCACCCTATATGAGTGGTGTCTTAACTAGTACTATTCCTATCAGTTTAATCCCTGTTACGTACCCTTTCTGGGGACGTGTGCCGAATTAGACTAATGTGTAATAATTAAATGCCTTATTTATCGGCAAGCTACTGTGCCACCCGGTATCAGTGGTTGGCACTGGCAGTGGGCACACTACAGTCAGTGGAAGTAAGCCTGACACACACTGGCAGCAGGCAAGCAATTGAAATTACACTAAAGTGTAAAAATTAAATGCCTTTTTTTAATACAAAGTCCTGTGCCACATGGGATGACAGGGGTGGGCACTGGCAGTGGGCACACTACAGTCTGTGGGCCTGCAGCTCCTCACACACAGGCAGGCCATGCAACTGCAATATGTATATGGAGAAAAAAAAAAGCAGACTAATGTTGCAGCCCTAAAAAGGGCTTTTTGGATCAACATTCATAGTTAATCCGTTCTGCTAGCGGTACAATTGTTATACACTATGGCCAACAGACAGTTGCCTGGGCCCTCCAAAGGAATGGGCAGTGGCAAAAATGATGTTGTAGCCAGCACATGTAGCAGCAGAAAAAGGAGAGGTACTAGCAGCAACAGGCCAGAGATATCAATACCATCTACCGGTCATCTTTTGACCAACAATCCAGCTGTAGTGGAATGGTTGACTCGCTCTTCACAATCATCTCAAGTGACAACAGATACTCAAAGCCAGGAATCGGTGGCTTCCTCTGACGCCACACTTTGTTGGCATGGCCCAGGAAATGCCTCTATGTCCTCACCTGTCCAGAATTTGCCTTTTGCTTTGGCTGTTCCTCCTGCTAGCTAAGTAATGATAGTCTCTGGCTCTGCTTTGTTTTTTACTGAAGTCAGTGAGGATGGTCAGCAGTTACAGGCCAGCACAGATCTGAAGGAGAAGTCCGCTGTGGACTCCTTTAGGAGTGCAACTACCGATAATGACAATCAGGTGGGGGCACACATTGTGAGAGTTCAGGGACGTGCACAAGAGATGAGTGAGGGTGACACAAATGACAAGAAAACATATGTAGATGATGATGTAGGTGATCGTATGTGGGAGCCAGGTGAAGAGGGGGTATCGTCATCATCAAGAGGTGAGGGTGCCAGTGTGTCCGTGAGACACCAATGTGAAGACAGTTGGAGTTCTGGAACCAAACATGGGAGAGGTACAATGTCTTCTACTTGGAAGACTACCTGTGAGCAACACACTAGCAGTGCATGGGTTCATAAAAGCAACGGCAAGCAGGCATCATGAAGAGGTGGAGGGAAAATGTGATACTCTGCAATGTGGTAATTATTCACAAAGTCACTGGGGGACGTTAGCGTGGCAGTATACAGGATGTGTGGGCAGAAGTCGAATCGAAGCTGACGAAGTGGAATTCTATCCGAATGTCAGAAAAAACTCAATTCGCAATGTGAATTTCCTTGCGCTTCATGGTAAAAATGGCTGCTTCATGGTAACGAATCACATTTTTTCCTAAAATGGCTTCTACTCGTGTGAGGACATGGACCAAGGAACTCTGGGAAGGTGGGATCACCCATAATGCCATGCATGCAGCCAATCAGCAGCCAGCCAGCCCTGTAATGTCACAGCCCTATGAATACGGCAGCCATAAAAGATTCTGCCATTCACCAGCGTGCTTAGTGCAGTGAGAGACGTGTCTGCAGGCGCTAGGGAGAGCGATAGGAAAAACTTGATTTGTGGTGAAAAAAACAATATACAAGTGCAGGGAAAGATTACTCAAGGTGTAGGGAAAGGATAGGGAGGAATCATTCCACAGCATTTATGTTGGGGAGGTGATAACCTGGGTAATAGGAACAATCCGATTTCACTTTGCTGCACTGACTGAGGATCCAAATTGCCATTTTACAGCTCTGTAATTCCAGCAAACCTGTCTTATTAGGGTGGAAGTGCTGTTTGATACACGCATTAACAGGGTTTATTAACAGGAAATATTTCTATGTTTTATTTGCCCTGTGCTTATTAGCCCTTGTGTGGAGAAGGGCGAAAATTACAGCCCTTTTTGTCGTGTTTTAGTGGCAAAAGTAAAATATATTTGCCACATAGCAGTGCAGTTATCCGTTTTAAAGCCATATTTTGCGTGTATTAGTGGAAAAATATATATCTTTGCCGTACAGCAGTGCAGTGATATATTCGGAAGCTCTGTATGCCGTGTATTAGTGGCGAAATAAAAATGTATTCGCCATCCAGCGTTTCACTTATCTGTTGAAAAGCCTGTTGTGTAAAAGTAGAACAAAATTTGGGCCTAATTGACATTCTGTGGTGCAGTGATACATTGTGAAGCCCAGTTTGCCGTGTATTAGTGGCGAAATAAAAATATATTCGCTGTCCAGAGTTGCATGTATCTGTTGTAAATCCTGGGTTGTAAAAGTAGAACTAAATTTGGACCAAATTGACGTTCTGCGGTGCAGGGATATATAGTGGAGCCCAGTTTGCCGTCTATTTGCGGCAAAATAAAAATATATTCGCCGTCCAGGGTTGCATATATCTGTTGTAAAGCCTGTTGTGTAAAAGTAGAACAAAATTTGGGCCTAATTGCAGTTCTGCGGTGTAGTTATATAATCTGAAGCCCAGTTTTCCGTTTATTAATGGCAAAATAAAAATATATTCGCCGTCCAGCGTTGTACTTCTCAGTTGAAAAGCCTGTTGTATAACACTAGAACAAAATTTGGGCCTAATTGACATTCTGCAGTGCAGTGATATATTCTGAAGCCCTGTTTGAAGTGTATTAGTGGTGAAATAAAAATATATTCACCGTCCAGCGTTGTACTTCTCTGTTAAACACCTAAAAATACACTACACAGCTCTTAATAATAAATAAAGATTTTTATTGTATAAATACCAAAATTTGATTAAAAAAACATGTACGGTATAAGTGGCAAAACAGATACAGGAAAAAAAAGAGGACTACAACACACATACAAATTTAATAGCAATGGCTCCCAATATCTCCTAAACTAACTGTAAGAATAAAGTCTCACTGAAGGACAATAAAGTGCAAAGTGCATGGAGGTCAGAGTAACCATGGGAGAATAAACAGCCAGATATACAGTTGTGTTCAAAATTATTCAACCCCCAATGCTGTAAAGGGTTTTAGGGAATTTAGTGTACATTTGTAATTGTGTTCAGAATGAAATCTTACAAGGACTTTTTAAAGAACCAAATGCAACTAAAATGACATCAATTGTTTTTGTAATACAGTATTAAATGTTTTTTTGTGATTAATTCATTGACACAATTATTCAACCCCTTAAAGACTACCAATCTTAAGAAGAGAGGTTCATTCAAGTGTTTTCGATCAGGTATTGAAAACACCTGTGGATGTCAAGGAGCAGCAATCAAGCATAATAAGCACCAATTAGGCAGATGTAAAATGACTGTGATACTCAGCTCCTTCTAGACATTTACTGGTGTGTTTACAGACATGGTGAAGTCAAGAGAATGGTCCAGGAAGACAAGAGAAGAGGTGATTTCTCTTCACAGGAAGGGCAATGGCTATAATAAGATTGCAAAGATGTTAAACATACCAAGAGACACCATAGGAAGCATCATTCGCAAATTCAAGGCAAAGGGCACTGTTGAAACTCTACCTGGTCGTGGCAGAAAGAAGATGCTGACTTCGACTGCTGTGTGCTACCTGAAGCGCAAAGTGGAGAAAAGTCCCTGTGTGACTGCTGAGGAACTGAATAAAGATTTTCAGATGCGGGTACTGAAGTTGTTTCAGCTCAGACAATAGGGCGCACACTGCGTAATGAAGGCCTCCATGCCAGAACTCCCAGGCGCACCCCCTTGCTCTCTCCAAAGAATAAGAAGAGTCGACTACAGTATGCCAAAAGTCATGTGGACAAACCACAAAAGTTTTGGGATAGTGTTCTGTGGACTGATGACACAAAATTAGAACTGTTTGGGCCCATGGATCAACGCTATGTTTGGAGGAGGAAGAACAAGGCCTATGAAGAAAAGAACACCTTGCCTACTGTGAAGCATGGCGGGGGGTCAATCATGCTTTGGGGCTGTTTTGCTTCTACACGTACAGGAAAGCTTCAGCATGTGCAAGGTACCATGAATTCTCTTCAGTACCAGGAGATATTGGATGAAAATGTGATGCAGTCCGTCACAAACCTGAGGCTTGGGAGACGTTGGACCTTTCAACAGGACAATGATCCCAAGCATACCTCCAAGTCCACTAGAGCATGGTTGCAGATTAAAGGCTGGAACATTTTGAAGTGGCCATCGCAGTCACCAGACTTAAATCCGATTGAGAACCTCTGGTGGGACTTAAAGAAAGCAGTTGCAGCGCACAAGCCTTAGAATGTGACTAAACTGGAGGCTTTTGCCCATGAAGAATGGGCGAAGATACCGTAGATTGCTGCAAGACACTTGTGTCAAGCTATGCTTCACGTTTAAAAGCTGTTATAACTGGAAAAGGATGTTGTACTAAGTACTAAGATTGAATGTCACTTGGGGTTGAATAAAACTGATAATGATGTGAGCACAGAAAAGACATTTGTGGTTATTTCATTATAAATGTTATGTTATATTTGTCTGACTTACAAGTGCCTCTTTGATTTAATTGTAAACAACATGACTGAAATGATCAAAATCAATGTCAAACTGGCCAAAACACTTAATTTCAGTGGGGGTTGAATAATTTTGAACACAACTGTATACAGACCAGTGTAACTCAGCCCCAACATGTGTTACGCTGTCGCTTCTTCAGGGGATGGAGGTAAACTGTGCTCTCTGGTCTTGAGCTTTAAGCTGCTTGGGATTGGATGCTGCACGAGGCTGTGTAACTTGCGCCAATGTTTTCCCTCTTCAAGACAATAGGTCGGCACTTCTTTGACGTTTCTGGTTATCTGTCTCCATCCGGATCGACATTTTATGGTTTTATGTCTGGCCACCTACCACTCACAATAGGATTTCTACATTTATACAAAAATGTCTTAATTTTTTTTCACTTATTGTCCTCCCACCTTTTTTTTGCTACATTGACATTATGTTTCTCCTCCTCATGTGTGTTCGTGTTGCACTCTTTGCACTCTGTACTGTCACTTGCATGCTCGTGTGTCTACTAATTATTATACAACTTTATATGAATGATTTTTCATCATCTCTTGTGTTTATTTGGATTGATCCACTATTTTTATAATCAATTGCACTTTAATTATGATTGTTAAAGTATATATGTGTGAGCAGTGATGTATATTTACCTTTAGGATCTTTCCATCATGTGATCGTGTACTTAGATACATAAATTTACATATGCAGTGGTGTTTATCTATCTTCAAGGACATTTCGATCATATGATACTTACCCACCTCTTGACGTTTCAGCCACTGATAGGCTCACTCTGATCATGTGATTATATTTGGATTGATCCACATTTTTTTCGTTTTTATAATTGATTGCACTTTAATTATGAGTGTTACAGTATTTGTGTAAGTAGCGATGTATATTTACCTTTAGGACCTTCCTATCATGTTATTGTGTATTTAGATACATACACTCACATATGTAGAGGTGTTTATCTATCTTCAAAGACCTTTCGATCATGTGATCACATACTTACCCACCCCTTGATGTTTTAGCCAATGATAGGTTCACTTTAATCATGTGATGTGGGCGGGGCTATTGCCCACTTCTGAACTTATCGGTGTTTAGGATTAGTCTGTGTGGTAGTATGGGTTGGTGGGCGTTACTTAAAGCCAAACTGGAAGCAATGTCAGACGTCAATCCAGAATAGTTATCTCCTTCAATTCTATTGGTATGCAGCCTCACTACACATGTGTTCAGCATTCATCTACCTAATGATGTGGGTTTATAAGACCAGAGAGCAGAGTTCACCTCCATCCCCTGAAGAAGCGACAGCGAAACATGCATTGGGGCTGGACTATACTGGTCGGTATACATCTGGCTTTTTATTCTCCCATGGTTACTCTCACCTCCATGCACTTTGCACTCTATTGTCCTTCAATGAGACTTTCTTCTTACAACTAGTGTTGAGCTTGAATATTCGTATAGCGGATTTTTTTATGAATATCGGCACTTCGCTAATTCGTAAATATTTAGAATATAGTGCTATATATTTGTAAAAAAACGAATTTATTTTATTTTATTTTTTTTCAATCTGAACCCAAAATACCGTTAACAATGATAGAGAATATAGCGATATGTTCTCTATTTTCGTTAATTTTAGCAAGCCAACCAATAGGAAAGTTATACCCCATTCAAAGTTTCATTCGCAGTACACGAATATTACGTAATGTAATATTCGTGTGATGTGAATGAAACTTTGAACGGATATAATTTTCCTACTGGTTGGCGTGCTAGAATTAACGAAAATAGAGAATATAGCGCTATATTCATATTCGTTATCTTTGTTAATTCTAGCAAGCCAAGTAAACTTGCCTATACACAGCTCTAAGATGGATGCGCAATGCGAGAATAATAAGTAATATTACTTGCATTGTGCATCTAACTTAGAGAGGGGTACATGCAACTTTCTTATTGTTTGGCTGGGTAGAAAGAATTAACGAATACGACGAATATAGCGCTATATTCTCTATATTCGCTAATTCTAGCAAGCCTATATGAAAGTTGCCTATAGACAGCTCTAAGTTGGATGCGTAATGCGAGTATATTACTTTACCTATTGTTTGCAATAAATAGAATACTGAGTCATTATTCTATTTATTGCAAAAAATAGGCAAAGTAATATAATATACCCAACTTAGAGCTGGGTACAGTCAACTTTCCTATTGGCTTGCTAGAATTAGCGAATATAGAAAATATAGCGCTATATTCGTTATCTTCGTTAATTCTACATAGCCAACCAATAGGAAAGTTTATATTCTATTCGTTATCTTTGTTAATTCTAGCAAACCAGTAAACTTGCATACACAGCTCTAGATGGATGCGCAATCGAGAATAATAGTAATATTACTTGCATTGTGCATCTAACTAGAGAAGGGTATGCAACTTTCTTATTGTTTGGCTGGGTAAAGATTACGAATCTGATCGAATATAGCGCTATATTCTCTATATTCGCTAATTCTAGCAAGCCTATATGAAAGTTGCCTATAGACAGCTCTAAGTTGGATGCGTAATGCGAGTATATTACTTTACCTATTGTTTGCAATAAATAGAATACTGAGTCATTATTCTATTTATTGCAAAAAATAGGCAAAGTAATATAATATACCCAACTTAGAGCTGGGTACAGTCAACTTTCCTATTGGCTTGCTAGAATTAGCGAATATAGAAAATATAGCGCTATATTCGTTATCTTCGTTAATTCTACATAGCCAACCAATAGGAAAGTTGCCTTTATACCTCGTTCAAAGTTCAAGTTGCAATACGCAAATTATTAAATCGCTTATTATTCGCGATAAATAGAATGACAGATATTCGATTTCGGCGATCAATTGAATATTCGAAAAATATTGCAAAATCGCACCTCCCGCTCATCATTACTCACAGCTAGTTTAGGAGAGATTGGGAGCCAATGCTATTAAATTTGTATATGTATTGTAGTCCTCTATTATTCCTGTATCTGTTTTACCACTTATACATGTTTTTTATCAAATTTTGGTATTTATACGATAAAAATCTTTATTATTAAGAGGTTTGTAATGTATTTTTAGGTGTTTTCATTCCAGCTGCGTATTCACAGCTAGTATTTATAGAGCGATATTTTCTATTTTGGTGTTGTTCTCTGTTGAAAAGCCTGTTGTGTTAAAGTAGAACAAAATTTGATCCTAATTGATGTTCTGCGGTGCAGTGATATATTCTGAAGCCCAGTTTGCTGTGTATTAGTGGCAAAATAAAAATATATTTATCGTCCAGCATTGCATATATCTGTTGAAAGGCTTGTTGTGTAAAAGTAGAAAAAAAATTGGACCTAATTGACATTCTGCAGTGCAGTGATTATATATATATATATATATATATATATATATATATATATATATATATATATTGAAGAAATGTTAGCCGTGTGTTAGTGGAGAAAAAATTTGATTATTTGATCTAACAGTATGTCATGCACAGAAGTGCCAGGCCCTTCACAGGAGAGTGGCAGAGGCGTAAATGTTTCTGGCGCAGACGGAGGTCGCAGCAGAGTAAGAGGGCATGGCACACACCCTGTCTAAGACAGTCAAGGCTCCACCACCTCAGGCGAAGGGAGCTGTTTGTACTTCCCATCATCTGCTAGTCCTGATGCTCCTGCTCCTCCTCATCCTCGTCAGTCATTCCGTCAGCAATCGATCACCGAAGCAATTGCCAAGAGACAACAGTATACGTGCACGCATTCAACGGTGAAAAAGCTGTTGCTATTGTCTGATTGCTAATGAGCATAGGGCCTTTAAGGTGTTAAATTTGTTTGTGTGGGCAAGCTAATACTATGTTGCTATATATACACACATTCCTACAACAGCCCCTCCCACGCAGAACGTCAATTAGGTCCAATTTTTTTTCTACTTTTACACAACAAGCCTTTCAACAGATATATGCAATGCTGGACGATAAATAATTTTTTATTTTGACACTTATAGACTGCAAACTGGGCCTCACAATATATCACTGCACCACAGAACGTCAATTAGGCCCAAATTTAGTTCTACTCTAACACAACATGCTTTTCAACAGATATATGCAACGCTGAACGGCGAATATATACTTTTATTTCGCCACTAATAAACTGCAAACAGGGCTTCAGAATATAGCACTGCACCGCAGAACGTCAATTAGGCCAAGATTTTGTTCTATTTTTACACAACAGGCTTTTCAAAAGAGAAGTACAATGCTGGATGGTGAATATATTTTTATTTTGCCACTAATACACAGCAAACTGGGCTTCAGAATATATCACTGCACCGCAGAACATCAATTAGGATCAAATTTTGTTCTACTTTAACACAACAGGCTTTTCAACAGAGAACAACACCAAAATAGAAAATATCGCTCTATAAATACTAGCTGTGAATACGCAGCTGGAATGAAAACACCTAAAAATACATTACAAACCTCTTAATAATAAAGATTTTTACCGTATAAATACCAAAATTTGATAAAAAACATGTATAAGTGGTAAAACAGATACAGGAATAATAGAGGACTACAATACATATACAAATTTAATAGCATTGGCTCCCAATCTCTCCTAAACTAGCTGTGAGTAATGATGAGCGGGAGGTGCGATTTTGCAATATTTTTCGAATATTCAATTGATCGCCGAAATCGAATATCTGTCATTCTATTTATCGCGAATAATATGCGATTTAATTATTTGCGTATTGCAACTTGAACTTTGAACGAGGTATAAAGGCAACTTTCCTATTGGTTGGCTATGTAGAATTAACCAAGATAACGAATATAGCGCTATATTCTCTATCTTCGTTAATTCTAGCAAACCATCCAATAGGAAAGTTATACCCCGTTCAAAGTATCATTCGCAGTACGCGAATATTACATAATTACGTTTGAACGGGGTATAATTTTCATATTGGTTGGCTTGCTAGAATTAATGAAGATGGAGAATATAGCGCTATATTCATAATCTTCGTTAAGAACGAAGATAGCGAAATATTCTCTATCTTCGCTATTAACGAAGATAAAGAATATAGCACTATATTCGTATTGGTTATCTTTGTTAATTCTAGAAAGCCAAGTAAACTTGCCTATAGACAGCTCTAAGTTGGATGCGCAATGCTAGAATATTAAGTAATATTACTTGCATTGAGCATTCCAACTTAGAGCAGGGTACTTTACTATTGTTTGCCTGGGTAGAATTAACGAATATGACGAATACGAATATAGTGCTATATTTTCTATATTCGCTAATTCTAGCAAGCCAATAGGAAAGTTGACTGTACCCAGCTCTAAGTTGGGTATATTACATTACTTTGCCTATTTTTTGCAATAAATAGAATAATGACTCAGTATTCTATTTATTGCAAAAAATAGGTAAAGTAATATACTCGCATTACGCATCCAACTTAGAGCTGTCTATAGGCAACTTTCATATAGGCTTGCTAGAATTAGCGAATATAGAGAATATAGCGCTATATTCGTCGTATTCGTTAATTCTTTCTACCCAGCCAAACAATAAGAAAGTTGCATGTACCCCTCTCTAAGTTAGATGCGCAATGCAAGTAATATTGCGCATCCATCTTAGAGCTGTGTATAGGCAAGTTTACTTGGCTTGCTAGAATTAACAAAGATAACGAATATGAATATAGCGCTATATTCTCTATTTTCGTTAATTCTAGCACGCCAACCAGTAGGAAAATTATACCCGTTCAAAGTTTCATTCACATCACACGAATATTACATTACGTAATATTCGTGTACTGCGAATGAAACTTTGAATGGGGTATAACTTTCCTATTGGTTGGCTTGCTAGAATTAACGAAAATAGAGAACATATCGCTATATTCTCTATCATTGTTAACGGTATTTTGGGTTCAGATTGAAAAAAACAAACAAAAAAAAACTTATATTCATTTTTTTACAAATATATAGCACTATATTCTAAATATTTACGAATTAGCGAAATGCCGATATTCATAAAAAAATTTGCTATACGAATATTCAAGCTCAACACTAGTTGTAAGAAGAAAGTCTCATTGAAGGACAATAGAGTACAAAGTGCATGGAGGTCAGAGTAACCATGGGAGAATAAAAAGCCAGATGTATACCGACCAGTATAGTCCAGCCCCAATGCATGTTTCGCTGTCGCTTCTTCAGGGGATGGAGGTGAACTCTGCTCTCTGGTCTTATAAACCCACATCATTAGGTAGATGAATGCTGAACACATGTGTAGGGAGGCTGCATACCAATAGAATTGAAGGAGATAACTATTCTGGATTGACGTCCGACATTGCTTCCAGTTTGGCTTTATGTAACGCCCACCAACCCATACTACCACACAGACTAATCATAAACACCGATAAGTTCAGAAGTGGGCAATAGCCCCGCCCATATCACATGATTAAAGTGAACCTATCATTGGCTAAAACATCAAGGGGTGGGTAAGTATGTGATCACATGATCGAAAGGTCCTTGAAGATAGATACACTCACATGTAGAGGTGTTTATGTATCTAAATACACAATAACATGATAGGAAGGTCCTAAAGGTAAATATACATCGCTGCTTACAAAAATACTGTAACACTCATAATTAAAGTGCAATCAATTATAAAAACGAAAAAAATGTGGATCAATCCAAATAGGCTCACTCTGATCATGTGATTATATCAGTGGCTGAAACGTCAAGAGGTGGGTAAGTATGTGATCATATGATCGAAATGTCCTTGAAGATAGATAAACACCACTGCATATGTAAGTTTATGTATCTAAGTACAAGATCACATGATGGAAAGATCCTAAAGGTAAATATACATCACTGCTCACACATATATACTTTAACAATCATAATTAAAGTGCAATTGATTATAAAAATTGTGGATCAATCCAAATAAACACAAGAGATGATGAAAAATCATTCATATAAAGTTGTATAATAATTAGTAGACACACAAGAGCATGCAAGTGACAGTACAGAGTGCAAAGAGTGCAACACGAACACACATGAGGAGGAGAAACATAATGTCAATGTAGCAAAAAAAAGGTGGGAGGACAATAAGTGAAAAAAAATTAAGACATTTTTGTATAAATGTAGAAATCCTATTGTGAGTGGTAGGTGGCCAGACATAAAACCATAAAATGTCGATCCGGATGGAGACAGATAACCAGAAACGTCAAAGAAGTGCCGACCTATTGTCTTGAAGAGGGAAAACATTGGCGCAAGTTACACAGCCTCGTGCAGCATCCAATCCCAAGCAGCTTAAAGCTCAAGACCAGAGAGCACAGTTTACCTCCATCCCCTGAAGAAGCGACAGCGTAACACATGTTGGGGCTGAGTTACACTGGTCTGTATACAGTTGTGTTCAAAATTATTCAACCCCCACTGAAATTAAGTGTTTTGGCCAGTTTGACATTGATTTTGATCATTTCAGTCATGTTGTTTACAATTAAATCAAAGAGGCACTTGTAAGTCAGACAAATATAACATAACATTTATAATGAAATAACCACAAATGTCTTTTCTGTGCTCACATCATTATCAGTTTTATTCAACCCCCAAGTGACATTCAATCTTAGTACTTAGTACAACATCCTTTTCCAGTTATAACAGCTTTTAAACGTGAAGCATAGCTTGACACAAGTGTCTTGCAGCAATCTACGGGTATCTTCGCCCATTCTTCATGGGCAAAAGCCTCCAGTTTAGTCACATTCTAAGGCTTGTGCGCTGCAACTGCTTTCTTTAAGTCCCACCAGAGGTTCTCAATCGGATTTAAGTCTGGTGACTGCGATGGCCACTTCAAAATGTTCCAGCCTTTAATCTGCAACCATGCTCTAGTGGACTTGAAGGTATGCTTGGGATCATTGTCCTGTTGAAAGGTCCAACGTCTCCCAAGCCTCAGGTTTGTGACGGACTGCATCACATTTTCATCCAATATCTCCTGGTACTGAAGAGAATTCATGGTATCTTGCACACGCTGAAGCTTTCCTGTACCTGTAGAAGCAAAACAGCCCCAAAGCATGATTGACCCCCCGCCATGCTTCACAGTAGGCAAGGTGTTCTTTTCTTCATAGGCCTTGTTCTTCCTCCTCAAACATAGCGTTGATCTATGGGCCCAAACAGTTCTAATTTTGTGTCATCAGTCCACAGAACACTATCCCAAAACTTTTGTGGTTTGTCCACATGACTTTTGGCATACTGTAGTCGACTCTTCTTATTCTTTGAAAACAGCAAGGGGGTGCGCCTGGGAGTTCTGGCATGGAGGCCTTCATTACACAGTGTGCGCCCTATTGTCTGAGCTGAAACTTCAGTACCCGCATCTGAAAATCTTTATTCAGTTCCTCAGCAGTCACACAGGGACTTTTCTCCACTTTGCGCTTCAGGTAGCACACAGCAGTCGAAGTCAGCATCTTCTTTCTGCTACGACCAGGTAGAGTTTCAACAGTGCCCTTTGCCTTGAATTTGTGAATGATGCTTCCTATGGTGTCTCTTGGTATGTTTAACATCTTTGCAATCTTATTATAGCCATTGCCCTTCCTGTGAAGAGAAATCACCTCTTCTCTTGTCTTCCTGGACCATTCTCTTGACTTCACCATGTTTGTAAACACACCAGTAAATGTCTAGAAGGAGCTGAGTATCACAGTCATTTTAAATCTGCCTAATTGGTGCTTATTATGCTTGATTGCTGCTCCTTGACATCCACAGGTGTTTTCAATACCTGATCGAAAACACTTGAATGAACCTCTGTTCTTAAGAGTGGTAGTCTTTAAGGGGTTGAATAATTGTGTCAATGAAGAAATCACAAAAAAAAAACATTTAATAATGTATTACAAAAACAATTGTCATTTTATCATCAATTGTTTTTTATTGTAGAATTAGATAAGTACATCATATAGTACGTTAAGTGCAGAATACAGAGAAATATCGATGGGAGCATGCAATACTCCACATAAGGCAAGTACAATAACAGTAATGAGGGTGAGGCACAAAACCCTCCATTCGCCTCAACATAGGTATCAGCTGAGATCCAACTTAGTATCAGCTGGTATCAGAACTCAAGGGCCAAAGGCCTAGTAAGCATGAGAAGAGGCAACACAGAAAAAAGGAAAAAGCGATAAAAGCTAAATAAAAATTATGACAAACAGAGGAGGGGGGGGGGGTGGTCACACCAGGCACTCCCGCAGCTACTCCGGCAGATTGATATAAGTAGGTTCATGGATCATAGTGAGGACATGACTTCCAGGGGGCCCAGGTATGTGATTTCTGAGTTTGACTCATGAATGTACTCGGGAGTAATGTTTCGTATCTGCAAGATGCATTGAGAACCAGGAGGACCTCCACTAGAGACAGGGGAACCGCGGACTTCCAGTGCCTAGTTATTACTAGTTTAGCGCTCAATAAAATGTGACCTACTAGGCGCCGAAAGGTCGGTGGAATTGCTGCAATATTCAAAAACAGAAGGGCCAAAGACGGCTCGGGTTGGATGCGCAGGCCAGAAATTTGAAATATAAGATTAAAAATGGATCTCCAATAAGCTGTAAGTTTTGGACAATTCCACAATATATGTAGTAAGGTGCCTGTTTGTCCGCAGTTCCTCCAGCAACACGAAGAGACCCCAGGATACATAATACTCAACTTATAAGGTGTGAATTACCAATGGAGCAAGGTTTTTATGCCCACTTCAAAATGCGTAACACAACGGAAGTTAGAGGAGATGAAGCGGACTGCCCCAGCCCACATCTCATCAGTGAATGAGGACCCCAGTTCGGTTTCCCATTTTAATAATGGTGGGGACTTAATGAAGGTGGTTTTAGCGTCTAATATATCGTATATGCAGCGTGTAGTTTGGCGCTTAAGTAATGCAGGATGCTGGAAGAGTCTCAATAATTCGTCCTGAAGTTTATTCCTGGAGGAAAGAAGTGAGCTGAGGCAGTGACGCACCCTCATATAAGAGAGGAATTCTGACGTGGGAAGACCATAAACTTGACGAACCTCTGAAAAGGTTTTTACCACCTCCTTTGTAACCAGCTGCGATGCGCAGGTAATACCTTTAGCTTTCCACGGGGAGCGGTCAATGTCGCCAATTAGAGTACTAAGTGCATCTATTGTGACTAATGCAAGCGAAGGAGGGTGGTTCGAACCATAAGCACTGTGAGTAGCAGCCCATAGAGACAAAGCTGAGGAGCCCATAACAAGAGGATGTGTAACAGAGCCAGGTTTGAGTATGCGGGAGTAGGAGAGGTGAGGTGTGGAAAAAAAGGTGTAATCCCTTTCGTGGCTATGCCGCGCCCTCCAGACATCCATGAGGCCTTCGGAGTGAATAAATTCTGCTAAGCCAGGCAGTGGACGTCTGTAAGGAGCAGACGTATCCAGAGAGGGGTCCACTATAGTGTTAAGGTCCTCGCAGGTGATTAATTTACCTTGTTTAATGTGGTTAATCCGACGCATAGCCCTACGGAGGAAGGATAGCTGATGTTTGTTCGGAACATAGAGATTGGCAATCGTATAAGTGATATTGTTCATCGTGCATACCAGTATTACGAATCTCCCCCTCTGATCCACCACCTGTGAGATAGGTGAAAAAGAAACAGAATTTTTAATAGCTATGAATACGCCTCTAGATTTCTTTGTGTTCGTAGAGTGTATAATATCAGGGAATAAGCGATGACGGACTCTACAAGTATCCTTGCTCAATAAATGGGATTCCTGTACACACAGGACGTCCGCCTTACTGGACAAAGCTTCTCTCCATAAATGAGAGCGCTTTGGGGGCAATTCAACCCTCTGGAATTCATGGACATGAATTTCAAACCCATGAAGTAAGAAAGAAACGCTGTAAAGGGCTACGGTAGTACCTGGTGAGACCTGGGGAGGGAAAAGGAAAAGGATAAGGATAATAAAGTGGCTCAAAATTACTGAAAGGGAACATGCATAGACAATAGCGTAAGAACAAGAAGGGCAGAGAATGATCTCTGCTGGTATTCAAGGGCGAAAGTTCGGGATTGAAACCGAGGATAATCATATTAATCATAACTCAATAAAGCATAGACCAAGCACTCATCTGTAAATGCACCAACGGAGTGCTCAAACTATAATAGAACCCAACAGCGGCTCAGAAGAAGGACTAGTTACTGAAGTCCCTGCTGAGGAGGAAAAAGAGGGAGGTTAATTAGTAGGCAGCATACAGCAACATATGCCTACAAAGTGAACCTAGATCACAACTGCGATAAGGAGAGTCAGGAATTCAGTTTGGATTATGATGTTTTGGTAATGCAGAAGGCGGTGGAATAAAGTCCGGGATGTGGAAATTCCAGGATTGAAGCAAGGATTTTCCATCCTCGAATGAACGGATAAGATGCGTGCGATCTCCTTTGGTCACCAACAGCTTCATTGGGTATCCCCATTTATAAGGCACGTTATGCTTCCTGAGGGCCATGGTAATAGGCAGTAGGGTACGACGTAGTCGGAGCGTAGCAGCAGATAAGTCCGCAAATAACCGCACTGATTGATAAGGAGCAGGCAGTTTATCTAGTTTTCTAGCCGCCATCATGGCTGCCTCCTTGGTGGTATAGAAGTGAATGCGAGCCAGAGTGTCTCTAGGTAGGTCCGGATCAATATGCTTGGGCCTGGGGACCCTATGAGCCCTGTCAATAGCCAGGTCCAGCTGAGACAAACGTGGTACAAGAAATTTTAGGAGCTTCTGGATATAATCTGAGAGTTCGGCTGGGGGAATCTCTTCAGGAATACCCCTGAATTTAATGTTATTCCGCCGGGAGCGGTCTTCCATGTCGGCCAATTTTAGTTTAACCGTTTCCAGCTCATCCGATAGATCATTGTGGGCATCTATTACCTCATTTTGAGATGCAGCAAAAGTGGCCATTTTTGTTTCTATATGATCCACTCTGTCATCCACCGAATTTAACTTAGCAGACAAAGGCGCAATCAGCGCAGCTAAATCGCGATGCATAGAGTCTTTTAATGCGAGAAGGATGTGCTTCAAAGAGTCCTCAGAAACGGGGTTAGTTGAGGCAGGATAGAGGCTCAAATCAGTCCCGAGTGGGGAACCAGGGTCAGGGGGATAACAACCGACCTGTGGCTCTGCGGTATCTTCCAGTCTGGGCCTCCTCTTCTGTGGGCTGGAGGACGGTGACTGGGTGAGGTGCTGAGCTGAGGAGCACCCGGCGCCATCTTGAAAATGGGGTCCGGCAGAACCCACAGTCCTGACGTCCTCCGGTGTGATCGGCAGAGATGGTGGGTTATCAGGTGAGATTCCCAGGGTGTACTGAGTAGGTGTCGGGTAAGCGATTCCTAGTGCCTGCACTGGGGAGGGTGTTCGGGGCGAAGAGGGTGTGGAGCTTGCTGCGTTGCGGGCGCCATCTTGTTGTTTGCTCCGTTCAAAGAACTTAGCCATGGAATCGCCGTCCACCCTCGGCAACACTCTTTTCGACTTCCCCATGTCTTCCAGGTGTTCCCAGGATATTTTGTAAGCGAGGAACTTGCGGCAAGGGGTCCTAGAATGCTGTATATCGTCGCTCTGGTGCAGGAGCTGAGAGCTCAGACGTCCATGAGCCTCAGCAGCCAAGCCACGCCCCCAACAACAATTGTCATTTTAGTTGCATTTGGTTCTTTAAAAAGTCCTTGTAAGATTTCATTCTGAACACAATTACAAATGTACACTAAATTCCCTAAAACCCTTTACAGCATTGGGGGTTGAATAATTTTGAACACAACTGTATATCTAGCTGTTTATTCTCCCATGGTTACTCTGACCTCCATGCACTTTGCACTTTATTGTCCTTCAGTGAGACTTTCTTCTTACAGTTAGTTTAGGACATATTGGGAGCCATTGCTATTAAATTTGTATGTGTGTTGTAGTCCTCTTTTTTTTCCTGTATCTGTTTTGCCACTTATACCGTACATGTTTTTTTAATCAAATTTTGGTATTTATACAATAAAAATCTTTATTTATTAAGAGCTGTGTAATGTTTTTTTAGGTGGTTTCAACAGAGAAGTACAACGCTGGACGGCAAATATATTTTTATTTCACCACTAATACACTGCAAACAGGGCTTCAGAATATATCACTGCACTGCAGAATGTCAATTAGGCCCAAATTTTGTTCTAGTGTTATACAACAGGCTTTTCAACTGAGAAGTACAACGCTGGACGGCGAATATATTTTTATTTTGCCATTAATAAACGGAAAACTGGGCTTCAGATTATATAACTACACTGCAGAACTGCAATTAGGCCCAAATTTTGTTCTACTTTTACACAACAGGCTTTACAACAGATATATGCAACCCTGGACGGCAAATATATTTTAGTAATTTTTATTTCGCCACTTATACACGGCAAACTGGGCTTCAGAATATATCACTGCACCACAGAATGTCAATTAGGCCCAAATTTTGTTCTACTTTTACACAACAGGCTTTTCAACAGATAAGTGCAACGCTGGATGGCGAATACATTTTTATTTCGCCACTAATACACGGCATACAGAGCTTCCGAATATATCACTGCACTGCTGTACGGCAAAGATATATATTTTTCCACTAATACACGCAAAATATGGCTTTAAAACGGATAACTGCACTGCTATGTGGCAAATATATTTTACTTTTGCCACTAAAACACGACAAAAAGGGCTGTAATTTTCGCCCTTCTCCACACAAGGGCTAATAAGCACAGGGCAAATAAAACATAGAAATATTTCCTGTTAATAAACCCTGTTAATGCGTGTATCAAACAGCACTTCCACCCTAATAAGACAGGTTTGCTGGAATTACAGAGCTGTAAAATGGCAATTTGGATCCTCAGTCAGTGCAGCAAAGTGAAATCGGATTGTTCCTATTACCCAGGTTATCACCTCCCCAACATAAATGCTGTGGAATGATTCCTCCCTATCCTTTCCCTACACCTTGAGTAATCTTTCCCTGCACTTGTATATTGTTTTTTTCACCACAAATCAAGTTTTTCCTATCGCTCTCCCTAGCGCCTGCAGACACGTCTCTCACTGCACTAAGCACGCTGGTGAATGGCAGAATCTTTTATGGCTGCCGTATTCATAGGGCTGTGACATTACAGGGCTAGCTGGCTGCTGATTGGCTGCATGCATGGCATTATGGATGATCCCGCCTTCCCAGAGTTCCTTGGTCTATGTCCTCACACGTGTAGAAGCCATTTTAGGAAAAAATGTGATTCGTTATCATGAAGCAGCCATTTTTACCATGAAGCGCAAGGAAATTCACATTGCGAATTGAGTTTTTTCTGACATTCGGATAGAATTCCACTTCGTCAGCTTCGATTCGACTTCTGCCCACACATCCTGTATACTGCCACACTAACGTCCCCCAGTGACTTTGTGAATAATTACCACATTGCAGAGTATCACATTTTCCCTCCACCTCTTCATGATGCCTGCTTGCCGTTGCTTTTATGAACCCATGCACTGCTAGTGTGTTGCTCACAGGTAGTCTTCCAAGTAGAAGACATTGTACCTCTCCCATGTTTGGTTCCAGAACTCCTATTGTCTTCACATTGGTTTCTCACGGACACACTGGCACCCTCACCTCTTGATGATGACGATACCCCCTCTTCACCTGGCTCCCACATACGATCACCTACATCATCATCTACATATGTTTTCTTGTCATTTGTGTCACCCTCACTCATCTCTTGTGCACGTCCCTGAACTCTCACAATGTGTGCCCCCACCTGATTGTCATTATCGGTAGTTGCACTCCTAAAGAAGTCCACAGCGGACTTCTCCTCCAGATCTGTGCTGGCCTGTAACTGCTGACCATCCTCACTGACTTCAGTAAAAAACAAAGCAGAGCCAGAGACTATCATTACTTAGCTAGCAGGAGGAACAGCCAAAGCAAAAGGCAAATTCTGGACAGGTGAGGACATAGAGGCATTTCCTGGGCCATGCCAACAAAGTGTGGTGTCATAGGAAGCCACCGATTCCTGGCTTTGAGTATCTGTTGTCACTTGAGATGATTGTGAAGAGCGAGTCAACCATTCCACTACAGCTGGATTGTTGGTCAAAAGATGACCGGTAGATGGTATTGATATCTCTGGCCTGTTGCTGCTAGTACCTCTCCTTTTTCTGCTGCTACATGTGCTGGCTACAACGTCATTTTTGCCACTGCCCATTCCTTTGGAGGGCCCAGGCAACTGTCTGTTGGCCATAGTGTATAACAATTGTACCGATAGCAGAACGGATTAACTATGAATGTTGATTCATTACACAGTGATGCACATGGCCATATATGACACCTGCCTTTAATACAAAGGCACAGATCGATAGGGGTCTGACACTGCTGTCCAATAGACATAGAGTGGATAAAGATGGCCCGAACTATCTGCCGGCTAACAGTTCCCGGCGAACATAGCTTGTTCGCGTTCGCCGCAGTGGGCGAACACATGCGATGTTCGGTCAGCCCCTATGCATCATCATTGAGCAAACTTTGACCCTGTACCTCACAGTCAGCAGACACATTCCAGCCAATCAGCAGCATACCCTCCCTCCCAGACCCTCCCATCTCCTGAACAGCATCCATTTTAGATTCATTCGGAATTTGCAGTCTTAGTGAGAGGAGGGAGAGTGTAGTTGCTGCTGATTTAATAGGGAAATCGATAGCTAGGCTAGTGAATTCAGTGTCCACTCCAGTCCTGAAGGACTCATCTGATGTCTGCTGTAAGGACAGCGTCCTGACAGCACCCCAAAAAGCCCTTTTTAGGGCTGCAACATTAGTCCGCTTTTTTTTTCTCCATATACATATTGCAGTTGACTGGCCTGCCTGTGTGTGAGGAGCTGCAGGCCCACAGACTGTAGTGTGCCCACTGCCAGTGCCCACCCCTGTCATCCCATGTGGCACAGGACTTTGTATTAAAAAAAGGCATTTAATTCTAAGGTTAGTTGCCTGCCACTGACTGTAGTGTGCCCACTGCCAGTGCCCACCACTCATACCGGCTGGCACAGGACTTTGCATCAAAAAAAGGCATTTAATTTTTACACTTAAGTGTAATTTCAATTGCTTGCCTGCTGCCAGTGTGTGTCAGGCCGACTTCCACTGACTGTAGTGTGCCCACTGCCAGTGCCCACCACTCATACCGGCTGGCACAGGACTTTACATCAAAAAAAGGCATTTAATTTTTACACTTTAGTGTAATTTCAGTTGTTTGCCTGCTGCTAGTGTGTGTCAGGCCTACTTCCACTGACTGTAGTGTGCCCACTGCCAGTGCCAACCACTGATACCGGGTGGCACAGTAGCTTGCCGATAAATAAGGCATTTAATTATTACACATTAGTCTAATTCGGCACACGTCCCCAGATAGGGTACGTAACAGGGATTAAACTGATAGGAATAGTACTAGTTAAGACACCACTCATATAGGGTGCCACAGCACATTGCTCTGTGCACGCACAGTGCCCCAATTTGGGAGTAAGAGGACCGACCAAGCTGTTTTTTCCATCTCCCGTTTCCTGAAATCAATTCAGTTTGGTGTATGAGAGTTTGGTCTGTCACTGTGAAGGCAGTCAAAGGTACCCGGCCTAAATTTTTTAGGCTGGGTGGAGGAGGAAACCTTCAATGACATCACCGAAACCCAACTCTGCGTCAACTATGTAATTTTCCATGGAAGTTTTGCCATGAATCCCCCTCCGGCATGCCACAGTCCAGGTGTTAGTCCCCTTGAATCAACTTTTCCATCACTATTGTGGCCAGAAAGAGTCCCTGTGGGTTTTAAAATTCGCCTGCCTATTGAAGTCTATGGCGGTTCGCCCGGTTCGCGAACATTTGCGGAAGTTCGCGTTCGCCGTTCGCGAACTGAAAATTTTATGTTTGCGACATCACTAACAGTGGAGAGCAGGAAGAGAGAAGGGAGACAGTATGCATCCACAGCGTGCCTTCTCTTCATACAGCTGATTTGCCAGGGTGCCAGGTGTCGGACCTCTGCCGATCTGATATTGATGACATATCCTGAGAATAGGTCATCAATATTAAAAAGTCCAGACAACCCCTTTAACTATGAATGTCGTTGCACTTGATGGTGATGCATACGGTGATATATTACACCTACCTTTAATATTGAGGCACAGTAACTGTATCACTAGAAGAACGGATTAACTATGAATGTCGTTGCACATGACAGTGATGCATATGGCGATATATTACGCCTGCCTTTAATACTGAGGCAAAGTAACCGTATCAATAACTGAATGGATTAATATTGGTGCACTGCACAGTGATGCACATGGCGATACTCTGCAGTCTCCTGCAGTTTCTCTGCACTCTCGCTCCCCAATATTGTTCTTCAAAACTGTTTCCAGCAACATTGTCCCTAGCACATGAGTGCTTGCCACGTCTCTCCCTATGCTCAGCTTACAGGACAATGGCGAAGACGACACAGGATGAAGGTTTTATAGGGTAGTGACATCACAAGGGATGCTACCTGCAGATTAGGCCTCTTTTACACTTGCGTTGTGAAGATCCGGAGTGCACTTCCGTCGCCGGAATGCACGCCGGATCCGGCACAACGCAAGTGAACTGAAAGCATTTGAAGACTGATCAGTCTTCAAAATGCTTTCAGTGTTACTATGGCAGCCAGGACGCTACTAGCGTCCTGGTTGCCATAGTAGCAGTGGGGAGCGGGGGAGAGGCATACTTACATTCCGTGCGGCTCCCGGGGTGCTCCTGAATGACAGCAGAGTGCCCCGCGCGCATGGATCACGTGATCTATGCACTGGGGCGCCCTGACGTCATCCTGGAGCGTCCCGGGAGCCGCACGGAATGCAAGTATGCCGCTCCCCCGCTGCCCCTACTCTTTACTATGGCAACCAGGACTATGGCAAATGTCCTGGCTGCCATAGTAACCATTGACAAAAAGCTAAACGTCGGATCCGGCGATGCGCGGAAACGACGTTTAGCTAAAGGCCGGATCCGGACTAATGCCCTTCAATGGGCATTAATTCCGGATCCGGCATTGCGACATGCCTTCCGGATTTTTGGACGGAGACCAATCCGCAGCATTCTGCGCATTTGTCAACGTCCAAAAAACGTTGACATACTGAACTGATGCATCCTGAATGGATTTCTCTCCATTCAGGATGCATGGGGATAATGCTGATCAGTAGCTTTCCGTCCTAGAGACCCGAGGACGGATCTCTAGGACGGAAAGCTAAAACGCTGATGTGAAAGAGGCCTTAGCTGGCTGAACGGCCTTATGGGTGATGTCACATTCCCAAGCTTTTCTGCTTTACACTCACTTTAACTTTTTAACATGTGCAGCCGCCATTTTAGTTAAACTGATTCGTTAGTGCAAAAAATTTGGATTTGTTTCGACTAAGTTTTCCTAAACTTTGGACCAAATTCTGCTTCAAATGCATTAATTCTAATGTTGTATATTGCAGCCTTTCAAAAAAATTTTAGCAATTGGAAACACATTGAAATAAATTTTCCGGGAACCTCTTCAAATTACTATTTTTCAAAAGAGGAAAAAAAGTCTAACAAATAATATACAAGTACTTAAAATTACAGTAAAAGTGTTCTTATCTATATGTGGCATATAGTGATGTCGCGAACATAAAATTTTCCGTTCGCGAAGAGCGAACGCGAACTTCCGCAAATGTTCGCGAACGGGCGAACAGTCATAGACTTCAATTGGCAGGCGAATTTTAAAACCCACAGGGACTTTTTCTGGCCACAATAGTGATGGGAAAGTTGTTTCAAGGGGTCTAACACCTGGACTGTGGCATGCCGGAGGGGGATCTATGGCAAAACTCCCATGGAAAATTACGTAGTGGACGCAGAGTTGGGTTTTAATCCATAAAGGGCATAAATCAACTAACATTCCTAAATAGTTTGGAATAACATGCTTTAAAACATCCTGTGTGTATACGATCAGGTATGATGTTGTATCGTTCAGGTAGTGTAAGGGTTACGCCCACTTTACAGACATTGACAGACCAAACTCCTCTTTTAATGCACCGCAAACAACTGCAAACAGTTCATTTGCACAACCGCAAACTCCCCATTTGCACAAGGTTGGATACCAAGCTAGCCACGTCCCGGTGATGTCATTGAAGGTTTCTTCCTCCACCCAGCCACGTACAACACCAAGGATCCCCGAAAGGTGAATAGAATTGATTTTTCGAACGGGGAGATGGTTAAAAAAACGCTGGCTCCCTCCCCTTTGTTTTAAACCACGGTCAGTGCGTCTGCGCCGTGCAATTTACTGTCACACCCGATATGAGTGGTATTTTCTGTAGTACTATTCTCATCAGTTTAATCCCTGTTACATCCCATATCAGGGATTGCCTTTTGTGAAAAAAAATTTAGGCCGGGTACCTTCGACTGCCTTCACAGTGACAGACCAAACTCTCATACACCAAACTGAATTGATTTCAAGAACCGGGAGATGGAAAAAGCAGCTTGGTCAGTCCTCATACTCCCAAATTGGGGCACTGCGCGTGCACAGAGCAATGTGCTGTGACATCCTATATGAGTGGTGTCTTAACTAGTACTATTCCTATCAGTTTAATCCCTGTTATGTACCCTATCCGGTCGAATTGATTAACCATTGTCGAATTAGCGAACCATTACGACATCATGAAATAATTTAGTTCTGAGCTCTGTACTTGCTTTGTATTGGAATTGATGGGGATTTTTTTAATTGTCTGTATCATTTCTAATAAACTATTAAGACTTTATTATGATTTTTTATTTTATGTATTAAAAACCCAAACAACATATAAAAAAAAGGTAAATTAATGTTTTTTCTATTAAATATTATCCAGCCGTCCGATCGCTTTTGGTCTGACCATAATGAAGCAACGGCCTTATCATCTGGGGTGTGGCAACATTGCCAACACACTCATAGAGGTGATGATTGCTTCATTGTGATACGCAAGCCCCTTCACCACAAGGTAACGATCACGAAGGGGAATTGATACTTGTATGTGCCTTTTTTTTTTTTTTTTTTGCAGCCACAGTGCTGCACCATAGGACAGAAAAATTAGGCATGTACACATGCCTGAAAAATAATGGCATTGTTGCAGCCGCTATTGTAGCAGCGGCCGGAAAAATTGATGTTTTCCAGGCAGAAAAGTGACTAAAACATTGCGGCTTGAACCCTAGTTGGTGGTGGAGAATTCACGAAAGTCATTCGGTATGCAGACATTAAATACAGCAGCGTGGGGACCATTTTGAGGCCAAGGCATGTAATCAGGCCTTTTGTTTGTCAAACGTATCCCCCACTGTTAGGGATCCATGCCTCATTCATCTTTATGAAGGTGAGGTAATCAACACTTTTTTGACCGAGGCGACTTCTCTTGTCAGTGACAATGCCTCCGGCTGCACTGAAGGTCCTTTCTGACAGGACACTTGAAGCAGGGCAGGCCAGAAGTTCTATCGCGAACTGGGATAGCTCAGGCCACAGGTGAAGCCTGCACACCCAGTAGTGAAGTCTGCTACCTGTCGGTTCGAGTCGTTCTCTAAGGCTGGATCCCGAAGGGCTGTGGCGATGAGTAGGACTGAAAAAGCTCCGCATGTCCTCCATCAACAACACATCTGTAAATCGTCCAGTCCTTGCCGCCGTGGTAGGAGGAGGATTACACTCACCTCTTCCCCTGTTAGATTCCCGTTGTGCTGTGACATCCCCCTTATAAGCTGTGTAAAGCATATTTTTTAGTTTGGTTTTGAACTGCTGCATCCTTTCCAACTTTCGGTAATTTGGTAACCTTTCTGCCACTTTCTGCTTATACCAGGGGTCTAGTAGCGTGGCCACCCAGTACAGGTCGTTCTCCTTCATCCTTTTTATATGTGGGTCCCTCAACAGACATGACAGCATAAAAGACCCCATTTGAACAAGGTTGGATGCAGAGCTACTCATTTCCCGTTCCTCGTCCTCACTGATGTCATTGACGGTCTGTTCTTCCCCCCAGCCACGTACAACACCATGGGTCCCAGATAGGTGACAACAACGAGCACCCTGGGGTGCCTGCTGGGGTTGGTCTTCCTCCTCCTCAAAGCCGCCACATTCCTCCTCTGACTCCTCTTCCTCATACTCCTCTTCCAGCGTTGCCGCAGGTCCGGCAAGCGATGATGACAAGGCTGTTTCTGGTGGTGATGGTGACCACAACTCTTCCTCTTCACGCTCATCTACAGCCTGATCCAGCACTCTTCGCAGGGCACGATCCAGGAAGAAAACAAATGGGATGAGGTCGCTGATGGTGCCTTCGGTGCGACTGACTAGGTTTGTCACCTCCTCAAACGGACGCATGAGCCTACAGGCATTGCGCATGAGTGTCCAGTAACGTGGCAAAAAAATTCCCAGCTCCGCAGAGGCTGTCCTAGCACCCGGTCATACAAATACTCGTTGACGGCTTTTTCTTGTTGGAGCAGGCGGTCGAACATTAGGAGTGTTGAATTCCAACGTGTCGGGCTGTCGCATATCAAGCGCCTCACTGGCATGTTGTTTCGCCGCTGAATATCAGAAAAGTGCGCCATGGCCGTGTAGGAACGCCTGAAATGGCCACACACCTTCCTGGCCTGCTTGAGGACGTCCTGTAAGCCTGGGTACTTAGACACAAAACGTTGTACGATGAGTTTCAACACATGTGCCATGCAAGGCACATGTGACAACTTGCCCAAATTCAATGCCGACAACAAATTTGTTCCATTGTCACACACCACTTTCCCGATCTCCAGTTGGTGCGGGGTCAGCCACTGATCCACCTGTGTGTTCAGGGTGGACAGGAGTGCTGGTCCTGTGTGGCTCTCTGCTTTCAGGCAAGTCAACCCCAAGACAGCGTGACGCTGTTGTATCCGGGATGTGGAATAACCCCTAGGGAGCTGAAGGGATTCAGTTGATGTGCAGCCAGACGCCGCAGCAGAAGAGGACTCAGCCGAGGAGGATATCGAAGAGGATGGAGTAGGAGTAGAGGAGGTGGCAGTAGGTCTGCCTGCAAGTCGTGGTGGTGTCACCAACTCCGCTGCGGAGCCACGCATTCCATGCTTGTCAGCAGGTTGACCCAATGCGCAGTGTACGTGATATACCTGCCCTGACAGTGCTTTGCAGACCAGGTATCAGTGGTCAGATGGACCCTTGCCCCAACACTGTATGCCAGAGATGCCATGACTTCCTTTTCAATGACATGGTAGAGGTTTGGGATTGCCTTTTTTGAAAAAAAAATTTGTCCGGGTACCTTCCACTGTGGTGTCCCAATAGCGACAAATTTTTTGAAGGCCTCAGACTCCACGAGCTGGTATGGTAAAAGCTGGCGGGCTAAGAGTTCCGTCAAGCCAGCTGTCAGTCGCCAGGCAAGGGGTGATTCTGTGACATTGGCTTTTACGCTCAAACATGTCCTTGACAGACACCTGACTGTGGGCAGATGAGCAGGAACTGCTTAAGGTGAGAGGAGGAGTGGCGGTTGGTTGAGAGGGGGCAGGGAGGACAGCAGTGGTTGACGTGGCTGAAGATGCTGGACCAGGAGGAGCATGGTGACTTTGAGTTTGTGTGCTGCTTGTACTCATGTGTTGATCCAATTGGCGTTTGTGATGTGAGATCGTGTGCCTTCACAAAGCAGTTGTACCAAGGTGGGTGTTGGACTTCCCATGACTCAGTTTCTTTTGGCACAGGTTGCAAATGGCATTGCTGTTATCAGAGGCAGACACACAGAAAAAAATGCCACACTGCTGAGCTTTGCAATGACGGCATTCTGGTGGTGGCAACAGCATGCGTTGACTGGCGTGCTTTCTGGCTGATCCCGGGTGCCGATACATGCTGTCTGTAACGGACCGTTACGCACACAACTCCGTTTAGGCGATATTCCCTTTTCAGACACACCGGCAGTTACTGCAATCACCAACTTCCCGAACTGCAAACCACACGAAATTCACCAACTTCCGAACAAGAGACACACGAACCCTGGAAGCAGCCGAACAGGAAAAGCAATATGAACAGCTTACACTCCTGGCAATCAGCATACAGTCAAATCCCCCCCAATAACGAGACGACACTTCGTTTTGAGGGTCAAGCAGGAACTCTCCTTTACTGGCCCATACAGCCTCTTTTATTCCTAATTCCCAAACACATTACAGCACATACAATGCAAGTACAGCAGCCAATCAGATACAATGGGACAATACAGACACTCAGCATATCCTCACCTCTGCTTAGGAGATAATTGAGTCAATTACTGTATCTACTCAATTATCTCTAAGCTGAAAAGTTACACTTTTTTATACATTTTAATAACTCCCTGATCTTATATCACATACGGATAAACTTATATTTCTGTGATCAGCATAACTTGGGGAGCAACATATGTAAAAATCACATGAATCCGTCCAGGGGTTACAAGGTTAGGTGAGGTCCCTTTATTATCCCTTGGCAGCATGGCTTTACCGGTCCAAAAAGTTTCCATGTGTCCGTATACTGTTTTTAAAAGGGCCAGCGCTGTACAATAAAAGTCCATAAGCCCAAATCAGTTCTTAACGGGCAATACATCCCAGGGCCATAGTCAGAAGGCAAGAGGCAGGCGACTAGACTTCTCCAGTTCACTGTGGCGAGGTTGGTTTCGCCACACTTCTCCCCTTTACCAACTAGACTAACAGGGTATCTGACCTCCTGCCGGTCAGTGCCCTGGTTAGTCCAGCAACCCACCCACGAAGCACAAACAGCAGTACAGCCCACCCACAATAAATGGTTACTACACCTGGATAAAGTAGCAACTTGTCCATGTCCAGGTGCCTCACCACGGCTGTGAGGGGGACTGGTAGACTGCTTTGGTGGGTTGCTGAGTGGGCAGAGACCCACGGTACTCTGCCCTGGGGCCAGCGCTACCACGGAAGTAGCCTGGTTGGAACCTGGTTGTGGGAGGGGGAGACCGACTGTCTCCCCTCTGGATAAACCGCTCTGTGGCTGGGGGACAGGACCGACCGTCCTTGCCCCTTGTGCTGCAAGTGCAGAGACCACGGTCCCATCTGCACCGTTGGGGGGCGTAACATCTCCCCTTGGTGGGTTAGGCTGCCGCTGGAGAGAGGGTGTAACAAGCTCCTCTCTCTGAACTGTAGACTGCCGCTGGGGAGAGGGGGTAGCAGGCTCCTCTCCCTGACCCTCTCTCTGCTGATGGAGGGGGGGACCAACTGTCTCCCCTTTCAATATTTTGTCCTGCTGCTGGGGTGCAAAACTGGCGGTCTCCGCTCCCCGCAGGACACTCTGCCGCTGGGGAGGAAGGACGGCACTTTCAGCTCCCTGGGGTACACACTGCTGCTGGGGAGGGAGGACGACACCTTCAGCTCCCTGGGGTACACACAGCCACTGGGGAGGAAGGACGGCACCTTCAGCTCCCTGGGGTACACACTGCCGCTGGGGAGGAAGGACAGCACCTTCAGCTCCCTGGGGTACACACTGTCGCTGGGGAGGAAGGACAGCACCTTCAGCTCCCTGGGGTACACACTGCCGCTGGGGAGGAAGGACGACACCTTCAGCTCCCGGGGTACACACTGCGGCTGGGTAGAAGGGACGGCACTTTCAGCTCCCTGGGGTACACACTGCCGCTGGGGAGGAAGGACAGCACCTTCAGCTCCCTGGGGTACACACTGCCGCTGGGGAGGAAGGACGACACCTTCAGCTCCCTGGGGTACACACTGCCGCTGGGGAGGAAGGACGGCACCTTCAGCTCTCCGGAACGCACTCAGCCGCTGGGGAGGGCGGACGATACCATCTGCCATGAACTGCAGGTACTCTGCTGTTAACCTCCTCACGAACTGCACAGATTTCTCCGGGGTTGGGTCGGAAGAAAATCAGCCGTGATCTCAGCTCTCTGTCAAATTCCTCCTGCGTGTAGCTGGGTGCCATGCTTGTTCTCCTGAAGTTCTTTCTTTTGTAGATAGGGGCGCTGTACGGGTACTGGCGTTGCCCTCACTTTGTAATCCAAGGAATGGTGTTGCCCTGTAGATGTCCTTCTGGGCTGTGGAATTGATCCCACCGCTTGCCACCAAATGTAACGGACCGTTACGCACACAACTCCGTTTAGGCGATATTCCCTTTTCCGGATAGACCAGCAGCTACTGCAATCACCAACTTCCCGAACTGCAAACCACACGAATTCACCAACTTCTGAACAAGAGACACACGAACCCTGGAAGCAGCCGAACAGGAAAAGCAATATGAACAGCTTACACTCCTGGCAATCAGCATACAGTCAAATCCCCCCCAATAACGAGACACTGTCTGACTGTGCCACTAACTCCTTGCGATGACCTCCCCCTGCTTCCAACTCGTCTCCTCATTCTGTCTCCCCTTCTGAACTTTCCCCTCTTCTTCTCTTCGAGCAGGCACCCACGTGGCATCCGTGGACACATCGTCATCATCAACCGCTTCACTTGTATCTGACACCTCAGCAAAGGAAGCAGCAGCGGATACAACATCATCATCATCACACTGTACGTCCATGTCTGTAATCCTGCCTGACTGAGACCATATCCCTGTAATCTACATCATCTGGCAATAATGGTTGCGCATCACTAATTGCATCCAACTGATGTGTAAATAACTCCTCTGACAGATAAAGTGAAGCGGCTGTGGTGGTGGTGGCGGCGGGCGGGTGCGTGGTAACTTGTGAGCAGGTGACCGAAGCTGAGCTGGAGGAGGATGGTGCGTCAAGGAATCTTCAGTCCAGCGCGGCCCGGCAGGAAGAAGACTTCAATCAAGAAGGATTCCGCTACCTGCCGAAACCAGGAAGTGGACGGGAGTAGGTAAGTATGAAACACACAAATGGGAATAACCTTTTAATCTCGAGTGCTTTTAGAAATGCTGCACTTTGAGAATGATGCAAGCTATAACTACTGGACTGAACGCACACGACGCCGCGCATGCGCCTAGTGACTTCTTCCTGGCAGAGTATACTATACTGGCCAGGAAGAAGTTATCATAGTGCATGTGCAGCGCCGGCGTGCGCTTTCGGGAGTACACACGCAGCCCGGCCAGGAGAAAATAAGTCTTCTGCGCAAGTGCCGCCACCGCTATTCCGGAGAAGAGCGGTGGCCGTAACCAGGGGAGACTGAAGACAACAATCAGGTAAGTATATGTTAATTATCTTCTAAGGGGTGGGAATTTGTTAATTAATTATATTTAGAAAAATGATCACTGTTAAATCATTAACAGATTTAACAGTGATCATTCAAATGGGAATACCCCTTTAAGGAGATATTCAAGAGGTAATCAGGAGGTGGGTAGATTCTAATAAATAGGATTTGTTTAAAATATTTTCTTGCCTTAAAATGGCAGACCTGATTCAGTGCAGGAATTGTTGTGCTTTTTTTCATGTTTCACTCTTCGACGGTTTGGATGCCGTCTGATCTGCAGACAGTTCTCCATAATGCAGCAGGAAATTGCATTTTTGAAATCTGAGATTTGTAAATTAACTGTTAGACAAACTCAGGCTTGGAATGTTGCAATGCCACTGCCACAAAGCCCCCCAGAAATGTAAGATGGGATACTGTAGGTTCTGGTAGACTTAAAGCTGTTGATAGAAGATGTCCCACAGTCTCTGGCTCTCCGTAATTCATTTGCAGCACTTTCAGAATGCACAAGCAACATGGAGGACGGCTCAGGCACAGTGGGTGAGGAACAATCATCTCCCTATGCCTAAGGTATGCAAGACTACAGTCAAAGACAAAAAGGATATAGTGAGTACTAATAGTAAGCAATAGAGTTGAGCGAACACCTGGATGTTCGGGTTCGAGAAGTTTGGCGAACTTCCGAAAATGTTCGGGTTCGAAGTCAATGGGGACCCGGATGAGCGCTGTTGTATCCGGGATGTGGAATAACCCTAGGGAGCTGAAGGGATTCAGTTGATGTGCAGCCAGGCGCCGCAGCAGAAGAGGACTCAGCCGAGGAGGATATCGAAGAGGATGGAGTAGGAGTAGAGGAGGTGGCAGTAGGTCTGCCTGCAAGTCGTGGTGGTGTCACCAACTCCGCTGCGGAGCCACGCATTCCATGCTTGTCAGCAGGTTGACCCAATGCGCAGTGTACGTGATATACCTGCCCTGACAGTGCTTTGCAGACCAGGTATCAGTGGTCAGATGGACCCTTGCCCCAACACTGTATGCCAGAGATGCCATGACTTCCTTTTCAATGACATGGTAGAGGTTTGGGATTGCCTTTTGAAAAAAAATTTGTCCGGGTACCTTCCACTGTGGTGTCCCAATAGCGACAAATTTTTGAAGGCCTCAGACTCCACGAGCTGGTATGGTAAAAGCTGGCGGGCTAAGAGTTCCGTCAAGCCAGCTGTCAGTCGCCAGGCAAGGGGTGATTCTGTGACATTGGCTTTTACGCTCAAACATGTCCTTGACAGACACCTGACTGTGGGCAGATGAGCAGGAACTGCTTAAGGTGAGAGGAGGAGTGGCGGTTGGTTGAGAGGGGGCAGGGAGGACAGCAGTGGTTGACGTGGCTGAAGATGCTGGACCAGGAGGAGCATGGTGACTTTGAGTTTGTGTGCTGCTTGTACTCATGTGTTGATCCAATTGGCGTTTGTGATGTGAGATCGTGTGCCTTCACAAAGCAGTTGTACCAAGGTGGGTGTTGGACTTCCCATGACTCAGTTTCTTTTGGCACAGGTTGCAAATGGCATTGCTGTTATCAGAGGCAGACACACAGAAAAAAATGCCACACTGCTGAGCTTTGCAATGACGGCATTCTGGTGGTGGCAACAGCATGCGTTGACTGGCGTGCTTTCTGGCTGATCCCGGGTGCCGATACATGCTGTCTGTAACGGACCGTTACGCACACAACTCCGTTTAGGCGATATTCCTTTTCAGACACACCGGCAGTTACTGCAATCACCAACTTCCCGAACTGCAAACCACACGAAATTCACCAACTTCCGAACAAGAGACACACGAACCCTGGAAGCAGCCGAACAGGAAAAGCAATATGAACAGCTTACACTCCTGGCAATCAGCATACAGTCAAATCCCCCCCAATAACGAGACGACACTTCGTTTTGAGGGTCAAGCAGGAACTCTCCTTTACTGGCCCATACAGCCTCTTTTATTCCTAATTCCCAAACACATTACAGCACATACAATGCAAGTACAGCAGCCAATCAGATACAATGGGACAATACAGACACTCAGCATATCCCTCACCTCTGCTTAGGAGATAATTGAGTCAATTACTGTATCTACTCAATTATCTCTAAGCTGAAAAGTTACACTTTTTTATACATTTTAATAACTCCCTGATCTTATATCACATACGGATAAACTTATATTTCTGTGATCAGCATAACTTGGGGAGCAACATATGTAAAAATCACATGAATCCGTCCAGGGGTTACAAGGTTAGGTGAGGTCCCTTTATTATCCCTTGGCAGCATGGCTTTACCGGTCCAAAAAGTTTCCATGTGTCCGTATACTGTTTTTAAAAGGGCCAGCGCTGTACAATAAAAGTCCATAAGCCCAAATCAGTTCTTAACGGGCAATACATCCCAGGGCCATAGTCAGAAGGCAAGAGGCAGGCGACTAGACTTCTCCAGTTCACTGTGGCGAGGTTGGTTTCGCCACACTTCTCCCTTTACCAACTAGACTAACAGGGTATCTGACCTCCTGCCGGTCAGTGCCCTGGTTAGTCCAGCAACCCACCCACGAAGCACAAACAGCAGTACAGCCCACCCACAATAAATGGTTACTACACCTGGATAAAGTAGCAACTTGTCCATGTCCAGGTGCCTCACCACGGCTGTAGCGGGGACTGGTAGACTGCCTTGGTGGGTTGCTGAGTGGGCAGAGACCCACGGTACTCTGCCCTGGGGCCAGCGCTACCACGGAAGTAGCCTGGTTGGAACCTGGTTGTGGGAGGGGAGACCGACTGTCTCCCTCTGGATAAACCGCTCTGTGGCTGGGGGACAGGACCGACCGTCCCTGCCCCTTGTGCTGCAAGTGCAGAGACCACGGTCCCATCTGCACCGTTGGGGGCGTAACATCTCCCCTTGGTGGGTTAGGCTGCCGCTGGAGAGAGGGTGTAACAAGCTCCTCTCTCTGAACTGTAGACTGCCGCTGGGGAGAGGGGGTAGCAGGCTCCTCTCCTGACCCTCTCTCTGCTGGTGGAGGGGGACCAACTGTCTCCCCTTTCAATATTTTGTCCTGCTGCTGGGGTGCAAAACTGGCGGTCTCCGCTCCCCGCAGGACACTCTGCCGCTGGGGAGGAAGGACGGCACTTTCAGCTCCCTGGGGTACACACTGCTGCTGGGGAGGGAGGACGACACCTTCAGCTCCCTGGGGTACACACAGCCACTGGGGAGGAAGGACGGCACCTTCAGCTCCCTGGGGTACACACTGCCGCTGGGGAGGAAGGACAGCACCTTCAGCTCCCTGGGGTACACACTGTCGCTGGGGAGGAAGGACAGCACCTTCAGCTCCCTGGGGTACACACTGCCGCTGGGGAGGAAGGACGACACCTTCAGCTCCCGGGGTACACACTGCGGCTGGGTAGAAGGGACGGCACTTTCAGCTCCCTGGGGTACACACTGCCGCTGGGGAGGAAGGACAGCACCTTCAGCTCCCTGGGGTACACACTGCCGCTGGGGAGGAAGGACGACACCTTCAGCTCCCTGGGGTACACACTGCCGCTGGGGAGGAAGGACGGCACCTTCAGCTCTCCGGAACGCACTCAGCCGCTGGGGAGGGCGGACGATACCATCTGCCATGAACTGCAGGTACTCTGCTGTTAACCTCCTCACGAACTGCACAGATTTCTCCGGGGGTTGGGTCGGAAGAAAATCAGCCGTGATCTCAGCTCTCTGTCAAATTCCTCCTGCGTGTAGCTGGGTGCCATGCTTGTTCTCCTGAAGTTCTTTCTTTTGTAGATAGGGCGCTGTACGGGTACTGGCGTTGCCCTCACTTTGTAATCCAAGGAATGGTGTTGCCCTGTAGATGTCCTTCTGGGCTGTGGAATTGATCCCACCGCTTGCCACCAAATGTAACGGACCGTTACGCACACAACTCCGTTTAGGCGATATTCCCTTTTCGGATAGACCAGCAGCTACTGCAATCACCAACTTCCCGAACTGCAAACCACACGAATTCACCAACTTCTGAACAAGAGACACACGAACCCTGGAAGCAGCCGAACAGGAAAAGCAATATGAACAGCTTACACTCCTGGCAATCAGCATACAGTCAAATCCCCCAATAACGAGACACTGTCTGACTGTGCCACTAACTCCTTGCGATGACCTCCCCTGCTTCCAACTCGTCTCCTCATTCTGTCTCCCCTTCTGAACTTTCCCCTCTTCTTCTCTTCGAGCAGGCACCCACGTGGCATCCGTGGACACATCGTCATCATCAACCGCTTCACTTGTATCTGACACCTCAGCAAAGGAAGCAGCAGCGGGTACAACATCATCATCATCACACTGTACGTCCATGTCTGTAATCCTGCCTGACTGAGACATATCCCTGTAATCTACATCATCTGGCAATAATGGTTGCGCATCACTAATTGCATCCAACTGATGTGTAAATAACTCCTCTGACAGATAAAGTGAAGCGGCTGTGGTGGTGGTGGCGGCGGGCGGGTGCGTGGTAACTTGTGAGCAGGTGACCGAAGCTGAGCTGGAGGAGGATGGTGCGTCAAGGAATCTTCAGTCCAGCGCGCGGCCCGGCAGGAAGAAGACTTCAATCAAGAAGGATTCCGCTACCTGCCGAAACCAGGAAGTGGACGGGAGTAGGTAAGTATGAAACACACAAATGGGAATAACCTTTTAATCTCGAGTGCTTTTAGAAATGCTGCACTTTGAGAATGATGCAAGCTATAACTACTGGACTGAACGCACACGACGCCGCGCATGCGCCCTAGTGACTTCTTCCTGGCAAGTATACTATACTGGCCAGGAAGAAGTTATCATAGTGCATGTGCAGCGCCGGCGTGCGCTTTCGGGAGTACACACGCAGCCCGGCCAGGAGAAAATAAGTCTTCTGCGCAAGTGCCGCCACCGCTATTCCGGAGAAGAGCGGTGGCCGTAACCAGGGGAGACTGAAGACAACAATCAGGTAAGTATATGTTAATTATCTTCTAAGGGGTGGGAATTTGTTAATTAATTATATTTAGAAAAATGATCACTGTTAAATCATTAACAGATTTAACAGTGATCATTCAAATGGGAATACCCCTTTAAGGAGATATTCAAGAGGTAATCAGGAGGTGGGTAGATTCTAATAAATAGGATTTGTTTAAAATATTTTCTTGCCTTAAAATGGCAGACCTGATTCAGTGCAGGAATTGTTGTGCTTTTTTCATGTTTCACTCTTCGACGGTTTGGATGCCGTCTGATCTGCGAGACAGTTCTCCATAATGCAGCAGGAAATTGCATTTTTGAAATCTGAGATTTGTAAATTAACTGTTAGACAAACTCAGGCTTGGAATGTTGCAATGCCACTGCCACAAAGCCCCCCAGAAATGTAAGATGGGATACTGTAGGTTCTGGTAGACTTAAAGCTGTTGATAGAAGATGTCCCACAGTCTCTGGCTCTCCGTAATTCATTTGCAGCACTTTCAGAATGCACAAGCAACATGGAGGACGGCTCAGGCACAGTGGGTGAGGAACAATCATCTCCTATGCCTAAGGTATGCAAGACTACAGTCAAAGACAAAAAGGATATAGTGAGTACTAATAGTAAGCAATAGAGTTGAGCGAACACCTGGATGTTCGGGTTCGAGAAGTTTGGCCGAACTTCCCGAAAATGTTCGGGTTCGAAGTCAATGGGGACCCGGACTTTTGGGCACAAAAAGGCTGTAAAATAGTCCAGGAAAGGGCTAGAGGGCTGCAAAAGGCAGCACAAAGTAGGTAAATGCCCTGCAAACAAATGTGGATAAGGAAATTAATTAAAATAAAATAAAATATATAAAAAATAACCAATATCAATTGGAGAGAGGTCCCATAGCAGAGAATCAGGCTTAAAGTCACCCACCAATAGAGAAGGTCACTTTCTGTTATTTCAGCCCCAGCACCCAGACAGAGGAGAGAGGTCACATAGCAGAGAATAAGGCTTCATATCACCCACCACTGGAGAAGGCCACATTCAGTTATTTAGGCCCCAGCACCCAGACAGAGGAGAGAGGTCCCATAGCAGAGAATAAGGCATCATATCACCCACCACTGGAGAAGGCCACTTTCAGTTATTTAGGCCCCAGCACCCAGACAGAGGTCCCACAGCAGAGAATAATGCGTCATATCACCCACCACTGGAGAAGGCCACTTTCAGTTATTTAGGCCCCAGCGCCCAGATTGAGGAGAGGTTCATTCAACTTTGGGTTGCACCACAAGATCATGGTAAAGTTAAAAAAATGAGGATTCAATAAAGAAGTTCCTCGGAGTACAAGAATACATGGTTGAGGGGGAGGCAGTTATAAATGTCTTTTCTGCACAAGGGAGGGACAGGTCCACTGGAGAAGGCCATTTTCAGTTATTTAGGCCCTGGCACCCAGACAGAGGAGAGAGGTCCAATAGCAGAGAATAAGGCGTCATATCACCCATCACTGGAGAAGGCCACTTTCAGTTATTTAGGCCCCAGCACCCAGACAGAGGTCCCACAGCAGAGAATAAGGCGTCATATCACCCACCACTGGAGAAGGCCACTTTCACTTATTTAGGCCCCAGCACCCAGACAGAGGAGAGAGGTCCCACAGCAAGGAATAAGGTGTCATATCACCCACCACAGGAGAAGGCCACTTTCAGTTATTTAGGCCCCAGCGGAGGAGAGGTTCATTCAACTTTGGGTTGCACCGCAAGATCATGATAAAGTTAAAAAAATGAGGATTCAATAAAGAAGTGCCCCGGAGTAGAAGAATACATGGTTGAGGGGGAGGCAGTTATAAATGTCTATTCTGCACAAGGGAGGGACAGGTCCTGTGGGATCCATGCCTGGTTCATTTTTATGAACGTCAGCTTGTCCACATTGGCTGTGGACAGGCGGCTGCGTTCGTCAGTAATGACACCTGCTGTGCTGAATACACGTTCAGACAAAACGCTGGCTGCCAGGCAGGCCAGCACCTCCAAGGCATAAAAGGCTAACTCTGGTCACGTGGACAATTTGGAGACCCAGAAGTTGAATGGGGCCGAACCATCAGTCAGTACATGGAGGGGTATGCAGACGTACTGTTCAACCATGTTAGTGAAATGCTGCCTTCTGCTAACACGTTCCGTATCAGGTGGTGCTGCAGTTAGCTGTGGCTTGGAGACAAAACTTTTCCACATTTCTGCCATGCTAACCCTGCCTTCAGAGGAGCTGGCCGTGACACAGCTGCGTTGGCGACCTCCTGCTTCTCCTTTGCCTTCGCCTTGGGCATCCACCTGTTCCCCTGTGACATTTGGGAATGATCTCAGGAGCGCGTCTACTAGCGTGCGCTTGTACTCGCTCATCTTCCTATCACGCTCCAGTGCAGGAAGTAAGGTGGGCACATTGTCTTTGTACCGGGTATCCAGCAGGGTGGCAACTCTGCTGTCGTTGGGCAGGCACTGCAGCATGTAGTTGCTCATGTATGCCAGGCTGCCCAGAGGCAAGGACAAGCTGTCCTCTGTGGGAGGCGTATCGTCATCGTCCTCCATATCCCCTCAGCCACGCACCAGTGATGGCCTGAGCTGTGTTGGGTGCCACCCCGCTGTGAACCTGCTTCATCCTCATCCTCCTCCACCTCCTCCTCATCCTCCTCGTCCTCCAGTAGTGGGCCCTGGCTGGCCACATTTGTACCTTGCCTCTGCTGTTGCAAAAAAACTCCCTCTGAGGCACTTCTAACAGACTGGCCTGAAAGTGCTAAAAATGAACTCCCATCCTCCTCCTCCTCCTCCTGGGCCACCTCCTATTCCATCATCGCCTTAAGTGTTTTCTCAAGGAGACATAGAATTGGCATTGTAACGCTGATAACGGCGTCATCGCCACTGGCCAGCATGTGCAAGTTGGAGTTCCACCTGGTGGGCACGTAGCATATGAAGCGGTGAGCGGGAAGGCCGAAGTTACGCTGCAGCGCAGACAGGCGAGCAGCGGCAGGATGTGAACGTCGGAAGTGCGCACAGATGGCCCGCACTTTATGCAGCAGCTTTGACATGTCGGGGTAGTTGTGAATGAACTTCTGCACCACCAAATTCAGCACATGAGCCAGGCAAGGGATGTGTGTCAAACCAGCTAGTCCCAGAGCTGTGACGAGATTTCGCCTATTATCGCACACCACCAGCCCGGGCTTGAGGCCCACCGGCAGAAACCACTCGTCGGTCTGTTGTTCAATACCCTGCCACAACTCCTGCGCGGTGTGGGGCCTGTCCCCCAAACATATGACTTTCAGAATGGCCTGCTGACGTTTACCCCGGGCTGTGCTGAAGTTGGTGGTGAAGGTGTGTGGCTGACTGGATGAGCAGGTGGAAGCAGAGGAGGAGAAAGTCGAGTAGGAGGAGGAGGCTACAGGAGGCAAAGAATGATGCCCTGCGATCCTTGGCGGCGGAAGGACGTGCGCCAAAGAACTCGCAGTCTGGGGCCCAGCCGCCACTACATTTACCCAGTGTGCAGTTAGGGAGATATAGCGTCCCTGGCCGTACTTACTGGTCCACGTATCTGTGGTTAGGTGCACCTTGCCACAGATTGCGTTACGCAGTGCACACTTGATTTTATAGGATACTTGGTTGGGCAGGGAAGGCATGGCTGTCTTGGAGAAGTAGTGGCGGCTGGGAACAACATACTGTGGGACAGCCATCGCCATCAGCTGTTTGAAGCTGTCTGTGTCCACCAGCCTGAATGACAGCATTTCAAAGGCCAGTAGTTTAGAAATGCTGGTATTCAGGCTGAGGGCTCGAGGGTGGCTAGGTGGGAATTCACACTTTCTCTCCAAGGTTTGTGAGATGGAGAGCTGAAAGCTGCCGTGTGACATGGTGAAGATGCTTGGTGACGCAGGGGGTGGTGTCGGAGGCACATTCTCTGTTTGGTGGGCGGCAGGTGCCAACATTCCTCCCGAGGCGGAGGAAGAGGTCGAGGCAGCAGCAGAAGAGGGAGCCTGAGTGAGTTCCTTGCTTTTAAGGTGTTTACTCCACTGCAGTTCATGCTTTGCATGTAGATGCCTGGTCATGCAGGTGGTGCTAAGATTAAGAACGTTAATGCCTCGCTTCAGGCTCTGATGGCACAGCGTGCAACCCACTCGGGTTTTGTCGTCAGCACATTGTGCTTGTCCTTGAAGCTGCCTTTGGGGTGCTCGGTCCCTGGTGGCAGTGGCCAGTAGCAGGCGAACTCTGTTGGCGGCAGTTGTTCTGCTTTTGCCCCCTGCTCCCTCTTTTGCTACGCTGTTGGCTCGGTCTCACCACTGCCTCTTCCTCTGAACTATGAAAGTCAATACCACGACCTTCATTCCATGTGGGGTCTAGGAACTCATCGTCCCCTGCATCGTCTTCCACACAGCCTTCCTCCCTGACCTCCTGTTCGGTTTGCACACTGCAGAAAGACAGCAGTTGGCACCTGTGTTTCGTCATCATCAGAGACATGCGGACTCCGATGAGGTGGTATTCCCATGTCCTCATCATCAGGAAACATAAGTGGTTGTGTATCAGTGCATTCTATGTCTTCCACCACTGGGGAATGGCTAGGTGGATTCCCTTGGGAAACCCTGCCAGCAGAGTCTTCAAACAGCATAAGACTGCTGCATAACTTGATGCTCAGACAGTTTCCCTGAAATGCATGGGGGTGATGTGACAGACTGATGGGCTTGGTTTTCAGGCGCCACCTGTGCTCTTTCTGCAGAAGACTGGGTGGGAGATAATGTTGTGAACGTGCTGGATCCACTGTCGGCCACCCAATTGACTAGCGCCTGTACCTGCTCAGGCCTTACCATCCTTAGAACGGCATTGGGCCCCATCAAATATCGGTGTAAATTCTGTTGGGTACTGGAACCTGAGGTAGTTGGTTCACTAGGACGTGTGGCTGTGGCAGAATGGCCACGTCCTCTCCCAGCACCAGATGGTCCACTAACACCACCGCGTCCGCGTCCCTTACTAGATGTTTTCCTCATTGTTACCATTCACCAAGCACCACAATAAGAAAAAGAATAATTTGGCCCAATGTATTGATTTCAAATTCGGGTCTTTTTTTTACAGGCACCTAACACTATCTGACTAATTACTTATGTACCATATTACACTGAACCAGGCACAACAGTAATCACTGATTTAGGGGAATATCAATTGTGAGGCTAGTATTTAGGCCCTGGATGAAAGGTATCCTTTTATGGACAGATTTACACTTGGAGATGCACAGTAGCGTGTGAAAAAATATGTAGGATTATGCCTTCAGCAATTGTATTTTAACACTTTGTGTAATATACCCTTTAACGGACAGAAATACAATGGGAGATGCACGGTAGCGTGTGAAGTTATTGAGGTTGACCCTCTCAGCACTGGTATATACACCTTGAGTGTAATATACCCTTTTACGGACAGATTAACAATTGGCCTGCAACAGCTGGAACACCAGATTCAGGGTATTGCTATATTGGCAATCTAATTTCACCCCAGAACAAAATATATGTTTTGGCGGACACTATTATACCCTGAATCTGGTGTCCCAGCACTGGCTGGCAAAGTATAATAGTGTCCGCCAAAACATATATTTTGTTCTGGGGTGGAATTCAATTGCCAAAATAGCAATACCCTGAATCTGGTGTTCCAGCAGTTGCAGGCCTAGTTTAAATCTGTCCGTAACAGGGTATATTTTGTTCTGGGGTGAAATTCCATTGCCAAAATAGCTATACACTGAATCTGGTGTCCCAGCACTGGCTGGCAGTGTATAGCTATTTTGGCAATGGAATTTCACCCCAGAACAAAATATACCCTGTTACGGACAGATTTAAACTAGGCCTGCAACTGCTGGAACACCAGATTCAGTGTATTGCTATTTTGGCAATTGAATTTCACCCCAGAACAAAATATATGTTCTGGCGGAAACTATTATACTTTGCCAGCCAGTGCTGGGACACCAGATTTAGGGTATTGCTATTTTGGCAATTGAATTTCACAACAGAACAAGATATATGTTTTGGCGGACACTATTATACTTTGCCAGCCAGTGCTGGGACACCAGATTCAGGGTATTGCTATTTTGGCAATTGAATTTCACCCCAGAACAAAATATATGTTTTGGCGGACACTTATACTTTGCCAGCCAGTGCTGGGACACCAGATTCAGGGTATTGCTATTTTGGCAATCTGAATTTCACCCCAGAACAAAATATATGTTTTGGCGGACACTATTATACCCTGAATCTGGTGTCCCAGCACTGGCTGGCAAAGTATAATAGTGTCCGCCAAAACATATATTTTGTTCTGGGGTGGAATTCAATTGCCAAAATAGCAATACCCTGAATCTGGTGTTCCAGCAGTTGCAGGCCTAGTTTAAATCTGTCCGTAACAGGGTATATTTTGTTCTGGGGTGAAATTCCATTGCCAAAATAGCTATACACTGAATCTGGTGTCCCAGCACTGGCTGGCAGTGTATAGCTATTTTGGCAATGGAATTTCACCCAGAACAAAATATACCCTGTTACGGACAGATTTAAACTAGGCCTGCAACTGCTGGAACACCAGATTCAGTGTATTGCTATTTTGGCAATTGAATTTCACCCCAGAACAAAATATATGTTCTGGCGGAAACTATTATACTTTGCCAGCCAGTGCTGGGACACCAGATTTAGGGTATTGCTATTTTGGCAATTGAATTTCACAACAGAACAAGATATATGTTTTGGCGGACACTATTATACTTTGCCAGCCAGTGCTGGGACACCAGATTCAGGGTATTGCTATTTTGGCAATTGAATTTCACCCCAGAACAAAATATATGTTTTGGCGGACACTTATACTTTGCCAGCCAGTGCTGGGACACCAGATTCAGGGTATTGCTATTTTGGCAATTGAATTTCACCCCAGAACAAAATATATGTTTTGGCGGACACTATTATACTTTGCCAGCCAGTGCTGGGACACCAGATTCAGGGTATTGCTATTTTGGCAATTGAATTTCACCACAGAAAATAATCTATCCTTTGCCAGACAGCAGACAGTATTACACTTGGCTAGCCAAAGCTGGAACACCAGATTTAGGGGATTGGTATTTTGGCAATTGTATTTAACCCCTTAATAAAATATTGAAATTGCTATCCTGAGTTTCTAGGGGTGACAATAAGCACAGCCAAGCCCCTGACGTAGGATATAGCAAAAAAAAAAAAAAAAAACTAGTATTGATGGACTTGGTGGCAGCTTGTTTTGGTGCACCACAAGTCACAAAATGGCCGCCGATCACCCTAGAAAAAGGTGACAGAAAAACGCTCTGTGCAGCCTAAAAACCAGTGAACAATTAACTAGCAGAAGTTCAATCATTCACAGCTGTAGATCTATCAGTTCATTAGGTGCTGTTGCTGACTTTTCCCTGCCTACTCTCGCCCTTACAGAAGCTGTGTCCTCTCCCTACACTAATCAGAGCAGTGTGACGTGCGGCGCTACGTGACTCCAGCTTAAATAGAGGCTGGGTCACATGCTGCACTTGGCCAATCACAGCCATGCCATTAGTAGGCATGGCTGTGATGGCTTCTTAGGGAATGAAGTAAAACGCTAGCTGATTGGCTGCTGTGCAGCCCTTCAGAAAGCGGGAAGAAATCGCCAAACAACGGACCTGAACCCAAACTATTTTGAAAATGTCCGGGTCCGTGTCCCAAACACCCCAAAATTTGGTACAAACCCCAACTATGCTCGAACTGTTCACTCAACACTGTTCACTCAGGACATATATGCTACATCAATGGAAGTGTGACTTCATGGTCTGCCTACCTTTTTGCCAAAATAGGGGACCACTTCCCCACAGGCACCCTGTCACTCCATTCAAAATCTATGGTACAAATGGCTGAAGTGATCAATCAGGGTGCAGCAGTCAAAACGCATCTAACTTTCATCACTAATCACATAAATGCGATGTGGAATAGTGTCGAATGCGAATATTCGAATAGCTAATTTTTTTAGCGAATATCGGCACTTTAAAAATTTGCGAATATTACGAATATAGCGCTATAAATTCGCTATTTCGAATATTTGTTTTTTTTTTAAAGTTGTTAATCCTTGTTGCTCTCTGGTTGTCTTCCCACTTCCCAAAAGCTGTTCTTACCTGTCCGGAGGATTCTTGGCCCCCTGCCCGCTCCAGTCAATGCCCGTTGCCGCTTCTGCCGACTTCCTGTGTGCATGGAGCGTCCCCATCACAATGGTTGGATTGCTAGAATTGACGAAGATAACGAACATATCGAATATAGCACTATATTCTCAATTTTTGTTATATTCTAGCAAGCCAACAATTTGGAACCCAGCTCTAAGTTGAGTTCGCAATGTGAGTATATGTTTGCATTGCGAAATCAACTTAGAGCCGAGTTCCTAATGGTTGTTGCTAGAATATAACGAAGATTGAAAATATAGTGCTATATTCGTGATATTCCTTATCTTCGTCAATTCTAGCAATACAAGTTACAACCATTAGGAACTCAGCTCTAAGTTTAATTCGCAATGCGAATATAAATTTGCGTAACATTCGCAATATATAGAATGACGAATATTCGATTTCGACGAATATATGACGAATATTCAATCAAATATTCGCTAAATATAGCAAAATCGAATATGGCACCTCCCGCTCATCACTAATGTGGAACCAAAGGCCTCAATTGTCCATGGGAATAACACAATGATTAATACAAGGGCACAAGAGTAGTTTAGTGGATCACTGGTTTAGTGTACTTCTAGTGCAATTCTTCATCTGTTCAAAGTACTTTCTACCTTGAAATAAACGTATTCTTTATGATAACATCACTTTTCTCTAGGTTACAGTAAGGTCTATACTTGTCAGTATTCTGTTCCGGCAGAAGAACAGAATGGCAGAATTTAATTATCCAGCATAGGCAGACACTGCCAGGGCCCCAACAGATCCCACTCACTATATTGTGGTCCATTATTGTGGCATTCTGCCAGACAAATACAGAATGCCTGCCACGGATTTGTAATTACCCCATCAGTAGAGACAAATGAGGCCCCACAGGTAAAGTGTTTCTAGGGTGAACTGAAGTTTGCTGTCACAGGTCATCATTCCTTATCCCAAGCTATTTAAACTTTCGTAGGCGTACTACCCTAAAAAGAGCATTTTCATTGGTTTTATAACCTTGTGATGAAAAGAAAATTGCTAAATATACTGAATAAAATATAGCTGACATCAACTGTAGATTATTAATTGAGGCTGTATCATTTTTATTAACTTCTGTCAGTCAATAAAGTCTTTTTGAAAAATGAAAATATGTGAGTGTTCATAGCAAATTCATGGCTAAGGAAAATCAAATTTAGATCTTAGTGAAATATAAAAAAAAATATAAATTCCACCAAACCATTTAAATATTGTGGGATTGGGGGGCATAAGTGTCTGCTGACAGATCTAAAAACTGGATTGAGGCTATACACAAAACTTTGAAAAATATTTTCAGTAGCAAAGACAAATGGAATGCATAATATAAAAAGTGCTGGGCAAGTTTCATCAATAACTACATGTTGTCATTTGGAAAACAAATTATATTTTGAAGTATTGTAGCAAAGCTTTATGTGCTGCCAAACATAATTCAATTTGCCTCGTCAACAAATGCCAATTCTCAAAGCTTTTCCGCACCCTGACTGTTCCTTTCTGGAAAGTGTAAAGTTATTTATTTCTAAAGGAAGTCATACATTCTATGCATTTCAAAAATGTTCTCAGCTGTATCAAATATAGGAATGTAAAGCATTCATTGGCAGGTTCTTGTGTGGCAGTTCGTATGACAAATGCTACAGATCATATTAAGCATGTGCTTATAAGTTGTTGAATTGTATCTATATAACTGATTCACTTTTCAATTAAAAAATATTGAGCACAAGAGACCAGATAATATTTGATTTTGAACTTAATTTTATTTGCTTATATTAAGGGGGTGTTCTTCTGCAACCTTTCCCTCTCGGGTACACCTTTGTCTAGAGACATGGTCACTGCTCACATTGCACTTATACCAAAGGAGGGGAAAGATCATAAATGCTGCGCGAATTACAGGCCCATCTCTTTGCTCAACATTGACTGGAAACTGTTGGCAAAGATGTTGGCTAATCGCCTGGCTATACTCCTACCTATCTTGATACATGGAGATCAGGTAGGCTTTGTCCGAGGCAGAGAGGGTAGAGACAACACCTCTAGAGTATTGAACCTGGTATGCCATTCCTCCCATACCTCATCTCCCCTTCTGCTTCTTAGTACAGATGCTGAGAAAGCATTTGATAGGGTGAGCTGGAACTATTTAAGATTAACCCTGCTACGATTTGGCCTGCCTGAAACCTTTGTTAATGCAGTTTTTGCAATGTACACCCATGCCTCAGCACATGTTATGGTCAATGGCACTCTCTCCCCCTCTTTTGGTATAACTAATAGTACCCGACAGGGCTGCCCCCTTTCACCTCTCCTTTTTGTCTTGTGCATGGAACCTCTCTTACAAGCCCTAAGGTCTGATCCCTTGATAAAAGGCCCCACTGTGGGAGGTATAGAACACAAATTAGCAGCCTTTGCTGATGATGTACTAGCTCTGACCTCAAACCCTCGTACCTCCATGCCAATCATTCAAAAATACCTAACTAGTTTCGGCCCCATATCCAACTTTAAAATCAATGCAAATAAATCCCTTGTCATCTGCATCGGTATTTCTGAAATCACCAAAAGAAATCTGATGACCAATTCACCGTTCAACTGGTCATCCCCCACGATCACATACTTAGGGGTCAAAATTAGCCCTCAAATCGCAGACCTCTTCCCCCTAAACTACATCCCCCTGAAACGCTCCACTTTCCAAGCAATAGATAATCTCCATAAAATGATTCCTACTCTTTCCTGGTTTGGTCGGAAATACCTTCTCACCTCACTTATTCTTCCCCGCCTGACCTACCTTCAACAAGTCCTCCCTATTCCAGTACCCTCTGCCTACTATGCTTCACTTAAACAAAAATTCTCCCATTTCCTATGGAATGGCGGCAAAGCTAGACTGGCCTATTCTAGATTAATTAAACATAAATCAGAAGGCGGTATCGGACTCCCAGACCCTGAACTCTATGGGAAAGCCATACTCCTGGCTAGAGCTGTGGACTGGCTTCGTGGCTCTCCTCATAAATCTTGGGTTGCACAAGAACGCTCAATACTGGGTAAACCTCTTAGGGCTTTCTTATTAGGCAACGAATCCCTACCCCCGACTCATCTTAAAGCTTACCTTATTATAAAAGCCACTTTAATGGCCTGGTCGTGGCTCAATTCCACACATTGCAGTATCCCCTTCCCCTCTGCTTACCATAGGTGACATTTTAGGGACATATGATCCATCTCTCACAAGATCGTCCCCTAGCTATACTAAACTAGCCCCCCTCCCGGTCAGATCGCTCCTTGATGATATGGGCCAACCCTTATCCAACACCACCCTCTCCTCTCTCCTAGACCCAAAACCCTGTGACTTCACCTTAGTCCCACTGCTTCGTAGCTTTATTCAAAATCACACTACTAGGGGTGAACTTTTACGTCCATTAGTATGGTTGGAGGCATACATTTCTACAGATAAGCCACCTGATAAACCTATTTCATCGTTATATCGCAGACTCCGCTCACCCCCCCCCCCATCATTACCAAACCGGCCTTTATCCGTTACTGGGAAAAAGACCTTCAAACTGACCTCCCTTACGACCTCCTCCCCAGACTCCTTGAGGCACCTCACAAAACTTCTCGCTGTATACGTATACAGGAAAATAATTACAAGATTCTGACCCAATGGTATATTACCCCGGTCAAATCTTCTTTATACTCTCATGGGGCATCAGACAGATGCTGGAGGTGTGAATTGGAAAGAGGAACATTCTTCCACCTTTGGTGGGAATGCTCGAAAATTAAAAGATGGTGGACCGATATATTTGCTCAAGCAAATAGTATTTTCAGAACCTCCATAGCTCTATCTACCTCGATCGCACTCCTGACATCCCCCTTTACCCACCCCTCAACTCAACTTCCATATCTCTTTAGACAACTTCTAATTGCAGCACGCCTACTCATTCCAAAGTATTGGCTCCAGAGCTCCCTCCCTGATCTTGAAACTTGGAGACTAAAGGTGGACCAACTTTATCGTTTTGAAGAACTATCCTCTTGGGAGTCCCGGTCACATCCTACATTCCTTAAACAGTGGGACAAATGGAGGTCCTATAGATTCTCTAACACCCCTTAGGATGATGTTGGTCCATCCTTCTCCTTCCTTAACAGTTGTCTCTGTTTTGTTCACTTGAAGAAAAAGCCCAACATAGCCACCAAATGCCCCTTAGTCTCTTATGCTAGAACATGACTCAAGTTACACTTCTTTTCCGCCTCACTCGCCTTAAGCTGATACACTCTACCTTCATTTGGCAATGCCCTGAGCTTTGTGTGTTTAATAACCTTTGGTTTACTCGATACATCCTCACTAGATATGTACCTAGCCATCTCTTTGTACTTGGTTTCTGAACTATTGGAGCGGCCTTCGTTCATGTAACTTAATGGCTGTCCATTTTGCAACTTGTATTATCTTTGCAACTTGTATTGTCTTCACCTGTACTTTAATACTGTACTCTGTAACTTAATGTAACTGCTTGTTTCTTTTTGAAAAATTTTTAAAAAAAAAAAAATCAATAAAACATTGATTAAAAAAAAAAAAAAAGGGGGTGTTCTTATCTGGAGATTAAGGCTGGACCTGCACTGTGATCTTGACCACTAGTGATGAGCGAGCCCCAAAGTGTTCGGGTGTTCAGGTACTCTGTCCGAACACATAGCGATATTACTTGCCCTCGGCTGAGCACCCGAGTATAATGGAAGTCAAGGGGAGGGTGACTGGTCCATTGGAAAAGGTCAGAAAGTGACAAACACCACTGAAATGGATCTGGAACAGCATGGGGACCATGTCTGGGTGCATCTTGGACTCCAATGTCGCTGCTGGGAACCACATTGTCCTAGTTGTCCGCCACTTTTACATAGCAACAAAATCACGCTCAAAATCCCGCCCCCTAAAAAAAAGACATTTTTAGAGGTAAAATTGTCAGAAAAAATTCCTTCCTGTATATTCTTGTATATACAGTGCAAATGCTGCCAAAAAATTACAAGGAAGAAGCACTTTGATACAGCCTGTATATTACATACAGGAGGGACTCATTCACATGGTGCTACAATTGTTCATGTACACTGCTACACTCATAAAGAATATGCATTAAGTGAAAGAGCTGATAAAAATTACAAGGAACCGGCATACCAATACACCCTTTATTACATATAAAGGAGGGCATCAAACACACCCTTGAAACATTATAATTGATGGCCTGCTGGTGACCTTTAAAAACATTTTGAGCAAGGGCCTGCTGGTTACCCTCTAAAACATTATATTTGAGGGCCTGAAGGTGAGTGGACCCAATAATAAATTGTAGTAAGGGCCTGAAGGTGTGCGAACCCCATAAAACATTACAATGTTGGCCTACAGGCGAGTAGACCTTATCAAGCATTGGAGATGAGGGCCTGAAGCCTAGCGAACCCCATAATGCATTGCAGTGATGGCCTACAGGTGAGCAGACGGTATAAAGCATTGGAGGTGAGGGCCTGAAGCCTAGCAAACCCGAAAAAACATTGAAAATATGGCCTGCAGGTGAGCAGACCATATAAAGCATTGGAGGTGAGGGCCTGAAGCCTAGCGAACCCCAGAAAACATTGCAGTGATGGCCTACGGGTGAGCAGACCATATAAAGTATTGGAGGTGAGGGCCTGAAGCCTAGCAAACCCCATAAAACATTGCAGTGATGGCTTACAGGTGAGCAGACGGTATAAAGCATTGGGGGTGAGGGCCTGAAGCCTTACGAACCCCATAAAACATTGCAGTAATGGCCTACAGGTGAGCAGACTGTATAAAGCATTGGAGGTGAGGGAGTAAAGCCTAGCGAACCCCCATAAAACATTGCAGTAATGGCCTACAGGTGAGCAGACCTTATAAAGCATTGGAGGTGAGGGCCTGAAGCCTAGGGAACCCAAAAAAATATTCCAGTGAAGGCCTACAGGTTAGCAGACCATATAAAGCATTAGAGGTGAGTGCCTGAAGCCCGAGCGAACCCTACAAAACATTGTTGTGAGGGCATATATATTCTTTATGAAAGAGGAGGCAGCGGATGAGAAAACAAGATTCAAACATATACACTTTTTCTGCGGTAAAAAGGGTGCTTGTGAATCTTGTCGATTGAGTACATTGTAAAGCATACATTTAAATTGCGGTTTTGTTCCTCATTAGCTCAGCTTTCCTCTGGTGGAGTGGAGAAGTTAGGGGCAATCCAGGCCTTGTTCATTTTGATCTCAGTCAACCTGTCAGCATTGTCAGTGGACAAGCGGATACGCTTATCTGTTATAATGCCAACAGCAGCACTAAATACACGCTCAGACAATACGCTGGGAGCAGGGCAGGCCAGCACCTCCAAGGCATAGAGCGCAAGCTCGTGCCACATGTCCAGCTTGGACACCCAATAGTTGTAAGGCACTGAGGGATCATTTAGGACGCTGACACAGACTGCAATATATTCCTTCACCATCTTCTAAAACTTTTCCCTCCTTGTAGCACTAGGCCATGATTCAGGGTGAGGTTGCTGGCGGGGTGTCATAAAAGTGTCCCATGCCTTGGAAAGTGTTGCCCTGCCTCTGTTGGAACTACTGTGTCTTCCCCTTGTCTCCCTTCCTTGGTTGCCTAAGGAAGTACAGACTCTGGCGGCCGCATTGTCAGATGGAAATTTTTGGAGCAATCTGTCAACAAATACCTTCTGGTATTGTACCGTTTTACTCGTCCTCGCCACCTCAGGAATGAGAGATGAGAAGTTCTCTTTGTAGCGGGGGTCGAGAAGGGTGAACACACAGTAATCTGTGTTACCTAAAATGCGTATATCATGAGGGTCGCTGGAAAGGCAGCCTAACATGAAGTCAGCCATGTGTGCCAGAGTACAAATGGGCAAGATGTCGATTGGGCACTAGCCTCTGTAGCAGAGGCAAGTGTCTCCAGCTCCTCCTCCTCCTCTTCCTCCTCTTCATGGCCTAATTCGTGCTGAGAAGACGAACTGTGGGGAGGTCTGGCTATCACCCTGTGTCATCTCCTCCCCCATTGCCTCGTCTGCCACATTCAAAGCATCTTCCTTAATTGTGAGCAGCGATCGTTTGAGTAGACACAGCAGTGGGATGGTTGCACTGATAATAGCGTTATCGCCACTAACCATCTGTGTGGATACATCAAAAAACCTCATATAGGTCTGACATCAATGCCCTCTGCTGCTCACAAAGCCTGGCCAACATGTAGAACGTAGAGTTCACCGCGTGCTCACTTCACACAACAGTCGGTGAGCTGGAAGCCGCAAGCGCTGCTGCAGTGTTGACAGACGGCTGAAGCTGTGCACGACTTGCGGAAATGAGCACACAAGCGGCGCGCCTTCACTAGTAACTCCTGCAAATTGGGGTAGGTTTTGATAAACCGCAGAACCAATAAGTTTAAGATGTGGGCTATGCATGGAATGTGTGTCAGGTTGCCGAGCTCCAAAGCCGCCACCAAGTTACAGCCATTGTCAGACACAACCATGCCTGTTTGTAGGTTGATTGGCGAGAGCCACAGCTCAGTCTGGTCCCTTATACCCTGCCACAGCTCTACGGCGGTGTGCTGTTTGTCCCCTAAACAGATCAGCTTCAGCACGGCCTGTTGACACTTACCCACAGCAGTGCTACACTGCTTCCAGCTAGCGACTGATGACTGACTGCTGTTGGAGGTGGAAATGGAGGAGGAGGCGGAGGAGAAGAAGTGGAGGTTGGAACCAGTAACATAGCAGTTGGCGGAGACTTTGATAGATGTAGGGCCCGCAATCCTGGGCGTGGGTAGCACCTGTGCCATCCCAGGATCCGACTAACTCCCGGCCTCCACAACATACACCCAGTTTGTGGTCAGGGAAATATAGCATCCCTGGCCACCAGCACTTGTTCATGTGTACGTGGTGAGGTGGACCTTCCCAGTAAGTGCATTGGTCAGGGCACGTGTGATGATCTGGGACACATACTGGTGTAAGGCGGGCTGTGGCGGCTGGGGACTGCTGACAATTCATGCGAAGGTCCAGGTGCAGGGCGAGGGGCATCCGGACCTGCGCCTTCGAAAGGGGATTGGCCAGCAGTGCATAACACCTGGGAAGTGGAGGCAGTGGTGGGACCCTCAGACGAAGAGTGTGGACCCTAGTGTTCACACCCCGGCTTATTTTGGTACGGCACAGGTTGCAAACTACTACTCTTTTGTCGCCTGGGCTTTCCTCAAAAAAGCGCCATACTGCGGAACACCTACCCCTTGGCAAGGTAGATTTACGCATGGGGTGCTCGGTGTAATGATTGCGGGCCTGTTTGGTGTGGGCCAACGTCTCTTTTGCTACCCCACTGCCTCTTCTAGACTGTTGCGGTGCTACAGAACCCTCCCCCTCTGTACTACTGTCACTCGGATTTTCACCTAACCATGTTGGGTCAGTGACCTCATCGTCCACCACCTCCTCTTCCACTCATCCTCTTGACTTGACTTAACCACCACCTCAGTGATTGGCAACTGTGTCTCATCATCATCCACCTCATAAACGAATGATTGCGGTTCACCACCGTCATCTTCTTGAGACTTTGAAGGCTCAAGAGGTTTGGAATCGGGGCACAATATCTCAGGTACCTCTTCAAGCGTGCTTGGCAAGAGAGCCAAACCAAGTACTTGAGATGAAAAGAGGTCATGTGAATATTCGAGTGTGGGATCACTTGTTTGCCCAGACGCGACATGTTGGGAGGAAGGAGGATCAGAGTGAGGATTCAGTTGACCAGACTCTTGGCTACAGAGACTTTGTGGAAGAGAGGGTTGTGCTTAACCGACTTGAAGCATTATCATCTACAATCCAACCGACCACCTGTTCGCACTGGTCCGACTTGGACAGTGTTGTCCTGTGCCGCCCAGCTTAGTTGGACATGAAGGTGGGCAAGGTGGATTTTTTAGTTTTTTCTGGTGCACTGGCAGCGGTCTCTGCTTGCACCATCAGCATCACGCCCAGGGCCACTGCTTCTGCTTGCACCATCAGCATCACCCCCAGGGCCACGGCCTCTGCTTGCTAGAGATGGCCCGAACTATCCGCCGGCGAACAGTTCCCGGCGAACATAGCTTGTTCGCGTTCGCCTCTGCCGGGCGAACATATGCGATGTTCGGTCCGCCCCCTATACATCATCATTGAGCAAACTTTGACCCTGTACCTCACAGTCAGCAGACACATTCCAGCTAATCAGCAGCATACCCTCCCTCCCAGACCCTCCCATCTCCTGGACAGCATCCATTTTAGATTCATTCTGAAGCTGCAGTCTTAGTGAGAGGAGGGAGAGTGTAGCTGCTGCTGATTTCATTGGGAAATCGATAGCTAGGCTAGTGTATTCAGTGTCCACTCCAGTCCTGAAAGACTCATCTGATCTCTGCTGTAAGGACAGCGTCCTGATAGCACCCCAAAAAGCCCTTTTTAGGGCTGCTACATTAGTCTGCTTTTTTTTTTCCTCCATATATATATTGCAGTTGCCTGGCCTGCCCATGTGTGAGGAGCTGCAGGCCCACAGACTGTAGTGTGCCCACTGCCAGTGCTCACCCCTGTCATTCCGTGTGGCACAGGACTTTGCTTAAAAAAAGCACTTAATTTTTACACTTTAATCTAAGGTTAGTTGCCTGCCAGTGTGTGTCAGGCTGACTTCCACTGACTGTAGTGTGCCCACTGCCAGTGCCCACCACTCATACCGGCTGGCACAGGACTTTGCTTAAAAAGGCATTTAATTTTTACACTTTAGTGTAATTTCAGCTGCTTGCCTGCTGCTAGTGTGTGTCAGGCCGACTTCAACTGACTGTAGTGTGCCCACTGCCAGTGCCCACCCCTGTCATCCCGTGTGGCACAGGACTTTGCTTAAAAAAAGGCACTTAATTTTTACACTTTAATCTAAGGTTAGTTGCCTGCCAGTGTGTGTCAGGCTGACTTCCACTGACTGTAGTGTGCCCACTGCCAGTGCCCACCACTCATACCGGCTGGCACAGGACTTTGCATAAAAAAGGCATTTAATTTTTACACGTTAGTGTAATTTCAGCTGCTTGCCTGCTGCTAGTGTGTGTCAGGCCCGCTTCCACTGACTGTAGTGTGCCCACTGCCAGTGCCAACCACTGATACCGGGTGGCACAGTAGCTTGCCGATAAATAAGGCATTTAATTTTTAGACAGTAGTCTAAATTCAGTTGCTTGCCTGCTGCCAGTGTGTGTCAGGCCCGCTTCCACTGACTGTAGTGTGCCCACTGCCAGTGCCAACCACTGATACCGGGTGGCACAGTAGCTTACCGATAAATAAGGCATTTAATTTTTAGACAGTAGTCTAAATTCAGTTGCTTGCCTGCTGCCAGTGTGTGTCAGGCCCGCTTCCACTGACTGTAGTGTGCCCACTGCCAGTGCCAACCACTGATACCGGGTGGCACAGTAGCTTGCCGATAAATAAGGCATTTAATTTTTAGACAGTAGTCTAAATTCAGTTGCTTGCCTGCTGCCAGTGTGTGTCAGGCCCGCTTCCACTGACTGTAGTGTGCCCACTGCCAGTGCCAACCACTGATACCGGGTGGCACAGTAGCTTGCCGATAAATAAGGCATTTAATTTTTAGACAGTAGTCTAAATTCAGTTGCTTGCCTGCTGCCAGTGTGTGTCAGGCCCGCTTCCACTGACTGTAGTGTGCCCACTGCCAGTGCCAACCACTGATACCGGGTGGCACAGTAGCTTGCCGATAAATAAGGCATTTAATTTTTACACTTTAGTGTAATTTCAGTTGCTTGCCTGCTGCCAGTGTGTGTCAGGCCCGCTTCCACTGACTGTAGTGTGCCCACTGCCAGTGCCAACCACTGATACCGGGTGGCACAGTAGCTTGCCGATAAATAAGGCATTTAATTTTTAGACAGTAGTCTAAATTCAGTTGCTTGCCTGCTGCCAGTGTGTGTCAGGCCCGCTTCCACTGACTGTAGTGTGCCCACTGCCAGTGCCAACCACTGATACCGGGTGGCACAGTAGCTTGCCGATAAATAAGGCATTTAATTTTTAGACAGTAGTCTAAATTCAGTTGCTTGCCTGCTGCCAGTGTGTGTCAGGCCCTCTTCCACTGACTGTAGTGTGCCCACTGCCAGTGCCAACCACTGATACCGGGTGGCACAGTAGCTTGCCGATAAATAAGGCATTTAATTTTTAGACAGTAGTCTAAATTCAGTTGCTTGCCTGCTGCCAGTGTGTGTCAGGCCCGCTTCCACTGACTGTAGTGTGCCCACTGCCAGTGCCAACCACTGATACCGGGTGGCACAGTAGCTTGCCGATAAATAAGGCATTTAATTTTTAGACAGTAGTCTAAATTCAGTTGCTTGCCTGCTGCCAGTGTGTGTCAGGCCCGCTTCCACTGACTGTAGTGTGCGCACTGCCAGTGCCAACCACTGATACCGGGTGGCACAGTAGCTTGCCGATAAATAAGGCATTTAATTTTTAGACAGTAGTCTAAATTCAGTTGCTTGCCTGCTGCCAGTGTGTGTCAGGCCCACTTCCACAGACTGTAGTGTGCCCACTGCCAGTGCCAACCACTCATACCGGGTGGCACAGTACCTAGCACGCGTAGTACCACTTATCTAAAAAAATGACAGGCAGAGGCAGGCCACTCGCAGGGGCCGTCGTGGTCGTGGTGCTGTGATTTCCACTGTCCCTGGAATAATGCCCAGTTTTCAGAGGCCACGTACCCTGAACCCGAAAAATTCAGAGGACGTAGTTGACTGGCTTAGACAGGACACCCAATCTTCAACAGCTTCCGCTAAGAACCTTGACGCACCATCCTCCTCCAGCTCAGCTTCGGTCACCTGCTCTCAAGTTACCACGCACCCGCCCGTCGCCACCACCACCACTACCACCACAGCCACCACAGCCGCTTCACTTGATCCGTCAGAGGAGTTATTTACACATCAGTTGGATGCAATTAGTGATGCGCAACCATTATTGCCAGATGATGTAGATTACGGGGATATGTCTCAGTCAGGCAGGATTACACACATGGACGTACAGTGTGATGATGATGATGATGATGTTGTACTCGCTGCTGCTTCCTTTGCTGAGGTGTCAGATACAAGTGAAGCGGTTGATGATGACGATGTGTCCACGGATGCCACGTGGGTGCCTGCTCGAAGAGAAGAAGAGGGGAAAGTTCTGAAGGGGAGACAGAGAGAATGAGGAGACGAGTTGGAAGCAGGGGAGGTCGTCGCAAGGAGTTAGTGGCACAGTCAGACAGCATGTATCGGCACCTGGGGTCAGCCAGACAGCACGCCAGTCAACGCATGCTGTTGCCACCACTAGAATGCCGTCATTGCAAAGCTCAGCAGTGTGGCATTTTTTTTGTGTGTCTGCCTCTGATAAAAGCAATGCCATTTGCAACCTTTGCCAAAAGAAACTGAGTCGTGGGAAGTCCAACACCCACCTTGGTACATCTGCTTTGCGAAGGCACATGATCTCACATCACAAACGCCTATGGGATCAACACATGAGTACAAGCAGCACACAAACTCAAAGCCACCATGCTCCTCCTGGTCCAGCATCTTCAGCCACGTCAACCACTGCTGTCCTCCCTGCCCCCTCTCAACCACCCGCCACTCCATCTCTCACCTTCAGCAGTTCCTACTCATCTGCCCACAGTCAGGTGTCTGTCAAGGACATGTTTGAGCATAAGAAGCCAATGTCACAAAGTTACCCCCTTGCCCGGCGACTGACAGCTGGCTTGACGGAACTCTTAGCCCGCCAGCTTTTACCATACCAGCTGGTAGAGTCTGAGGCCTTCAAAAAATTTGTCACTATTGGGACACCACAGTGGAAGGTACCCGGACGAAAATTTTTTTCAAAAAAGGCAATCCCAAACCTCTACCATGTCATTGAAAAGGAAGTCATGGCATCTCTGGCATACAGTGTTGGGGCAAGGGTCCATCTGACCACTGATACCTGGTCTGCAAAGCACGGTCAGGGCAGGTATATCACGTATACTGCGCATTGGGTCAACCTGCTGACGGCTGACAAGCATGGAATGCGTGGCTCCGCAGCGGAGTTGGTGACACCACCACGACTTGCAGGCAGACCTACTGCCACCTCCTCTACTCCTACTCCATCCTCTTCAATATCCTCCTCGGCTGAGTCCTCTTCTGCTGCGGCGTCTGGCTGCACATCAACTGATTCCCCCAGCTCCCCAGGGGCTATTCCACATCCCGGATACGACAGTGTCACGCTATCTTGGGGTTGACTTGCCTGAAAGCAGAGAGCCACACAGGACCAGCACTCCTGTCCGCCCTGAACGCACAGGTGGATCAGTGGCTGACCCCGCACCAACTGGAGATCGGCAAAGTGGTGTGTGACAATGGAAGCAATCTGTTGGCGGCATTAAATTTGGGTAAGTTGTCACATGTGCCGTGCATGGCACATGTGTTGAATCTCATCGTACAACGTTTTGTGTCTAAGTACCCAGGCTTACAGGACGTCCTCAAGCAGGCCAGGAAGGTGTGTGGCCATTTCAGGCGTTCCTACACGGCCATGGCGCACTTTTCCGATATTCAGCGGCGAAACAACATGCCAGTGAGGCGCTTGATATGCGACAGCCCGACACGTTGGAATTCAACACTCCTAATGTTCGACCGCCTGCTCCAACAAGAAAAAGCCGTCAACGAGTATTTGTATGACCGGGTGCTAGGACAGCCTCTGCGGAGCTGGGAATCTTTTGCCACGTTACTGACACTCATGCGCAATGCCTGTAGGCTTATGCGTCCTTTTGAGGAGGTGACAAACCTAGTCAGTCGCACCGAAGGCACCATCAGCGACCTCATCCCATTTGTTTTCTTCCTGAGCGTGCCCTGCGAAGAGTTCTGGATCAGGCTGTAGATGAGCGTGAAGAGGAAGAGGAAGAGTTGTGGTCACCATCACCACCAGAAACAGCCTTGTCATCATCGCTTGTCGGACCTGCAGCAACGCTGGAAGAGGAGTATGAGGAAGAGGAGTCAGAGGAGGAATGTGGCGGCTTTGAGGAGGAGGAAGACCAACCACAGCAGGCACCCCAGGGTGCTCGTTGTTGTCACCTATCTGGGACCCATGGTGTTGTACGTGGCTGGGGGAAGAACAGACCGTCAATGACATCAGTGAGGACGAGGAACGGGAAATGAGTAGCTCTGCATCCAACCTTGTTCAAATGGGGTCTTTCATGCTGTCATGTCTGTTGAGGGACCCACGTATAAAAAGGATAAAGGAGAACGATCTGTACTGGGTGACCACGCTACTAGACCCCGGTATAAGCAGAAAGTGGCAGAAATGTTACCAAATTACCGAAAGTCGGAAAGGATGCAGCAGTTCAAAACCAAACTAAAAATATGCTTTACACAGCTTATAAGGGGATGTCACAGCACAACGGGAATCTAACAGGGGAAGAGGTGAGTGTAATCCTCCTCCTACCACGGCGGCAAGGACTGGACGATTTACAGATGTGTTGTTGATGGAGGACATGCGGAGCTTTTTCAGTCCTACTCATCGCCACAGCCCTTCGGGATCCAGCCTTAGAGAACGACTCGACCGACAGGTAGCAGACTACCTCGCCTTAACAGCAGATATCGACACTCTGAGGAGCAATGAACCCCTTCACTACTGGGTGTGCAGGCTTGACCTGTGGCCTGAGCTATCCCAGTTCGCGATAGAACTTCTGGCCTGCCCTGCTTCAAGTGTCCTGTCAGAAAGGACCTTCAGTGCAGCAGGAGGCATTGTCACTGACAAGAGAAGTCGCCTCGGTCAAAAAAGTGTTGATTACCTCACCTTCATAAAGTTGAATGAGGCATGGATCCCGAAGGGACTGACAGTGGGGGATACGTTTGACTAACAAAAGGCCTGATTACATGCCTTGGCCTCAAAATGGTCCCCACGCTGCTGTATTTAATGTCTGCATACCGGATGACTTTCGTGAATTCTCCACCACCAACTAGAGTTCAAGCCGCAATGTTTTAGTCACTTTTCTGCCTTGAAAACATCAATTTTTCCGGCCGCTGCTACAATAGCGGCTGCAACAGTGCCATTATTTTTCAGGCATGTGTACATGCCTAATTTTTCTGTCCTATGGTGCAGCACTGTGGCTGCAAAAACAAACCAAAAAAAAAGGCACATACAAGTGTCAATTCCCCTTCGTGATCGTTACCTTGTTGTGGTGAAGGGGCTTGCGTATCACAATGAAGCAATCATCATCACCTCTATAAGTGTGTTGGCAATGTTGCCACACCCCAGATGATAAGGCCGTTGCTTCATTATGGTCAGACCAAAAGCGATCGGGTGGCCACGCTACTAGACCCCCGGTATAAGCAGAAAGTGGCAGAAATGTTACCAAATTACCAAAAGTCGGAAAGGATGCAGCAGTTCAAAACCAAACTAAAAATATGCTTTACACAGCTTATAAGGGGATGTCAATGGGGATTCGACAATGGTTAATCAATTCGACCGGATAGTGTCCGTAACAGGGATTAAACTGATAGCAATAGTACTAGTTAAGACACCACTCATATAGGGTGTCACAGCACATTGCTCTGTGCACGCGCAGTGCCCCAATTTGGGAGTAAGAGGACCGACCAAGCTGCTTTTTCCATCTCCCGGTTCCTGAAATCAATTCAGTTTAGTGTATGAGAGTTTGGTCTGTCACTGTGAAGGCAGTCGAAGGTACCCGGCCTAAATTTTTTTTCATAAAAGGCAATTCCTGAATCCTGATATGGGACGTAACAGGGATTAAACTGATGAGAATAATACTACAGAAAATACCACTCATATCGGTGGAGGGAGCCAGCGTTTTTGTAACCATCTCCCCGTTCAAAAAATCTATTTAATAAATGGCCCCCAGATTGGGGAGTCGGGGACGTTAGAGGGATTAAACTGATGAGAATAGTACTACAGAAAATACCACTCATATCGGGTGTGACAGTAAATTGCACGGCGCAGACGCAGTCACCGTGGATTAAAACAGAGTGGAGGGAGCCAGCGTTTTTTTAACCATCTCCCCGTTCGAAAAATCTATTCAATAAATGGCTCCCAGATTGGGGACGTTAGAGGGATTAAACTGATGAGAATAGTACTACAGAAAATACCACTCATATCGGGTGTGACAGTAAATTGCACGGCGCAGACGCAGTCACCGTGGTTTAAAACAGAGTGGAGTGAGCCAGCGTTTTTTAACCATCTCGCCGTTCGAAAAATCTATTCAATAAATGGCCCCCAGATTGGGGACGTTAGAGGATTAAACTGATGAGAATAGTACTACAGAAAATACCACTCATATCGGGTGTGACAGTAAATTGCACGGCGCAGACGCAGTCACCGTGGTTTAAAATAGAGTGGAGGAGCCAGGTTTTTTTAACCATCTCCTCGTTCGAAAAAATCTATCCACAATGGCACCTAGATCAAATCAGAGGGATTAAACTGATGACGAATAGTACTACAGAAAATACCACTCATCGGGTGTGACAGTAAATTGCACGGCACAGACGTAGTCACCGTCGAGATTGCAACAGAGTGGAGGGAGCCAAGCGTTTTTTTAACCATCTCCCGTTCGAAAAATCCTATTCAATAAGTGAGCCCTCAGATTGGGGACGTTAGAGGGATTAAACTGAGTGAGAATAGTACTACAGAAAATACCACTCATATCGGGTGTGACAGTAAATTGCACGGCGCAGACGCAGTCACCGTGGTTTAAAACAGAGTGGAGGGAGCCAGCATTTTTTAACCATCTCGCCGTTCGAAAATCTATTCAATAAATGGCCCCCAGATTGGGGACGTTAGAGGGATTAAACTGATGAGAATAGTACTACAGAAAATACCACTCATATCGGGTGTGACAGTAAATTGCACGGCGCAGATGCAGTCACCGTGGTTTAAAACAGAGTGGAGGGAGCCAGGTTTTTAACCATCTCCCGTTTGAAAAATCTATTCAATAAATGGCACCCAGATTGGGGACGTTAGAGGGATTAAACTGATGAGAATAGTACTACAGAAAATACCACTCATATCGGGTGTGACAGTAAATTGCACGGCGCAGACGCAGTCACCGTGGATTTAAAACAGAGTGGAGGGAGCCAGCGTTTTTTAACCATCTCCCCGTTCGAAAAATCTATTTAATAAATGGCCCCCAGATTGGGGAGTCGGGGACGTTAGAGGGATTAAACTGATGAGAATAGTACTACAGAAAATACCACTCATATCGGGTGTGACAGTAAATTGCACGGCGCAGACGCAGTGACCGTGGATAAAAACAAAGGGAGGGAGCCAGCGTTTTTTAACCATCTCCCCGTTCGAAAAATCAATTCAATTGACCTTTCGGGGACCCTTGGTGTTGTACGTGGCTGGGTGGAGGAAGAAACCTTCAATTACATCACCGGACGTGGCTAGCTTGGTATCCAACCTTGTGCAAATGGGGAGTTTGCAGTTGTGCAAATGAACTGTTTGCGGTGCATTAAAAGGGAGTTTGGTCTGTCAATGTCTGTGATGCGGGCGTAACCCTTACACTACCTGATCGATACAACATCATACCTGATCGTATACACACACTGGATGTTTTAAAGCACGTTATTCCAAACAATTTAGGAATGTTATTTGATTTATGCCCTTTATGGATTAAAACCCGACTCTGCGTCCACTACGTAATTTTCCATGGGAGTTTTGCCATAGATCCCCCTCCGGCATGCCACAGTCCAGGTGTTAGACCCCTTGAAACAACTTTCTCATCACTATTGTGGCCAGAAAGAGTCCCTGTGGGTTTTAAAATTCGCCTGTCTATTGAAGTCTATGGCGGTTCGCCCGGTTCGCCAGTTCGCGAACATTTGCGGAAGTTCGCGTTCGCTGTTCGCGAACTGAAAATTTGATGTTCGCGACATCACTACTGCTTGCACCATCAGCACCACGCCCACTTCCCCCTCCCTTTGTGCTCACCTTCATATTAATGGTTTTGTCTGTAGATGTGGCGCAGATTGTTTTACTGTCCACTAAAGACACAGTTTTCTGATGCAGGACAGTACTGGATACAGAAAAATACAGATTTTCGGCACTACACTATCCCAGAGATAATGTTATTTTTACAGTACACACTGTATTGGCTTCCTGTAATGTACTGAACACAGAAAAATAAAGATTTTTAGGAGTACACTAGGCCATAGACTACATAATACAAAAATACCTTCCATCATTAAAAAATAACTTTTAATAGATAATTTTAAAAGACATAACGTAGATAATCTGAAGATAAACTTCAAAAACCTTTTTTTCTCTGATATCAGGTCAAATCTTAATAGAGCGGACCAGAAAAAAAGGGATGAAATAAATGAGGCTACACCAATGGAAAAGGTTAAGCCCTCTTTACTTACAGTTTGTAGACCGACTCAGGAACCGTGGGAAAATGACGTCATATGTTGGATAACCTGGCAAGGTGGAAAATATAGATAATCCATATTAGACCCTGGCTTCCCTATCTCTCCCTTAGCCCAGGGAAACCCCCTGATGGTGAGGGTCCCCTGTCCGCGTTCCTAATACTGCTAATTGCCCTAATGTAACCCTTACCACAGGAATAGGGTAAATAAGGAAAGACACAGTATATATTGTCTACAATAAAATACGTAACAAGTAAAGGATAGCCCGCAAAGTGAAGATATATATGTCCAGACGCAGCGTTTCCCCAGCAGCACACTGGTTCGTCAGGGGATTGTATACCTGGACAAAAAGTCTGGGTATATAGGATTTTCTTGGTTCAGGGTATTTGGTTATAAACCCCGACTCAAGATACCCAGTATACAATACGTGTGCGACTAATTCCTGCCCTGAGATCACGCTCACCTCGCCTGATTGAGAAGTGGGAGAGAGAACTGCTAAGTAGCTCAATCAGATTTATGCAGTTGCTGCTTAAGGAGGAAAAGGAAATCCTGAATAACACCTGCTGCAAACTGAACAGATTGAGCTGGCATTAACATATAAAAACGACCCAGATTTCAACAGGCGAGAGACTATCCTCCAGACATCCGTAGAACGTTTCCAAACTTTTTTGAAAGAGGAAACACAAACAGTTCATACGAGACTTAACTACTTTTAGCGATAAGAAAGCATTTGATTTTCTGAGAGAAAATAAATCAGGGGGTATTGGCAAAGACGATTCTAGTACTGATCTTGAATCCTCCGACACAGATAGAAACACTGCATTGAGTTCATCTAGCGAAGGACGAAATAGAGGTAGAGGGGGAAAAAGATGGCCACAAAGAGGCAAAGGCAGAACACAGGTATTCTCCTCATCGGATGGTGTCTCCTCGGGTGGGCATTCATCCAATTTTTTGGCCAAGGGAGGGGAGGACAATATAGGTGCCCCCTACCAGCTGAGGCACAGGGACAATCTTCAAAAAGAGGACAGACGAAAGTAGATGAGAACTGCATCATTAACCTTACGACTAGAACTTTAGGTAGTGATGAATTACAAGTTCTTTCAAAGGGTCTATCTTTTGTCCCTACAGTAGGTTTTGATGCGTTCTCATGGGTTAAGGATATTAATCTGTTCACCCGTAAATTAAAATGGCACAAGTTTTTTAAGAATAATGACAAGGAGGAATGCTCGAAATTTGGCATCCCTCTTGACTGCCTAGAAGATGTAAGATTGTTGGCATCACTCACAGAAGATATTAATTATACCACGGGTGAAGGCCCCTTTACTACCTTACGTCTTAAAAGTAAAAGAATGCCCACTCAGCAAGAGAACTCAGCAATTGAGATATTCTCGAGACTAGTATTACAACAGATTGATAAAATTATCCCCAATAAAGGACATATGTACAATCTTAATGTGGGAGAGAGAGAGGCCCTCTATAGTCTTGAAAAAGAAAAATATCATTAAACCATCTGATAAGGGGGGTAACATAGTAATCATGAATCATAAGATCTATCGTGATATGTGTTATTCCCTCCTTAATGACCAACATTGCTATGAACGTATACAGATGGACCCTTCTGAAAAATTTATAGGGGTACTCAATGAAATCCTGATTAATGCTTTTGAGAATAAACTTATCTCCCCGCAAGAACTGAATTTCATGACTCCAAAATATCCACAGATCGCTACGTTTTATACCCTCCCCAAAATACACAAAGGGAGGTCCCCGTTGAAGGGGAGACAATTGTATCAGGGGTGGACTCTCTTTCTCAGAATATGAGCATTTATGTTAACAAAATTTTGAGATCGTTTGTGTCCTCTTTACCATCTTATATAAGGGACACAACTGATCTGTTACTCAAAATACAGAATATTGCTGTAGAGGACCAGGTACTGCTGATATCCATTGATGTCGAGGCTCTCTACAGCAGTATTCCACATGAGTGGGGCTTAAAAGCCACATATGCATTCTTAGAGACAAGAGGGATCCAATTTCGTTTACATAATCAGTTCGTTCTGTTATTGCTTGAATACATCTTGACTAGTGTTGAGCGAACAGTTCGAGAATCGTTCGGGTCCGTACCGAATTTTGGGGTGTCCGTGACACGGACCCGAACATTTTCAAAAAAGTTCGGGTTCGGGTCCGGTGTTCGTCTATTACTTCCCGCTTTCTGAAGGGCTGCACAGCAGCCAATCAGCTAGCGTTTTACTTCTTGCCCTAAGAGCCCATCACAGCCATGCCTACTAATGGCATGGCTGTGATTGGCCAAGTGCAGCATGTGACCCAGCCTCTAAGCTGGAGTCACGTAGCGCCGCACGTCACACTGCTCTGACTAGTGTAGGGAGAGGATGCAGCTTCTGTGAGGGCGAGATAGGCAGGGATAAAGAAGCGATGGAATGATCTACCTTTCTACACCTGTGCATCAGAACAACTCAGCTGAGCTCTTCACTGAAAGTCACTATTTTGTTGAGACTGGCCAGAGCGATTTTTACTGGCACATGTAACTGGGCTGACCGGCGGTGGCCATTTTGGGACTTGTGGTGCGCCAGCACTTGCTGCCACAGAGTGTAAACCAAAGCTCCAAAGAAGTTAAAAATCTACACCTGTGAATCAGAACAACAGCGATTCAGCTGCTCAGTCAAAGTCTATTTTTTTTCTGGCTGGGCAGACTGTTTTCTGGCACATGTTACTGGGCTGATAGGCGGCGGCCATTTTGGGACTTGTGGTGCTACAGCAAAAGCTGCCACAACGTCCATTAATCTAATGTAATAGTCGTTTTTTTCATAGATATACTACATCAGGGGTTTGGCTGTGCTTGTGTCACCCATACTAACTGCAAAGATATTTAATATATCAGTGGTGAAACTGAAAGTAACCCATAACAAGTGCACAAGACCAGCTCACCCATCCAGGACAGCCACTCCTTTCTTTTCCTGAAAGTAACCCACTTGGATTGCAAATCCCATGAATGTGCTGTTCCAGCTAGGCTAGCCAGTGCCACTACTTTGTCCAATACTGTCAGCCAGAAATATTTTTTTTTTTTATGTGCCAGAAATATAAATTAGAAAAAGCTTTCACCGTAATAATAAAATTATTCTGGTGTTAGACCAGAAGAAGCACTCCTGTTGTAATTAATACTGTAAAAAGGCTTAGGCAATATTTCTCACAGTGTGGGAAATTTATCTAGCAAAACTAGCATTTTAACAATTCCGGTGTTCTGAAATACCAGCAGTCCTCTTGTAATTAATACCGCCAAAAGGCATTATATCGTCCAGTGTTGTAATTTTGGTGAAAAAAAGGCCAATTTAATCAATCTGGTGTTTGTTAGACCAGAAAAACTAGGCCTCACGTTTTTCACTCCTCTAAAAAGGAATTATATTTCCCCGTGTGGGAATCTATGTACCAAAACTAGCATTATAAAAAATCTGGTGTCCAATTAGCAGCAGTGTTCTGGTAATTAATACCAGAAAAAGGAATTATATCTTCCAGTGTGGGAATTTTGGGGCTAAAAAATAATATATTTTATTGTGGTGCGAGTTGAATCGCAACAATGAGGAAACATTCTATTAAGGGACGAGGACGCGGTCGTGGTGGTGTCCGTGGAGCCTCTGTTGCTGGCAGAGGACGTGGCCGTTCGGCCTCAGGCGCACAAAGTAGTGAAACAACTCCCTCAAGTAGCCGGCAGAATTTACAGCGATATTTGGTGGGGCCCAATGCCGTTATGAGGATGGTAAGGCCTGAGCAGGTACAGGCATTAGTCGATTGGGTGGCCGACAGTGCTTCCAGCACGTTCACTACATTGTCTTCCGCCCAGTCTTCAGCGGAAAGCGCACAGGTGGCACCTGAAAACCAAGCCCATCAGTCTGTCACATCACCCCCATGCATATCAGGGAAACTGGCTGAGCCTCAAGTTATGCAGCAGTCTCTTCTTCTGTTTGAAGACTCTGCTCCCACGGTTTTCCAGGGGCGTCCACCTAGCCCTTCCCCAGCGGTGGAAGACATTCCATGCACTGACGCACAACCACTTATGTATCCAGATGATGAGGACATGGGAATACCACCACAGCAGAGTGACCGAGTCTCTGATGATGACGAAACACTGGTGCCCACTGCCGCGTCTTATTGCAGTGTGCAGACTGAACAGGAGGAGGTCAGGGAGGAAGACTGGGTGGAAGACGATGCAGAGGACGATGAGGTCTTAGACCCCACATGGACTGAAGTTCGTGCCGCTGACTTAAATAGTTCAGAGGAAGAGGCAGTGGTGAGACCGAGACAACAGCGAAGCCAAAGAGGGAGCAGGGGGCAAAAGCAGAACAGCCGCCGTCCAGAGAGTTCGCCTGCTATTGGCCAGCGCCAACAGGGACCCAGCACCCCAAAGGCATCTTCAAGGAGTTCCCTGGCATGGCATTTCTTCAAACAATGTGCTGAGGACAAGACCAGAGTGGTTTGCACGCTGTGCCATCAGACCCTGAGGCGAGGCATTAACGTTCTTAACCTGAGCACCACCTGCATGATCAGGCATCTACATGCAAAGCATGAACTGCAGTGGAGTACACACCTTAAAAACAAGGAACCCGCTCAGGCTCCCCTGCTCCCTCTACCGCTGCTGCCTCGGCTTCCGCCTCGAGAGGAATGTTGCCACCTGCCGAGCAGCAAACAGAGGATGTGCCACCGACACCACCACCGCCACCTAGCGTCTCCACTATTTCACACAGCAGCGTTCAGCTCTCCATCTCTCAAACCTTTGAGAGGAAGCGCAAATTCCCACCTAGTCACCCTTGAGCCCTTGGCCTGAATGCCAGCATTTCTAAACTACTGGCCTTTGAAATGCTGTCATTCCGGCTGGTGGACACAGACAGCTTCAAACAGCTGATGGCCATGGCTGTCCCCCAGTATGTGGTTCCCAGCCGCCACTACTTCTCCAAGACAGCCGTGCCTTCCCTGCACATGCAAGTGTCCGATAAAATCAAGTGTGCACTGCGCAACGCCATTTGTGGCAAGGTCCACCTAACCACAGATACGTGGACCAGTAAGCATGGCCAGGAACGCTATATCTCCCTAACTGCACACTGGGTAAATGTAGTGGCGGCTGGGCCCCAGGCGGAGAGTTCCTTGGCGCATGTCCTTCCGCCGCCAAGGATCACAGGGCATCATTCTTTGCCTCCTGTAGCCTCCTCCTCCTACTCGGCTTCCTCCTCCTCCTCCTCCTCCTCTGCTTCCACCAGCTCATCCAGTCAGCCACACACCTTCACCACCAACTTCAGCAGGCTATTCTGAAACTCATATGTTTGGGGGACAGGCCCCACACCGCGCAGGAGTTGTGGCGGGGTATTGAACAACAGACCGACCAGTGGTTGCTGCCGGTGGGCCTCAAGCCTGGCCTGGTGGTGTGCGATAATGGGCGAAATCTCGTGGCAGCTCTGGGACTAGCCGGTTTGATGCACATCCCTTGCCTGGCGCATGTGCTGAATTTGGTGGTGCAAAAGTTCATTCACAACTACCCAGACATGTCAGAGCTGCTGCATAAAGTGCGGGCCGTCTGTGCGCGCTTCCGGCGTTCACATCCTGCCGCTGCTCGCCTGTCAGCGCTACAGCGGAACTTCGGCCTTCCCGCTCACTGCCTAATATGCGACGTGCCCACCCGGTGGAACTCCACCTTGCACATGCTGGAAAGACTGTGCGAGCAGCAGCAGGCCATAGTGGAGTTTCAGCTGCAGCACGCACGGGTCAGTCGCACTGCGGAACAGCACCACTTCACCACCAATGATTGGGCCTCCATGTGAGACCTGTGTGCCCTGTTTAGAGTACGCCACCAACATGGCCAGTGGCGATGCCACTGTTATCAGCGTGACAATACCAATTCTATGTCTCCTAGAGAAAACGCTTAGGGCGATGATGGAAGAGGAGGTGGGCCAGGGCCAGGAGGAGGAGGAGGACGGGTCGTTTTTAGCACTTTCAGGCCAGTCTGTTAGAAGTGGCTCAGAAGGAGGTTTTTTGCAACAGCAGAGGGCAGGTACAAATGTGGCCACCCAGGGACCACTACTGGAGGACGATGAGGATGAGGAGGAGGTGGAGGAGGATGAGGATGAAGCAGGTTCACAGCGGGGTGGCACCCAGCACAGCGCAGGCACATCCCTGGTGCGTGGCTGGGGGGGATACAGAGGATGATGACGATACGCCTCCCACAGAGGACAGCTTGTCCTTACCTCTGCGGAGCCTGGCACACATGAGCGATTACATGCTGCAGTGCCTGCGCAACGACAGCAGAGTTGCCCACATTTTAACGTGTGCTGACTACTGGGTGGCAACCCTGCTGGATCCACGGTACAAAGACAATGTGCCCACTTTACTTCCTGCACTGGAGCGTGATAGGAAGATGCGCGAGTACAAGCGCACACTGGTAGACGCGCTCCTGAGAGCATTCCCAACTGTCACAGGGGAACAGGTGGAAGGCCAAGGCAGAGGAGGAGTTAGAGGTCGCCCACGCAGCAGTGTCACGGCCAGCTCCTCTGAGGGCAGGGTTAGCATGGCAGAAATGTGGAAAAGTTTTGTCTCCACGCCACAGCTAACTGCCCCACCACCTGATACAGAACGTGTTAGCAGGAGGCAACATTTCACTAACATGGTTGAACAGTACTAGAGTTGAGCGAACACCTGGATGTTCGGGTTCGACGAGTTCGGCCGAACTTTCGAAAAATGTTCGGGTTCGGGATCCGAACTCGACCCGAACTTCATCCCGAACCCGAACCCCATAGAAGAAGTCAATGGGGACCCGAACTTTTGGGCACTAAAAAGGCTGTAAAACACACCCGGAAAGGGCTAGAGGGCTGCAAAAGGCAGCAAAATGTAGTTAAATCCCCTGCAAACAAATGTAGATAGGGAAATGATGAGTTAACATAAAATAAATAAAAATTAAACAATATAAATTGGAGTGAGGTCCCATAGCACAGAATCAGGCTTCAAGTCACCCACCAATGGAGAAGGTCACTTACTATTATTTTGACCACAGCACCCAGACAAAGGAGAGAGGTCCCACAGCAGAGAACCAGGCATCATATCACCCACCACAGGAGTAGGCCACCATTTAGTTACTTTGACCCCTACACCCAGACGGAGGAGAGAGGTTACACAGCAGAGAATCAGGCATTTAGATCACCCACCACAGGAGTAGGCCACCATTGAATCAGACCCCGGCAACCATGTCAGATGGCACAAGCATAAGCTTTATATCAATCAGCACAGGAGAAGGCGACTTTGACCCCTACACCCGGACGGAGGAGAGAGGTTTCAAAGCAGAGAATCAGGCATTTAGATCACCCACCACAGGAGTAGGCCCCAATTTAATGGGACCCCGGCAACCATGTCAGATGGCACAACCATCAGCTTCATATCAATCAGCACAGGAGAAGGCGACTTTGAAAGACTTTGACCCCTACACACAGACGGAGGAGAGAGGTTTCACAGCAGAGAATCAGGCATTTAGATCACCCACCACAGGAGTAGGCCCCCATTGAATCAGACCCTGGCAACCATGTCAGATGGCACAACCATCAGCTTTATATCAATCAGCACAGGAGAAGGCGACTTTGAAAGACTTTGACCCCTACACCCAGATGGAGGAGAGAGGTTTCACAGCAGAGAATCAGGCATCATATCAACCACCACAGGAGAAGCCACCATTTAGTTACTTTGACCCCTGCACCCAGGAAGAGGAGAGAGGCCCCACAGCACATATTCTGGCATCATATCAGCCACCACAGGAGAAGCCACCATTGAGTTACTTTGACCCCTGCACCCAGGAAGAGGAGAGAGGCCCCACAGCACATATTCTGGCATCATACTAACCACCACAGGAGAAGCCACCATTGAGTTACTTTGACCCCTGCACCCAGGAAGAGGAGAGAGGCCCCACAGCACATATTCTGGCATCATATCAGCCACCACAGGAGAAGCCACCATTTAGTTACTTTGACCCCTGCACCCAGGAAGAGGAGAGAGGCACCACAGCACATATTCTGGCATCATCTCAGCCACCACAGGAGAAGCCACCATTGAGTTACTTTGACCCCTGCACCCAGGAAGAGGAGAGAGGCCCCACAGCACATATTCTGGCATCATACTAACCACCACAGGAGAAGCCACCATTGAGTTACTTTGACCCCTGCACCCAGGAAGAGGAGAGAGGCCCCACAGCACATATTCTGGCATCATATCAGCCACCACAGGAGAAGCCACCATTGAGTTACTTTGACCCCTACACCCAGACGGAGGAGAGAGGCCCCACAGCACATATTCTGGCATCATATCAGCCACCACAGGAGAAGCCACCATTGAGTTACTTTGACCCCGCACCCAGGAAGAGGAGAGAGGCACCACAGCACATATTCTGGCATCATATCAGCCACCACAGGAGAAGCCACCATTGAGTTACTTTGACCCCTGCACCCAGGAAGAGGAGAGAGGCCCCACAGCACATATTCTGGCATCATACTAACCACCACAGGAGAAGCCACCATTGAGTTACTTTGACCCCTGCACCCAGGAAGAGGAGAGAGGCCCCACAGCACATATTCTGGCATCATATCAGCCACCACAGGAGAAGCCACCATTGAGTTACTTTGACCCCTGCACCCAGGAAGAGAGAGAGGCCCCACAGCACATATTCTGGCATCATACTAACCACCACAGGAGAAGCCACCATTGAGTTACTTTGACCCCTGCACCCAGGAAGAGGAGAGAGGCCCCACAGCACATATTCTGGCATCATATCAGCCACCACAGGAGAAGCCACCATTGAGTTACTTTGACCCCCGCACCCAGGAAGAGGAGAGAGGCACCACAGCACATATTCTGGCATCATATCAGCCACCACAAGAGAAGCCACCATTGAGTTACTTTGACCCCTGCACCCAGGAAGAGGAAAGAGGCCCCACAGCACATATTCTGGCATCATACTAACCACCACAGGAGAAGCCACCATTGAGTTACTTTGACCCCTGCACCCAGGAAGAGGAGAGAGGCCCCACAGCACATATTCTGGCATCATATCAGCCACCACAGGAGAAGCCACCATTGAGTTACTTTGACCCCGCACCCAGGAAGAGGAGAGAGGCACCACAGCACATATTCTGGCATCATATCAGCCACCACAGGAGAAGCCACCATTGAGTTACTTTGACCCCGCACCCAGGAAGAGGAGAGAGGCACCACAGCACATATTCTGGCATCATATCAGCCACCACAGGAGAAGCCACCATTGAGTTACTTTGACCCCTGCACCCAGGAAGAGGAGAGAGGCCCCACAGCACATATTCTGGCATCATATCAGCCACCACAGGAGAAGCCACCATTTAGTTAGTTACTTTGACCCCTTCACCCAAACAGAGGAGAGAGGTTCCACATCAGAGAATCAGGCATCATATCAACCACCACAGGAGTAGGCCACAATTTAGTTTATTTGACCCCTGCACCCAGGAAGAGGAGAGAGGCCCCACAGCACATATTCTGGCATCATATCACACACCACAGGAGAAGGCCTCTTTCAGTGATTTAGGCCTTTGGACCCAGACAGAGGAGAGAGGTCAGAGATTAGCTTCATATCCCCCAGCACAGCAGAAGACCGCTTTATTTGACTTAGGCCTCAGCACCCAGACAGAAGACAGAGGTAGCATGGCAGAGGTTATGGCTTCATGTCACCCGTTAGTTTAACCGGCCACTTTCATCTGGTTAGGCCCCGGCGCCCAGACAGAGAAGAGTTTCATTCAACTGTGGGTTTCATAAAATTTGTATCAAATAAAGAAGTGGCCCGTAGCACAACAAGACATGTTTTAGGCAGTTAATAAGGACTACTCTGCACAAGGGAGGGACAGGTCCTGTGGGATCCATGCCTGGTTCATCTTTATGAAGGTCAGCTTGTCCACGTTGGCTGTGGACAGGCGGCTGCGCTTGTCAGTAATGGCGCCCCCTGCCGTGCTGAATACGCGTTCAGATAAACGCTGGCCGCCGGGCAGGAAAGCACCTCAAGGCATAACATGCTAACTCTGGCCACGTGGACAATTTCGAAACCCAGTAGTTGAATGGGGCCGAACCATCCGTCAGGATGTGGAGGGTGTGCAGACATACTGTTCAACCATGTTAGTGAAATGCTGCCTCCTGCTAACACGTTCCGTATCAGGTGTCGGTGCAGATAGCTGTGGCGTGGAGACAAAACCTTTCCACATTTCTGCCATGCTAACCCTGCCCTCAGATGAGCTGGCCGTGACACAGCTGCGTTGGCGACCTCTTGCCACTCCTCTGCCTTCACCTTCCACCTGTTCCCCTGTGACATGTGGGAATGCTCTCAAGAGCGCCTCTATCAGCGTGCGCTTGTACTCGCGCATCTTACGGTCGCGCTCCAGTTCAGGAATTAAAGTGGGCACATTGTCTTTATACCGGGGATCCAGCAGGGTGGCCACCCAGTAGTCTGCACACGTTAAAACGTGGGCAACTCTGCTGTCGTTGCGCAGGCATTGGAGCATATATTCGCTCATGTGGGCCAGGCTACCCATGGGTAAGGACAAGCTGTCCTCTGTGGGAGGCGTATCGTCATCGTCCACCGTATCCCCCAGCCACGCACCAGTGATGGGCCTGGGCTGCCACCCCGCTGTGAACTTGCGTCATCCTCGTCCCCCTCCACCTCCTCCTCCTCATCCTCCTCGTCCTCCAGTACAGTGCCTTGGCTGGCGACTTGTGAACCTGTCCTCTGCTGCTTAAACAAACCTCCCTCTGAGCCACTTCGAACAGACTGGCCCGAAAGTGTTAGAAACGAGCCCTCATCCTCCTCCTCCTCCTCCACCTGGGCCACCTCCTCTAACATCATTGCCCTAAGTGTTTTCTCAAGGAGACATAGAAGTGGTATTGTAACGCTGATAACAGTGTCATCGCCACTGGCCATGTTGGTGGAGTACTCGAAACAGCGCAGCAGGGCACACAGGTCTCGCATGGAGGCCCAATCATTGGTGGTGAAGTGGTGCTGTTCGGCAGTACGACTGACGCGAGCGTGCTGCAGCTGAAACTCCACTATGGCCTGCTGCTGCTCGCACAGTCTCTCCAGCATGTGCAAGGTGGAGTTCCACCGGGTGGGCACGTCGCATATGAGGCGGTGAGCGGGAAGGCCGAAGTTCCGCTGTAGCGCAGACAGGCGAGCAGCGGCAGGATGTGAACGGCGGAGCGCGCACAGACGGCCCGCACTTTATGCAGCAGCTCTGACATGTTGGGGTAGTGGTGAATGAACCTCTGCACCACCAAGTTCAGCACATGCGCCAGGCAAGGGATGTGCGTCAAACCGGCTAGTCCCAGAGCTGCCACGAGATTTCGCCCATTATCGCATACCACCAGGCCTGGCTTGAGGCCCACCGGCAGAAACCACTCGTCGGTCTGTTGTTCAATACCCCGCCACAACTCCTGCGCGGTGTGGGGCCTGTCCCCCAAACATATGAGTTTCAGAATGGCCTGCTGGCGTTTACCCGGGCTGTGCTGAAGTTGGTGGTGAAGGTGTGTGGCTGACCGGATGAGCTGGTGGAAGCAGTGGAGGAGGAAGCCGAGTAGGAGGAGGAGGCTACAGGAGGCAGAGAATGATGCCCTGCGATCCTAGGGGCGGAAGGACGTGCGCCAAGGAACTGTCCGCCGGGGCCCAGCCGCCACTACATTCATCCAGTGTGCAGTTAGTGAGATATAGCGTCCCTGGCCGTGCTTACTGGTCCACGTATCTGTGGTTAGGTGGACCTTGCCACAAATGGCGTTGCGCAGTGCACACTTGATTTTATCGGACACTTGCATGTGCAGGGAAGGCACGGCTGTCTTGGAGAAGTAGTGGCGGCTGGGAACCACATACTGCGGGACAGCCATGGCCATCAGCTGTTTGAAGCTGTCTGTGTCCACCAGCTGGAATGACAGCATTTCAAAGGCCAGCAGTTTAGAAATGCTGGCGTTCAGGCCAAGGGCTCGAGGGTGACTCGGGGAATTTGCGCTTCCTCTCTAAGGTTTGAGATATTGAGAGCTGAACGCTGCTGTGTGATATAGTGGAGACGCTAGTTGACGGTGGCGGTGGTGGTGGTGTCGGTGGCACATCCTCTGTTTGCTGCTCGGCAGGTGGCAACATTCCTCTCGAGGCGGAAGCCGAGGCAGCAGCGGTAGAGGGAGCAGGGGAGCCTCAGCGAGTGCCTGGTTTTTAAGGTGTGTACCCCACTGCAGTTCATGCTTTGCATGTAGATGCCTGGTCATGCAGGTTGTGCTGAGGTTCAGAACGTTAATGCCTCGCCTCAGGCTCTGATGGCAGAGCGTGCAAGTCACTCGGGTCTTGTCGGTAGGACATTGTTTAAAGAAGTGCCATGCCAGGGAACTCTTTGAAGCTGCCTTTGTGGGGCTGGGTCCCTGTTGGCGATGTCCAGTAGCAGGCGAACTCTGGGGCGCGGCTCGTCTGCTTTGGCCCCCTGCTCCCTCTTTGGCTTCGCTGTTGTCTCGGTCTCACCACTACCTCTTCCTCTGAACTGTGAAAGTCATCGCCCACGACCTTCAGTCCATGTGGGGTCTAAGACCTCATCGTCCTCTGCATCGTCTTCCACCCAGTCTCCCTCCCTGACCTCCTCCTGTTCAGTCTGCACACTGCAAAAGACGCGGCAGTGGGCACCTGTGTTTCGTCATCATCAGAGAGTCGGTGACTCTGCTGTGGTGGTATTCCCATGTCCTCTTCATCTGGAGACATAAGTGGTTGTGCGTCAGTGCATGGTATGTCTTCCTCCACTGGGGAAGGGCTAGGTGGACGCCCCTGGGAAACCCTGGAAGCAGAGTCTTCAAACAGAAGAAGAGACTGCTGCATAACTTGTGGCTCAGACCGTTTCCCTGATATGCTTGGGGGTGATGTGACAGACTGATGGGCTTGGTTTTCAGGTGCCACCTGTGCGCTTTCCGCAGAAGACTGGGTGGAAGACCATGTGGTGAGCGTGCTGGAAGCACTGTCGGCCACCCAATCGATTAATGCCTGTACCTGCTCAGGCCTTACCATCCTAAGAGCGGCATTGGGCCCCACGAGATATTGCGGTACATTCTGCCGGCTAGTTGAGGGAGTTCGTTCCCTACTGTGTGCGCCTGGGGCCGAGCGGCCACGTCCTCTACCAGCAACAGAGGCTCCACGGACACCACCACGACCGCGTCCTCGTCCCTTAATAGTATTTTTCTTCATTGTTGCGATTCAACTCGCACCACAATGAAATATATTATTTTTATAAGCAAAATCCCCTCACTGGAATACTTTCAGTCTTTTGACTGTATGGATTACAGATGGAATGACTGTTATATGTGAGTACCGCTTTCTTTGACAGATTCTAGTATGGGTACATATATGTTTTCCCAACCCCAGCACATTAGTTTGCTAATTCCAGATGTATGAAAGCATGAGCCTAACTGTATCTAGTATATTGAACGCCAGATAAACTAACTTGGCCTTTTTTAAATAAAAAAAATTCCCTCACTGGAATACTTTCAGTCTTTTGACTGTATGGATTACAGATGGAATGACTGTTATATGTGAGTACCGCTTTCTTTGACAGATTCTAGTATGGGTACATATATGTTTTCCCAACCCCAGCACATTAGTTTGCTAATTCCAGATGTATGAAAGCATGAGGCCTAACTGTATCTAGTATATTGAACGCCAGATAAACTAACTTGGCCTTTTTTAAATAAAAAAATTCCCTCACTGGAATACTTTCAGTCTTTTGACTGTATGGATTACAGATGGAATGACTGTTATATGTGAGTACCGCTTTCTTTGACAGATTCTAGTATGGGTACATATATGTTTTCCCAACCCCAGCACATTAGTTTGCTAATTCCAGATGTATGAAAGCATGAGCCTAACTGTATCTAGTATATTGAACGCCAGATAAACTAACTTGGCCTTTTTTAAATAAAAAAATTCCCTCACTGGAATACTTTCAGTCTTTTGACTGTATGGATTACAGATGGAATGACTGTTATATGTGAGTACCGCTTTCTTTGACAGATTCTAGTATGGGTACATATATGTTTTCCCAACCCCAGCACATTAGTTTGCTAATTCCAGATGTATGAAACGCATGAGCCTAACTGTATCTAGTATATTGAACGCCAGATAAACTAACTTGGCCTTTTTAAATAAAAAAAATTCCCTCACTGGAATACTTTCAGTCTTTTGACTGTATGGATTACAGATGGAATGACTGTTATATGTGAGTACCGCTTTCTTTGACAGATTCTAGTATGGGTACATATATGTTTTCCCAACCCCAGCACATTAGTTTGCTAATTCCAGATGTATGAAAGCATGAGCCTAACTGTATCTAGTATATTGAACGCCAGATAAACTAACTTGGCCTTTTTAAATAAAAAAATTCCCTCACTGGAATACTTTCAGTCTTTTGACTGTATGGATTACAGATGGAATGACTGTTATATGTGAGTACCGCTTTCTTTGACAGATTCTAGTATGGGTACATATATGTTTTCCCAACCCCAGCACATTAGTTTGCTAATTCCAGATGTATGAAACGCAGGCCTAACTGTATCTAGTATATTGAACGCCAGATAAACTAACTTGGCCTTTTTAAATAAAAAAATTCCCTCACTGGAATACTTTCAGTCTTTTGACTGTATGGATTACAGATGGAATGACTGTTATATGTGAGTACCGCTTTCTTTGACAGATTCTAGTATGGGTACATATATGTTTTCCCAACCCCAGCACATTAGTTTGCTGATTCCAGATGTATGAAAGCATGAGCCTAACTGTATCTAGTATATTGAACGCCAGATAAACTAACTTGGCCTTTTTAAATAAAAAAATTCCCTCACTGGAATACTTTCAGTCTTTTGACTGTATGGATTACAGATGGAATGACTGTTATATGTGAGTACCGCTTTCTTTGACAGATTCTAGTATGGGTACATATATGTTTTCCCAACCCCAGCACATTAGTTTGCTAATTCCAGATGTATGAAACGCATGGCCTAACTGTATCTAGTATATTGAACGCCAGATAAACTAACTTGGCCTTTTTTAAATAAAAAAATTCCCTCACTGGAATACTTTCAGTCTTTTGACTGTATGGATTACAGATGGAATGACTGTTATATGTGAGTACCGCTTTCTTTGACAGATTCTAGTATGGGTACATATATGTTTTCCCAACCCCAGCACATTAGTTTGCTAATTCCAGATGTATGAAACGCAGGCCTAACTGTATCTAGTATATTGAGCGCCAGATAAACTAACTTGGCCTTTTTAAATAAAAAAATTCCCTCACTGGAATACTTTCAGTCTTTTGACTGTATGGATTACAGATGGAATGACTGTTATATGTGAGTACCGCTTTCTTTGACAGATTCTAGTATGGGTACATATATGTTTTCCCAACCCCAGCACATTAGTTTGCTAATTCCAGATGTATGAAACGCAGGCCTAACTGTATCTAGTATATTGAGCGCCAGATAAACTAACTTGGCCTTTTTAAATAAAAAAATTCCCTCACTGGAATACTTTCAGTCTTTTGACTGTATGGATTACAGATGGAATGACTGTTATATGTGAGTACCGCTTTCTTTGACAGATTCTAGTATGGGTACATATATGTTTTCCCAACCCCAGCACATTAGTTTGCTGATTCCAGATGTATGAAACGCAGGCCTAACTGTATCTAGTATATTGAACGCCAGATAAACTAACTTGGCCTTTTTAAATAAAAAAATTCCCTCACTGGAATACTTTCAGTCTTTTGACTGTATGGATTACAGATGGAATGACTGTTATATGTGAGTACCGCTTTCTTTGACAGATTCTAGTATGGGTACATATATGTTTTCCCAACCCCAGCACATTAGTTTGCTAATTCCAGATGTATGAAACGCATGAGCCTAACTGTATCTAGTATATTGAGCGCCAGATAAACTAACTTGGCCTTTTTAAATAAAAAAAATTCCCTCACTGGAATACTTTATGGCTTTTCACTGTATGGATTACAGGTGGACTGGTATTAGTAGGGGTGACACAAGCACACCCAAGTCCCTGATGTAGGATTTCTATGGCACAGACCACTATTACAAGTGATTAATGGACGTTGGGAGAGATTGTGCTGCAGCACTAGTCCCAAGATGGCCGCCGCCTATCAGCCCAGTAACATGTGCCACAAAATGGTCTGCACAACCTTTTAAAAAAATAGCCTTGGACTGTGCTGCTAAATCGCTATTGGTCTGAATCCCAGGTGTAGATGTCTGACTTGTTTGGAGCTTTGGAATGCACACTGTGGCAGCTTCTGCTGCAGCACTACAAGTCGCAAAATGGCGGCCGGCGGTCAGCCCAGGTACATGTGGATGGAAAAATCACTCTGGCCACTCTAAAAATAGCCAATCCCTATCAAAAAAGCAGCTGAGCTGCAGTTGTTCAGATGAATCACAGATGGGGGAGAGAAATTTGCTTCCAGTTATTCAATTATCCCTGCCTATTCTCGCCCTAGCATCAGCTGCGTCTATCCCTGTTCTATTCACATCGGGAGTGAGCACGTCCCGACGTGCGCACAAGCTTATAAAGAGGCTGAGTCACATGCTGCACTTGGCCAATCACAGCCTTGCCAATAGGAGGCATGGCTGCGATGGCATCTTAGGGCAAGTAGTATGATGCATGTTGATTGGCTGCTTTGCAGCCTTTCAAAATGCGCCAAAATACATGCCGAACCCGAACCCGAACTTTTACGAAAAAGGTCGGGTTCGGGTCTGTGTCACGAACACCCCAAAATTCGGTACGGACCCGAACTATGCTCGAACTGTTCGCTCAACACTAAACAGTACATCTGCACACAACTCCACGTACTGACGGATGGTTCGGCCCCATTCAACTTCTGGGTTTCCAAATTGTCCACGTGGCCAGAATTAGCATGTTATGCCTTGGAGGTGCTGGCCTGCCCGGCGGCCAGCGTTTTATCTGAACGTGTATTCAGCACGGCAGGGGGCGTCATTACTGACAAACGCAGCCGCCTGTCCGCTGCCAACGTGGACAAGCTGACGTTTATAAAAATGAACCAGGCATGGATCCCACAAGACCTGACCCTCCCTTGTGCAGAGTAGTCCTTAATAACTGCCTTAAACCATGTTGTCTTGTACTCCTGGCCACTTCTTCATTGAAAAATCAATTTTTGAAATTAAGTAGGATCTTGGGGTGCAACCCAGAGTTGAATAAACCTTCCCTCTGTCTGGGTGCCGGGGCCAAAGTACATGAAAGTGTCCTTCTCCTGTGCTGGGTGATATGAATGTTATACTTGTGCTGTCTGACATGTCTCCTTTGTGTGGGTGCAGGGGGCCAAAGTCACTGAAAGTGGCCTACTCCTGTGGTGGTTGACATGATGCCTGATTCTCTGCTGTGGGACCTCTCTCCTCTTTCTGGCTGCAGGGGTCAAAGTCTCTAAAAGTGCCATTCTCCTGTGGTGTTTGATGTAAATCTGATGCTTGTGCTATCTGACCTGTCTCCTCTGTGTCGGTGCTAAGGCCTAAGTCACTGAAAGCGGCCTTCTCCTGTGCTGGCTGATATAAATGCCTGAATCTCTGCTGTGGGACCTCTCTCCTCCGTCTGGGTGCAGGGGTCAAAGTCTCTCAAAGTGGCCTTCGCTTGTGCTGGGTGATGTGAAGCTGATGTTTGTGCTATCTGACATGGTGGCCGGGGTCCCATTAAATGGTGGCCTACTCCTGTGGTGGGTGATCTAAATGCATGATTCTCTGCTGTGAAAACCTCTCTCCTCTGTCTGGGTGCTGGTCCAAAATACATGAGTGGCCTTCTCCGTTGGTGGTTGATATGACGCATGATTCCTTGCTGTGGGACCTATCTCCTCTGTCTGGGTGCTGGTCCAAAATACATGAGTGGCCTTCTCCGGTGGGGGTTGATATGACGCATGATTCCTTGATGTGGGACCTCTCTCCTCTGTCTGGGTGCTGGTCCAAAATAAATGAGTGGCCTTCTCCGGTGGGGGTTGATATGACGCCTTATTCCTTGCTGTGGGACCTCTCTCCAATTGATATTGGTTAATTTTTATTTATTTTATTTTAATTCATTTCCCTATCTACATTTGTTTGCAGGGGATTTACCTACATTTTGCTGCCTTTTGCAGCCCTCTAGCCCTTTCCGGGAGTCTTTTACAGCCTTTTTAGTGCCCAAAAGTTCGGGTCCCCATTGACTTCTATGGGGTTCGGGATGAAGTTCGGGTTGAGTTCGGATCACGAACCCGGACATTTTCCGGAAGTTCGGCCGAACCTCTCGAACCCGAACATCCAGGTGTTCGCTCATCTCTAATCTTGACCCACAATTTTTTTCTATTTGAGTCGAAGTTCTACCACCAGCTCAGGGGCACGGCTATGGGTAGCCCTTGTGCGCCCACGTATGCCAATTTGCTCCTGGGCTGGTGGGAGGACCGCATCGTTTTCAGTGAAGCAAAGGATCCCTGGACCACCCATATCCTCTTTTGGGGGAGATATAGATGATGTTTTTATCTTATGGGATGGTCCAGTGGAGACCTTTAAATCCTTTGCTGAATCTTTAAACCATAACCCTATAGGTCTATAGTTCACCTGGGAAATCAGGGAACAGGAGATTTCCTTCCTTGATGTCAAAATCTCCAAAAGGGGGGGTATGTTACATACAGAAACTTTCAGAAAGGAGACAGCTACGAATAGCTTGCTCCACTGGGATAGTTTTCACCCACAACCCCTCAAGAGGGGAATACCAAGGGGGCAGTATATACGCACAAGAAGGAACTGCACCAACACTTCCACTTTCATACAACAGTCAAGGGAACTGAGGAATAGATTCGAACAGAGGGGATACCCGGAGAAAACACTTAAGGGGGCATTCCAACACTCCCTGTCTACGAATCGTGAAAAACTTTTAACACCAAGGGTGAGAAAAGAACAAGCAGGTATAGTGAGAGTCATTGCAACATATGACAATGCCCACGATAAAATGTATGAAATCTTAAGAAAACATTGGGGGATCCTACAGACTGATCAGGATCTGGTTGACATATTACCATCAAGACCATCCATCACATATAGGAGGGGACGGTCGATCAAGGACCGGCTGGTCCATAGTATGTATACGAAGCCAAAAACTCCAGGCACTTGGCTTGATCGTTGTCCGTTGGGAACCTTCAAATGTAGTGGATGTATTGCCTGTCCATATATACTAGTGTCAAAGAGGTTTACAAGTGTATCAACTAAAAAATCCTTTGACATAAGGGAATTCTCAAATTGCAGAACCAGTGGAGTGGTTTATCTTATAACATGCCAATGCCCCCTTAACTATGTAGGGAAGACCAAGAGAGAGCTGAGGAGGAGGATAGGGGAGCATCTTGGGGATATCAGACACAGGAGGGACACACCAGTGGCAAATCATGTCCTTGAATTTCATGGGGGAAACCCCAAATGTTTGAGCTTCCAAGTTATTGAGATTGTTCATCCATCTCCGCGCAAGGGGGATTGGAATAGGAAAATACTTCAAAGGGAAAGCTACTGGATTTATCGACTACGTACGACCAATCCAGAGGGCCTAAATGAACAATTATCATTTAGTTTCTTTCTGTAAATATTTGCCCATGTGTCAATTATGGTATCCTCTTCTTGTTCCCCAGTCCCCCCCCTCTCAGCCAGATATGAGATAACAACTAAACCTCTATACAGTGATCCCGTTCCCCTTGCTATTATGTAAGGGTATTTGGGTCTTGGTATCTGGAATATAGGCCATAGTTATGTATATCGGACCGGAAAGGCCCAATTTGTTTAATACCACTTTAATGTATATAGGGAGTATCATAATGAATGTTTCTTTTTCTCCCTTCACTAAACTATTTTCTCTGACTGTGTTAGTTTTGAGATAATAGGTCCAATTAGATCTTCTAATATAGAAAGGTCTATCCTCCCCTTCTCCTCTAATAATAATAAAAAAAAAAAAAAAGCCTCCCCAGTGCTTTACTGTATCATTGATTTCATTATATGTTATCAATGTTAGCATAAATATTGCAGCCAAATGAACATAGTACCAATGTCTAAGTATCGTCACAATGAGGCTCAATTACTTCCTGAAGGGTGAAGCGCAGGTTGCATTCCACACCTCTATTTGGTTACTTTACTGCGTCTCCTATCCTGTCCTATGACAACATCCGGTCTAGCGGTGGAGCGCAGATGCGTTCCACATCGCGTCATATTACAACATCCGGTTTGGCTGTGGAACGCATTTGCGTTCCACTATAGCGTTTTCATTAACTAAATAGTGGCTAGCACAAAAATTGGACTTTGGTTTGTTTGCAAATCCGTTATTCTTACAAGGCATATATGAGCAACCATCAGTGGCAATACAGATTTGCTCTTTCAGTAAATGCACATTTTTGAATTGTCCACATAGAGGAGGAAGTGGAGGGGAGGTGGCCACCAATCAATGGACCAATATAAGGCGCCAGTTTTCAAAGTATCAGTGAGACGCCTTCATCTCAGTACCTTCATCTGTACACAGGTCTGTCTTCATTTCCCTATTTAGGGATGTTATATTCCAGATATTTATTATATTGTATACTGAGTATCTTGAGTCGGGGTTTATAACCAAATACCCTGAACCAAGAAAATCCTATATACCCAGACTTTTTGTCCAGGTATACAATCCCCTGACGAACCAGTGTGCTGCTGGGGAAACGCCGCGTCGGGACATATATATCTTCACTTTGCGGGCTATCCTTTACTTGTTACGTATTTTATTGTAGACAATATATACTGTGTCTTTCCTTATTTACCCTATTCCTGTGGTAAGGGTTACATTAGGGCAATTAGCAGTATTAGGAACGCGGACAGGGGACCCTCACCATCAGGGGGTTTCCCTGGGCTAAGGGAATGATAGGGAAGCCAGGGTCTAATAGGGATTATCTATATTTTCCACCTTGCCAGGTTATCCAACATATGACGTCATTTTCCCACGGTTCCTGAGTCGGTCTACAAACTATAAGTAAAGAGGGCTTAACCTTTTCCATTGGTGTAGCCTCATTTATTTCATCCCTTTTTTCTGGTCCGCTCTATTAAGATTTGACCTGATATCAGAGAAAAAAAGGTTTTAGAAGTTTATCTTCAGATTATCTACGTTATGCCTTTTAAAATTATCTATTAAAAGTTATTTTTTAATGATGGAAGGTATTTTTGTGTTATGTAGTCTATAGACTTCCTCGAATTGTATCCACCAAGAGGCGATTTGTGCTCAAAGACAATTTACACTAGGCCATAGATAATGAATTTTTTACAGTACACACTGTATTGGCTTGCTGTAATGAACAGGAGACAAAAATACAATTTTTCGGCAATACACTAGGCCAGAGATTATGTAATTTTTACAGTACACACTGAATTTGCTTGCTATAATGAACAGGAGACTGAGAAATACAATTTTTCGGCACCACACTAGGCCAAAGATAATGTAATTTTTACAGTACACACTGTACTGGCTTGCTGTAATGAACAGGAGACAGAAATACAATTTTTTGGCACTACACTAGCCCAGAGATGATGTAATTTTTACAGTACACACTGTATTGTCTTGCTATAATGAACAGGAGACAGAGAAATACAATTTTTCGGCACTACACTAGGCCAAAGATTTTTACAGTACACATTGTATTTGCTTTTGGTAATGTACAGGAGACGGAGAAATACAATTTTTCGGCACTACACTAAGGCTACATTTACACGACCGTACTTTTTTTTCCGCATCCGATCCGCATTTTGCGGGATAAATGCGGACCCATTCATTCCTATGGGTAAATAAAATATGCGGACAACATTCAGTATGTTGTCCGCATCCGTGGTTCCGCATTTATACTCCGCAAAAATATGAAGCATGTCCTATCATTGTCCGCAGAAATCGTTCCGCAGCCCCATAGAAGTGAATGGATCCGCAAATTGCGGATGACATACGGAATGGTTTCTGTATGTCATCCGCAAGTTGCGGATTCGTTTCCGTATTTTTATTATAATATTTTATTCTCTCACCTTTTTTTTTCCCCTCATCTTTTTTGCGGACCGTTTTTTGCGGATGACATACGGAAGACACTCTTCAGTATTTTGCGGACATGCGGATCCGCAAATGCATACGGTCGTGTGAATGCAGCCTAACCCAGAGATAATGTAATTTTTAAAGTACACACTTTATTGGCTTGCTGTAATGACACTTTATTCGGATGTAGTTCTATACTGGATACAAATTTGTCCCAAATAAAATGTATTCTCTGCTAGAATACTGCATATACGGTTGTGGCCTAAACGCACACACAGATGTGCCCAAAACTAGTTAACTATGGCCAAAATATAAATCACTCTCTGCTGAAGTAATTAATATAATGGTTGCGGATTGAACGCACACACAGATGTGGCACAAGTTAGGTTAATTTCCCCAAAACAAATAATTTCTCCGATTGTACAGTGCATATCTCGGTAGCAGGCACACTGTAGTGAATAAGCCCCTTTTAATAATGTCTGCTCAAGACACTGCTTTATAGTGGTGCAGTGTATATCTCAGTACCAAGGAACACTGTAGTGAATAAGCCCCTTTTGATAATATCTGTCCAACACACTGCTTAATGATGGTGTATTGTAGATGTCACTAATCGGAAATCTTTGTCTTTTAGAAGTTATTAAATCGATTTTCAAGCCCTGCACTTATTTGTCCCTTCCTGGTGACGCCTGTCCCTGATAGTGCTGAATTAACCTCCCTCTTAAAAAAAAAAAAAAATGTGCTGCACTGCTGTTAAACATACACTCTAGAAGGACTGTTAGGTCTTTCAATAAGGTTTTTGAAGTGAAATCAGTAAGTTTTGAGAAAAATGCTATCTGTCCCTGCCTACTGTCTGCTCTCCCTGACACTGACTGAGCCGAGCGCCAGACGTCAGCTCCTATATGAATTGGTATCTTGTGTTCCGGCCTGCCAATCAGTGTAAGGCTTACAGCTAACATTGCTATGGCCTTACACTGAGGGGAATTGCTTACCTGGAACTTGATTGGCTGCTTAGAAGGCGCCAAATGTGTGGGGAGGAGACTCGAGCAATGCGACAAATACACGTGGTGCTCAGCCGAGTAAAGCCAAGAGCCGAGCATAGCGATGCTTGAGCCGAACCAATACTCGGCCAAGCATGCTCGCTCATCACTAGTTAAAACGAATATTCATCCTTTTTATTTTTTTTTCATCTGAACCCATTAGTGATAGTAGTAATTTACTTTCAATAAAATAGTGATAGTAAATTACTACTATCACTAATGGGTTCAGATGAAAAAACAAACAAAAAAGTAATATTTGGATTATGAATATAGCGCTATATTCTATATTTTCGACAATTCTACCAAGCCAACCCAATAGGAAAGTTGCTTAAAGCCCTAAGTGATTTGATGAACGCGTATTTAATTGCCGATTTTTCACATAACATACACTATATTAAATAATGAAGAATATTCTAAATCAATAATGACTCTTTACTGATTTAGAATATTCTTCTTTATTTAATATAGTTTATGTTAAGCGAAAAATCATCAACTAAATATGCACGTTAATCGAATCGCATAAGGTTGTTAATCAACTTTACTATTGGGTTAGCTTGGTAGAATTCTCGAATATACGTAGAATATAGCGCTATATTTTACATATTTGACAATTCTATATATACATATATAGACTTGGCGTTCACTGTTCCAGTTATATGTGGTAAAGCCTTTAGTGGTGTATATCAGGAGAAAAAGAAAAATTTATTCGGCGTTCAGCGTTACAGTATTCTGTTGAAAAACCTTTAGTGGGGTATATACGTGGAAAAAGAAAAATATACTTGGCGTTCACTGTTCCAGTTATATGTGGTAAAGCCTTTAGTGGCGTATATTGGTAGTAGAGTTGAGCGAACACCTGGATGTTCGGGTTCGAGAAGTTCGGCCGAAATTCACGAAAATGTTCGGGATCCGAACTTCATCCTGAACCTGAACCCCATTGAAGTCAATGGGAACCTGAAGTTTTGGGTACTAACAAGGCTGTAAAATAGTCCAGGAAAGATCTAGAGGACTGCAAAAGTCACTTTCATTTATTTAGGCCCCAGCATCCAGAAAGAGGACAGAGGTCACATAGCAGAGAATCAGGCGTCATGTCACCCACCAATGGAGAAGGCCACTTTTCGATAATTAGTCCCCTAGCACCCATACGGAGGAGAGAGGTCGCATAGCAGAGAATCAGGCGTCATGTCACCCACCAATGGAGAAGGCCACTTTCATTTATTTAGGCCCCAGCTCCCAGACAGAGGACAGAGGTCGCATAGCAGAGAATCCGGCGTCATGTCACCCACCAATAGAGAAGACCACTTTTCGATAATTAGGCCCCTGTCACCCATACGGAGGAGAGAGGTCGCATAGCAGAGAATCAGGCGTCATGTCACCCACCAATGGAGAAGGCCAATTTCATTTATTTAGGCTCCACCATCCAGACAGAGGACAGAGGTCGCATAGCAGAGAATCAGGCGTCATGTCACCCACCAATAGAGTAGGCCACTTTTCGATAATTAGGTCCCTGGCACCCATACGGAGGAGAAAGGTCGCATAGCAGAGTATCGGGCGTTATGTCACACACCAATGGAGTTGGCCACTTTCATTTATTTAGGCCCCAGCACCCAGACAGAGGACGGAGGTCGCATAGCAGAGAATCAGGCATCATGTAACCTACCAATGGAGAAGGCCAATTTAATTTATTTAGGCCCCAACACCCAGACAGAGGACAGATGTTGCATAGCAGAGAATCCGGCGTCATGTCACCCACCAATAGAGAAGACCACTTTTCGATAATTAGGCCCCTGGCACAAAGATGGAGGAGAGAGGTCTCATAGCAGAGAATCAGTCGTCATGTCACCAGCCAATGGAGAAGGCCACTTTTAGATAATTAGGCCCCTGCACCCAGACGGAGGAAAAAGGGAGCATATCAGAGAATCAGGCTTCATATCACCCAGCAATAGAGAAGGCCACTTCCAGATATTTAGCCCACGGCACTCAGACAGAGGACAGAGGTCGCATAGCAGAGAATCAGGCTTCATGTCACCCACCACTTTCAGATAATTAGGCCCCTGGCACCTAGACGTAGGAGAGGTAATTCAACTTTTGGTTGCACCGCAATATAATAGTAAAATTAAAAAAGAGGATTCAATAAAGAAGTGCCCTGTAGTACAATATAGAATATATGTTTGAGGGGGAGGCAGTTATAAATGTCTATTCTGCACATGGGATGGACAGGTCCTGTGGGATCCATGCCTGGTTCATTTTTATGAACGTCAGCTTGTCCACAGCTTGGCTGTGGAAAGGCGGCTGCGTTTGTCAGTAAGGACGCCCCATGCCATGCTGAATACACGTTCAGACAAAACGCTGGCTGCCGGGCAGGACCTCCAAGGCATAAAATTCTAGCTCTGGCCACGTGGACAATTTGGAGACCCAGGAGTTGAATGGGGCCGAACCATCATTAAGTACGTGGAGGGGTGTGCACACGTACTGTTCAACCATGTTAGTGAAATGTTGCCTCCTGCTAACACGTTCCGTATCAGGTGGTGGTGCAGTTAGCTGTGGCGTGGAGACAAAACTTTTCCACATTTCTGCCATGCTAACCCTGCCCTCAGAGGAGCTGGCCGTGACACTGCTGCGTGGGCGACCTCTAACTCCTCCTCTGCCTTGGCCTTCCACCTGTTCCCCTGTGACAGTTGGGAATGCTCACAGGAGCGCGTCTACCAGTGTGCGCTTGTACTCGCGCATCTTCCTATCACGCTCCAGTGCAGGAAGTAAGGTGGGCACATTGTCTTTGTACCGGGGATCCAGCAGGGTGGCGACCCAGTAGTCCGCACACGTTAAAATGTGGGCAACTCTGCTGTCGTTGCGCAGGCACTGCAGCATGTAGTCGCTCATGTGTGCCAGGCTGCCCAGAGGTAAGGACAAGCTGTCCTCTGTGGGAGGCGTACCGCCATCGTCCTCCGTATCCCCCCAGCCACGCACCAGTGATGGGCCTGAGCGGTGTCGGGTGCCACCCCGCTGTGCACCTGCTTCATCCTCATCCTCCTCATCCTTATCCTCCAGTAGTGGGCCCTGGCTGGCCACATTTGTACCTGGCCTCTCCTGTTGCAAAAATCCTCCCTCTGAGGCACTTCGAACAGACTGGCCTGAAAGTGCTAAAAATGACCCCTCATCCTTCTCCTCCTGGGCCACCTCCTCTTCCATCATCGCCCTAAGGCCCCTTTCACACGGGCGAGTTTTCCGTGCGGGTGCAATGCGTGAGGAGGACGCATTGCACCCGCACTGAATCCGGACCCATTCATTTCTATGGGGCTGTGCACATGAGCGGTGATTTTCACGCATCACTTCTGCGTTGCATGAAAAATCGCAGCATGCTCCAGTTTCTGCGTTTTCCACGCAACGCAGGGCCCATAGAAGTGAATGGAAATGCGGGAAAATCGCAATCATCCGCAATCATGTGCGGATGCTTTGCGATTTTCCCGCATGGTTGCTAGGATACGATCGGGATGGGGACCCGATCGTTATTATTTTCCTTCATAACATAGTTATCTGTTGGATGAAGGACCTTTGGTGACGTCACAGGATCACATGGGTCACATGGTCCACTCAAATGCTTCTATGATTGGACCATGTGACGTCACCACAGGTCCTCAAGCAAGAAATCCTCAAGAGAGAAGACGTTCTGGGGCTCTGCCAGTACAATGGGAGATGGTAAGTTAAAGCGAACCTGTCACCTGGAATTCACATTATAAACCAATAAAAGTCCCTTATAGCTGATGACCAGTGTGTCCTCATGTTTTTTTCCGCTTTTCTGCACCTAAAATTCATGAAGAAAACGTCTTTTAAATTGCTCTTTTTCTACAGACAAAGTCATGATATAAGTCAAGGAGGCAGACACTCCTTGACTCCAGGATGTGCCTCCCCCGCCCTAACCCAGCCTCTCAGCAGTTTAATTGACACTCGGCTCCCTGGCCGGGACCGCGCTTGTACAGGCGGCGCATGCGCCGTCGCCCTCCTTTGCAGCGCGATCCTTTCGCTTATTCGCGCATGCGCAGTCCCCCGACGCCGGCCAGTCTTCTGTCGCTCCCGCGCGCGCGCCCGGATCCTCAGGCTTTATGCGTCAATAAGCGAAAGGATCGCGCTTGACTCCGCGCTGCAAAGGAAGGCGACGGCACATGCGCCGCCTGTACAAGCGCGGTCCCGGCCAGGGAGCCGAGTGTCAATTAAACTGCTGAGAGGCGGGGGAGGCACATCCTGGAGTCAAGGAGTGTCTGCCTCCTTGACTTATATCATGACTTTGTCTGTAGAAAAAGAGCAGTTTAAAAGACGTTTTTTTCATGAATTATAGGTGCAGAAAAGCGGAAAAAAACATGAGGACAACACACTGGTCATCAGCTATAAGGTACTTTTATTGGTTTATAATGTGAATTCCAGGTGACAGGTTCGCTTTAACTCTTTATTATTTTTAACCCTCTATAGCCTGGGGAACATTGCATTCTGTAATTAGAATGCGATTATTTTCCCTTATAACTATGTTATAAAGGAAAATAATTACATATACAGAATACTCGTCCCGAAACCAGACTTCAGTGATGAAGTCTGACTTCGGGTCTGGGTACCAAGCATGCGGATTTTTTCACGCGCGTGCTAAACGCACTACAAACATTAGCACACACGCAGAAAAATCGTGGCGATTCCCGCAACGCACCCGCCTCTTATCCGGGCGTCAAACATGACGCCCGTGTGCAAGAGGCCTAAGTGTTTTTTCAAGGAGACATAGAAGTGGTATTGCAACGCTGATAACGGTGTCATCGCCAATGGCCATGTTGGTTGAGTACTTGAAACAGCACAACTGGGCACACAGGTCTCGCATGGAGGCCCAGTCATTGGTGGTGAAGTGGTGCTGTTCCGCAGTGCGACTGACCCATGCGTGCTGCAGCTGAAACTCCACTATGGCCTGCTGCTGCTCGCACACAGTCTCTCCAGCATGTGCAAGGTGGAGTTCCACCTGGTGGGCACATCGCATATGAGGCGGTGAGCAGGAAGGCCGAAGTTAAGCTGTAGCGCAGACAGGCGAGCAGCGGCAGGATGTGAATGCCAGAAGCGCTCACAGACGGCCCGCACTTTATGCAGCAGCTCTGACATGTCGGAGTAGTTGTGAATGAACTTCTGCACCACCAAATTCAGCACGTGCGCCAGGCAAGGGATGTGCGTCAACCCAGCTAGTCCCAGAGCTGCGGCGAGATTTCACCTTGAGGCCCACCGGAAGCCACCACTGGTCGGTCTGTTGTTCAATACCCCGCCACAACTCCTGCGCGGTGTGGGGCCTGTCCCCCAAACATATGAGTTTCAGAATGGCCTGCTGACGTTTACCCCGGGCTGTGCTGAAGTTGGTGCTGAAGGTGTGTGGCTGACTGGCTGAGCAGATGGAAGCAGAGGAGGTGGAAGCCGAGTAGGAGAAGGAGGCTACAGGAGGCAAAGAATGATGCCCTGCGATCCTTGGCGGCGGAAGGACGTGCGCCAAAGAACTCTCCGCCTTGGGCCCAGCCGCCTCTACATTTACCCAGTGCAGTGGCGTTGCTAGGGCTGGTGTCACCCGGTGCGATAGAAAATGATGTCACCCCAGACCCCCCCCCCGAAGCAATAATGTTTTAGTCATATAACCAAAAATAACAGATACTCACTAGTGCTTAGGCCTCTTTCACACTGGCGTTTTTCCTTTCCATGCTAGAGTTCCGTCCTCAGGGCTCTAAGACGGAAAGATACTGATCAGGATTGTCCCAGTGCATCTTGAATGGAAAGAAATCCGTTCAGAAAGCATCAGGATGTCTTCAGTTCAGTATTCAAACGTTTTTTTTGCCGTTGAAAAATCCACAGCATGCTGCGGATTTTCCTTGGGCCAAAAAAATTGAAGGCATGCCGCAAGGATGGATCTGGAATTAATGCCCATTGAAAAGCATTAATCCGGATCCGACTTTAAGCTAAATGTTGTTTCGGCGCATCGCCGGATCTGACGTTTACCTTTCCGAATGGTAACCATGGCAGCTAGGACGCTACTAAAGTCCCAGCTGCCATGGAAAAGTAGTGGGGAGCCAGGGGAGGAGCTACTTACCGTCCGTGTGGCTCCCAGGGTGCTCCACAATGACGTCACAGCGCCCCTACATCACATGGATAATGTGATCATGGTTCGTAGGGGCACTGTGACGTCATTGTGGAGCGCCCCAGGAGCCGCACGGACGGTAAGTAGCTTCTCCCCTGGCTCCCCACTACTTTTTCATGGCAGCCGGGACTTTAGTAGCGTCCTGGCTGCCATGGTAACACTGAAAGCATTTTGAAGACTGATCAGTCTTCAAATGTTTTCAGGTGTTTTGATTTGTGACGGATCCGGTGGGCATTTCCGGCGACGGAAGTGCACGCCGGATCCTCACAACGGTAGTGTGAAAGGGGCCTTAGTTATTAATTCACTTACAGTCCGGTGTGTACGAAGTGTCTTCACATATAACTAAAGAGGAATTGCTGCTGTTATGTTAATGGATGCTATAACATTGCACCATCCTTCTGAACATACACATCTGTCTTACCTCATGATCCTGGAGCTGTGCTGTAGAGCTCGGCGGCCACTGTACAGCACAGCTCCAGGATCATGAGGTAAGGCAGATGACAGATGTGTATGTTCAGAAGGGTGGTGCAATGTTATAGCATCCATTAACATCAGCAACAAGTCTGGGCTGGTTCAGGCTGTGCTGTGCCTGTGTGAGTGAGTCACTGCCGTCACGTGGACGTGACCTGGACCGGTGCAAGGATTTTTTTGGTAACATCTTGGCGACCCCCCCGCCCGCAGCTCACCTGGTCCTGGTCCTGTGTGCAGCAGCTGGCTTCTCCTCTGTGTGGTCCTGGTATCTTCGCTATGCTTCAATCGCTTGAAGACTACTTTTTGCCCTATAAGACTATAACACACACATAGGTTTTAGAGGAGTATAATAAGAAACAATATTTTCCACTATACCTCAGGTCAGACCACCAATCAGACCCCCAATGTTAATCACACCTCAGATCAGCCCCCCCGTGTCAGCCGTCAGCCCCCATCCATCATGCCCCCCCCATGTCAGTCATCATGCCAGCCGTCAGCCCCCCCATGTCAGCCGTCAGCCCCCATCCATCATGCCCCCCCATGTCAGCCATCATGCCCTCATGTCAGCCATCATGCCAGCCGTCAGCCCCCCATGTCAGCCATCAGCTCCGATCCTTCTTTATCCCCAATGGGGTAAATGTTGGAGTCTGTACCATTGGGGGAGGGGTGACACGATGAGGGACAATGTTGAAGTCTGACTGTGCCGGGGGTGACATGATGTCACCCCCCCATGGCACAGATTCCAACATTGTCCCTCTCTTCATCATTGTCCCCTCATCATGGTCCCCCCCCCCCCCCATGGGTGGCACATTTCTTTTCTTCCCCTCCAGGCTCCATGGCACAAACAGACATTTTGTGATTGTCCCCCATCATTTCTCTTTTCTCACCCCCAGGATTGAGGCGCACATAGTGCCCCATAATAATGTGCCAGTAACCCGTGCCTCTCCATGCCACCACATGTGCTAGTAATAAGTGCCTCTCTTGTGCTTCCCCCCCCCATGTGCCAGTAGCCCCCCCTTATTATGTGCCATTAGGCCCCCCCATGTGCCAGTAGCCCCCCCCCCTTATTATGTGCCAGTAGCCCCCCCTTATTATGTGCCATTAGGCCACCCCTATGTGCCATTAGGCCCCCCCTATGTGCCATTAGGCCCCCCCCTTTATGTGCCAGTAGCCGTCCCCTTTATGTGCCAGTAGCCGTCCCCTTTATGTGCCAGTAGCCGTCCCCTTTATGTGCCAGTAGCCGTCCCCTTTATGTGCCAGTAGCCGTCCCCTTTATGTGCCAGTAGCCCCAAGAAAAAAAAAAAAACACTTATACTTACCTCCAGCGATGCAGGCCTCTTCTGGCCTGTGTCTCGAGCTGTACGGCTCCGGCGGCGCGATGACGTCATCGCGCCAACTGCACCGGCCTCTGATAGGCTGCCGGCCTAGTGCTGGCAGCCTATCAGAGGAACAGGGAGAGAGAGGACACGCCTCTCCATCCTCTGCTGCTGCTCCG